>OX459114.1:54709830-55947619 GCA_949775065.1 Brachyopa scutellaris
CTTGTGTTCGCTGCCTACGTAAATATGCAGCCGTTTAACGACAATAAGTTTCCTCTCAATTTCGAATTTGTTTCATTTTGGGCGAATTCCAGCACACCCTTTTTCATTCCGTCCGTTTTTGAAATCGGTTTGCGTTTTCAATCCGGTCGGAATTGATCACAGGGGTGATTATAACAAAAACTCATACCGGACCACCAATTTGGTTTTCGATAAAAACAGTCGACTATACCTACAACAAGTCCATCGAGTTACCAATAAAATTTTGAACGGCTTATTCCAGAACTACATCGGAACAAAAGTGCCAAGAAGTAGAAGTGTGCACACACTAAAAGCACACTCAATTCCAACTGACCCACTTGCGCCGCCGTATCCTTTGAAAGTTCCAGGTAGGGATGAGCGATGTTGGCAAAACATCGATATTGACATCGATGTCAACATCGCTGACTGAACATCGATGATCGATAATAATCGAACTCAAAACATAGAATGCCGAATAATGACGTAAAGAAACAACATACTTGCATGGAAGCGGCATAAATCGCGACTTTTAAAGTCCCAAATAAACAAAATCCCGAAAAAATGAAACACGATGTTTTAAAAATCCCGAAATTAGGGAAAATAATCAGCATTATTGTGAGTTTCAGCCGAACAACATTCCGCCCGAAAAAATCACATTTCACTTTTCCCCTATTGTGAGTTTCGCCCTACACTTCATTCGGGCGAAATGAAACACCACTGATAGGTAACAGCTGAGAATTTCGCTTATTTATAGGTAGTAGGCGAAAAGGAGAACAACAAGACGGAATTTGTTTGTTTATTTTAAGGCAAGAATAGTAGAAATTCCAGTAGAAACTCACATTTTTTAAATCTCAACAAAAAGAAGTAATATTTTATTTGGGCGAAACTCACAATAGCTTTTAAAATTCGGGCGAACAAAAATGTTTCGCGTGAAATATTTTCCGGGTGAAACTCACAATAAGGCTGAACAGTTCAAAATTCGCGAATTTTTTTATTTTCTTCAATTAAAAAAAAACATTCAAAATCTTCAATTAAGAGTCCGGTCTCTTTTGCTAACATCGATGGTCGATGTTTTGTTCTTAACATCGATTATACGATATTTTACGTACTTCGACATCGATGTTTTGTGAACATCGATGAACATCGCTCATCCCTAGTTCCAGGCATTGAACAAATTTATTTCCCCGCAACCGTGCACATATTTTATTCGTTTATAGTGGATGAATAATAAAAAGGAAAATCGGTTTCAAACCTAAAATTCTAAAAAATTTTACGGGAATAATAAAATCGGTATTTGCGACACGCTTCATATGGTTTGTTTTCGAAAAACAAAAAAATCCCTATAAGAACGGCGGTGGCCGTCGCACAGTGGTCCAAAATGCCAATCTAGCCGGACAAAATTATTTTATTATGTTAAATTGTTCGTTGGCATTTGTATGTTACAATAAAAATATTTTTAATTTTTTATTTTTATTATAGTTGGAATTTTTACTAAATAAATTTAAAATTCTAGAAAATAAACATTTTGTTTGAAAATTGTTGGCTACTATATTTATTTTAATTATTAATTCATTAATTCTTATCAACAATAATAAATTCACTAGTTCACGAATTAATAAAATTAAATTTTAAACCAAAAAATAACGTTAATTAATATTATTAATCTTTAATATTAATATTTAATATTTAATATCAGACTCAAAGCTGCATTCTTCTTCTTTAATCGCTTTCCCAAAGATTTTGAGGAATGTCGAGTAAATTGGCTACATCTGGGGTTAAAGTAGACATCTTTTTGTTTGGTGTTCGTCGGTCAAAGCTCACTCCAGGATCTGATGAAACAAGGGGCATGTGAAACAGATCTTGCATTGGGATTGTTTCGCTTATTTCTCTTGTAAGGTGTTCACGAAAATATGTGCTTCCTCACAGAAAGAGAGAACTACATCTAGTCCATGAATAAGTATCTTGTGCACAGTCACAGGCATAAATAGTACCATGAGTAAATACTAACATATAACTCAGAGGTTTTCTTACAGTGGCTTGTAAAATGTTCAATGTTGATCTCAAAATCGCTAAACATTGTGCAAACACTGATAAGCTCAATATTTAAACCTGTTAAATAAGCTGATTCCGAAGCATTTCTAAAAAAAAAACGATGAGCAGTATTACCATCATTTGTACTCCCACTGCCTGGTTTTGGTACATCGACAAGTAATCCAAGTTGGATTCGAAATTTTTCCTGAATGATTTTTTTTTGCCTGCTAGGTTCTGCAACAGCGGCAAGAACATCAACTATAAGGACTGGTAACGCTATATGTTCACTCAGCCACGATTCGTACCTTTTTTCAAAAATACCGGAGCTCCTGCTACACTCCTTCCATTTTTTGCCTACATATCCATTGAATGACTTTTAAATTGAGTAAATTCTATGTTTACTGCCAGCTGCGACTTCCTCAATCTCAAAGTTTTCTAGGACATAATTCAAAAATGCAATATGCCTGTCATCGTGTGTACATTTCTTCCATTCCTCAAACCATTCTCTTCTGGAAGTTCGGCTACCCTCTTAAACAAAATGTCATAACTTTGTAAAAAGCATGAGAAAGCAAGACATTTTTGGTATGTGATTAGTTTATAAGTCAGGCTTACTAAAAATATACAAATTGACTGGACGATACTGGACGATAACACTGTAGGCTTAACTAAATTTAGTTTTTTTTTTCGTGGTTATCAAATCTTAGGGTATTATTTAAAATATTTCACAATAATTGTTTAACAATTAATTTTTTTCATTCAATTACGTTTTTAGATAGCACTTATATTAAGTAACAAATTCCATAATTAAATTTAACTCAAAACACTTTAGAAAACTTAACTTAACTTTTAGAAAACTATGTACTTACTTCTGACAATTTAATTTTGTTTAAATAATTTCTTGTTATCATGTCATTCGAAACGCACACTTAGGCTCGCCTAGTACCGTTATTTTTGGAAAGTGGCCCGAAATACTTTGTCGCATTATGTATTGACTATTTCTAAGCATATAAGTAACTTTTTTTTTTAATTTGGAAGCAACAAAAAATTTAAATTATGTCCGGCTACATTGACATTTTAGACCACTGTGGCGTCGGCGCCGCCGGATATCCCAATGCACCACCGAATGGTTTTTTTTTGGGAAAAAAATAAAAAACAAGAAAATACAAATTTTACGAATTGTATCGTGAGCGTATTAAGCGGAAAAATGAGCGTATTAATCGGATTTTTTTTTTTTCATAAGAATTCTTATCAAAATGAACTTCCTCTTCGACTACTTACCTTGACGCTGGTGGGGAGGCTCAGTAGGTCCCAGTGACCCCAGAGGGCGATTGCAGCAGGGCTATCCAAGCTGTAAGGTCTCTGGATGAGGGCCCGAAACTAAAGAGTAGTCACCCTGATTCCAGTGGTGGTGTGAGCATATAGCAAACCGTGCCCAAGGATGCAAGGCTGAAGGTTAAATCAGTCACTAACGAGCTCCTTCAGGCGCCCTGGCGAGGGCCTGTCGTATTAGCGCCCCACCACAGTAGAACCGGCTATGCTGTGGTGGCACTTTTTCCCACCGGCTTACTCGTGGGATCTAACCAAATGAACAAAGATAAAAAAGATAAAGAACAAAACACACAAACTTCGGGGGAAACCCCAACAAACATGGATGACGAAAAATGTCAGGAAACCCACATCACTATTTCGGATGCAGAAAGCGGCGGAGCGATTGATATCGACTTGGAGAATCTTCTTCTCGACGATGACAGTCGGTCAGTTGCTAGCTCATCCAACATCTCCTTGCAATCCACTGCATCAAACCGCAGCAGGATTGCCAATAGTAAATTGACAATTAAAAGACTAGAGAGGAAGAAGTGGGAGGAGCTGACAGAGGGAGATAGGAGAAGGCTTCACAGTGCTCGGGCCTACTTGCAAGAGCTGTCCTCGCGAGATAGTGAGCCGCTAGCTAGCTGCTCGAGGGACACAGTGTCTGCAACAGGTTCAAACACAAAGGGGCTGATGGGACCACCCATGTCTGTGACTTGCCGTAGCCAGTCGGGACAAGGGGTGATCCCATTAGCACCTGTGAAGGAAAGAGGTGACAAGGGTGAGAGAAAGGTGCAGGACCCGACTGTAGGATCACCAGACCCATCAACCAAGAACAGCAGCAAGTCTCCTACTCGCACAATCTTGGCTGGTGGTGAGGAGATCTCTCAGGTGGTGAAGACGGGAGAGGAGCATGTTAACGTCGCGACAAGCCTACGCTCGTCAGGCGGGATATGTGCACCAACCCCATCAAAACCGGGGAATTGCGAAGGGAACGACGAGCAAGGGAACGCTAACTCCACATTGGGTAGCTACTGCACTGTCGTTTCCGCACAGTGCGATTCGAAGCACTGCCATGGCTCGGGATTACCCGAAGTTCCAACGGCCGCTGAGAAGAGCATGGTAAAGAACGCAGGGCAGCAAGCCCCCTTGAGTAAGCAGCAGCTTAGCAAGGAAACCAAACAGCGAGCTAATGCCAAGAGGCTTATTAGGCGGCTCAGCAAGCGCGACCCCACATCCTACACGGAAAGTGATGTCAAGGCGCTAGATAGGGCAAAGCAAGTTGTAGCTAGGTCGACACCAGGACAACAGGGAACACCTGGGGCGCATGCCTCTAGACGGGCTAGCGGGAGGCTGACTGCGGCAAGGAAGGGAGGTCGCTTACCCCCCACCTCAGTTGCGGACAGGCTTGTGCGACCCCCTACTGATGCGGGTAAGACACTGACGTCCGAACCTGCATCGGAGGCGGGATGCTCGAAGAGAGGTAGGCATGACGATACCACTTCTCCACCCTTACCCAGTAACAAAAGAGCAAAAACCCACTCTGATATTGTCAGAAGCAACCTAAAGGTTGCGGTAGTTGACTACGGCAATCCTGAACGGAAACTGACAGAAGATCAGTGGAAATTAATAGAGATCAGGATCCTTGATAGTGTGAATGACGCTCTCCTGAAAGGAACGGAACCCTATCCACTTTTTGGACAGCTGACCACTTTCAAGGGATTCAAAATCATGGAATGCGATGATGACAATACCCTTAAGTGGTTGAAAAAGTTCGTATCCGACACCGAAGCTCCGTGGGCTAATGCCGACCTCAAGGTGATCGAGAAGAAAGTACTAATCAACCTAACTAGACCCAGAGGTCGCATGCTTCTCACAGGTCCTTACCTCCCGAAAGATAGGATAGAGCGTAACCTGCGACTTCTGAACCCAGAGCTTCTCAGCAAAGACTGGGAAGTAATTGAAGTAGGAGAGCACACTGAGGCTGGTATGGAAGTGACCATACTCCTCAGTCACCGTTCGATGCCGCTACTCCGCGAAGGAAATTTTAAAGTCCGCGTTGGGATTACCCGATGTAAGATAAGACCAATTGCTGGACCAATCCAGCAAGTAAGAAAAGAAAAACCTAGCCATGTTGAAGGTAATACAGATTAACCTTCACCATAGCAAGGCGGCCAGCGCTAACCTTGTCTTCCTTATGGGAGACAAGGACATTGACATTGCCCTCATACAAGAACCCTGGACTCTCCGAGGCAAAATTATGGGGCTAAACTCAAAAGGCCTGAAAACATACAAGACCGATGCACCGAATGGTGAAAGTAAGATAAGAACTTGCATTGTTTCCAAAGAACATATTAAGCTTTTTCTTTTATCTAGATACAGCAACAGTGACCAGAAAGTTGTTAAATATGAGAGACAGGGAAAACCCTCGCTTGTAATAGCATCTATCTACATGCCATACGACTCCGCGGATGGACCACCATCTGAAGACACTGCCAGACTTGTGAGAAAGGCAGAGCACGAAAAATGGGACTTGCTAATGGGATGCGACGTCAACTCCCATCATACACAATGGGGCAGCACGGATAGCAATCCTAGAGGTGAGTCTCTTTTTGAATTTGTAATAGAACATAATCTGTTGATAGCAAACATTGGGGATGAACCCACCTTCATTACAAAGAATAGGCGGGAAGTCCTAGACGTTACATTTACAAATAACTCAGACTCTCTCTCTGTGAACCGGTGGAGAGTTTCCACCGATATATCCTTTTCGGATCACAGAATCATTGAGTTCGAGATAAATGAACCTAAAACCATACGCACAAAATATAGAAATCCCAGAAAAACCAACTGGGATCTTTTTGTCAATGAAGTAGAGAAAAATAGTAGTAAACTACAAGAACAAGAAACACAGACACCACAAGAAATCGACGCTGTAGTCGAGGAAGTATGCACTATCCTCAACAACGCGTATAAAAAGGCATGTCCTTCCAAGAATATACCCAATAAAAAGTCACCGCCGTGGTGGAACAAAGAGCTTTCATCCATGAGGAAAGAAACAAGAAAACTCTTTAACGCGGCAAAAAGACTGAATACTGAAGAAGACTGGGAAAAATACAAATCCAGTCAAAGGAAATTTAAGAGCGCAATAAGCAGCTCCAAACGCACCTCATGGCGTTTGTTCTGCAGCAAAATTGAGAGCACCACAGAAGCGGCGAGACTAAGGAAGATCCTTGAAAAAGAACCATCAGTACCCGGGTATCTTAAAGATACAAACGGCAACTGGACACAATCCTGTTCTGAGTCCTTGGAAATTCTGCTCAGCACACACTTTCCAGGATGCTCGACGAATCAGGCTGAAAACTTGCACACGAACACCCAACCACAAGAGAAGATGAGTGTACCAGTAGGAATGGTGACTGCAGAAAGAATTCTGTGGGCGATTGAGTCATTTCAGCCCTTCAAATCACCAGGCACTGATGGGATCTACCCAATCATGCTGCAAAAAACAAAGCACCTATTGGCACCAACTCTAGAAAGAATTTTTCAAAACAGTCTTAGCTGTGGTCATATACCAAAATCATGGCGAGAGGTGAAAGTGGTTTTCATTCCTAAAGCCGGAAAACCCAGCCATGCTATTGCAAAAGACTACAGACCCATAAGCCTTACATCATTTATGCTGAAGACCTTCGAGAAGCTGATTGACGTGCACATACGTGCCAAGCTCAACCACACCAATATGTCTACGGCACAGCATGCCTATACCAAAGGCAAAGGCGTGGAAACAGCGCTGCATGATGTAGTCAGCACCATTGAAAGATCCCTGCATTTTAAAGAATACACGCTTGCAGCGTTTCTCGACATTGAAGGGGCATTCAACAATGTCGAGACACATGCCATCGAAAAAGCACTGGAAGACAACCATGTTGAACGTACTTATAGTTAGTCTTCTAAACAGGAGACATATAGTCGCTGAACTTGGGGGAACCCGTCAAAAAGTGATGGCATCCAGAGGCACGCCGCAAGGAGGAGTTATATCGCCCCTTCTCTGGATCATGGTCGTTAATGAACTACTTCTAAGACTTAGATTCAGTGGGATTAAAGCAACTGCATATGCAGATGATGTAGTGCTACTTGCTACGGGCAAGTTCCTAAATACTGTCAGCGAACTAGTACAGAGCGCTTTAAATACGTTAAACAATTGGGCGAAACAATGCGGACTGGGGATCAACCCTCAGAAAACCGAACTAGTGCTATTCACCAACAAGAGAACAATACCAGCCTTCAGGCTGCCGACCATTGAGGGAACTACCCTCAAACTGTCCGAAAGTGCAAAATACTTAGGACTCATTCTTGACAGGAAGCTTAACTGGAAGCTGAACATAAAAGAAAGAGTAAAAAAGGCATCAGTTGCCTTTTATACCTGCAGTAGGTTCTTCGGGAAAAACTGGGGATCCAGACCACGAATAACACTGTGGATGTACTCTGCGATAGTTAGACCAATACTAACATACGGAGGACTGGTCTGGTGGCATGCTGCCGTCAAAACTAGCAATCTAAAGATTATGACCAAAATACAGAGAATAGCATGCACTGGTACAACCAGCGCGATGAGAACAACGCCAACAGCGGGATTGGAAACAATTCTCAACCTCTAGATCAAGCCTCTAGATCTCTACATGCAGGAAGCGGCAGCAAAGAGCGCTCTCAGAATAAGCCAGTCGAAACACTGGAGACCGAATGCATATGGGCACACCAAGATACTTAGCAACTATCTCAATGGTAATGTCAACTCAGACTACACTGTCCCATACTTAGATTTCGATAAACCCTTCTCGTGGGCCTTCCCAAGTAGAGAACAATGGGAGAACAGCGAAGTATCAAATGAGTCTGAATCCATCTACACTGATGGGTCAAAAATGGAAATATGTATAGGAGCGGGTTGCTTCTCGGAAGATCTAAGAATCAACAGCTCCACACGACTCCCAGACCACAGCAGTGTTTTCCAAGCTGAGGTTCTAGCAGTGACAAAGGCTGCCCAATTGGTGTCAATGATGACAATATCCCGAGAGGATATCACAATTTACATTGACAGCCAGGCGGCCATAAAAGCATTAGCTGCTACGCAAATAACATCTAAGCTTGTGAAATGTTGCCGCGAAGAGCTTAAGGTTCTTGGCACGCAGCACAACGTAAAACTCTGCTGGGTCCCTGGCCACAGCGGAATACCAGGCAACGAAGCCGCGGATGAATTGGCCAGAAAGGGCTCAGCCCTGGATATAGAGCAGGCAGATTACACGGTTAAGCCTCCACTCTGCAACCTCAAGGCCAAAATCGAACAAAAAATACTATCTGAAGCTAATAGCAGGTGGAAATCACTAACTACCTGTGAAATATCAAGAAGGATGTGGCCAGAGTACGATAAAAGCAAAACCAAAAAACTTCTACAGAAAGATAGGAAATCCCTGTCAATACTGATAGGAGTGTCAACTGGCCACAATATGCTAAGATATCACACGAAAAAATTACGACTCAACGATGATGACTTATGCAGAGGATGCGGTGACGAAGAGGTTCACGAGGACACAACCCATTTCCTCTGTCACTGCCCTAGCCTCTGCCAACTAAGAAATAGAACCCTAGGAAATTTTTTCTTCGAACACATCGACGAGCTATCTGACCATTCACAGTCAGGTCTGCTCAAGTTTGCCAGGAGATCCGGATGGTTGGAATCAAGCCAGTGATATCAAGGGTGGGAGAACACTATGGGTATCACAATGGGTTCACATGAACCTAAGTGTGATGAGGATCTAACTATCCTCATCAGCCCGCTTACCTAACCTAACCTATCAAAATTAAGGGACCGGAGAAAAAGAAAGTTTAAAGCGCGATAGCATCTTAAGCTTGAGCGTCTTAAGCGGATTCTACTGTACTTGAATTCATACAAGATGGTTTAATGCTGACCATACACCATTCAGCTCAACCGTCAACTTAGTCGGTTCATGGTGAAATCAACCCGTGTGTGGTGCTGTTAAGTGATCGATTTGACGGTTCACGAGTTGGTTGGGGTAAAATTAAAAGATTTTGGTTTTTGGAAGTTGATTTCAACTGAGTTGAAGTGTGTGTGGGGAAGTCATTTGATTTGCTGTCAAATTGAGGGGAATTTGTACTAGGCTTGTGAAATCTGTGAAAGTGTGTGTGAGCGAAACGTAAACAGCAAGATGACTTTAAACGCACACATAAAGAAAATTACAGATATTTGTGGCATTTTATACAAAGTCCTTCAACTCAGTTGGTGCAGTGTGTGGCCGAATATCAATTCAGTTTTAAACTCAATTGATAATTGAATTGAATTGTGTATGGGCTGCTTTAGTATTTAATTGGAAAAACTACAGGAAAGCTTTTGTGCAACAGCTTTTGTGCTAGAGCATGCCCTAGCTTTAGCCGCGGTGAGTTTTATTAAATTGAAAGGAAATGATACAGATGTGCTATGGGGATGGAGGAGTACAACATATTGTTTTGAGTTTGTTGTAGGTACTTTTTAGAACTTTTGTTCCGATGTAGTTCTGGCATTAGATGAAAAAAATACTGCGTATCTACACTCAGCAATATCAAAGGCTTTTGATAGTGTTTGGCATGCACAAATTAAAAAAAACATGCTGCCGGACTTCTTTGAGCTAATTAAAAGCTATCTGGACGACAGACACTTCATCTAAATAGCTAAGCATCATAACCAATGCAGACTTACACCGTGACCTCAAACACCCTCACAGCAAAATAAGAAATAAAAATTATCCGCAGACGACATCAAACAGCGCTTTGTGACTACACCCACTCTCAAACACGAAGTTTACCTGAGCAATAAATGAATTCAAGAAGACGACTAAAAAGACGCAAGCCCGTAGACCTACCAAATATTCAATGTATTAAAAAAATTCAAAATTCATAACATTAGAAATGTATCTAGAGACAATGGTCTTAGTTTACATACATATGTGTCTCACCAAAAACCTTTATAACAATTACTTGGTGTCATTAAGACAGATGTAATATTGCAACTTCGGAACACTGCAAACACAGTGCCGTTCGAAAAATTTTGCTCAAACTATTTTTTTCAAATGTTGGTGCATTGGTTCCAATAACTACATATTTTTTAATGAGGTTTTGTTTAATTAGGTATTATCAAACGTGTCATTACAATTGTACAGTGTTAGAATTTTTAACCTGCAGTTAAGGGAGCAAAATGGTCTTAGACCAAAAAATGGTTTTTTTTGGGTACTTGGCTAATTTTTAGAAATTAATGAAAAATGCTCAATTATTGCAGGTTTTTTATTTTTTTATTGCTTCACAGAAACATTGTCCATTCAATCAGTACTTTGTGGAGCCTCCTCTTTCTTTTATTACTGCTGCACATCTTCGATTCGTTGACTAAGGTAGTCTGAGTATTCATGTGGATACTGGTATGGTGTTCCAGGTCCAGATTAGTAACTTTTTAGAATGTTAATTGATTCTGGACGCTCTTTTGTAATCCTAAGTTTTATTATTGACCAGATATTCTTAATTGGATATTAGTTTGGGTTGTAGGAGGCAAGCTTAGCACATCAATATTATTTTCTTCGGATAACTTTTTAACCTAAAAAATTAAAAAAAAAAAATACTAATTTAGTTTTTAGTCATAGAAGTTGTGGCTTATTTTAAAGCAATAAATCAATCCTTCATTACAAAAATAAAAACGAGTTCATAATTACAATTTTGGCTCTATGGCAAGAAGCATTATCTTGTTGAAATATGAATCTGCACGAAGGGCTCTAATTGATATTCTAGGATACTAAGATAAACTGCTGCAGTACTTTCGATTCTTAAGAGGCCATTCTAGCTTTTTCATCTACAGAGAAGCATCCCCAGACCATCACAAATTTAGTTCTGAGGGCATTCATAAGAGGCATTAGAGCTCAATCTTTTCTTTGGTTCCTTCACGCAAAATTACTCCCATTTCCCACTGCAGCTTAAACTTGGATTTGTCGGAAAAGATATTATTGTTCCACATGCCTTGAATCCAATTGAGATATGTCTCATCCCAAATTAATCGTTTTTCTATGATTCTTATTGGAAAATCCTGATTCAGTACTTGCTTGCGTTAGAGCACGCAGCTTTTACGACCTTTTTCTCACTGATCTTGCTGAAATTATTTATCCTTAAGCTCAAAATAGATCATTTCTAATATCCACTGAAGTTTTAGACTGATACCGAAGGCTTTGGAGCACCAAAACACGATCTTCCACTGTGGTCGTCACGAACTGATATTTCCCATTTTTTTATTTTTCTAATCACTCTGGTTCATTTTGGACGGCTATCACGAGCTAAATGCACCTCTCATTTATAATTACATCGGCTTTCGTTGACTAATTGAATGATATTTTGCTACCCAATGCAAAAAAACATTGTCGCTCTCACAAATTCCAAGAACTACCATCCGAAAGAGTAAGAAAAGGTTTGAGCAAAATTATTCGAACGGCACTGTATGTACATATATGTATCCACAACTTTGTACAACTCCTTGTGTTTGAGGAAAAATCTTTCACCTTCCTCGCAAACAGCACCAAATATCTGATGTATAGGTAGAATTTTTTTCAAAAGAACCCAAGATCTGTTTCGCTATCTTGCTAGTAAAGCTTTCGGCACCATAAGAACAACCGCTATGACCAGAGTTCTGTAAAATACGATTTTGGTCCTTCATGTTAGCAGATTTGACCCCTAGTTGTTTGGGCAAACCGTAGTAGCGGCAGTTGCCTAGGATTAGTTTTCCTTCAAATTCCATTCAGGTGCCGTTTGTGGAGTTTACATTTGCCGTATGAACTCATACACTATCTCCAAATTATAGCTGTCGATAGTTGCATTTTGACCGTTGGATTGGTATCTTGTCGACAGTTTGAGTCTTCTCATATCTATCTTAACTTAACCCCTTCGGACCTGAATTCATTTAACGCATCATTAAAATATTTCCAACGCTTTCCAGTGTAGTTAGGATCTAATAGAAGAATATTTGCCAAAAAAAAACATCGTACCTCTTATATATTTTTTTAAAATTGAATGTCCACTCACGTGGATGATCAGCTTTAATTGCCAATTTCTATTACAAAACGGACATTATTTGCTCTTACCCATCGGGAAATGGAAGCATACAACCATGCATGCTGAAGCAATCCGTTGGAAGGCTAGAAGGCATGACTCTCTGTATTCTCTTTCATATCCTTTTTACATTAGCAGGTCCGTAGAGGGAAGCAATTTTAAAAAAAATTCAGAATTAATGCCTTGGAATGAATAAGGAATGTATCCCCTTCATGTTTCTAAAATGTGTCCGAAGAATCAACCTAGAATGTATCTGACAGAGGTATCTAGAATACATCCAGCAGATGAATCCGGAATATATCTGGGGCGATATGTCTAGAACATATTCAAAGAATGATTCCAGAATGATTCCTAAGAATGAATGAGAGATGTAACTGGGTTCTATCTAGAATACATCCAGAGAATGGTTTTCAACACGTCACAAGGATGAATCTGCTAAAAAGTACACAGGAAAAATAAACAAGAAACACCGCTTAGTCTTTTTTCATTTAATATACATTTATTTCTAAGTCCAAGTGAAGTAAAATTATTCCTATTAAAAAAAAGAAACGCTTGAAAGCTAACAAAAACTAAGTAAATTCAATAATAGTAACAAAAAAACAGTAACAAAAAACAAAACAAATTAACTTTAAAAATAAAAGTATTCTTACTAAAAAAAAGAAACGGTTTTTTGACAGCCAGTTTTCATCTCCTCCACAAACTGTAGGTAGCCAAAAGTTTCACTTGTAACTGCCTCCGTAAAAAAAAAGAAAATCGAATTCTCTATTTGCGCTGATAATACATTACTTTTTAGGGGATATCGTCATTATTTCTCTATGTTACAAACTACGTGTCAAACTTTATATACGCTATATAATAGGGTGTAATTAATATATCCTTAGAATTTAAGGTGTAATTAATATAGCCTTAGAATAAGATGTAAAATGTAATAGGTACTTACCAGCAACTATAGCCGTGTTTTATTATTCGCATGATCCTAATCCGATCAAGTGCTTAAAATAAAACGATCCAGATCATCTCAAATTTTAACTTTTAAAGATTGGTACAACTGCTTTTGGACTTTGACGTTGACATTTGTCATAAATTAAAACAATGGACGAAGAAGCAGAATTGATTTTTCTTTTCTTTGGCTTTTTCAGCTTCGTCCACCCTGAAATTGATCTGAAAAAATTTATTATGTATGTTTGTATGTTTGTACATACTCGTATGTTGTAATTTTCTTATCTGAACTTAAGATTTTCGGTCATTTTCCATTGCTTACTTCTGGAGATGTTTTTTTTTTTGTTGCATTTGACAGTTTCGTGTTTGGCGCGAAGTTAAAAAAAAACGCGGAGTTACCATTTGTAATTTGCGAATCTCCAAAACATTTTTTTTTGCTATATTAAATGCAATGAGGTATCGTATATTTTACTAAAAATATACAAAATATGCCAAATATGATAACTATTTATTACCAATTTTATTGAAACATCAATAACTAAATCACGACTAACTATTTACGATACACAAAAACCACAGAAATAACAAGTAAATCAAAAAAAAAAAATTCTAACCTCGAAAAATTGAAAAGTATCATTTTAATGTTCTTATTTATTTGGCAAACTTTCATTTAGGTTTGTAATTATTTCACCATAAAATACTCTATATTCGCGCGACATTTGTACGGTTTTTGTGCATATTTGTATGGGTTTTTAAAAATGTATTATTGTTTTAAACACATAAACAAATGTTTCCTCACATTAATTCATATACAGAACATCTTAGATTAAATATATTTATTAGAAATAATAAAAAAGGTGAAAATTCAGGTTGACCTATTGGAAAACACAGCCCAACAATTTATAAACTAATTTAAATTTAATAATAAATAGCATTTTGCATTCTATTTACATTTTAATTTCTGATCTGGCAATACCCATGTTTCACCATGTTTTGTCAGCATACCAACTAGGGCTCTCGGTCTTAGCCGTGTATTTAACCCTTATTCTCCGAAGTAACGAAATACTTATCCAAAAGTATTGAAACACGCCACTGTATCTCTTAATGGACCAACATGTATGAAACTAAGTCCAAATTTTTAATAAGATAGATAAATAGGGTGTTAGTGGGTGTCGTCATATGACGTCACTAGGGGCTTATATATGCAAACAACAAAAGTAATTTGAAAAATTCAATTGCATTTGTAAAGAACAAAGGTTTTATAACAAAATAAAATAGCTTAATATATTTCACAGCTTTCAAAACAGGAATAAATAAAATTTACAGAATGTGATTTGGTTGAAAATAAGTGACACAATTACACTTTTCATAATTACCACTTTTCACCCTGATTCTGTGTGCAACCCGTATCAACTTATGAGCTAAATGTATTTTTTCAGCTAAAGTAGTATTCCCTTGCACTAACTTGCTATTCGGAGCAAATCACAGTTATAGTTTACGAGAATTTGCCACACACTCCATTTGCGTCCTCATATGAGGACGGTAGGAGAATAAGGGTTAAGTACACGTGTATTTGTGTCACGTGTACACGTGTAATAAAAAACTATTTACACGTGTAGACGTGTATTTTTTAAATACACGTGTAATTATAAATACACGTGTAACTAAAAATACACGTGTAATTGCAAAAAAGTCGCTTAAAAATTTACCGGGTGCTTTTTCGTCTAAAACCTGCCCTTGGCTGCATTAAAACAAAATACTACTATTACCCCCTTTCAAGTTATAGCCCGTCAAAGTGGGACACCTCTAATTTGGCGTAACAACCACTTCCACTGATATAACTTCTGTCAAACGTACTTGAAAAAATTGTTTCACATAATTTTTAGGCAATTGGCCAACGATAAAAGTTAAGTAAAAAAAAAAAGTTTTTTATTAAGTAAAAGTTTTGAGAAAAAAGCATTTTAAGTAATAAATTGGAACAACAAATTTTCATAATTTTAAGTTTAGGGAGTAATAACTTGTTTGTAGCTGCATAGAATTACATGAAGTTTTGAACATTTTTATTGTGCTTCTGATTGGCTCTCTAAAATGTACAAAACTATTTTTGTAGCTGTAGTAGTTAATAATTTTCACAAAAGCAAGTGTGATTTTAAATCAGTAGCAGTAAGTGACATTAGCCGATTCGCTGCAAATCAAATAATTTCTGCACGTCTGTTTAACCTGCAGTGCTGCGCGCAGTACTACAGTACGCTACAGTCCGGGGTGAACACCTCTTCCAGCTAGCCTGGTCCTTAGCTAGCTGCCTCCAGTTGCGCACGCCAAGTTGGCTGAGGTCTTGTTCTACTTGTGCGCGCTACCTTAGGCGAGGTCGTCCTCTGCTGCGCTGACCCTCCGGATAAGATTCGAATATTCTCCGAGCCGGAGCGTTGATGTCCATACGCTCTACATGCCCTAGCCATCTTAAACGCTCAATGTGCAGTTTTTTGAACAGATTGATGTCGCTGTACAGCTCGTACAGTTCGTGGTTGAATTTTCTCCTCCAGAACCCGTCAACGCAAACGGGACCGAATATCTTACGGAGGATTTTTCTCTCGAAGCGACCAAGGATATCTTCATCCGCTTTCGATAAAGTCCATGCTTCAGCTCCATATAGCAAGACTGAGATTATAAGGGTCTTATACAGAGCCTCCTTAGTTGATCGAGAAAGGACTTTACTACTCAATTGCCTTCTTAGCCCAAAGAAACAGCGGTTGGCAAAAGTAATCCTTCGTTTGATTTCCGACGAGATGTCATTTTTTGATGTTATGGCAGAGCCGAGGTAGACAAAGTCCTTTACTACCTCGAAGTTGTAGCTGTCTATTGTGACGTTCTGTCCAATTCGTCGATGTTGGGTGTCCCTTTTTGTTGACAGCATATATTTTGTTTTGCCCTCGTTTACCGCTAAACCCATTTTAGCCGCTTCCATTTCTATACTCGCCAACGCACCATGATAGCTCGCTGTATTCTACCAATGATGTCAATATCGTCGGCGTATGCAAGTAGTTGAACGGACTTTTGAAAGATCGTTCCTTGTGTGTTGGCTTGTGAGTTTCGAACAATTCTTTCAAGTATGATGTTGAAGAAGTCGCATGACAGCGCGTCACCTCGTCTGAATCCTTTTTTGACATCGAAGGTCTCGGTGAGGTCATTACCGAATACAGTTCAATTTTTACAATTATTGGTTTCTAAAGGGTGATTTTTTAAGAGGTTGAGAACTTTTTTAAAAAAAAAAACACAAAAAATTAATGAAATATTTATTTGAATCGATAGTTTGAACCTTGCAATTTAATGTTTAAAGATAATTTCATGCAAATGTTGACCGCGGCTGCGTCTCAGGTAGCCCATCCGCTGAGTCCAATTTTGGCATACTCTTTCACACATATCGGCCGGTATCTCACGAATGAATGCATGGATGTTGGCTTCCAGTGCGTCAATCGAAGCGGGCTTGTCCCTATAGACATTAGCCTTGACATACCCCCACAAAAAATAATCTAATGGTGTCAAATCGCACGATCTAGGTGGCCAATTGACCGGCCCGAAACGTGAAATTAACTGTTCACCAAACTCGCCTTGCAATTGCGCCATTGTTTCGCGTGCTGTGTGGCATGTGGCACCGTCTTGTTGAAACCACATATCATGCAAGTCAAGAACTTCCATTTCGGGCAAAAATGTATGCTGTAACAAAGGCCTAACTGCTGGGAACGGCGCCGAATCGACATTTCGCGGTCTTCTGTCACACTAGCTGATACGGCCGCAATATTTTCTTCACTACGCACAGTACGTAAACGTGTTGGTGGTTTAATGTCTAACAAAGTAAATTTGGTGCGAAATTTGGTCACAATCTTCCGAATAGACTGCTCAGAAGGTCGAGAATGCTGATCATAAAATGGAAGCAGCGCGCGATGAACATTTCGAACCGAGCACGAATTTTGATAGTAAAATTCAATAATTTGCAAGCGTTGTTCATTTGTAAGGCGATCCATGGTTAAATTGCAAACCAAACTGAAGCTGTTTGACAGTGACACAAGGTACTAAACACACGTCAGCTGTCAAAACCAGTGTTGCCAAAACCAAACCAGCTAAAAAATCACCCTTTATTAACACTGTGTCATATAGCATGAGTTAGTAAAGTGTGTCAATTGAGATGGACGCCAGGACTGAAGGTGTAAAGATCATCTCTTCTAAATTGCTCTTCAATCACCGTAAAAGCATCAACGACTGCACGTTGGAGATGATTTCAATATCGTCTGCAAATGTCAATAGCCGAAAGAACTTGTAGAAGATAGCACCTTTCGTGTTAATGCGACACTACGATTATATCTGTCCCGTTAGGGAAAATGTTTAAATATTTCCTAAAAGTTTTACCTTAGAAAGATTTTGCCTCTCATTAACTCTGGCGGCACCTCAGTACTTTTTCAGATTATTGTGTTACATACCTTCACCAACCCAGGATATAAGCTTCAGCTTTTCCGGGTGTAGTGGTTTTTCCAAGCTTTTGCACTTATGAAAGCTATGGTGGTTGATGTATTTACTGATTCTGATAATAAAGCTCAAATAATTTTGGCTTTTGAGAAACATTGCAGTAGCTTATTGGTATTATAGTAGGTACAATATAATGTTAGCCATAAAAAATTAACATGTTCATACAATTTAGTTATGATTTATGAAATAATGAAAGCTCGTAGGTGATTATGTCTGATTGATTTAAATTTAAATGATACAATAGGCGTTTTTTTTTAATATCTGTTTATGACTAAAGATGTTTCAGGAACATGTTTTCAATGTAAATTGAAATAAATGAAATGGATAATTATCCAGTCTAAGGTTTTGTTGTATTTTACATTGAAAGCTTTTTTTTATCCTATATAGAAAAAAAAAACACGCCCGATGTAGAATAGACGCAACTTTTATGACCATCGCTATAATTTTTGTATATTGTTTAGATAAACAAACCATGATATTTTAATATTTTTGACTTAAGTATTTTCGGTTATCAAAGGTCCTGGGAATGGTATTTTTTCACACAGTAACCCCCAAAAGTTTCTTCCGGAAATCAGAAGAGTCCAAGAACGGCAAGCATTGGCATCACAGGTGCATTGAGTTCATACCCAACTGATGGTCCTGCTGTGCAGTTTTAGGAATCTGGGTGCTGGACTATGCATTTCGATGACGTCTTGCATCAACAATGGTTTGATTGACATAATGGAAGCCTCGTGGTCGGACTGCTTCTTTTGGAAATTTGCGTGAATGGAAGAGGAGGGAACAACTTGGAGTCAAACTAAAAATGGAGAATAGAGTTAACAAAACTGAAATAAAAACGAAAAAGCAAATATTAACAAAGATATAGGATGTGGACGATGTTTATTTCCAATAAGACTGCGCTACCTGCCACACACATGGAAAAAACGAGTCACTTCTTTAAATGGTGATCAAAATTGGTCATCCAGATCGTGCGATTTAAAACAGTGCGACTTCTTTGGTTGGGGTCGCATGTCAAAATGTCAAAGAGAATGCTTATCCCAAAGCTCCCCAGTCGATTGGGGCACTGAAAGCCGACATCAAATGTGCGCAAATGTCATGACATATTTTAACAAAATAGCTTGAATGTATAACAGAGGTCGAGGTGGTCATTTGGCTGATATTGTTTTTCATTATTTATGCCATGGCAACCCTTCTTATATGGATTGAAATAAAAATCACATCTTACTTCATTAAAAATACATTTTTAAAATCTGCTGCATGAAAAAAAAAAAAACTTTTGCGGTCTGGATTAACTAGCGACAGTGGGTCGTATGCAAAAAGCATTCGCTCTCAGTGGACTGAGATGTGAGACGGAGCGAAAGGTACCGAGACTAAGCGGTTGCAATAAGCTAAAGCTCAAATTGGTATGCAAAACCTTTAGCGGGCCGTAGACACTCGAATATGGTGCGAGTGAACTTGGTACGCGAACCATGTTCAAGTTGATTTTCCATGTCCGCGGGCTTGTTCGAGTACCAATTTCGTGGTTTGAGTAAACCAAAAATTTGGTCTCACCAAAATCAAAAGTGCTTTGATATTTTTCAATGTTCGAGGGCGGTGCTACGTCTTCGTCGAACCATGTTCGAGTGTCTGCGGAGTAGTTTACTAGTTTATTTACTCGACGACTTCATTTAGTTTGCATTTCAGCCTTGGTGTAGTGTGACCTGTGACGTGCAGTATATAAAAAAAATTACAAAATAAAATGTTTCAATGCTTTGATCAAAGCCCAACAGGTTTCAATGACGATATCACCCAAACATCTATCCGAAATAATTTTTAGAAATTTAAGGTCTTCATAGCTTTGACCTGAAGCCAGAAATCGCAAAATTTCCGATAGCCTTTCGCGTGGGGAGATAGCTTTGTGCATCCAAGTATCTTGTTGAATTAAAAAATGAGTCACCTTGGCTAGCAAATAGTTACATATAAGCATCACTATACGCAGAAAATTTGTGTAATCATCAGAAGAAGAAAACTCCAGTTCTCTTAACCCATTTTGGTCCGGTACCAGTTCCTGTGGACATTTTTTCACGATATTTTCAAAAGTAGCTCATATGGACCCCATCAAACCAAAAATGTTAACAAAACATTTTTCTCTTTAACCGTTTACCTGTTATGACCTGGGTAGTTTACTACCCACTGGGCATATAAGTATAGAAAAAAAAATTATTTCAAGAAAATCAACATTGCATAAATTAAATAGCTAAGTTATAAGTAGTACGTAGGGGTAAATAACTATGTACTTATATGTTTGTAGTATATTTTCCGAAGCATTTAGAATGCAAATTAGCTAATAATACACTTTATACAAATAAAGGGCGCCTTACTGTGACGAATTCTGCAGCGCTTTTGTCACTAATGCTACCATCAAAATATTGTATTATGCATGTGGATGGGCGATTGCGGTCTGCTCTCAAAACCTCCTTAGATACATGGTCTCTTAGCTCCAATTGTGGCTTGACATTTCCCGATTTCGTGACCAAAACAAGCAATTCTCATGCATTGAGCATCATGTTGGAAGATGTATTGACAAAAAGTGGTCACCACTACTTTTTACTGTGAATACCTCAATAATCGCCTACGGTGATTGATGAGCCGTCTTATTTTGGCAAATGTATCCGATCGAACTTCGTGTTGTCTGATAAATGAATAAGTCATTTGATTGATTCAAATATCGACATTGAAAGATTCTTCGCAATTGAAACTCAAAGTGTATGCTAAATTGACCAGTACATACAATTTCCATGGAGGAAGTGTATGGTATTCATTGCGGAATAGTGTATCCAAGAATCTCTTCAATTCGTGCAGTTTAAATTGAAGCTGTGCATTATGCTGTGCCGCATATTGGTTATTAAATACTTTAATCATTTCGGTAATGCCATCAGTATGGAAAAGAGAAAACAACTGAGATGACGATTAACCACCTAACCTACGACAATGGTAGGTAATAAAAGAGCGTTTTAGCATATTTTATACTTGCTTTAGCGGAGTATAATACCCAATAGCTGTGATATAGATTAAATTATGGCTGCTTCAGCATCCACTTCCACGTTAAGAATACTCAAAGATACGTTATTCTGACAATGATTAAAAGGTGGCTCCAAGGTGGCATGTAAACCACCCTCCTCTAAATATCCTAGCTCCAAAGTTCCACCAAAATCTATTAAAAGGAGTGCATTGTCGAATTTTGAAGGTACATACACAACATTTGCGTATTCCGTTCTGTGCGCCTTATTGGCCACATAATCTTCTTCATCAGATGACTAAAGCAAGGCCATAATCTCCTCCATTTGCATTGTTGTTGTTTTAATCTATGATATCTACTAGTACACCATTTATTATCTTGACTAAATACTGAATCTGGATGAATCACCTCGAAATGCGGAACAAATAAATAAACAAAAAACGGTAATTTCAAATTGTTTCAATGTTATACATGACTTGTCTTAAAATGAAAAAAATTCTTACATATTGGCCCGTTGGGTAGAAAACTACCCATCAATTTTTGAACGTTGATCTGTCAGGTCTGATACACGGAACACATAAAGTAATGATACAAATGTTTAGTACTTTATATTGACGTCATAGAATAGACATTATATTTTATTGTTCATATATTTATAATATTTTTTTTATTTTTTTTGTAAATGCTTTTTTGAAGCCTACATTTTAGGCCCAAATCATAGTGTTAAAAGAGAGGGGTGGGGGGAAGAATGAAAAACAAAATGGTAACTAACACTACTAAAATTACATTTAAATAGAAACATTTTACAAACAGTCATTAATCCTCTGGAGAAAAAATTATAAAAACCTGGGTAGAAAACTACCCACTCGGGCCAAAATGGGTTAATAATTGCGTATGAGTAAATGTTTCCCTTTGCTTCAACCATTCCATTGTCCAAATTATTTTCTTTTTATGTTGTGGCCAAAGTTCCTCCTCTTCATTCTCTAACAAATCACAATCAATTTTCTTTTTTAATAAAAAGTGGAACTTTGCACTTTCACGAATGAAAATTATCATGAGTTATGATGATGGGTGCATACTGCATAACGTGAAGACGCCAGAAACAATGAGGTTCGAGCAAATTGGTCTCACTGTCTGCGGGGCTTACTCGAACCAAGTTCACTCGCACCATGTTCGACTGTCTACGGCCCGCTTTTGTCTCAGTCCGTTGTCTCAGTCTCATTCATTTTATTAAATGAAATTGCAAATTTAAAAATTGCAAATTGTTTTAAAATGTACATTTAAATATTAAGAAATTAAACATTACGTTGGCTAAACACTATAAATGCGATTTAATTTTTTCCCTTTTTTCCTTGTTCCTTTAAGATGGCAGCTCTTCTAGACTCCATAGGAATCGGAAGAGGTGTTTTCATTTGGTGTTGCTTGTTATTCTTCGTTGTTATCCGTACTTAAGTCTTCGTCTAAGAAAAGTTTCGAAACGTTATGCAAAACAAAGCAGGACAGTATCACTTTTGGAGTGTTTTGTGTGGAAATTTTCAGCTTGTATTGTAGACAGATAAACCTCCGTTTTAACTGGCCAAAAACACATTCAATAATCACTCGTTCTTTAGTCAGTACACTGTTATAATTTTCTTCTACAATAGGAGATATTCTTGCAAATGGCGTCATTATAAAAGGAGTGATTGCGTAACCGTCTTCAGCAATGAGGACACATGTAGATTTATTAAGAAGTATAGAATACTCTGGAGTCTTGTAGAAGATAGCACCTTTCGTGTTAATGCGACACCACGATTATATCTGTCCCGTTAGGAAAAATGTTTAAATATTTCTTAAAACTTTTACCTTAGAAAGATTTTGCCTCTCATTAACTCTGGCGGCACCTCAGTACTTTCAGATAATTGTGTTACATACCTTCACCAACCCAGGATATAAGCTACAGCTTTTCCGGGTGTAGTGGTTTTTTAAAGCTTTTGCACTTATGAAAGCTATGGTGGTTGATGTATTTACTGATTCTGATAATAAAGCTCAAATAATTTTGGCTTTTGAGATTGCAGTAGCTTATTGCTTTGTATATACATTCCTATAGTAATGCCAAGAAATTCAGTAGAAACGTTGTACGAGTATCCCGACAAAGCTTTGGCGCTTCAATCGGTCTAAAATGAAAACTGGATTGTGTCCTGAATATTTCGAGTAAATACATTTGTTTACTGGTTGCCGCATTTCATTTTTTCCCCCCGATCACAATTTATTGTTTGTTGCCAAATATTTAAATCCCGCAACATAGCAATTCAATGTGATTTTCGTATTTAAGAATTGCTCTAATAATTTTACAATAGATTTCAAAATATGTAATTATGTATTTAGTTTTCAGAAATGATTGTTTTCAGCATCTGTTCTTCTGCATATATTTTCCTTTTGCAATTAGCAAATGGTGCCATACTTATTTCCCCATTCCTGCAAATGTTCATTCGGAACAAACCTGTAAGTTTTGGATGCAGGGAAAGGAGATTGTGTTATTCACAAAGAAGCTTAGCATCCCTCAAGTCAAGGACACACTTCAACTAGTGAAAAAATCCGCCTGAAAGAGAAAGCCTTAGGCTGTAAATAGGGAATTAGATTGTGCACAGGCGGTGGTCAGACCCATACTAATGTATGGAATTCTAGTCGGGTGAACAGCATTAGACAAAGTTAGCTTCGTAAATATACTTAGCAAAATCCAGAAAACGGCCTGCATCTGCGTTACAGGAGCCATGCGAACTACCGCTGCTCTTGAAACAATGTTAAATATGTTATGCTTCCGTTGGACATTTATGGTAGGGACATAGCAGCAAAAACGGCGATGCGGCTTAAAGAAACTTCACAGTGAGTATCTTCTAACTTTGGGCACGCCAGAATATTCGCAATGAATAATCTAAATAGGGACGTATACGGACTATATGACTCCGCTCCTAGATTTCAATGTAAAATATAGGACTAATATTCCCAGCCGATAAGAATGGATAGGAAATATCTGTCTTAATGACAAATCCGCATTGGAAATCTACGCGGATATCTGGTTAGTATCTCTAAACCAGATATCGAACTGATGAATGCCCACGCTGTGCTGGGTTTCTGGTCATAGTGATGTACCAGGTAACTGTGAGGCAGACGAATTAACCATAGAAAAGGAACAAAACTTGGATGTTTTATCACAGAAAGTGAACCCCATGTACCAATAGAAACAATAAAACAAAAAATCTCAACGCAAGCTCTACAACATGCTAATGAGAGATGGCCAAATGGCCACGGCTAAACCAACATATCAAAAAAATACAAAAATTCATCCAACTTTCAAAATGGTTCCAGGAGTATCGCTGAGAATCGGCTCATGTGGCAACACAATGGACCTACTTTGGTCTAAGTGAATCCTACGGAATATGGGGATAGCCACCCTTGTGGTGTCTCTGCTCTAGCGGTGGCTACCTATTCAGTTCATCCCGTATGCTGGTGCTAAAGCCGAAAACGATTCAAATATGAGGAATCAATGGGACCTTGGAGGCCAAACCGTTTTGTCTCTACTGGACGGTGTAAATCTTCAAGAACATCAATCCTTTTTTGACAACTATTTTACCTCATTCATTCTCATGTGGCATCTTACATCGCTTAGTCATGTACGATGCATCACTCAACAGATACGAATGAAATCAAAAGGGAGCTATCCGCGCTGGGCCATAATGTGACAAATATCCATAACATTCTCCAACGAGGAACCAAAAGACCTCTACCGATCTTTACACTAGAGATTGAAAATCAGGAAAACAATAAAGACATTCATATATAACATACGACAATTACTTTATGGCAGTATAGACTTCGAACCTCCTCGACTAAAGAAAGACATTGCCCAGTGCTTAAATTGTCAAAAATATGGGCACACAAAAAATTATTGCAACAATCTTAGCTGAACATTTTAGAGTGACGTTTACTAATGACACAAATAACTCAGACATAAGCTTACCTACAACTTCTAGTTTCCAAAGCACTAATAGTTCTAACATAAAAAAGGTAAAGTAAAAGAAATAAAATACTATACATTCAACACAAGATTAATCCAAAAAAAGCTCTGGGTCTTATTGCCGGACAAATATTAATAAAACTACCCCAAAACGCACTTTTGTACCTCCGAAATCTATTTAACGCAATTTTTACTCTAAAATGCTTCCCAAAGGTTTGGAAGTAGCCTAAGTGATAGCAGTTCCAAAACCTCGAAAAGACGCTACTCAAACCGCTAATAACAGGCCAATAACTTTATTGCCAATAGTATCAACGCTATTCGAAAAAATCCTAATAGATAGACTACAACACAGAGACGAGCACTCAAATCTTCTTAAAGCAGAAGCTGGAGTTCCCCCTGGAAGCGTCCTTGGAACTTTATTATATCTAATATATACATCCGACATTCCCACACCTCAGTCAAAAAATGCAATGATTGCAACATAGACCAAAAGTTAAGTTGGAAACAACATATACTCACAAAACTTAATCAAATCAAGGACAAATTAAGACAACTATTTTGGCTGCTGAGAAGAAACTCGGTTCTATCTATAGATAACAAACTGCTACTTTTTGAATACTCGTTAATAATTAAAAAACCCACCATATTATAAAACAAAAGTATGTAAAGCCACTGGCCTTATAAGCTATCATATCCTGTTATGTAACAACAATTACTAGGTGTCCAATATGTACAGATGTAAATAAATAAAGGAAACAAAAAAAAAAAATAAATAGTTTTTGAAAGCACAAAACATATTTACTTTTTTAATCAGGTAATTCACATTTAAAAAAAAAAACCGACATCAAAAGACGAATGTTTACTTCAATGGTGCCGAAATATCGAAGAAATTAAAATCTTGACGAAAGCTTTTTCATAAGGAATGAAATTAGCAAAGGCGCAAAAGCTCTCTGCCACTTTATTCTCGATTTGGTATTACTAGCGACATCTTGCAGCATAACCGTACTACTGGATTGGCGCTACTATAGGAATGTATATCCAAAGCTTATTGGTATTATAGTAGGTACAATATAATGTTAGACAAAAAAAAAATAACATGTTCATACAATTTAGTTATGATTTATGATTTATGAAATAATGAAAGCTCGTAGGTGATTATGTCTGATTGATTTAAATTTAAATGGTACAATAGGCGTTTTTTTTTTAAATATCTGTTTATGACTAAACATGTTTCAGGAACATGTTTTCAATGTAAATTGAAATAAATGAAATGGATAATTATCCAGTCTAAGGTTTTGTTGTATTTTACATTGAAAGCTTTTTTTTATCCTATATAGAAAAAAAAAACACGCCCGATGTAGAATAGACGCAACTTTTATGACCATCGCTATAATTTTTGTATATTGTTTAGATAAACAAACCATGATATTTTAATATTTTTGACTTAAGTATTTTCGGTTATCAAAGGTCCTGGGGATGGTATTTTTTCACACAGTAACCCCCAAAAGTTTCTTCCGGAAATCAGAAGAGTCCAAGAACGGCAAGCATTGGCATCACAGGTGCATTGAGTTCATACCCAACTGATGGTCCTGCTGTGCAGTTTTAGGAATCTGGGTGCTGGACTATGCATTTCGATGACGTCTTGCATCAACAATGGTTTGATTGACATAATGGAAGCCTCGTGGTCGGACTGCTTCTTTTGGAAATTTGCGTGAATGGAAGAGGAGGGAACAACTTGGAGTCAAACTAAAAATGGAGAATAGAGTTAACAAAACTGAAATAAAAACGAAAAAGCAAATATTAACAAAGATATAGGATGTGGACGATGTTTATTTCCAATAAGACTGCGCTACCTGCCACACACATGGAAAAAACGAGTCACTTCTTTAAATGGTGATCAAAATTGGTCATCCAGATCGTGCGATTTAAAACAGTGCGACTTCTTTGGTTGGGGTCGCATGTCAAAATGTCAAAGAGAATGCTTATCCCAAAGCTCCCCAGTCGATTGGGGCACTGAAAGCCGACATCAAATGTGCGCAAATGTCATGACATATTTTAACAAAATAGCTTGAATGTATAACAGAGGTCGAGGTGGTCATTTGGCTGATATTGTTTTTCATTATTTATGCCATGGCAACCCTTCTTATATGGATTGAAATAAAAATCACATCTTACTTCATTAAAAATACATTTTTAAAATCTGCTGCATGAAAAAAAAAAAAACTTTTGCGGTCTGGATTAACTAGCGACAGTGGGTCGTATGCAAAAAGCATTCGCTCTCAGTGGACTGAGATGTGAGACGGAGCGAAAGGTACCGAGACTAAGCGGTTGCAATAAGCTAAAGCTCAAATTGGTATGCAAAACCTTTAGCGGGCCGTAGACACTCGAATATGGTGCGAGTGAACTTGGTACGCGAACCATGTTCAAGTTGATTTTCCATGTCCGCGGGCTTGTTCGAGTACCAATTTCGTGGTTTGAGTAAACCAAAAATTTGGTCTCACCAAAATCAAAAGTGCTTTGATATTTTTCAATGTTCGAGGGCGGTGCTACGTCTTCGTCGAACCATGTTCGAGTGTCTGCGGAGTAGTTTACTAGTTTATTTACTCGACGACTTCATTTAGTTTGCATTTCAGCCTTGGTGTAGTGTGACCTGTGACGTGCAGTATATAAAAAAAATTACAAAATAAAATGTTTCAATGCTTTGATCAAAGCCCAACAGGTTTCAATGACGATATCACCCAAACATCTATCCGAAATAATTTTTAGAAATTTAAGGTCTTCATAGCTTTGACCTGAAGCCAGAAATCGCAAAATTTCCGATAGCCTTTCGCGTGGGGAGATAGCTTTGTGCATCCAAGTATCTTGTTGAATTAAAAAATGAGTCACCTTGGCTAGCAAATAGTTACATATAAGCATCACTATACGCAGAAAATTTGTGTAATCATCAGAAGAAGAAAACTCCAGTTCTCTTAATAATTGCGTATGAGTAAATGTTTCCCCTTTGCTTCAACCATTCCATTGTCCAAATTATTTTCTTTTTATGTTGTGGCCAAAGTTCCTCCTCTTCATTCTCTAACAAATCACAATCAATTTTCTTTTTTAATAAAAAGTGGAACTTTGCACTTTCACGAATGAAAATTATCATGAGTTATGATGATGGGTGCATACTGCATAACGTGAAGACGCCAGAAACAATGAGGTTCGAGCAAATTGGTCTCACTGTCTGCGGGGCTTACTCGAACCAAGTTCACTCGCACCATGTTCGACTGTCTACGGCCCGCTTTTGTCTCAGTCCGTTGTCTCAGTCTCATTCATTTTATTAAATGAAATTGCAAATTTAAAAATTGCAAATTGTTTTAAAATGTACATTTAAATATTAAGAAATTAAACATTACGTTGGCTAAACACTATAAATGCGATTTAATTTCTTCCCTTTTTTCCTTGTTCCTTTAAGATGGCAGCTCTTCTAGACTCCATAGGAATCGGAAGAGGTGTTTTCATTTGGTGTTGCTTGTTATTCTTCGTTGTTATCCGTACTTTAGTCTTCGTCTAAGAAAAGTTTCGAAACGTTATGCAAAACAAAGCAGGACAGTATCACTTTTGGAGTATTTTGTGTGGAAATTTTCAGCTTGTATTGTAGACAGATAAACCTCCGTTTTAACTGGCCGAAAACACGTTCAATAATCACTCGTTCTTTAGTCAGTACACTGTTATAATTTGCTTCTACAATAGGAGATATTCTTGCAAATGGCGTCATTATAAAAGGAGTGATTGCGTAACTGTCTTCAGCAATGAGGACACATGTAGATTTATTAAGAAGTATAGAATACTTTGGTGTCGTATCGTAAACCGAGCCGGGCCATGATACATCCACACTAGTGAACTTAATTAATTAATTGAATGAAAACATAGAAGAAGGTACATATATATGTACAGTACATAGATCGCAACATAATTTTGAAAACTCAGAGTTCTGTATCGTTATAGTGAATAGGCGTGGTTTTCTTGATCGGTCCAGCAAAAGTCAGCTAAAACAACACACAACTAGATACGTAGTGCAAAAGTTTCGTTTTTCGGAAAACCAAATTCCAATTCTGATATATGGTAAGTACATACATACATAAATTCCATAGAAAATCTATTTGCTATTTAATTTTGTGATTGTATTTTCCATTGCGTAAAACGGTTTTCTTGTGCCAAAAATGGTATTATAACGCGAAACAAAACACACAAAGAGGCTCTCTCTTCTCATACTGGCTCTTCCTCACCATATACAAGAATAAATGAATGATTACTATCAAAGATCTAGAAGAAAAACTGGTTAACAATTTCTATTCTTTGCAACATAATCTTTGCTGAAGAAAATAACAAAAAGCGATCTGAATTTGCCACTAAAATCGAAAAAATTGGGATCAACGTTTTTGAGTATGACGAAAAGGTGTTTTCAAGCTACCATAACTTCTCTTCACAGAGTCATTTTCCTCCGCACTCATAGGACTAAGCAACTTCACTAAATATTTTGGAAGCACTGGAATGACTTCTTCTAAAATCTTCTGCTATACCAATTTGAAATCCAGGATCTCCTGGATTATAACCTCCGCGAAAATCTTCATTATTTTGAAAAGAGTGATCAGTAATCTAATCAAATTGAACTAAATTCAATCGAAAAAGATTTTAGAAGTTCCGATTTTGCAGTGAGACCAAAAACGTTTAAATACGAAGTTATTTGACCTAACGAGATAACAAATTTGCAGACTTAACTTTTTATAAGGTTAACCTCATTGTTCTGAGACATTGCAATGTTATTTTGCATACGAGAAATCAAAACATGAGAACTGTCTCATCGATTGAGCGAGAGCTCAGTCTCTGAGATCAGTCTCATTTTCTTTTTGCAAACGAACCCGAGCTAAAGCTATAAAAACTGAGACTTGAGTCTGAGCGAAAGGTTTTTGCATACGACCCAGTATCTGTAACCAGTCAGAGGGTGCTGAAACTAGTCATAGAAATAACTTTAAGAAGTTTACCTTTATTGCAGTGCTATTAAGTGCTGTGCTGACTGCACATTTCGCATTAGTTAAAATATGACTGTCCGAGTTGTACAATTCCAAGTACAATGGATTCGCTGGTTAAACTGAGAACATTTATCTCTTGTTTCCTGACGTGACATTTACAAGTCAATTTCATTCAATTAACCCTTAAGCCAAATATGTAGCTTTGGTGTTTCCCCTTTGAAATGGAAATGAAAAAATCTGAAATCCTAAGGATGTGCCTATAATTAAAATTTGTCAAACACTGAAAGAAATAAGCAAATATCTGTAGGGAAAGAAAGTCTGGAAATACTTCGCTGCGACCTTTTCTTGGTTATTAAATTTTCAAAGGTCAATCAATCATTTGAAATAATAAATCAACATTCCTTGGGATGTTTCAGTGTTTCTCTTTTAATCGTTTTTTTCAAAATAAATATCTGTCTGTAATTAAATGTGAGTACACAAGTTAAGAAAGCGTACGAAGCTAATAAAATGAAAGAAAGTTGACTTTAACAATTTGTCTGATTATTGAATGATATCTCTTTGTACATCATCATCATCATAATTATCAACTGTAAATTACAATATTAAAGGGAGTACCTAGAACGAATTCACAACTACGACAAATTCAAAAATAGGGTTCCACGAGCATGTTTCCGTTTATTTACTGTACCCACAAACATTACTTTGATTTACTTTAAGCGCGTGGATATTTGAAAAAATTATAATTATAAAAAAGAATGACGTATGTAGGAACTGTTTTATATACCTATGTACATAGTATGTACATAATTATTTTTAAATTGTTTTTTTTTTTAAATATCAATATTACTCAGGGTAAGTGTAGATTTCTACTTTAGGTGGCGCTACAGCTCGGGGTGAACCTGGACCTGCTTCTCACAACCATTTGTGTGTGCGTGTTATAAATATTATATATATTATATTATATTGTTATATTTATATATACGAATGGAAGGGCAATGGACCTACAGTTTTTTGCCGACTCCGGACGGCGAGTTGAGAAGCTTATTGACAAATGGTACTCTTTGATTGCCTGTCAGACATTCGAAAGAGGTGGCATCGTGATCCATTATTATTATTATTGTGGCGACCTGCCGATTAATGAACATACTGCTCTTCTACGTAAAAGCTCTCCTAATATCAGCAGACACACACTGGACCTGCTGGGGGCAGTCGTTGGTCAACCGCGCAGTTGTAATCATCTTAGGAATCCGATTGTTATAAATAAAATAGTTTTGATTGCTTATTATAATTAAATAAATGCGTTGTGGATTTTGAAGTTAGTAATGTACCTTATTCTGACCACATGCCCATCATTGTGAATTTTGGGCATAAAGTCGAAGCAGCTGAAGAAAACCGTACACTTCTTCCTCTTCCCAAATTAAAGTGTCTAGAATCTAAAAGCCAAAGATATAGAACAAAGCTAAACTTGCAACTACTAGAGACTCAGGGCCAAATCACTTTTTTAAGGTTGGAAAATATCATTAAAGACGCCTACCCAACATTGAATAGTGCACACAACATTCAAACTCAAGCTGCCCCATGGTTCGATAAAGATTGCAGTAAGGCAAGAAAACAGTCTTTTAAATGGCTTAAACTCTTTCGTGAAAATAATGCACCTTTTTTTAAGGCTCAATATTTAGAAGCTAGTAAGAGATATAAAGATATCTGTAAGGAAAAAAAGAAAAAGCACTTTGAAAGAGAAGCGGAGAGGATGGCAACCTGCAGAGATTCAACTCAATTTTGGAAACTTGTGAAAAAGCTCAAAGCACAGTTGCAGTTATCAATCGAAGTTTAAGCCCAGAAGCTCTGCGTACATACTTTTGTAGCTTACTCAACCCCTTGAATTGTGGTGTAATATTTCAGTATGCGATTCCGGGACTGCAAAATGATACACTGGATACTATTATAATGCAAGCAGAAATCAAAGAGGTGCTGAATGAACTTAGGGACGGTAAAGCTCCAGGTTCTGACTCAATAACAATCGAGTTTTACAAATACGGAACGGAGTTGCTGGTGGACAAGCTCTTTCAAATGTTTAATGAAGTATTGGCGACAGGAGTTATTCCTGAAAGATTTACAGAAGCCCTCATTTTTCCTATACACAAAAAAGGAAGTTTAGCAAATCCAGAAAACTATCGAGGCATCTCGTTTTTGAATTCTTGTTGCAAAATTTTTACAGCAGTGTTAATGAAACGACTGAATACATGGGTGAAACAAGAAAATCTTCTGAATGAGTACCAGGCTGGCTTTAGAGCAGGATACTCGACGGTGGACCAAGTGTTTGTGCTTAAAAGCATCGGGAAGACATTTCTGATGCAGAGCAAAAAGCTTTATATATTTTTTGTAGATTTTAGAGCAGCATTTGATTCGCTAGACCGAAATGCACTGTTCTACAAACTGTATGCAAAGGGAATGTCTCTAAAGTTCGGAAGAGTTCTACAAAATTTGTATGCAGATACGCGAGCAGCAGTTTGGAATGGAGAAGAATTGTCTGAGTGGTTTGAGACAAAAGCGGGTGTTAGGCAGGGATGTGCCCTAAGCCCAACTCTTTTTTCACTATTCCTAGATGATTTACTGGACGGACTGCCGGGAGGTGTGGAGTATGCTGGAATGTGTATCAAGGGTCTTATGTTTGCGGATGATGTGGTGTTGCTATCCAGTTCTTCAGAAACCTTACAGTTAATGATAAATCGCCTTCATGACTACTGTAAACTCTGGAATCTAGTCGTTAATTTGGAAAAGTCAAAAATTATGATTTGCAAAAAAGGTGGAGGAAGACGTTGCAGAAATGAAAAGTGGCACTACAATGGTGTAGAACTAGACGTTGTGGGTGAATATAAGTACCTAGGTGTAATCCTAACAAAGGGCTTAACCTTGCAGAGACACCTACAGGAGAAATTGGCAAAGGCTAAATGCGCAATCAACGCAACTTGGAAAAAATGTTTTGCTAATCAGTTTATTTCCCACAGCAGCAAGTATAAAGTTTTTGAAGCAGTAGCAGAATCAGTTTTGTTTTATGCTGCACAAGTATGGGGATATAAGAAATACGAAGAGGTAGAGAAACTGCAGAGGTTTTATATTAAGCGCATTTTTCGAGTTCCTTACAATGCACCAAACTATTTGTTAATGATCGAAATTGGTCTTTCCCCCTTATTCATCAAAACACTAAAACTGCAGGTCAACTTAAAGTGATGAATATGCCATCTACTCGACTGCCAAAAATAGCAGCTCTAAAAACTGTTACCAATAAATCAAGCTGGTACGCAGAGTGGCTGGATCTGGCAAATCAATGTGGTATGGAAGTCGATTTGAGTATCGAAAATGTGGCGAATTGGAAAGCAGTCTTATGGGCTGATTGAAAAGCTAGATGAACTTTATGCAGCAAGATACAGGGAGGTAGCTGAATCGTCAATTTATAGATCTATTTACAGTCGTTTAAATCACAATCTATCAGAGAAAAATTATTTCCATGATAAAAACAGTGTACAGGAAATATCAATGATGATAAGGCTACGTGGGGAACTTGTGAATCTAAACTACATACCTCACGGAGAGGATCTGCCATGCGTCTGTGAATTATGTAACTTGAGAGAACGTGAAGATGTCCCACACTTTATAGGAAATTGTCCGATACTTCAGGAAATAAGAATGCATGTATTTGGGAAAAATTATCTTACAGAGGATGAAACCTTAAAAGTATTAAATTAACTCGATGTGTACAGTCTATTTAGATTTTCAAAATCCGCTTTAGCGTATAGAGAAAGAATTTTGAGTAGGAACCTTTAAATTATATTTCCGCTTACAGTTTAAAATATAAACAATAGCCTATCTTTAACAACCATTAGGTTATTCATAACTGAATTATAATGTCAATCTGGCAGACGGCAAAGCCAAGCTCTTTTGTTTTTGTAAACTTTTATGAGAAAACAATACTGTTTTAATAAAAAACTAAACTAAACTAAACTAAACTAATAATTACAGTAAATAAAGTTAATTGTTATTTTGTTGTATCACTGATAGACCGGTTATCACAATTATTATTATTTTTCAAAAAAAAAAAAAAAACAAGATTGCATTAGATTATGTAAAAAAAAAACGTGAGTATCTACCAGGTACATGTTAAATAAGAGTGTTTCAAGTTGAGGTCCACGCCATTGAGATCTGCGCCTTGATTAACCTACAGAGAGGCATCAAGGGAGCTAACATAAATGTCTTTTCAGACAGCCCAGCCGCACTCAAAGCTTTAAGCTCCTTTTCTGTGGACTCAAGACTGGTAAAGTACTGTTTCAATGCTCTCCAATCCTTAGCTACTCACAATAAGGTCAAACTTTGGTGGGTACCTGTCACAGAGGCATTTAAGGAAATGAGATTGCGGATAATATGGCCCATTCAGGCTCTACTGCCGAATTCTCAGGTCCAGAACCCTTTTGCGGCATAAACTGGGCAACTATCTCAGCCTTAATTAACAAATGGGAACATAATCTCCGACTCTCTCATTCGGGAAATATCCCAGGGTTGAGGCAAGACAATCTGTTATTTAAGCCATATACCCATCACAGGGAACTTCTAATAAGAACGATATTATTGCAAATTACGATACCACCTGAACGAGTTAGTTTTGTAGAGGAGGTCGAGTCAACCAAACACGTCCCTTGCGATTGCCCGACATTTTTCGGGGTCGGACGGTGTATCCTACACAAAGAACTCCTTAGAACTTATGAATTTAAAAATGCGTCAATCAAGGACATACTCGCCTTTATTAGAAAGGTGATTTGCGTCTTGGGCGAATCAAAATCCTATGATACAATAGATCTTTTAGGTCGTAGTATCAGCCTTGGGGCAGGCTCCGTTATAAAAAAAAATAAAAAAAAAATACCATGAAATTTGATGTGCAATGATATACAGAGAACGAGGACGTTGCAATATACTATTGCTTTTACTCTGTGTGAAGAAGAAATTAACAAAGAGAAGCATATACAGAGAACTAATACTAAGTTTCGTTACACGTGACGGCGAGAAACCCGTCCGAGGCCCATACCGAGAGCTAAGCTGTTTACACATAAAAAAAAGCAAAATTAAATTAAACTAAATCTGTAAGAAAGGAACATATTGGCAAAAATTAATTGGCGAGTTTTTGTGTAATATACTGAAATTAGTGATGAATTGATTTTTTTTTGTTATGAGGGATTTCTGATGAGCAACTAAATGGACTTTTTGTTGGAAATATATTTTCTATACGAAAAAGTCTCAAAAAGTCTCCAAAAAACGTAAAAAGGGTCAAAAAATAGGTTTTTTTTTTAAAGTCGGGTCACTAAAGTCGCACAGCGGCAACGCTGCTTGGGGATAAATCGCGGTGGTTGACCTGCAAAGGGTGCTGCAAACTTCTACATGAATACATCTGCAGAAATATCTTGAGTTTTACCAATTCTTAGCTAGAGTAAAAGAAATTTGTGCGGAACAGTATCGAAGTGTGTCATAGCATCAACAGTAATCAAAACATTTATAGGCACATAACATTGTTAAATTTAGTATTTGGAAGAAATTAGTCATTTAAGTATACATTCATATGTATTTGTATATGTATGAAAACAGAATTGTAAATAGACAATTACAAAAGAAAATAAATAACCGTTATTATAAATTTTATATTATTAATTCTAGCTGACCCGGCGATCTTCGTACCGCCTCAAAATTAATAAATGTTGTGTTGTGTTATAAATTGAATTAAATTCAGTTTTTTATTAAGGTGAAATAAATACTCAGAATGAATTAATTTTATTAAAGTAAAAAAATCAAAATGAAGTGTCTATCTGTCTGTCTGTCTATCTGTCTGTCTAGTCTATCTACCTGTCTGTCTTTGTGCTTGTCTGTCTTGTCTGTCTATCTATTTATCTATCTGTCTGTCTGGCTATCTATCTACCCATCTGTCTATCTATCTGCCTGTCTATCTACCTGTCTGTCTTTCTGCTTGTCTGTCTTGTCTGTCTATCTATCTATCTATCTATCTGTCTGTCTGGCTATCTATCTACCCATCTGTCTATCCATCTGCCTGTCTGTCTATCTGTCTGTCTTTCTGCTTGTCTGTCTGTCTGTCTGTCTATCTGTCTGCCTGTCTGTCCATCTATCTATCTCTCTAACTACCTATATGTCTGTCTGTCTATGTCTGACTGTCTGTCTATGTCTGCCTGTCTATCTGTCTGTCTTTGTATCTATCTGTCTGTTCTGTGTATCTATCTGTCTTTCTGTCTGTCTGTCTGTTTTTCTATCTGACTGTCTGTCTATCTACCTATCTATCTATCTGTCTGTCTATCTATTTATCTATCTATCTATCTATCTATCTATCTATCCATCCATCTATCTATCTATCTATCTCTCTGTCTATCTGTCTATCTGTCTATCTATCTATCTGTCTGTCTATCCATCTATCTATCTATCTATCTATCTATCTATCTATCTATCTATCTATCTATCTGTCTGTCTATCTACCTGTCTGCCCATCTATCTATCTATCTATCTACCTATATGTCTGTCTATCTGCCTGTCTGTCTATGTCTGTCTGTCTATCTGTCTGTCTGTCTATCTATCTGTCTGTTCTGTCTATCTATCTATCTGTCTGTCTATCTCTCTGTCTATCTGTCTGTCTGTCTATCTATCTACCTATCTATCTATCTGTCTGTCTGTCTATCTACCTATCTATCTATCTGTCTGTCTATCTATCTACCTATCTACCTATCTTTCTATCTATCTATCTATCTATCTCTCTGTCTATCTGTCTGTCTGTCTATCTATCTATCTATCTATCTGTCTGTCTATCTATCTATCTATCTATCTATCTATCTATCTATCTATCTGTCTGTCTATCTACCTGTCTGTCCATCTATCTATCTGTCTTGCTGTCTGTCTGTTTGTTTTTCTATCTGACTGTCTGTCTATCTACCTATCTATCTATCTGTCTGTCTATCTATCTATCTTTTTTTTTTTTTTGGTAAGCGGAGGGGGAATCTTCCATAGGCACCGATTCTCCATGAAATACGGTAGTGTGAGATTCTTACTCACTAAACCTAACCTCCGCTAGCTCAGATCCTCGCCCCGCGGGACTACCGTCAGGTATTACTTCGCGGGGCGGATTTTCCATTTTTAAACGGTCGATCTTGTTTGTGCCTGTTCGCCTCTTCTGTGACTCTCCTCCCGTCTGAGATCTTTTTGTATGCGAACTAAAAAAGTTGCTATCGCATTCCATCTGCTTTCCGATTTCAGCATCTCCGCTATTACATTTCCTGTATTAAGTTCAGTACTTAATTCATTTTCTAAGATTCTTTTTTCTTCAATGAACCTTAGGCAGTTGAACAGCACATGTTCTGGGTCTTCGTCGCATCCAGCGCATGCAGGACATTCTGATGAGTCCTCGAGTTTGAAGCGATGAAGGTAACGGCGATAGCCGCCATGACCTGACATGACCTATCTATCTATCTGTATATCTATCTATCTATCTATCTATCTATCTATCTCTCTGTCTGTGCGCGGTCCCTCCAATAATCCCCAATTTCACATGGGCGGGTTTTAAGAGTGATAGATACCACGTGCTGTGTGGTGACCAGCCTTCAATTAAGATCTTGGAGGCCCTTACAAAAAGTCTAGGTGACACGTGGGAAGGATCTAATCTCAGGGTACTTCCCGTGTCGGAAATTCCGAGGTTGACCAGGGTATCTGTCTGGATCCCAGGCCCAATCGAAGAACCCCCAAAAATCCTAGAAAGATTTGCCAGGCACAACACGGACCTGGAAACAACATGCTGGAAGGTTTATAACGCCGAAAAGCAGGAAGGCAAAGGCCAACTGCTGTTCGTCGGAATAGACCAGAAAGCCGTGACGGCACTTAACCAACGTGATGGGTACGCCCTATGTGGCTTCTATCGCGTGAAGTTTACCATACCGTCGAATAAACGAAAAATTGATGAAACTGCTACAAGCAAACCTCCAGCACAGTAGGGTGGCCACAGCCGTCCTCTGTGACTTCCTCTCAAAAGGAGGTGCCGACGTAGCCCTCATCCAAGAGCCCTGGATCGTCACAAACGGGGTCAAAGGATGGGGAACCAATTTCAAGATATTTACCAGCATAAACAGTAAGTGTCGAACATGCATTGTAGCAAACAAATCATTAAATGTCTTCTCTATCCCCCAGATGAGCACAGGAGACCTCACGGTCATTAGACTGGAATATAGGTAAGGGAGCGGGGCAGGCAAATCCATCCTGCTATCGTCCTGTTACCTTCCCTATGATTCACCAACCCAACCACCCAACGAAGAACTATCCAACCTAATAAGAAGTGCCAAAACATCAGGCGAAGGACTCATCGTGGGAGCGGATGCTAACGCACACCATATCGCCTGGGGCAGTACAAATACAAACCCAAGGGGTGAGTCTCTTTTTGATTTCTTAAACATTGAAAATCTTGTAACTTTCAACTTAGGTTGCACTCCAACTTTCATAAACAAACTTAGAAGGGAAGTTTTAGACATAACCTTTTCTACCCCAAACGTCACTCATCTAGTCTCGAACTGGAGGGTCTCTAACGAAACCTCCATGTCCGACCATAGGTGGATTTGTCTCGATCTTGCCATTGGGCGTAAGACTAGAACCCTAGTCAGAAACCCAAGGAGCACCAACTGGGACCTTTACGTCTCAACCCTAACAGAGAAACTAGGTAACCAAAGGCCTGAAGAGATTCAGAACATAGTAGACCTAGATAGAGAAGTCCTTCGTGTACAATCCAAAATAACCGAATCCTTTGAACTAGCCTGTCCACTTAAAGCCTGCGCGGCCAACAGTAAAAATAGATGGTGGACGAGTGATCTACAGGATAAAAGGAAGGAGGTTAGGAGATCTTTTAACACTTTCATGACCAGTAAACTAGAAGCGGACTGGGAAATTTATAGGAACAACAGACGTAGTTTCAAAAAATTAACCAGGGCTGCAAGTAGAAACTCATGGAAACTTTTCTGCGGTGAAATAGACAGCACTAGCGAAACAGCAAGGCTCAAGAAATTCCTCTCCAGGGAGCACACCCAACCACAGCTTCTTAGGGCTAATGGTGGGGCGGCTACCTCAACGGAGTCACTAGAACTGCTGTTGGAAAAACACTTCCCAGGTTGTCTTCAGGCCCCTGCTGGACCAATTCAGCTAGCACTAGCCGGTACAGGAACAGTTAGGGAACTTTGGGATGAACCTTACGAAGTCATAGATAAAGATAAGATCAGGTGGGCCATAAATTCCTTCAAGCCCTTCAAAGCTCCTGGCAAGGACAAAATACAACCCATCTTCCTCCAAAAAGGCTTTTCTGTATTGGTGCCGCATCTGGTAACAATTTTCAGAGCCTGCTTGGCCCTAGGCTATAACCCTAAGTTATGGCAAGAAGTCAGGGTAGTTTTTATACCTAAACCGGGAAAAGATCTTAGCTCAGCAAGTGGATACAGACCCATTAGTCTCACGTCCTTCTTGCTTAAAACTCTAGAAAGAATTTGCGATGAGAAGATCAGAGCAAACCTACCTTTGTCTATACGAAAAAGCAACCAACACGCATACATGAAGGGTCAATCCGTAGAAACAGCCCTACACGACATAGTCAGCACTATCGAAGATGCATTTACATATAAGGAGTCCGTACTCGGCGTTTTTCTAGATATAGAGGGCGCTTTCAATAACATTAAAACTCAGGGCATTATGAAAGCCCTCTCTAAGTACAACAAACGGAAAACGATAAATAACTTCATTGAACATATGCTCTCAAACCGTACCATTTTTGCCGATCTCGGCTCCGAAAGCAGGAAAGGGAACGTCCGGAACGGGACCCCCCCAGGGGGGGATTTTATCCCCTCTCCTATGGGTACTGGTCGTAGACGAACTCTTAAAAATTCTTGCAACAAATGGATTCAAATGTATAGCATACGCAGATGACCTCGCTTTGCTTACGAGAGGCAAACACTTAAGCACTTTAGGGGAACTCATGCAAACCGCTCTGCAGTTAACCAAATCTTGGGCAGACAGCAATGGACTCGGAGTAAACCCAGAAAAGACCAATATGGTGCTGTTCTCTAAAAGACTTAAAATTTCAGAATTCAATGCCCCGTCCCTAGGGGGAGTTCAGCTGGACCTAAGGGACCACGTAAACTACTTAGGGCTCATACTTGACAAAAAGTTACTTTGGAGAAAAAATCTAGAAAATAGAATTAACAAAGCCAAAAGAGCTTTCTGGATTTGCCGGAGAGCTTTCGGCAAAACGTGGGGCTTGAAACCAAAACTAGTTCAATGGATCTACTCTTGCGTAGTAAAACCCATATTACTCTACGGAGTGTTAGTTTGGTGGCCAGTCGTGAATAACAGCTACGCGAAAACACTACTTACTAACCCCCAGCGAATGGCCTGTCTGGGGATAACTGGTGCCCAATCCAGCACACCCACAGCAGCCATGGAGACGATTCTCAATATTCTTCCTATGGAACTGGAGGCCAAAAGGACAGCGGGGCTCTCTGCAATCAGATTGCGGACCCTGGGTCACTTTAAAGACCAGAGCCTCACAGGACACAGAGCTATCTGGAATGATGTTTCAGAATCCTCTGGACTTGTCAGCAATCCAAGCGATCTCATAGAGAAAGAATACATCTTTAAAACCGACTATTCAGTCGAATTCCCTAGCCGTGAAAAATGGCGACAAGGCACAGTGTTTGCCGAAGTAGAAGGCATTGTATTATACACGGATGGATCACACATTAACGGAGAATCGGGAGCTGGTGTACACTGTCCAGATCCTCCGATAAATATATCCATTCATTTAGAACCCTCGGTGACTGTTTTCCAGGCGGAAGTCTTTGCAATTCTCAGGGGCGTAGACGAACTCGTCAATGCCGATACCAGGGACACTTGCATACACATCTGCTCGGACAGTCAGGCTACACTTAAAGCACTTGCGAACCCACTAACAAATTCCAAATTAGTGAAGGAATGCAAAGAAAAACTCAACACCCTTGCAAGATCCTGCACGGTAAATCTGCTCTGGGTACCTGGCCACAACAATATACCGGGGAACGAAAGGGCAGACGAACTGGCAAGAGCGGGGGCGGAAGACGTAGAAAACCTCACAGTAAATACTATTGGTACGGCGGTACAAGCAGTGAAAACTGCCTATAGCCTGTCTTTTGCAAAACGCCACGCACATATGTGGAGTCAGATCCAAACATGCAAGGCTGCCAAAGAAATGATGGAATTTCCAAATCCACTGCGGGCTAGGAAAGTACTGAATTTAGGCAGAGCACAAATTAAACTGTTGATTGGCTTATATACAGGACACATCAACTTAAATAAACATGCCAACTGACTGGGACTAGTGCAGCACAGCACCTGCCCGGGTTGCGAAGAAGAAGACGAAAGTATAAAACACTTCCTCTGCGATTGTCCTGCTCTATGTTCAATAAGACATAAATACCTGGGAAGACACATCCTACCCGGGCTGACATCGCTCAGATCTATCGATTTCTCGAAAACACTGGAGTTTACACGACACACAGAGCGTTTTTCTTGAATTCATATATTCCTTCCAACCTTTTCCATTCCACTACTCTACCCCTTTCACTAACACACACCCCAACCCCTTCTTTCTCAGCTCAGTTCCAGAGGGGAGCACAACGGGCCCGACTTGCGGCCTACGTGAGGAGGAGTAATCCTCACCCTCTTTAACCAACCAACCAACCATCTCTCTGTCTATCTGTCTGTCTATCTACCTATCTATCTATCTATCTGTCTGTCTATCTACCTGTCTGTCCATCTACATATCTATCTATCTATCTATCTATCTACCTATATGTCTGTCTATCTGCCTGTCTGTCTATGTCTGTCTGTCTATCTGTCTGTCTGTCTATCTATCTGTCTGTTCTGTCTATCTATATGTCTTTCTGTCTGTCTGTCTGTTTTTCTATCTGACTGTCTATCTATCTATCTGTCTGTCTATCTATCTATCTATCTATCTATCTATCTATCTATCTATCTATCTATCTATCTATCTATCTATCTATCTATCTATCTATCTATCTATCTATCTATCTATCTATCTATCTATCTATCTATCTATCTATCTATCTATATATCCATCTATCTGTCTGTCTATCTCTCTGTCTATCTGTCTGTCTGTCTATCTATCTATCTATCTGTCTATCTATCTATCTATCTATCTATCTGTCTGTCTATCTACCTGTCTGTCTATCTGTCTGCCTTTGTGCTTCTCTGTCTGTCTGTCTGTCTGTCTATTTTTTTGTATCTATATATATGTCTTCCTGTCTATCTATCTATCTATCTATCTATCTGCCTGTCTTCTTATATATCTATCGATCTATCTGTCTGTCTGTCTGTCTATGTATGTCTGTCTCATTTCAAGTTTTAAGCATCTGAACAAACCACGATTCATTTCTATATATTCAACGCCACCTAGGGGGCTCTAACATAAAAAAAAATCATCCGGAGCACCACATGAACATATGGTGTGAATATAAGGTGGATAGCTTCAGGGGTCCAGCCGTGAAAGTTGGACGTACATACGCACAAACGTTTTTATATTTATATTAAGATAACTCAGGTTTTTTTTTAATATGTATACAGTGAACCAAAAAAAAGTTGGACAGGGTGCACTTAGAAAATTGAATAGAATCGCAACCCGTAAAGCTATTTAATTTAATGAAAGTGCAAATGAAACATGATTTTTTAAGCTTTTTAAATAGTTTTAATTAATTTTTCTAATATACTTTTTTTTTTTATTTAAAACACACAAAAAGAGAAAAACAGTAGTTTTCAAAGCCAAAAAAAAAACTTGGACACTTAGGGAATTCGTTACAAAAACCGAATACATTAACAAAAAACTATACATTTTAGTATTTAGTAATTTAGCCCTTGGCTTTCAATACAGCTTGTGGCCTTCTTTTCATAGACCTAACTCAATTTCTTATTACATTGGGCGGTTAATTGGCGCATATATCCTGAAAGGCAATTTTTAAGACATTTTTCTCCGTGTGCGCTCTCAGGTGCTTTTTAGGGTTTAAATCCGGGCCTTGCGGATGATGGTGAAGAAAATTGTTCACGTTTTAGAGCAACCATTTCCATTCAATATGGGACGCGTGCTTTGGTTCATTATCATAAGCAAAGTAATAACTATCGCTTATGCTTAGCTTAGTAGCCGTTGCTAGCAAATTGTTTTTGGGGATTTTAAGGTAGTCTATTTTCTTCATATTACCTTCAAAGCACACCATGTTACTTACTCAACTCGAGCCCACCCCATACCATCGCTCTGCCAACATGTTTAACAGTGGCATTTACATGCGCCGGAGTTAAGGCTGTACCTTGTCTCGTCCAAACAAATCGGCATCCATCAAACCCCAATATGTTGAATTTGGACTCGTCGCTGACAATTACCGTGTTCCAGAACCGCAAAGGTTGACAGACATACATGAGGGCATATTCGAAGTTTTTCTTAATGTTTCTTGCAGACATAAGGGGGCTTGTTTCGGGGGGTATTGGCTCTCAAACCCATTGAATGTAATAAATTTCTAACAGGCTGTGAGTGCACTTTTACAATTTAATTTTCCTGTAGGTCTTTAGCAATGTCTACCGCAGAAATTTTGGGATCGTTAACGACTAATCAAACAATTTTTCGTTCTGTTTGAGGAGTTGAAACTTATTTTGGTCGTCCACGACCACTTAGTGTTTGCAAGAAACCATTTTTTTAAGCACTCGGATGGCATAATGCACTGAAGATCTGGGTTTTTTTCCCCCAAATTTTGGAAATTTCTCTCACACTTTTAGCAGTGTTGGTAAGTTACGCGAGTTTTAAAAATCTTAATTAGTTACGCGTAACTAACGTAGGTAACTAATGTAAATAATTGAATTAGTTACGTAACTAATGTAACTAACACGATGGTGTTAATGTTCATATAGGGATTTGAACGTATGCCTCATTAATAATTTGATTCCAATGAAAATGGTCGCAGCGGAATTAAATAAAATGAAACCGGATGTGCTGAATTTTTGTTATTTGACGAAGAGTTTATCAAGAGTGGCAAAAAAAATGTTGAGTTGTTCGATCCAATTTGTTAATCTTATTAATATGTAAATCTCAGTGGGACGCTATTACCTGTCAATCTTACGGTTAGACAAATACAAAAACTAATGCACACAATGAAGTAAAACTTCGTTTTCCAGTTTATTAAAATCCTGTGCCTATTATAGGCCAATTTTTAAATTAATTTATTCGCAATATTATTTAAATTATTGCAAAAATAAAAACACTCTAACAAATGCCACTTTCTTGCGAAATGTCATTTATTCAAACTACAAATATTTAGAATCCACATTTCTGGATTGTATATATTGATAGACTGCAAACCTTGGGGTGCGTTCGCGCTGTCTTTGATTCTTCGAACAAAGACAATGTATATATTGTAAGTAACACTATAGTTTTTAGACACGGGCGAAGCCGGGCGGGACAGCTAGTTGATTAATAATTGCCAACATTCAACTGATTCATTGGCTGATGCTGTCAAGTTTTGGTTAGAATTAAAAGCTCTAAAACGATTCGAAAATCACTACAAATACCGTCTTAATAACTCGCTTAATATTTATGAAGAAGAATCGGTTGTCTTCGAACGTTCAAAAAAGTTAATGTTTCTGTATGGCACTTTAAGAATGGAAGATAAAAAGTTATCTTTTGAGGACTTCGACGAATTAAATTGATTTCACACCTATGTATTTAAGTTACATAAATTATTTTAGTTCTTTATAAGAATAAAAATATTTTTTACTTATGAATGTTATGTGATATTGCTTATCATTCAAAATATTCAGTCAAGAATTGTTTAGGTATATTAGTAACATAAGTTACATTAGTTACGTGAAAAACGAGACGTAACTAATTACAATTAGTTACGCGTAACTATATGGGTAACTTACTCAGAGTAACTTACATTGCCAACACTGACTTTTAGTTTTTTCCACTTTATTGACAGTTCCTTCATATCAATGGATGTTTGCTTTTTATAATTTTTTTTTAATAAATCGGTACTGAAAATACGTATTATCACTAAAAACAGAAAGATTGAACAGAAAGAAAAATTGAACAGTGAAGAAGGTACAAAAACATGTTAAAATAGGAAAATGCGTCAATTATTAGAATAGAAAAAAAAGTCCAAGTATGGGATCATGAAATAAAATTCAATATCTCATAATGCTTTATAAATTTATTTTATTGAAATGATAACTAGCTAGTTGTTGACTGCTTGATCGTATGAAAATGACTGATTGTTAAAATCAACAGCTAAGCTCGAAAGAGTACATTGTATAACGTTAGAACTATATACATACTACTATGTGAATACATAAAAATGCCTCACGCCACGACAATGTAGCGGGCGTTACAGTATTGTATAAAAGTTACGCTACACCAAGTTTTTGTTTGGTTCTAAAAAATTACATTTTCGGTTGGTTATTTGATTTAAAATAACAGGAAATAATTTAGAAAAAGGATATAAAATTATTTGGAAAATATAAAGAACTAAGCTTCATTTGCAGTTTATTTGACTTCAATATTCCTACAAACTGCAAAAATATTCAAGTTACAATTCAAATTTTTTTTTTGGTTCACTGTATGATATTTCATTCCAAAACTATGCCTTCCGAAAACGGGTAAAGCGTATACATATGTATAATGTTATATATGTCCATATACAGATACATCAGCTGATTTCATAGGAATAATTATTGCCCGAAATCGATGAAAAGGTCTTTGTAAATAGGCTTTCGATACAATTAAGATAATACGAATGCTTACCTGCGTATATTACGACTGTGAATATTGCACTGTGACCGCATAATGAGGCGCAAACGATCATAATACTCGTAATAGCATTCAAAAGATAACCCGTACCCGTATGTGTAAAAATACCAACACATACTCGATTATCGACAACATTCAAGTATTTGGAGCATTCATATTTGCATACCAATATTTAATTCGTTGTACCTATTAGCCGTTTACTGTTATTGATTGCGATCATCATATTCATTTGTAATTAATTTACATAACGCAAACATACTCGTATTCGTATGGAACAGATGGTAGAAGTGCCGATTGGGGTCACCCAAACTTTAAGCCGGCGACACTGGCCGAGTCTACACTTATCTTCAGTTCATTTGCATACTAGATTTGATATTGGGTTTGAATTGACAAATTACTGTTAGGATTTAATATGTGATAAGTTCATTCAAAGGTAAACAACATATTTGCCGGAGATTTCATGTATCGTATACCAATTAACTTTTGTTTATTTACATTAACGTGTTGTGCGCCGGCATAATAGTAGTACCTTTATAGTGGAAGTGTATTCAGTTAATTAATTGTTAACAAAACTTTCAGGATAAGACAAATAGAACCCGGCCAAAAAGGTCTAAAGGATAATAGGACAAATGGGCATTGCGTTATGGATACCCACTGACATAAGAAAGTCTAGCATTTAATTCGAAACCTAATAATTCAAACCAAACCTATCTGTTCGTAGGTACTCGCACTTAGAATTTGACCACTTAAAGATTGGCCAAGTATAATACGAACAGTGCCATATTCTTAGATCAGAACCCCAAAGACAGGAAACATCACAGCGTTTTGGACGCTTGACATCTACACAACTCAATTGATTATTACATTAATGTCAGAGATGAGATCGGTTGACATTCTTGTGCTCGTGTCATTGAAGCCTTAAAATATAAGCGAAGTCTCTCGTTAATTAATATAATATGTATAATAAATGGAACTAGTGGAATGGGTCAAAATGTAACGAGCAGTGGGAATGGACGTTGGCCTATGACATTATCATTGTGTGAAATTCCCAAACCTATTTACGCGACTTTGTATGCCTCATTCTGTTGAAAAGATGGTGATTGATAATCTCTGGCATAAGTTAGCACGGACATTTAAGCTGTAGGTCGGTTTTGGTTATTTGAAGAAGTTAAATCATCCTTTTGGGAAATTATATGAAATTACGCCAGAGAGATGGATACCAGTGGGTGGTTTTGCTATGGGAAAACAACACCTCTTCAAAATATATGTAGACACATTACATTTGAGCTTCAAGCTAATTTAAGGAATAAAGCTGGGACTCGTTTAACCTTGTCCTTTGGAATATTAAGCTTTTTTGAATATCATTAACTAGGACATGTTTTATTATAGTAGCCTCTAAGTCGTTGTCTGAATGAACTTCAGACAACAAATCTATCTTGTTAGTAGTAAATATATTTCATAAAGTAGATATCCCTCAAGTATGGCCCAAAAACCGCACCAAACAGTAACACGTCGTGGATAGGCCAAGAGACCGAGGCCTCTCGATAGTCTTCCTTGAATGGAGTGGCAGCCAGGGGATAGAAATCAAATTGTCTGTCATTACATTGCTCTAACCCTAAAGTCCACAGAAATTTGCTTGTAGTAAAAAATTGCCTAAAATATATTTGAGCCAAAAATTATCCTTCTGCGTTATCATGAAGTTTAGCTATGCTCAAAACAACTCATGAAATCATCCATCAGTGGAGACCGCAGCCAACAGCCATGTAGCAGTGGTGACGTCATAGTGTGTGTTCGCGCACACGGCACAGCACATCTTAAATTAAGAAAATTTAAAACTAAAACTAGATTATGGGAAATGCTTACTGAAAAGTACGAAACGAGATGAAACGAAACGATGGTGTTCAGAGATTAGCCGTGTCGCATGCCGCTTTGCCTGCTTACATATGTTAATATGTATGTACGTTATTAATAAGGCATGCGAACACGGCGATACTCTGGACATTATGGTTTCGTTTCATCTTGTTGCGTACTTTTCAGTTAGTTTTTCCCGTAGTCAGTTTTTTGGTTTTTTTACTTATGTTTTTATTTGCAACCTTTTTGTTTCAGAAAATATGTATATAGAGTGTAAACAGGCATGAATAGTAATTTCGCATTATACCTAGATTACCTTACCTGTAGGAAGGCCAACTGGACGAAGTTCACAGAACTAGTCAGGCAATCTCTTAGGCTCCTTACTAAAATCAATTTCTTGCCTAAGGGAATTGAGAGGTCGGTGAATCATCTTAGAAATGTCTTTAACAAGGCGGTGTAAGCTCGGTTAGCAGGACTCCTAGGAGAACTCAACCAAAATGGTGGAGTAAGCAGGTCGATGCAAAGAAATATTCTGTTAAAACTTAAAAAAAAAAAGGAAGTTAGGAAACTATATAACAGGGCGAAACTATTAGGTGAAGAAAATTTGTGGATCGAATGTCTAGAGGGTAAAAGGGTGTTTAAGTATCTCGTTAGCCAGGCAAAAAGAAAATCGTGGAAGCAATTCTGCGAAACAATCAAAGGGACTGGAGAAGTATCTAGGTTAAGAAAATTACTTTCAAAAGAGGCAAATGCTACTAGCTTAATCAGGAAACGTGATGGCACGTGGGCTGAGAATAGTTTAGAAGTACTAGAAACTTTGGTAGAAACGCACTTTCCAGGGTGCTATACCCCCGGAGATGAAGAGTGCGCGTTATATTTTTGCACGAACGGAAGGGACCTACAGCTTTCTGCCGTCTCCGAATGGCGAGTTGGGAAGCTTTACATGACAAATGATACTCTTGAATGCTTATAAGGCCTTCGGAAGAGGTGGCCACTGTGTAAATCTTTTTAGGTGATTGTGGCGGGATTCGAACCCAAGACCGCTGGCTCAGTAGTCCAACGCACTTACCACTTGCGCTACGGTGATGAAGCACAACACGTTTACTTAAAAGGTAAATCAGTGGAAACTGCTCTGCATGGGGTGGTAGGAAAGATTGAAGACAGTCTGCATCACAAAGAATTCGCCCTAGCGGCTTTCTTGGATGTAGAAGGTGCTTTTAAAAATGTAGAGGGGAAAGCTATTAAAAATACCAATGGTTCGATGTAGACCAAGCAATATCTTGTTGGCTACACATAATGTTGGGCACAAGAATCATTAGATCCACCCTAGGGTGCACACAATACGGAAATCAGTTAGCAGAAGCACTCCTCAAGGAGGGGTCATATCACCCCTATTGTGGTGGAAACGGCGCTCTGACGGAATTAGCGTCACAGCTTAAGCTGATGACGTGGTTATCATATTTTAAGGCAAATTCGTGAATATACTGTGTGAAATCATGGAAGCCGCGTTGGCGACCATCAGTAAAGGGGCAAAGAGGTGCGGACTTAACTTCAACCGCACCAAAACGGAACTAGTTCTTTTTACCCGTAAGTACAAGCTACAAGCGTTCAAGCTCCCTAAGCTGGATGCTGCTGAACTCTGTTTGTCAGATCATGCAAAGTATCTCGGTATTATTCTAGATAAAAAGCTTCATTGGAATTTAAATTTAAAGGATAGAATCAGAAAGGTGTACAATGCGCAGGTATAACTTAGGGGCTCAAGCCGGCAATTATGCACTGGCTCTACGTGATGATCGTTAGACCTATACTTAAAAAAGCATCTCTCAAGAGAAGTATACTAGAGGATTAGCAGCGGTTCAGATAACTGTCGGTGTTGCCATTACGCGGGCCCTGCGCACAACATCCACGGCGGCACTGGATACTTTTCTGCACCTTATGCCACTCGATCTGCACACAATGCACCTGGCAAGTAAGAGTGCGATCAGACTCACTAACATGGCTATTTGAGAAATAAAGGCTATGGTCATAGCGCTATTCTGAGGGAACTTAAAATTGGCAACCTTAATAGAACGGATGACATCCTCCCAGTTCTGGACTTTGCTACACCGTACGAAACGCTGTACCAGAGAGATAAGTTTGGGGGAACTCATTGCTACACGGCAAATGCGGCCTATACGGATGGGTCGAAAACCGACAATGGCACGGGCTCTGACATCCATTTAAAAGAACCGGAGCTAAATACGTGTCTTATACTTTCAGATGACTGTAGTGTATTTCAGGTAGAAATTCTAGCTGTGCAGAGAGCGGCTGATGATGAAGCTAGTAACAGACAACGTCATCATCATCTGCATCGACAGTCAGGCCGCGCTCCAAGCGCTAGAATCGTGTATCGTTACATCGGCAATTGTAGAAGGATGTCGCCCGGTGCTTAGGTCACTAAGTAGATACAACAGGGATAAACTATGTTGGGTGCCTGGACACTCGGGCGTAGACGGTAATGAACTCGCAGATGAGTAAGCAAGGATGGTAGGAGCATTACCCATAACCGAGATGGTGAACAATACAGCCATAAGCATGGCTGACCACAGATGGTCAAGAATAGAGGGACATAGGGTATCTAAGGCTCTTTGGCCGGCCATAGAACACAAAAGGACTGAATAGGGCAAAGTTAAGGACTCTAATAGGAATACTCTACGGGCATTGTCTCCCGATGAAACATGCTAAAAGAATAGGACTTTCCAGCACGGACGAATACAGATACTGCAATGACATAGGTATATCAGAGGACATTAAGCACATTCTTTGTGACTGTCAGGCTATTGCTCGTTCTCGAAAGAAATTTTTAGGGAATTACTTCTTTAATACACTGGAAGAGGCTGGCCAAATTGACCACAATGAAATCTTAAAATTTTGCAGGGAAATTAAAGGCTTTGACGGAAATGTTTCGGATTAGGTATCATACGATGGTTCCAGGGGATCGCGAGGGGCCCATTATGTTGCCTTGTGTTTTATGATGGCTCAGCCTCATAACCCCGTTCAACCTAACCTAACCAAACCTTATTCCTCCCTCTTCGACTACTTACCTTGACGCTGGTGGCGAGGCTCAGTAGGTCCTTTTGACCCCAGAGGGCGATTGCAGCAGGGTCACCCAAGCTGTAAGGTCTCTGGATGAGGGTTCGAAGCCAAAGAGTAGTCATCCTGATTCCAGTGGTGGTGTGAGCATATAGCAAACCGTGCCCAAGGATGCAAGGCTGAGGGTTAAATCAGTCTCTAATGAGCTCCTTCAGGCGCCCTGGCAAGGGCTTGTCGTATTTTCGCCCCACCACAGTAAAACCGGCTATGCTGTGGTGGCACCTTTTTCTACCGGCTTACTCGTGGGACTCAAATTAAATGATCAATAATTCAGGAACAAATAAACAAAAAACAGATGTACAAGATTCGGGGGAAACCCCAAACCACTCGATGGAAGAAGAGGGAAAATCCCCAATTCCGGAACCGTCGATAATAGTTTCTTCGGACGGAGAACGCGGTGGACCGATTGACATCAATCTGGAGAACCTTCTTCTCGATGATGCTGACAATCGGTCGATCGCTAGCTCGTCTAATTTTTCCCTTCTTTCCACTGCGTCTAACCGTAGTAGGAAAGCTAATTGTAAGCTTACAGTTAAGAGATTAGGGAAGAAGAAGTGGGAGGAGCTGACCGAGAACGATAGGAGAAGGCTGAAAAGTGCGCGGGCTTTCCTGCGGGAGCCGTCCTCAAGAGACAGTGAGCCTACTGCTAGCTGCTCGAGAGTTGCGGGGACTGCGGAAGGTTCGTGCACCGTAGGACTGATGGGGCTGCCCAAGTTTGTGACTTGCCTTAGCCAGTCGGGACAAGGGTCAATCCCATCAGCAGCCCTAAATGTTAGTAAGGGGGAACTAGTTAAAGACAGGAAGCAGGACCCTCTAACCAGGATTAGCTGCAAGTCTCCTACTCGTACTTGTACGATGAGGACAGGAGAGGAGCATGACAGCGCCTCGACAAGCCTACGCTCGTCGGGTGAGGTTTGTGCACCGACCCTATCATCACCGGGGGAATGTGCAGATAGTTTAGACGAATTGGCAAATGCCAATTCCACTATTGGAAGCTGCTGCACTGTTGTCTCCGTGCAGAGCGATTCAAAGCCCTGCCAGAGCTTGGGTATTCCCGATGCTCCAAAGGCCGCTGAGGAGAGCAATGCAAGCCCCCCAGCAGCTGATATCCAGCAAGGTTAGGAAGCTCCGGCAGAGAGCCAACGCCAAAAGGTTGGTAAGGCGATTGAATAAGATAGACCCCGCATCCTACACGGAGAAGGACAACCAGGCGCTAGCTAGGGCAAAGAAAATCATAGGGCCAGCTGTAGATAAGTCAGCAGGACAAATAAGATTACCTCGGGCGCATGCCTCTGGAAGAGCTGACGATAGGCTGGTCGCAGCGAGGAAGGGCGGCCTTCCGCCTCCTACCTCAGCTGCGGGAAGTACTTCGAAACCTTCAACTGCTGCAGATAAAAGACGCGAGTCTTAACCTGAGGAAGTAGCTGCGGGATGCTCAAAGAGAGGTAGGCATGATGAGACGATATCTCCATCATTGCCTGTGAAAAGAGTTAGAACCCACGCTGACATTGTCAGAGGGAATCTTCGGGTAGTTATAGTTGACTATGGCATCCTTAATCGCCGTCATCCAAACGAATAAGGAAACAACACTTATGGGCATCACAATGGATCTGTATTGATCTAAGTGTGGCGCCAGATGGGCATCCCTCGGCGTCAACCCACTAACCTAACCTATGGCAACCCAGAACGGAAGCTGACTGACAATCAGTGGAAGTTATTAGAAATTAGGATCCTCGACGGTGTGAATGAGGCTCTCCTTAAAGGTACGGAACCATTTCCACTTTTTGGACAGCTGACTACCTTCAAGGGGTTTAAAGTCATGGAATGTGACGATGACAATACGCTGAAATGGCTAAAAAAGTTTATTACCGACACCAAAGCTCCGTGCTAACGCCGACCTGAAGGTGATCGAGAAAAATGAGCTTATCAGCCTCACTCGACCAAAAGGTCACTTGCTCCTTACGGGTCCTTATCTCCCGAAGGATAGGATTGAAAGATACCTGCGGCTACTCAACCCTGAACTCCTTAGCAAGGACTGGGAAGTTTTAGAGGTGGGGGAACATACTGTGACTGGGATGGAAGTAACCATCCTTCTCAGCCATCGCTCGATGCCGCTACTCCGTGACAGCAATTATAAAGTACGCGTTGGGATTACCCGATGCAAGATCAGGCCCATTGCTGGACCAGTCCAGCAAGGAAAAGATGGCTCCAATTGCAATGATAAAGGTAATACAAATAAACCAACCAGTGCCAATTTTGTTTTCCTCATGGGAAACAGGGATATTGATGTTGCCCTAATACGAGAGCCTTGGATTGTCCGAGGCAATATTATGGGACTAAAATCAAGAGGCCTGGAAATATATAAGACCAATGCTTTTGAAAGTAAGACAAGAACTTGCATTGTTGCTAAGAAACAAATTAAGCTTTTTTCTCTTACCCAGGTATTGTAACAGTGACCAGACAGTCGTGAAATTCGAAAGGCAGGGTAAGCCCTCACTTTTGATGGCATCTGTATACATGCCACACGACTCTACGGATGGACCGCCATCTGAGGACACATGCAGGCTGGTGAGGAAAGCAGAGAAAGAAAAATGGGACCTGCTAATGGGATGCGACGCAAACTCCCATCATACGCAATGGGGTAGCTCCGACATCAATCCAAGAGGTGAGTCTCTTTTTGAATTCATAATTGAACGTAACTTGTTGATAGCTAATATTGGGGACGAACCTACCTTCATAACCAAAAATAGGCGGGAAGTCTTAGACGTTACACTTACGAACAACTCGGGTTCTTTTCATGTGAGTCAGTGGAAAGTTTCCGCTTCTTTGGATCATGGTCATTAACGAATTGCTTATGAAATTTAGATACAGTGGAATAAAAGCAGTAGCATGTGCAGACGATGTAGTGCTACTTGCCACGAGAAAATTCCTTACCACTGTTAGTGAACTAGTTCAGAGAGCCTTAAACACACTAAACGTTTGGACGAAGCAATGCGGACTGGGGGTCAACCCTCAGAAAACCGAACTAGTGTTGTTCACTAACAAAAGAGTGATACCACCCTTCATGCTACCAAATATTGAGGGTACCCCTCTTAAGTTGTCTGAGAGCGCGAAATACTTAGGCCTCATACTTGACAGAAAGCTAAATTGGAAGCTGAATATTAAAGAAAGGGTAAAAAAGGCATCAGTTGCTTTCTACACCTGCAGTAGATTCTTCGGGAAAAACTGGGGTTGTAGACCACAAATAACGCTATGGATGTACCGAGCGATAGTCAGACCCATTCTTACATACGGGGGATTAGTCTGGTGGCAAGCTGTCACCAAAATCAGCAACCTCAAAGATATGACCAAAGTACAGAGAATATCTTGCACTGGAACAACCAGCGCGATGAGAACAACACCAACAGCGGGACTGGAAGCAATTCTTAACCTGCTGCCTCTGGATCTCTATATGCAAGAGACGGCAGCAAAAAGCGCTCTCAGGTTAAGTCAGTCAAATTACTGGAGACCTTATGCATATGGACACACCCAGATACTTAGCAATTACCTTAATGGTGACATCAACTCAGACTACACTGTCCCATACTTGGACTTCGAAAAACCCTTCTCCTGGACTTTTCCAAGCAGAGAGAAATGGGAGAAAAACGAGGTACCTCAAGATGGTAAGTCCATCTACACAGATGGGTCAAAGATGGACATAGGTATAGGAGCGGGTTGCTTTTCGGAGGAACTAGGAATAAATAGCTCCATACGACTCCCAGACCATAGCAGCGTTTTCCAGGCTGAGGTTCTAGCAGTGACAAAGGCAGCCCAGTTGATGTCAATGATGACAATATCGCGAGACGATATCACTATTTACATTGATAGCCAGGCGGCCATAAAAGCAATTGCTGCTACACAAATAACATCGAAGCTTGTAAAGTGTTGCCGCGAAGAGCTGAAGGTTCTCGGCAGGCAGCACAATGTAAAACTCTGCTGGGTCCCTGGGCACAGAGCGATACCAGGTAATGAAGCTGCGGATGAATTGGCCAGAAAGGGCTCAGCCCTAGATAGAGAACAGGCAGATGGGACGGTCAAACCTCCACTCTGCAACCTTCGTGCCAAAATTGAACAGACATCAGAAACTAAAGCAAACAACAGGTGGAAATCACTAACCACCTGCGAGGTATCAAGAACGTTGTGGCCAAAATACGACAAAGCTAGAACAAGAAAACTCCTGCAAGAAGACAGGAAGTCGGTGTCTTTGCTCATAGGAGTGCTAACTGGGCACAACGCTCTAAGATACCACATGAAGAAATAAAAACTGAATGATGATGACATCTGCAGAGGATGCGGTGATGAAGAGGCACATGAGGACACAACCCATTTCCTCTGTCACTGTCCTAACCTCTGTCAATTGAGAAATAGAACACTGGGCAAATTCTTCTTCGAAGATATCGACGAGCTATCAGATGGATTACCATCTAACCTGCTGAAATTTGCCAGGGCTTCGGGATGGCTGTAACCAAGACGATAATACCACGGGTGGGAACACATTATGGGTATCACAATGGGTCCACAAGGACCTAAGTGCGATAGGAATGTAGCCATTCTCATCAGCCCGCTAACATAACATAACATAACATAAACCTTATAACATCAACATTGTATTATATGTAAAAAGTGTTACATATTTGAATGAACTTTTTCGTAATTAAGTATTATTATTAATATTTTTATTGTTGGAGGGTGAAATGCACCGTGACCTTAAGATCTATTGTCTATTCCTACAAATCTCTCTTGTCATTATTCCTATTGGAATCGGTTAGAGAGAGCTTCGCTCACACCTAGCCCAGGGGAGAGTTCCATAGGTCACAGCACTTTATCCAGACCAATTTTCCAAAGAAATTGTAGCAGGAGATTGGGTGCTATGAGTTGTATGTAGATCCTTTTGCTGTAATTTGGTATTTACCCAAGCACTTGAATCTTTTCTGGGTTAATGCCCCACATTCCACCAGAATGTGTTCTGGAGTTTCACTGAACTCATTGCAAAATCTAAAAAAAAATCTTCATCTGATAGGCCTAGCCTTCTGAGTTGTCCCCTGAGTTTTTGTCCAGGAATTAGTCCTGTTTGTCTTCTCTAGTGATCGGAGCTCCTCTTTTATGGTGTGTTCCCCTATGCCACAGAAGGGTTCAGGGCCCGCAAAAGGTGTGGCCGCCCCTTCCTTGCAAGTTTGTCCGCCTCTTCATTACCTTCCATCCCAAGGTGTCCTGGTACCCAGTATATGGTGACGTTGTTTTGTTCGCCCAGTCTATTAAGTTTGTCTAGGCATTCGCAGACAATTCTGGATTTGATGATCTGAGCCTCTATTGCCTTTATAGCTACTTGGCTATCTGACATTATTGCTAGGCCGCGCCTGATGTAGCGCTTATCAAGATTGAGTTGGGCACATCTGTCGATAGCACAGATTTCAGCTTGAAAAATGCTGGTGTAGCTGCCCATGGGTTCGAATAGTTTAGTTCCGGGCCCAAACACTCCTGCCCCGTTCCTTTCTCAACCATCCGTGTACTATTTAATTGTATGAGGATTCAGCTTGTAGGTTCTAGATTCGTTGCTCCAATTCTTTTTGTTGCTGAGTTTGCTGTCGAAATTCTTTGACCAGTTAAATATTCTGATCCCATCTTATAATAGTGGCATCAACGCATTTTCTTCTCAGGGAGCGACCAACAGCTTCGTGCGAAGTGTTATCAAAGGCTCCTTTAATGTCTAGAAAAGCACAGAGTACGGTTGAAAGGATTTGATAGCCCATTCCAACCTACTTTTAGAGCAGATAGTCAATAGTATTAAGTAGATAGTATTAACATACATATGTACATATGTATATACATACATACGTATCCAGTTGATATTACCAATTTAAAACTTTTATGATTGTGAATATCGAAATTTAATGGCACGAAATCGTCAACGAATAGTCATTTAACATGTTAACTAATTAACTCGACATTATTAGCGAACTCTAAGAAATTTATGACTAGCACTCCGATGGAGGTCGATTTACATCATATACTTAAAAAAAACAAATACCGTGGTTAAATAACCATATTTTTGATATGCCAACCTCTTCGTTCATATAGAAAATATCGAAGATGTGCATATTTTTTTAGAGCCATGTTTTATTTGGTCGCATGCATACATAGTAGATAAGTATGTATATGTAAATAATAAAAATAAAAATGAATAAATAAATTACAGTTTGCAGAGCCATGTTTAGTTTTGACATCCTTGTCAAAATGTTACGTTGTAGAGTGGTGTAAGAGAAGGCACGGCGGCATCGTCAAAGTTGTTTAAAATACATACATATAACGTTTGATATCTGAATAGGGCAGGGCACATGCGTTCTCAGGTAGTGATGAGATACGATATCCAACGAGTGAATAAAAGAATTATATGAAGCTCATGAGCCAACATCTGAGGTACAATCCGTCAAAGGCTGCTAATACTGATCAGCAGGGAATGGATTTTGTTGACTTTGCCTTTTTTGCCCTTTTTAATTAACACTGTCTTTTGCCTATTTGGTGCTATTTGTCAGCATTGCTGTGTACTTTCTTCTTAACTATACGATTTGTCGTTGCTCACCTGAAAGGAATTTTAGTCTCCCAACCGCATATGAGCAGCTTTTTCTCACGTGTAAACATGCACACAATTGCACCCGATGTTTACACTAGCGCGCAGTTTTATTTACAAACTTTTCATCTGATAAAAACCATTGGACATTTGTGAAGTCTATTTTTTTTGTGAGTGGACGCCTTTTCATCTAGCTTCATATTCCGTGACATTCTGGTCATACTTAGTGCTAGTCTGTTCAATATTGCGTGTGCTAAAATGCGTGCTTTTCCTAAAATATTTGTTAGCTTGTCATAGAAAGGGAAAATGCCCCAAGGCATTAAAAGATTCCAGCCAATTGAAAAATTTTGTGGTGAATTTGGAAAAACAATTTCGGTGCACATATTTAAGAGTTTACAAATAACAGGTGAGTGCTACTAGGAACTAGGTGTATTTTAATTCGAACATTTGATCTTAGTGCAATGCGTAATATTTAGGAAGGCCTATTGAAGAGGTGTTAAAGTCTTTGAACGAGATCGACGAGAAATTACAACAAGCTAAAGGGCCAGTAGATGAAGATGTGATGAAAAAACTGTACGCCGTTTTTTCAGCAAATGAAGAAAATGGCAGTGAAAACTCCTAATTGGACTCAAATATAAAAGTGAGCGACGCACATAGGGGTATTTGCATCGAAAAACTCCTCGAAAACCAATATTTCAAAATGCAGAGTTGAGAAGTAATTTGTGATGTGTAAACATCTAAGCGCGCGTTAGCAAAATTTCTACTGGAGTAATTCCGCGATTTCGGGGACGGAATACCGAACGGTTACGAAATTTGTAACTCAAATTTCATAGCAGCGCGATGAAATATTGACATAGTGATTGCTTATGTTCCTGGTCAACTTTTATATATCACTTTTTATCCCGGAAAATGGCATGGTTTTGAGAAAATAGTGAAAAAACTGCATATTGGGAGGGAAAATTATATTTATACAGCCCTAACTCAATAATGGCTCATCGGATTGAAAAACTAAACATAGGTGAAATTAGTAAGTTTTGTCCCTGATTCATTTGAGATATAAAACATCCTCCTGCGTTGTCCTGAAGCTGAGCAATGTTCAAAACCATTATTCAAAGCATCGCTCACAATTTTCTTTTAGTGGTGACCACTGCCAGCAGTCGGGCAGCAGTGGGTATCGTTGCAATCGTGTGTGTGAAGTATATATGCGCGCTCTAACATGATCATAATGCTTTGCAATTCAATGTTCTACAATCATTATCACCATTTGCGGCTCCCCCACTCACCCAATCTTAACAAAAGAGGTGTCAAAAGAAAGAGGATTTTCTAGAGCAGTGATTTGAATTTTTAGTTCATAAATATTATTAACAATCTCGCATGTAGAAAACCTACAACCTATTTACGAATAAAATGGCTACCTACTGGCCTCTAGTGTCCTAGTGGCACCTTGTTCCAAAAAATAAGAGCTACTTTTCGTGAAAGAGATCCTGATAAATATTAAGATTAAGTGTAAGCAAATTGTTTATATTTATAAAATCAGAGTGCATTTCGTCATTGCTTCAAGACATTATTTTCTTTAGACACCTCAATTGTGAACGTAGTTACGTTGAAATAATGTTTTTCCATAATAACTTCATTCATATGCTTTTTTCAAAATCATTTATGTATACTTATGTATCCCTTCGGGTAGGGGCCAGAATATACCCGAGGTAGGCATGCCTGTCGTAAGAGGCGACTAAAATCCACCCTTCGTATACCGGGGATAAAATGTATACATAACATGCAATGAGTAAAACAAATAGATCTAGTACCCCAGGTGGCAGTCCAGATTCTCTGGAAAATCCACCCTCTTCGTAGGTAGGCTCTATGGATTCTGGGGAGAGCCAATTGTTGCATTTAATAAACCCCTTTTTGAAGACATCAAGGGTAACTCGGTCTCCACCATCAAGACCGAATGTCTCCGGAAAAAGAAGTTCGCCGGAAGCGCAAGCGCAAGAGAAACGGGACTCAGTGAAATGTAATAGCCTTGAGGAGGAAAACAATGAACTCCGAATTTAGCTAAATAAAATGGATTTACTCTACCAAGAGCTTAAGAGAGAGGTAGACTCGCTAAAAGAGGAAAACAAGGCCTTAAAGAATTCACTTTTGCAAAGAGAACGCGAAGCTACTCCACCCTGTGCACCTAGTCCCCAATATCACACGGATGAAGAAGAGCTAGCACGCGAAACAAATAGGGTCTCAAAGAAAAGACCCAGCAAAAAACAAAGAGCCGGTTCTTCACCTGAAATCGAGCCACGAAAGCAAGACAAAGAAAAAGACTCGAAACAGAAACAAACTCACGACAAATTACGTCCCCCGCCTGTAATAAACGTCGTCGGCATTACGGACTACAATAAACTGCATAGCCTTCTCAAGGGAGCTGTGACATCGGAATTTAAAGTAACGTCATTCCGAAACAATGACTGCAAAATTAATGTAGTTGACTCTGACGGCTACCGAGCAATATCTAAACAACTAAACGCGGAAAAGATCCAGTGGTTCACCTACGAAAATAAATCAGAAAGACCACTCCGCGTTATAGCAAGGGGTCTCCACCCCTCGTGCACTAAAGATGACATTATAAATGACCTTAAAGGAAAAGGCTTGAAAATTATCGACGCAAATAATATCTTAAAGAAGATAAAGCAGAAAACGGAACAAGGCAATGAAATCTTTGTCAAGCACGGACTCACGCTCTTTATGCTAACCTTCGATAGAAGCGAAAATATAGACGATATTTATAATGTAAAAAGTATTTTGAATATCGTAGTTAAAATCGAGCCTATGCGTACGAATACACGATCGATACCTCAGTGCAAACGCTGTCAAGGTTTTAATCACACCCAGTCCTATTGCCAAAAAGAACCGAAATGTGTGAAATGTGCCGGGAACCATTTATCAGAAAGGTGTGACCTAAATAAGCAGGCTCCGGCGACCTGCATAAACTGCAAAGGCAAGTACCCAGCAAACTATCGAGGTTGTGATGTAGTAAAGGAGCTTCAAAAAAGGCGGGATACTCTCAAGAAACCGATAGACCCGAACCCAAGCTTAAGATATCGTAAAGCCGATAAGCCTAAGACCGCTAAGCCGGTCAAAACGACGAAGCCGATAAAGGAAAGTAAAAAAATTGCGCAAGAGAACGTCGCTGGTCCAAGCGCAGCGGAAAAACCACCACAGATTGACGCGAGATCGTACGCGCAAGTCGCTTCAAACGAAAACAAATTACGATCAGCTACAACAGACCCGGTCAGCCAAATATTTACTAGTATATTGGAAAAATTTGAGGAGCAAAACAAGATTAACAAAACAATACTTGACAAATTGAGCAAGCTCGAGTTCAAACCTCGCAAGACAATCCAAAAAATATGAATATGAAACAGCTACTTAAGATACTAACGTGGAACGCAAACGGCCTTCTGAAAAAAATCGACGAGTTAGAAGTGTTTCTACGGAAAAATAATGTCGATATATGTTTGGTATCGGAAACGCACTTAAAAAAGGGACTTAGACCCAAAATAAAAGGTTACAGCGATTACCATGCGAATCATCCTTCGGAAAATGCGAGAGGCGGGTCCTCTCTTTACATCAAAGACTGTATTAAGCATTCCGAAAACATAACAATAGAATTTGATTCTATGCAAATAAGCTCAGTCTCCGTAAAAATAAGCCACTTAGACTACAACATCGGGTCTAGCTACTTCCCTCCGGGATATAAGCTAGCAGAAGACGACCTAGTTCGTCTCTTTGACTCCCTCGGACCTAATTTTGTCTTAGGTGGTGCCTTTAACGCGAAACACACTTTCTGGGGTTCAAGATGTAATTCGACAAAAGGCAGATTATTGTACAAAGCCAGCATGAAACGTGGGGTGAATTTTTTTTCGACAGGAAAGCCAACTTATTGGCCAACTGACAAAAATAAAATCCCTGACCTCGTCGACTTCTTTATCGCAAAAGGGTTAACTAAAAATTTGACGGAAATCGAAGAATGCTATGATCTATGCTCAGATCACTCAGCAGTCACTCTGAAAATAGGTGGAAGTTTAGTTAAAAAAGAAGGACCGCCTAGGTTAACGAGTAACAAAACTAACTGGGATACTTTCAGAAGAGACTGCAAGGAAAATGTTGCTTTAAATGTACCGCTAAAGACACCGTTCGAAATTGAAGAAGAAATCGACAAACTCGTCGAAGCCATCCAGAGCTCAGCGTGGAAAAACACTCCTTTACGGAAGACAGCAGCACGAAACAATAAAGTCAAATACCCGCCTGAAATCGAAGACCTCATACGAGAAAAGAGGAGAGCGCGCAAGAGATGGCAACAATCCCGCGCGCCACCGGATAAAACTTATTTGAACCACCTTTGTAACAAGCTTAAAAATGTGCTGCATGACCTAAAAAATCACGAGACTTCTACTTACCTTGAGGGTCTGACCGCTGATAAGTATTCAAACTACTCTCTGTGGAAAGCCTTGAAGTCCATAAAGAAACCTGTAGTGCACTCGCCGCCAATTAGGAAAGCTAACGGGGAATGGGCAAAAGAAGACAAAGAGAAAGCAGAATTATTTGCCGATCACTTAGAGGAAACGTTCAAGCCGTTCGATGGGCAACCGTTGATCGAAGATCCGAATGATAATATGGCACCGGACAACTTTAAAGTAAAAACTGTATCCCTGTCCGAACTTCGAATGACAGTAAAAAAACTGAAAAATAACAAGGCTCCGGGATATGATTTAATCACTGGCGAAATTTTGAAAGAGCTACCGAAAAAAGTGCTGGTTAAGTTGCTCTACATCATAAATGCTTCTTTAAGACTATTATATGTCCCTAGGCAATGGAAAGTCGCCGAAGTTATTATGGTTCCAAAACCGGGGAAATGTGCAAATGACAAGAAATCATATAGACCCATTTCACTTCTGCCAATAATATCTAAGGTCTTCGAGAAACTTCTGCTGAAACGATTGCAACCAGTAATTGAAGAAAGACACTTGATCCCGGATCATCAATTCGGCTTTCGGGTCAAACATTCCACAATCGATCAGGTGTATCGAATAACGAACGAAATTGAAAAAGCTTTAGAAGGGAAAAAAGTATGCTCTAGCGCTTTTCTCGACGTATCGCAAGCCTTCGACAAGGTATGGCACGAAGGCCTAAAGTATAAGCTAAGGCTAATCTTACCGGAAAAGTTGTACAGACTATTGGAATCTTATCTTGAAAACAGACTTTTCCGTGTTAGACACGGGCGTGAATATTCGGATTTCAAAGAAATCTACGCCGGTGTTCCACAAGGAAGTGTTCTCGGCCCAATTCTGTTCCTGCTCTACACAAGAGATATACCACAAGATGAAGGGACCGTTGTAGCAACGTTCGCAGACGACACGGCTATCCTCGTAACGGATGAGTCAGTCGAATCATCAACGGGAAAACTCCAACGAGCTTTGAACAAAGTATTCCAATGGACAAAAACCTGGCGAATAGTCCTCAATGAGACAAAATCAACAACTTACCTATATACATTAACTCGGTGCAAATACCGTACGCAAACGAGGCAAAATATCTAGGAATGACCCTAGACGCAAAACTTAAGTGGAAACCACACGTTAAAAAGAAGCGCGAAGAGCTCGAAATCAGATTTAGAGAAATGTATTGGTTACTCGGGAAATACTCGAAGCTAAGCACATATAACAAACTGCTTCTGTATAAGCAAGTGCTAAAATCGTCTTGGACATATGGTATACAACTTTGGGGTTGTACCAAACCAAGCAATATGGCTCTACTGCAAGCCTTTCAAAACAAAATACTAAGAGCAATCGTGAATGCTCCTTGGTATATAAGGAATAGTGATATTCACAGAGATCTAGGAATTGCTACCGTGAGGGACGAAGTAACAAACTTTGCTCGCAAACTTCGTACCCGTCTTCATGTTCACTGCAATAACGAAATAATCCGTACTATGGACGTGACAATTCTTGAGCGCCGACTACAAAGAACAATACCTTTCGACCTAGTTCCGTAAGGAAAACCGCATTTAATGACGGTATTAGTAGGTGCTTTCACTGGAAAGCTACCTACCTAACGCGATTAACACTACAGAAGCGTAAACTACTTGTTAAGGCAACTTAGTCGTAGTCACCACAAAAAAATGAAAAAATGAGAGGGACGAATTTCCTACTACTATGAGTACGCGCAGCCGGTTCTCATAGTGCCTCTCTGGGGGGGGTGAGGTTTAGCCCGTAGGCATATACTGACTAGCACTGATGGCATTGTCAGATATATGAATCGGGCATAACCAATGGTACGGACCATTGGTATCTTTTGAAGATTCCTGCACCTCCAGGCGCAACCAAAAAATTTATGTATACTGATGAAGCCTCCAATCAGTGTTAGAATCATTGAAATCGGTGCAGAAATAAACTCTCAGGAGGAATCACAAGCTCTTGCGCTAGCGATTCAATTACGTATATAGAAGATAGATGAAGCGGTTTTTTTTTGTTTTGTTGTTGTTTTTTTCTTCTATTTTTCTTATTCGTGATGAGATGACAGAACAGAGTACATATGCACCTACAAGCTGATATTATTTATGTAATATGTCGGTAATATGTCGGTAATATGTTGGTATGTCGGTTTTTCCACTTTTGGTGCAGTATACAACTGAGTTTAGGGGTCCCAGGTTCGTTTCCTGGCGTCGACTGCTGCGAATGGAGTGGATTCGATGAATATACATATGTATATGTGATTGGCTTGAATTTTATCGAACATAGACTAGTTATTATTTACTTTCTTTCCAATAAAGTGGAGCTACACACCCCATCCGCGTGATGTTTACACATAGCTCGGGACTGTCGGATACAGTCGCATAATTTTTTTTTTTAGCTGTAGTTGAATACCCATGGCATAATTTACCGCAGTTTTTCATGCTCACACTTCGCCACAGCATCAGTTGAAAGTCATCGATCGTAAACTTGCATTGTGATTCTGTTGATTTGTGTGAAAAATCGCACTATTAAGTAATTCAGTTTTTTTTTTTTTTATTGTGTACCAAGTTTTTTGTTATGGAGGAATAAGCTTGCAGGTGTTATCGTCCCTGATGTGATTTTATCGTCCCTGATGTGTGTCTATAGTGAAATGAAAATTCTGTTTATCTGTTTGTCTGTTTATCATAAAATAAAATCTTTTGCTTGAAGGATCGTCTGGATTGTGCATTCTCACTAAAAGACAGCTATAATGTTGTGTTATGAATGAGTATGAATAGAAAGATTTTGAAGCTAAACTGGATCACTTTCAGAGCTATTTGCTCAATAAAGCGTCTTGCACGGAGGAACAACTCAAAGATTTTAAGCTTCAAATTGAACGTTTAAGGTGACTTAAATAAGCTTAAAAACGCTTCTAAAGTTGTTTCAGGCAAGTATCACTTCATTAGGAGAAAAAAATATTTTTGAGCGGTTTTTCGAGGCATATACCCCTATGTGCGACGTGACATCTTTTATATTGGCTCCAATAGTCTCTGCTCATGTAGAGAGATCTCTCAGTGATTGAAGTCTTTCCTGAGAGATAAAAGAATAAGAGAGAATGTTAAGTGAATAGACGTGTTTTTAATCGCTCCGTCTTTACCAGTACTATTTATCCAATTTAAAACAAATTATCACTAAACAGTCGTTGGAATATAAGTTAAAAGTTATAAAATTGTTTTTGTGCTTACTTTTATTGCATCAATTCATTCCAAAATACGTTTTTGAAGACTATTTCATCTGTGATTAGTGCATTTCTTTGTTGTGCATAATGTCAATTACTCGCAAACAAGCACTCAAAGAGAAATCCGACCAGACATCTGCAGTTACTCCAGATAAAATCCAATCAGGTAATAACCTTACGAAATCTCACCAACCACCTTTGAAGTTGTCAGATAAAAAATAATCTTTATCTGATCAACTTCGTGATTTGGAATTTAATCTTATGGAAAAATTCAAATCGTTGCTTGTCGAATTCAAATGCAGCTTTAACAAGAAAATGTGCGAAGCCATTGATTCTCTTAACCAAAGAGTCCAACAATTTGAGAGTGACATGCTCGAACTACGTAATGATAACGAGAAATTGAAAGAAGAGGTAGCGGACCTACAACGCAAAGAGCGCCTCAGAGATGTTATTGTTCGTGGCATTCCACAAAGACCAGGAGAAAATCCCACCAAGCTGGTGAAAAACATAACTGAAAAACTACACCACAATATCACCTCTCCCTTTGATGCATTTCGTTTGAGAAATAAGCCAAACAATGGTGATAGCCCGCTACTGATCAGACTCTCGTTGCTTGCTGCTTTTCGTGCTAATAATGGCCTTACTCTCGCTGAGCTGGAAAATGAACCGTCTGCTTCTGACAACAGCACAGCCTCTGCGCACACCACCACCCGCATTTACATTAACGAGAGCTTAACCAAAGAGAATAGCTCATTGCTTCGCCATGCTTTTCAGCTTCGCCGCGAGGGTCTACTGTTCTCTGCCAGAACGCGCAATGGTTTTGTCTATGTGAAGAAGACAAAGAATGACACTGAGATGCGAATTTCTTCAACTGCGAAATTTCCGAAATAGTTTTGTTTTAATTTCCTAATTTAAATTTACATTTTTGATTGGAGCACTTAAAGAAATGTGTTAAAAGTAATTGAATTTTGAAGAATTTGCGATTCCATATTTTTTTTTTGTTTTGGTTTTTTATAATAGCTTTTAAATTATAGATATAATTGAATGATCCATCTATATTATTTCCTCTCTTCTTCTGCCTTTCTCTTTTTTCCAGTATATTTTTCACTTCTTTTCTTCTTAATGGATTACAATCATACTATAATAGAAAATCTAATTGTGCTTCTATTTCTTGTTTGTGGTGTTTTGGATAATTATGGCTCGTAATGGTTCTGTGTCTGGGGCGTGAGGTTGATGTTCGGACTCTAGTCAATATTTTATCAAATGTGCATGAAGGATTTAAAATTTGCTACTTCAATGCTCGTAGTCTTAATTTATCAAAACTTGATTACGCTAGACATATTTTTAATGATTCCGGGGCTGACGTTATTTGTGTTAGCGAAACGTGGTTTAGAACACTTGATGATGAAAATGACTATAATAATATTTATGGCATTCCTGGGTATTTAGTGGTCCCGCATAACAGAGTTACTGACACTACTGGTGGGGGGATAGCCATTTACCATAAAGTCGGTTTGACTTGCAAAATTTTAGGAAAGTCATTGGGCAATGACACTGAATACATTGTTGTTGAAATCTCCAACGGAAATGCTAAATGTATACTTGGTTTAGTCTATAGTCCCAATCGTAATTGTTCTTTCGATTCGTTGTTTTTTAAATGCAACAATTCTCAGCATCCTACGAGCATATTATACTCTGTGGCGATTTTAATGCGGACTTGTTCAAAAATGACCGGAGATCTCGTCAACTCCTTGATGCTATTGCATCCTGTGGGCTTGTGGTTGTTAATTCACATGCTACTCGCTTTGGTCCTGACACCCCTCCGAGTCTCCTTGACTTGCTGGCTGTCTCAGACCATACCAAAGTGTTACTACAAGACCAATTGTCACTTGAAGGAGTATCAGACCATGATCTCCTGTTTTGTACATATGACATTGATTTTTCATCGAATCCCCTGCAGAGCTCCTTCCAATTTCGTGATTTTACATCAATTAATTACAACATCCTCCACCATCAAGCGAGTCTTCTACCATGGCATTCCTGCTACTTTTTATCTGATGTTAATGAGAAAGTAGTATTCGTTCAGACCCTCATTAACGTGCCGCCTATTTTTCTCAATTCCACGAGGCTCACTTTTTCTGATACAGTGGTTAGTCTTGGATATAAAATAAATCGTTACCTCTGCGCCACGGATCATGTTAACTACATTATAGCGCGCATTTATGCAGGATTGCGAAAGCTCTGGCTGTTCTCTAGTTTTACACCTGCTAACACCAAACTGAGGTTAATAAAGTCTCTTCTTTTGCCGATATTTGACTATGCTATAGTTATCTATTGTAAATTAGATTCAAACTCCCAGCGTAAATTACTTGTCGCTTTTAATGATACGGTTCGATATGCCTTTGGAGTAAGAAGATATGAGCATATATCTCATTACCATAAGCTTGTCCTTGGGTGTTCATTTTTTAATTTTTGGGAAATTAGATGCTGTATGTTTTTACACAAGTTAATACATAATCAATCATCACCGTATTTATTTGAAAAATTAAAATTTGTTCAATCGCCGAGGACCTTTAATCTAATCACACCCTCCTGTAAATATTTGAACTCGTCTCGCCTCTTTCTTGTTCATGCTGCCAGACTGTGCAATTCACTGCCTACCACCATTAAACAAATAATAGGAGCTAATAAATTTAAAAGTGCACTATTTGCGCACTTTACATCATTGTAATCTATTCTATTTACCTTATCTTTCTCTCCTTTTCCTTTCCTTATTTCCTCTATTTTATTTTAATATCTTTTAATTTAATTTAAGACTTAATTCTAACTCTGTAAATTGAACTTATATACTTTCACTTAATGTTTTAATTGTGCTCCTTATTTTTATAAATTAATTTAATATTGTTACATAATTATTTATCGCCCACACGTAACATACCTCAATTATCCAATGACCGCTGTAAAGTTAAGCATAACTAATTCACCTCACTCTGCAGACTTATTTTTCGCCACACTTGCCGTTCGACTATCAAACACCAAGTGTGCATCAGAACTTCGCCATATTTCTGTCTCCAACTTCATCTTCTCGATAAGACCAAGTTGGAGTCTAGATCAAGCCATGATGCTAGTTTGCAAGTCAGTCTTAAGTTTGCGCTCTAAACTTCATGTTCTACTTAAATAATAAACCTCAGTTTTCAACATAAAACCGCATTTTTTATTTAAACCAAAAAGGAGTGTCTTCACTATTAAATTGGCGCAGTCGGCAAACTAATTTAGTGTACAATATTGGAGAACAATAGACCAAAAAGCCCAAAGTTGATTAATTTAACAAAATAATTAATAAAAATCAAAACTGGCGGCGTGGTCTAAATTAGTTCGTAAACAATTACACTGAATGCAAAAGCTCTCAACCTTAAGCGGTACTCGAGGGAAGCCAAGCGCACTTAAGCTCCTTATCAATAAGCAGACTATTACCAGCATAGCGGAATATCAAGAAGTTGAAGGCGTCCTTTGTTCTTCATCACCCAATTGACGATTGATCTGGAAGTTATTATAAAAAAAAAAAAAAAATAAATTTATTGTAAGGCGAATAATTAAAAGTGAGTACATACATACATACTGCATACCAATTATTGAAAAAGTATAATAAAAATTATGGATGAAATTAATTCAGTGGATAGATTTAAGATTATATTAGATTTAATTAGTAAGATACCGTTGTTCGATGGAAGTCAGAATTGTACGGTTGATTTTCTGGACAGGGTAGATTCGCTGATTCCAACATTGGAAACATTTGAAGAAGGTACTATTATTATACTTTTAGGTTATGTTAAAGATAGAATAGTAGGAAATGCTAAACGTGAGCTTCAAAGGCATGGTAGGCTACAGACTTGGCCTGAAATAAGAGAGATTATTAGAAATAGTTTCGGAGAAAAACTCTCAATAGACAAATTAATAGATAATATAAGAACAGCTAGAGTTGAGACGACAATAGAAGATTTTTATAATAAAATTTGTAGTTTGCTAAGTAGATGCAACAATGCATTCTTACTAGAACACAATAGCAATAACCAACTTATGATGGAATCAAACAATAGGATCGCTCTAGAATCATTTAAAAACAATCTGCCTGAACCATCCAAGTCTATAGTACTAAATAGGAATCCTGCTACATTAAATCAGGCTTATAAAATAATAGTGGAAATTGGTCATCAATTATCTGAGCCAAATTCCATAGGCCAATACAGATATAGGCGCGACAACCAACGAAATTTTTATAATCAAGAATACAGGAACTCACAAATAAGAAATAATAATGCAGACAATTACCCTACATCATCACGTCGTCCTATTAGACAAGACAATAATTATTCCTCGAGGCAAAATCAAAACCAAGCTTCAGATAGACATCCGCGACAAAATAACAATTATAATCAGAGTGGTCAATCGAGGCGCACAAACGGTTACAGAAATCGTAGTAATGACGAACCAATGGACATAACACTTAACGAACGTAGAGGACATAGTGAACAGCACTCGCGAAATTATTCGAATTTTCGACGCGGTCAACGAGACAACTTCCCTTTATAATCGTTGAAACCAAAATAAAAACTCTTAGGTTCGTTATCGACTGCGGTGCTGAATACAGTATCGTTAATAAAAATTTATGTAATCCAATATGGAAAATTGAATCTGGAAACCATACCCTTAAGGTGCTCAACCGCTGTATAACAACTAATTCGGAATACAGAATTCCATTATTTCGCGAATTTAACAAAGAAAACTTTTTTGTAAACTTCTTGGAATATCAGTTTCACGATTATTATGACGGTTTAATCGGAAACAATATCCTAGTCCTTCTTAACCCGATTATAGATTATAAGAACAGATTACTTATAACGGATAATGCAAAGATTCGTATTTACTTTAACAACGATGAAGAAATCTATGATAAAAGCTGTCATAACGACGATAATCTTACAGTTTTTTGTAATGAGGCTTTCGAAAGTAAGATTAAAGATAAAGTTTATGCAAGCCATCTATCGAATTCTGACATATCCAAATTACAGTCTTTGCTTTATTTGTTTAAGCCAATTTTTTACAAAACTGGTGATCCTTTGACATTCACAAGTGAGATTAGGCATACAATTAATACAAAAAACGATATTCCGATCTACAGTAAACTCTATCGTTATCCCGAAATACATTCCGAAGAGGTAGACAGACAAGTCCAAGAAATGTTGCAACAAAAAATAATAATTCCAAGTAATAGTCCCTACAATTCACCTATCTGGGTAGTCCCAAAAAAAGACGATACGAATGGTGACAAGCAATGGCGAATTGTAGTGGACTATAGGAAATTAAATGATCAAACGATCGAGGATAGGTTTCCTATGCCTAATATCGATGATCTTTTTGATAAACTCGGAAAATGCAACTATTTCTCCACTATAGATTTGGTAAAAGGGTTCCACCAAATCGAGGTCGAACCTCGGGACAGACCTAAAACCGCTTTTTCCACCAAAAGCGGACATTATGAATTCGTAAGGATGCCGTTTGGGCTTAAAAATGCCCCGGCAACCTTTCAAAGGTTGATGAATGACGTTTTGAAAAAGTTAATAAATAAAATTTGCGTTGTTTACCTCGACGACATTCTTGTATTTTCAACGAGTTTCGAAGAACACCTAGACTCATTGAAGAAAATTTTTCAAACATTGAAACAATGCAATCTAAAAATACAAATAAACAAATGTCGTTTCGCTGAGTTAACCACTAATTACTTAGGACACACAATTGTAAACAACGGGATTAAGCCTGATAAAAACAAAGTAAAGGTTATTAATGAAATGAAGCTCCCAAGTACAATAAAGGGAATAAAACAATTTCTTGGAATAACGGGCTACTATCGTAAGTTTATCAGGGATTATGCGAAAGTAGCGCATCCCATGATAAAGTACCTAAAAAAATCGGAAAAAATAAACTTATCAGATCCCCAATACATAAAAGCTTTTAATACCTTGAAAACGTTGCTTACCACCGACCCTATACTTAAAAGACCTGATTTTAGCAAGCCATTTGTCCTCACTGCAGACGCATCGCACTATGCACTAGGAGCAGTGCTGAGTCAGAGTAACCACCCCATAGCGTACGCGTCCCGAACCCTTAATAATCACGAGCTCAATTACTCAACAATAGAAAAGGAGCTCCTTGCCGTTGTTTGGTCGGTGAAATATTTCAGGACGTATTTATATGGGAGACATTTCACAGTTCGCACTGATCATAAACCCCTTGTGTGGTTAAGTGGAATCAAGGAACCAAATATGAAATTGCAACGTTGGAAGATAATTTTAAACGAATACGATTTAACGGTTGAATACTTAAAAGGCAAAGAGAACTGTGTTGCGGACGGACTTAGTCGATACGTAAAGGAGGACAATAACAATGAAGTTGTAAACAGCGATGAAGATATTGTTGTTGACATATTTAACAATGAAATTGTTACTACAGATAGTTGCAGCAATAACGATGAAGTTTTGTCTGCACCTGTAAGCCTCCGATCAAATAACGATGTCATGTCCACAGGCGCAACTATCCATAGCGCAAAAGAGGATGAGACACAGCACATATATATAACCGAAAAGCCGGTTAACATGTACAAAAACCAGATTTACTTATCATATGGTAAAAAGGAAAAGATAACTATAAAAATAATACATAAAAAAATACAAAATCACGTTGAATTAAATAAAGAAAATTATAACCTTCTAGATGTAATGAAACGATTGCTTTTAAGTAAAGGTCTTATATGCATATATTGCGAGGATGTTCCATTATTTCTAGAATTCCAGAACCTATATGTAAGATATTTTTCCATGAATAAGAACTTACGCCTTTTAAGATCGACTATTAAATTAAAAGACGTTACAGATAAAAACGAAATAATAACTCTGATAAAAAATGAACACCTTAGGAAAAATCATAGAGGAATAAATGAAATGTTTCTTGAATTAAAAAAGTTATACTTCTATCCAAATCTTCAAATACAAATTCAGAAATATTTAAATAACTGCGATGTATGCAATTTATCTAAATACGACCGAAGACCTATCAAAACTCTATTGCAAATAACGGAGACCCCTGCACATTTTAATAACATAGTGCACATAGACATCTGGTTTCCAGAAAGGCACAAAATGTATTTAACCACCATAGATAAATTTTCTAAATATGCAACTATTCACAAGCTAGAGGACAGAAACTGGGTTGCAATTTTAAACGCATTAAAACAACGGATACAATTTTTGGGAAAACCAGACAAAATTGTGTCTGATAGAGAAACATGCATCCTGCACTCAGCAGTAGAAGAATTTCTGAAGGACAACGACATTGCTTTCCACAAGACAACAGCTTGGCATAAGACCGGTAATGCCGATATAGAAAGATTTCATGCGACCCTTAACGAGCATCTTAGAATAAAAAATGTAAACAAAGATCAATCAGAGCTCGATGAAAAATTATTTGAAATTATCTGTATCTATAACAACACAATACACTCTTCAACGAAAATAAGACCTATAGATTTTATCAACAAAAACATTAGCAGCGTAGAAATCAAATCGTTGGTGGAAAGGTTTAAGACTGAAAAGGAGACTAGAATAAATGCTAGGAACAAACGAAAGGATAGCAAAGGCAACCAATGTATGAATATAGTTAAGAACAGAACAGTTGTTAAAAGTAAACCAAAATACAAAAAGTTAAGTAAAATTACTGAAGACGGAAATTACATTATAGACAAAACAACGAAAAGAGATACGAGATATTACAGAAGACAATTAAAACGTAAATTTAAATACCAGCGTTCTTAGTACCTATTAGAATAGTACGTAATTTAACTGACAGTGAACTTACTCGTATGTACGGCTTATTTCCCTTCAAATAGTTTTTCCTCTTTTTGCAATATCTGTTCCTTGTTCCTTTTTCTTTTTGCTAGTTGTTCCTAAGTACGTTTATTTAGAATTGTATTCTTTTAAATGTTTTATAAAAATATGTACGTACAATTACTTCCATTTTGGAATCGTCTTTAAACTTTAACGACTCCGTTAAGTTAAAATGTCAAAATCAATTGCGTTAAGTGAGTACGTCCTGGGAATTGTTTCGTTGAATTAAAAAAATGAGTTCCGGTAAGTCTTTTGTGGATGTTCACTATGTCTGGTTCGAGGGTGTGTTCAGAAATTAAAAACCGATTAATGTTTAAGTTCTTGGTTTTGTTTAAGGATAGAAGGGATTATTTCAAAGTTTGAAGGGACACGTGAAAAAAAAATACTATAATACTATTGAAATTGATAAACATAGGTGCGATCATTAAATAAATTTAATTAACAGCGAAATACCTTTGTTCAGGAAAGAAACGTTAAGTCATTGTTAGTATAAAAAAGTAATGTACCGTTTATGAATTGCTGAATTCCAAATATTATTTGTTGTTTATAAATTATAACTATATAACTGTGTTAAATATTATAAAACATGAAATATGTAAAAAAAAAAAAAAAAAAAAAAAAAAAAAATGTGTAAATAAATAAAACCAAACTTTTGTTTAAAATATCTTTTTGTGAATCCTTAAATTTTTTGTTGTGAATAACCTTATGATAAATGTAAAAACAAAAAAAAAAAAAAAAAATTCTTTTCTGAAAATTATTGAATCAATGTTACTACAATATGTTAATAAACGGTTAGAGTTTTGCTTAATTCATAAAAATATCCTTATTCGAAAATGATAATGACACATTAAAATATTTATTTAAGAAAGCTATGGAATGTAATTAAGTTCAGAAAGCCTTTATACATTAATTTAAAAATTGGAAAATTGACTTGATTAAATTTGATTATTTGTAACATTATATAAATTATGTATGTATGTATGTACTAAAGTATACGTAAGCGAATATTATAAAATCTGTATTACATATTATGTACATAATGTTATAGTTAACTTTTGGTAATTTTTGGAGACCAAAAATGCTTGAGCGGGGGGGTGTTACATAATTATTTATCGCCCACACGTAACATACCTCAATTATCCAATGACCGCTGTAAAGTTAAGCATAACTAATTCACCTCACTCTGCAGACTTATTTTTCGCCACACTTGCCGTTCGACTATCAAACACCAAGTGTGCATCAGAACTTCGCCATATTTCTGTCTCCAACTTCATCTTCTCGATAAGACCAAGTTGGAGTCTAGATCAAGCCATGATGCTAGTTTGCAAGTCAGTCTTAAGTTTGCGCTCTAAACTTCATGTTCTACTTAAATAATAAACCTCAGTTTTCAACATAAAACCGCATTTTTTATTTAAACCAAAAAGGAGTGTCTTCACTATTAAATTATATGCTTAATTATTCTTATGAGCTTACATGTACTATAAAAGACTTTTGTTCTTATTTGTACCTTGCCAAATAAAATTGAATTGAATTGAATTGAATAATCGCAGGCGATTGTTACCAGAGAACTTCAAAATGTTTTTGATTGTACATTGCTATTACAATGTTAACCCGAATCAGCCCAGTGTGTTTATATGGTTTAACCGATTTTTAAATTGATTACAACAAAAAGTAAGAATACATTTATTATTATTATTAAGTATTTCAGTTTGTACTTATTTGGGTGTTTTTTAAGAGATGTAGGATTTAAAATTGAAATACAATACGAAATTTGAGCAAAGAGCCATAGTTTCGATTTCGATAGATAATTTTATGGCCTTTACTTACTTACTTAGGTGGCGCTACAGTCCGGGGTGGACCAAGGCCTCAACCAACAACCTCTTCCAGTTAGCCCCGTCCTTAGCTAACCGCTTCCAGTTGCGCACTCCAAGTTGGTTGAGGTCTTGTTTTACTTGGTCGCGCAACCTTAGGCGAGGTCGTCCTCTGCTGCGCTGACCCTCCGGGTTAGAGTTGAATATTCTCCGAGCCGGAGCGCTCATGTCCATGCACTCTACATGTCCTAGCCATCTTAAACGCCCAATGTGCAGTTTTTTGACCAGGCTGATGTCGCTGTACAGCTCGTACAGTTCGTCGTTGAATCTTCTCCTCCAAAACCCGTCAACGCAAAACGCAATTTTATGGCCTTTGATGAAAAATAATTTCGGTCATAACGCTACCACGAGGGCGTCTCAGAAACTGCGTCCTGAAGCTACAATTTTCGAGCACTTGTTCGAATGGTGCGCTCGATGTTGACTTCCAAGGCTGGAATCGCTGTTGGCGTAGACCAACGACTTCAAATATCTAGCACACCATCTTGGAAGCCAGGGCACAGGTCCATTTCTGGAGATGATGTTATCATTGAACACTTCCCTCAATTACTCGATGGTTTCTCTGGCAGTATGGCATGTTCAGGCAATTTTGAAAACAAAAAGTCGTTAATCATGGCTATTTACCGTGCACCGTTGACACATTTAGCTTTTCTTCATTAAAGAATTAGTAGCGGTCAGCCCATAAACGTCACCAAACAGTGCATTTTTCAGGTAGTGTTGGTAGTTGACGAATCTTTGGGACTATCTTCCCTTCAAATACGACAATTTTGCTTGTGACCAAAGCCACTGGGACCGAAGTGAGCCTCATCACCGAACAAAATTTAATTGTAAAAAGTTCAGGCGCCCAATTACTGAACTGACGATGCAAGCAACGGTCGCTCGTCTTTAATTCTATCCCCAGTTGAAATAAAAATCCTTGCGCAAAATTCCTCAAAGTCAATGAACACAGGTTAAGATCTTTCGCATGATGACGAGTCGATGAGCTATGATCTTCGTCAATACTGTCGTCAGCCACACTCATATTTTCAGCTTTGCGCACTCTGTCCATTCTTGTTGGTGACTTGGAGTCCCAAAAAGTAAATGTAATGCGAAATTTTTCAATTGTGTTCGAAAAAGCCGACTGGTTTGTAAAAAGTTTCACAAAGTCCATCAGAATGAAGGAAACAATGATTGCACTAACCAAGTGGAATGATCATTTTGTAGTTAGCTTCCACTTCTTATGGAATAAATCCCATCGTATCGATCAGAACAGGAGCAGAAATGGAATAAAAGGTACGAAATGGTGGAACAGTATTTTCACTTGGTTAGTAGATGTCTCTGCCTCGATACACAATACATGGCTACTAAAAGCTCAGCCCATTCCGATTTGTCTCAGTAACAATTCAGACGAGATATTGCAATTTACTATAGCGAATAGTTTGGTGAGAAACCAAAAGCCGTTGGCCCCGTGAAAGAAACTTAAAAGACACAAGCAAATAAACTCTTCGTTATGGTGAGAATCACTATATGTATAGATACTTCTTTTTTTTTTTTTATATTTATTTATTTATAGTCTATAAGTTCAATTATTGGTATAATTTACTTTCTTAGAGCTAATGTTCCTAGTCGGACGGACAGAATGTTTGAACTGTGATATTGGTATTTGAAATGCTTTTTAAGTTTTCAAACTGAAACTAATAAATAAAGGAACAAGAAGGATTTAATCATTTTGTTTACATACAAATTTATTTTTCCGTACTAGTGCCCAGCGTGACCACATGGTCACACCCATTATCTCGGATTAGGGGGTAAGTGGGGAAAAATAAAAACTATATGTGGGTTTCTTACACTCTTCTGAACATACTCATAAAATATTTCTCCAAAAATCGAAAAAAAAATTCTGGGCTGATTCGGGTTAATAATAATAATGCATAAAAACTTTTATTATTAAATGCCTTTTTTTGCGGTATAATTTTGCCTCATTTAGCTCTTTTTGGTCAACAAAATCCGATCCCTGCTGGTCTGTAATCAGGTTACCCTTCGACATTGGCATATTGAAAAATATCACAGCGGGCTATTAGTTGTATGTTTGTAAATATTTAGAGTCTAGACTCTAGAGTCTAGACCGTTGCTCTTTTTCATCCCCATTCTGTACTACGACGCAAAATCATGGACTGATGAAAATGTACATTTCTACTGTCAGGGCCGGAGAACAAGCCACACTAATTTAATCGTCCAAGGACACGGAGATTGCTAGATCATGTATATCAAAGGAGCTCGGAAATTCCGTCAAATATCTAGATGGACGACGCGATTCAGGACAATCTAACTAGGTAGTGTGCTCAGCGCTCTGCATCTTCATACATTTTTTCCAGTTGAAGAGTTAAATGATGACCCATTGACTGACGATAGACTTTGATGCGAAGATCATCCTAGATCAGCCTAGACATGGATCTGGTTGATATATCCAATATCCTGGTTACGATCATGGATCTGGGTGATATATCCAATTTCCTGGACACGATCGAACAAATCGAAAAGTTGGATGTCACTTTTTCCGTACTTTAACAGCCCACTTCATGCTAAAAGCACGCAAGATGCAACCAAACTGGGAAGCATTCGTTACTGATGAATGCATGCATTCTGAAAAAAGTTAAAGCTTTGTAAACGTTTCAAGCGATGAGCACTGTTATTTGCGAAACATAGTTATGTAAATTCGTTTGAGTCGTATCCGATATGTGGTCTGTTGATTTGTGACTAGCTCAGAAGAAAATTACATTTACAGTTGACACATATACTGACGTCACGTTAGTACTCTGCTCAGCCGTAGGAGATTTGGAAAATTTGCGTGTTGAGAAAACGGATAGAATATTATATGGAGTTGGGCAGCAAATAAGAATATTAGGAAAGGCTACAGTTTGTTTGGAATATGGGCAATGGACAGTTAATGATGTTGTTTAAAAACAAGAGTAGAAATTAGAAAAGCTGGGTTTGGTCAAAAAATTATTTGAGGTTTCTTAAAGGAACTGGGTGGAAAATTCAAGGAAATTTTCGAAGGATTGGTAACAGTTAAGGAACTAAAGCCCAAAGCTGAGCCGTTCGCGATATCAATACCAGAAATAGTTCTGGTGCATTTGAGGGAAAGAGTCCAGGAGGAAATAAGTAAGATGAAAAGAGAAGGGGTGATTGCACCAGTAAAAAAGGCCACAGATTGATGTGCGCCTATGGTTATCGCTCCTAAAAATTTTGGTATCCGGATTTAGTAGAACTTATTAAATGGGTAAAAAGGCAGGTGCATCCGATCACTGGTATAGATTACTCACTGTTACAATTAACGGGGCAAATTTTTTTTTTTACCAAACTTGATGCGAACAATGAATTACTATTATATAAAGACGAAACTTTAAAAAATTTTGTGCGCGATAATTTGCGCAAATAGGTACTACACCGGTTAACGTGAAATAGATTCTATAATAATCGTTATTTTCATTAAAACTGGTTAGGCTATGTTTTTTTTGTTTAAATGTTGTTTGTTCACAAGCTAATGTATTTTTTTTATACCTTTTTTTTAAGGTTGACCCACATATTAACTCCTAGCTTTAAAGCAGTTAAACGAATTGGCAAAAAAAAAATGTTTGCATAAAGTCAATATATAGCTGCGGTCAAAATAATAGTAGTGCTACTAATAGCATAAGAAAAACGAATAAAAAATTGATTCATCGACTTTTTATAAACAAATATTAGTTTTTCTGAAATTCATGCATTTGCAACTAAACTTTTAGAAATAAATTTGGACGAAAAAATAAACGTTCAGTATAAATTTTGAAAACATATCCAAATGTGTACGAAAAACGGCCGGTCAAAAAAATAGTAGTGCATTTAACATTTATATCTAAAAAAGACAAAAAGTCAAATTTCAATCATAAAAAGAGTTTGTTTGTTTAACCTAAAATTAATACTTAGTTGCATGACCTTCGCTTGGGATAACCGCAGCACACCGTCGTTGTATGAAGTTGACTAGGTTTTCAAACCTTACTGCCGTTACCGACCCTCATGACTGCTGCACGACTGCCCAAATGTCATTGCTGTAAGTTGATTTACAACAAGCAACATCCTTCTTAACGTCGCACCAAATGTTCTCAATCGGGTTGAGATCTGAAGACTGTGGGGGCTTTTCCAATACATTGACCCTATGTTACCAAAAAACCACAGCTAAACAAGTTTGCTAGTATGTGTTGGGTTATTGTCTTGTTGGAAGATCCATATTAGAGGCACTTCCTCCTTAGCATAAGGCAGCATGATTTCCTCCATGATTTGGACCTATATATGTTGATCCATTATCTTTTCGAATCAGTAGAAGGAATCAACACCATACAACAAAAAGCATGCCCAAACCATTATGCTAGATCCTCCATGGTTTACTGTCTTTGTTGTAAATTGTGGATTATATTCGGTATTTGGATGCCTTCTCACATACAGACGAGATCCCTTTCCGTCATCCAACACGATTTTGGATTCGTCTGACCTCAAAATATTCCTCCATTTCTCTACCGCCCACTTTAGGTGTTCTTTGACACACTTAATTTTCCTGGTCACATGTTTTTTTGTCAACAAGGGACTTTCCGCGGACTATGGGCTGCTAAATCATTCTCTCGCGAACGTGTTCTAACTTTTTCCATTACAGCGTCAGCGCTAAATATGACCTTAAGCTGCGTTGCTGGAGTATAAGGATTGGGCCGTGAATGCCCGACGACCCGTTTTTTTTTTAATTTCGGATACATAACCGGCTTACGCCCACGTGTATTTGTGCTTTTGTAAGTATTTTATCGCATTTCTTATCATTATTGGTGAGCAGTCAACAAGGCCTTGAATTTCGGAGCAAATTTTACCGTTCAAAATTAGCTCTTTATAAGGGCGCGCTTTTCAGGTGTGCAATATCTACCTCTTCCCATTGTTGACGAAAATCTAAACAGATTTTGGATACATGCTTTTACCAATTAATCAGAGAACACAGAACTTCAGAACTTTTCCACGCTATAAAACAGGAAAATTTAAATTTTATTTACAATGACGCGAGGCATTACTATTATTTTGACCGGCAGAAATCTACTCCTCCTTTTAACTTCTTTAAATAAAGGATGCACATTTCAAAAAAAATACGTAATAATAATAAAAGTGAGCATATACAGTTGTAAAAAAATATGTAATGCTCTCATTTTATAACTATTTTTAACTATCAATGACATAAAAAACAGTCTAAACAGAAAAAGAACAACTTACAAATTAAGGTTTGATTTACACTACTATTTTTTTGACCGCAACTATATATACGCAAATTTTCGGACCTTAATCTTTTCTTAACTACATGCTGATAAGTAAATAAATAACTATTTTAAAAACATCCATTATTTTTTTTTGTTTACATCGACGACTTTGAGTCAATCCCAATGACCAGGCTTGGCTGCTGCTTTGTTCCATTTCTCTCGCTCTCTCTTTCTTATTCTAATTCCTATTTGGTTGGTTTGGTATAATGGTATAGAAGTTGAGTGATTTTCAAGTTTTAACTCTAAAATCAAACTTAAGAAAAGAAAAGAAATTGAATTGAGCTATATGTATTAAAAATACATTATATTTTTTTATAATCAACAAGATATCGAGAGATTTAGACGAGCTGAGCTATAACACGGCAATCTATCTTGACATTTCAAAGGCCTTTGACAAAGTTTGGCATAAGGGACTTTTACACAAACTACAACTCCTACTCCCTACTGACTTCTTCCTGCTCATTAAAAGCTACATTGACGACCGCTGCTTCTACGTACAACACAGAGACGAAGCTGAAGGAGTTCCCCAAGGAAGCGTCCTACGACCTTTATTATATCTAATATATACATCTGACATTCCGACACCTCAGACACGAAACGCAATGATTGCGACTTTCGCAGATGACACGGTAATACTTACTTCGCACAAAATTCTCGAACAGGCGATCTCCGAACTCGAAAATCATCTAGACGTTTTATCCAACTGGTTTAAAAAATGGGGCATACAAATAAACGAAGATAAAACGGAACTAGTTACATATATACACCACAGGAAAAATAAAAAATCCACCAACTATTAAACTTAACGACAAGACAGTAACTTAAGCGATAAGTATCTGGGAACAGCGCTGCCGAGTGTGATACTATAGTATCCTTTTGATACTATTTCAGAGCTGGTGATACTGTGATACCCAAAACATAATAATGATACTCTAAATCAAAAACCAAAATAAAATGTGCTTTTTGTGCACAATCCTACATCAATAAATAAATTGCACCTCCCTAATCCCAAACTGCACAAGTACATTTTGCTCGCTCTATTGCCTTGGTGTATTGGCTTCTTATACTCTACGTTCGCAGCACTTTGCTCCTTTACCAAAATGGGAAGAAGATATGAATCAACTTAATCAAAACGACAAAGCACATGGCTGTGCTTGCATCGCTGGGAGAAAGAAAGAGACAATTATTTGAAGCATTGGAAAAGAGAGCATAAATAAGGTAAGGAAGTCTAATAAATGAGCATGCTTTAACCTTCATCTCATCCTTGTGTAGAAAACTACACAAAAACAACCCTTTTTCTTACTTTTTTCAAAAACCACTAATTGATAACTTCTGGAATTTTCTGACTTTGTTAACAACCTTATATTATAATAAAAAAACGATTTTCCCCATGAAAAAAATATTCATGACGGTTGTAATTACTAAAATTACGTTGTCTACCTTCTTGTGTAGATTCCTACACACATGGAAACTTAGTGCATTTCATATAAAATTTTATTTGCATTGAATCTTTTCGCAAGTGAAAAACGTTCAAATATATATTGTGAATTCAATAGTAATAGAAAAGAACTATGTCGGGACCAAGATAGTTGGAAATGGAAGCATGTTTGAATGAATGTGATGGTGATGATAGTGATATTTTTGGAGACAGAGATGACGAATTTGTGCCAGAAGAAAATGTTTATGATAACGATGACTTACTATGTATATTCAGATGATAGAGATTCTGATGTTACAAAGGTAGCGAGTGAATCAAATGAAAAATACATCAGTTGTTGAAGGTGAAAATATGGATACATTGCTTGTTTCGAAAGATGGGATTGTGTGGCAACCACAACCAGTTGGGCATCAAACTAGAAGATTCGGAAAGAAAATATGATTTCTCTTCGTCCTGAATATCAAAGATGCTTCTCTATTTTACTTCTCACCACACATTGAAAGTATAACATTGAAAGATTCTAATGTGTATTCACAAGCTAAATATGGTAAGGTTTTCAAACTAATCGTTTCGAATATATTGCAAGCACAACATTGTCAACATAGCACTTGTTTCGTAAATTATAAGAAAAAACAAATGTTCTGTATTGCAAAGTACAATGCATAACTCTGTTGAAATTGGATCTGGTGAAAAATGAATAACAGAGTATTACAATAAAACAAAAGGATTGTTCATATACACTGCCATTTCAAATTTCAAGTCAATTTTTTTTTTTCATTCGGTTTACAATTATGTACATTCTTAGGCGATGTAGCTACAATTGCCAAAATGGTTCCTTGCTACAACTGTAAAAGAAAAACAAATGGATGACCAATGGCTGTATTTGCAAAATATGGTTGATACATATTTCTGATATGAATTCATTAAATAGGAAGTGAACTTGAATTGGCAATCAACACAAAAAAAAAATAGCAATACGAAGGAAAGTGAACTAATAATTCACTTGCAAAACCACATATGGCAGCTAGAAGAAGAAGACCAGCATTATCAACGCACAATCCTTAGAGTATACTTCTGCATCATCCTCATCATTTTCATTAAATCCATCAAAACAATCACGACGCGTTCTACTATAAATAAAAGGCAGTGACATCTTCACGTTTACAATGAAGACAATTCCACTAAAAATAATATATTATATGAGCCAATTTCTTGTTTTTGCACAAAAGCTTATTGTAAAAACCAATGTTTGTATAAAATGTTTGTATAAAATGCATTCAAGAAAACTAATATGAATTTATTTTCACTTGTTTGTTAGAATAAAATTATAAAGACAATTTGTTTGGTTGATTTTTACCAAAAAAAATCGAATTCATGGAAAACACACTTAAATCCCATATGTGTAGAAAACTACACACAAGGGTAGACAACGTAATTTTTTTTGAGGATGAGATGAAGGTTAAAAACTTCGTAAAGCCATGCATTATTAAAAAAAAAATTATAAATTGTTGAAAAATTGCACTAATCGCCAACTGTGGTTAGAAAGGTAGGTAAAAAATCATATTTTCCTCTTTTACCTGCAATTTGTGGGTTTTTCAGCAGGATAAATAAAACTGACTTAAAAATAAAATATCTGCAAAGCCAAAAAAGGTATCAATTTTATTTAAAAGCTGTTAAAAAGAATATTATTCTTTCTAAAATTGAAGCCCGAAATAAAGTTTCTGTAGTTAGTATCAGCGGAGATATTTGTGTTAGCATCAAGGTACAAGGTACACCAAAGTAGATCTTTTCTTAAATTTTCGATAAATGATGTTCAAATTGGAGATAGACCGTTGCTGTAGAACGATTTTTTTTTCTTAGATTACACCCAAAAATAATTTCCCTAAGTCTTGACATTTAACATGGAAACACCCTGTATATATTTTAAAAAGGCGGAAATGTGTTTATTATTTTGTGATACCCTTCGGTTGAAAAGGATACCCAACAATTTCAAATTCAGATACTCTTGAAAATTGGAAAACGACAGCACTGTCTGGGAATGCAAAGACCAGAAGAAAAAAATTTCATTAAGAATTTCTATTTTCCTTGCAATTGGGACAACACCGGCTTTGTTATGCAATTCTACAGTGGAAAACAACCAAGGCAGTGCCAACATCATTTTAAGAATTTTATTTTGACATATTTGTAACTGTTTTATATGTGTTTTTGCACATTTTCCCCATACTGGTGAACTGCGTGCTTAACACTTCCAAAAAGATCATTATATTTAAAGTCGTTTTTCAAGCAATTATTACGTATGGGTCACCAGTATGGGGAAAATGTGCAAAAACTCATATAAAACAGTTACAAATATGTCAAAATAAAATTATAACAAATAACAAATGTGTCAACTTAAAATGATGTTGGCACTGCCTTGGTTCTTTTCCACTGTAGAATTGCATAACAAAGCCGGTGTTGTCCCCATTGCAAGGAAAATAGAAATTCTTAATGAAATTTTTTTCAGAAAACACTGCGATTAATAAGTGGGTAGAGTAGCTTAATGGCGACATTTGTTTTATCAGCGGTCCTTTTTATATGTTCACCAAAGGTCAGTCTCTTGTCTAAGTAAACACCTTAGTACTTAACCGAGGTATTTCAAGACCGTTGATGCGAATATTTCTGCTGGGTAAAAAGCATGACTTTCTCTTTCTTGTAAAAAAGATAGCCTGGCTCTTATCAGCATTAATTTTAATTTTCCAGTGCTTATAATATTCGTTTATAATGTTTAACCCTGATTGCAAGTGGCTCTCAACTAAATTAGCATGTTCATCAGAGCAATAAATCGCTATATCGTCAGCATACATTGCTACATTGCAGTGCGGAATACTGGGGAAATCAGCAGTAAAAATGTTGTAGAGAGTAGGTGCCAAGACTGAGCCTTGAGGAACACCAGCTGAGACCATTTTTGTTGACAAGTTAAGACCATTTAGCGCTACGAAAAAGCTCCTTTCAGAAAGAAAACTCTGAATAATTTTTATGAGGTACTTAGGACACTCAAAACTAATAAGCTTGTAAATTAACCCATTATGCCAAACTGTGTCCTGTGGATTTTCTGTTTTCAAAATTGTTCTTTATGTGATTGGTGATTCTAGCTATTTGGTGTGATGTACAGTGACCCGTTCTAAAGCCAAACTGTTCTATAGGGATAATATTTTTGCTTTCGAGAAATAGGTTTAGTTTGATACGGATTACTTTTTCTAGAACTTTGCTTATATTTACTACTAAGAAGGCTTATTGGCCGGTAGCTGCTTGGAAGATAACGTGGCTTGCCCGATTTCAAGATTGGTATTACCTTCGCAACTCTCCATTTTCTGGGAAAATAATGAAGCTTAAGGCACGCATTTAGCTTCAAGCTTGAGAAATGAGATTCTGCAATTGGGAAGCTCTTTAAGAATTTTGTTGTTTATTTTGTCCATTCCAGGAGCCTTTCTGCTTTTTAAATCTAGTAGGATAAACTCAATATCTTCTTGTGAAACCATTTCACTTAATGAAGAAACCCAGGGTCTGCTGTTAAATTCAGCAACAGTGTTGTCAATTATTGCACTATTCGGTAGATTATTGCTTGGTGTATTATGGACGGTCGCAAAGGTGTGCGCTAGTAACTCAGCATTGCTTTCGTTGGTAATAGACATATTTCCCGATGATTCGAGAGGTGGAATTAGGGAATGTTTCTTTTTAATTATCTTAGAAATATTCCAGAAGGGCTTGGAATTAGGGTCTAGCGAGCTTAATTTCTGATTCCATTGAAAGTTTCTATATTTTGAAATCTCCTTACTGATGAGACGACTTAGAGCATTCATTTGCCTGAAGTCGATTGGGAATCTATGGCGTTGCCACCTTCTTCTCAGCATATTTCGAAGTTTTATTAGGTCTAAAATGTTGCGTGGAAGTGTAATTACTCTTGTAATAGGTGATACCTTAGGGGCTGATACATTAACACTATCTAGGACCTTCGCTTCAAGGTACTCTACGATATCATCAATATGCTGAGAATCACAGACATTTTCAACATTGAATGAACGATTACAAACAGCTGACGTGAAGTGCGAACGAAATAAATTTCAATTGGCATTCTTAAAATCCAAATATTGAATATTGACTAGACTAGGGTTAAGTAAAATATCACAGAGTACAGGAAGATGGTCAGAGCTAAGAGCGTTTGCTGTAGTTGGTTGCCTAAAATAATTAGGCACGTTTGTAAGGAATAAATCCAGCATAGAGGGGGAAGACCTAACCGAAGCAGGGATATAAGTTGGAGAATTGGGATACATAATAGAAACTGGGAATCTCTTTGTAAAATCTGAGAGCAAATTTCCCCAAGAATTAGCTCTCAGACAACCCCAATCATGATGCCTACAGTTAAAATCACCACCAATCAGAAATTGATTACCGCGTAATAACTTCCTTAAGTCGTTTTTAAAGCAATATATTTTATGTGGATTAGAGGCTCCGCCCGGAAAATAAACCGAATATAATTGAAGTTTGGAGGAATTTTCAAGTACTAATTCTACTCCTATTGCTTCAATTAAGTTAGTATTAATATTAGGTAATACGGAGTGCTTTATACTCTTTTTGGCTAAGATGGCAACACCTCCGCCTCTTCTATTCAGCCGATCTAATCTATGACATATATAATTACAATTAGAAAATGAGACGCTTGAACCGAGCCAAGTTTCACACACAAGACAAACATCGACATCCAAATTACAAAGAAAATTGAAAAATTCTGTACACTTATTACGAATACCTCTGGCATTCCAACATGTTAACTTCATACTATTTTGTGTATTACTTATCATTATGTGAGTAGAGATATTTGGTTGCTAACTGTGCAATAACATTGAATTGTTCGAACTTGGATTTGCATTTTCCTAGCTTAGTGACTTAACTCCATCGTCAGAGAAGCAATTTCCTCTTGAGAGAAAAGTTCACTCTCTTTGGCTGCATTCGTTCCACTTGGCGAGTTCTCCCACGCTGGAATGGATTGTTTATGATTGTGCTGCTGCTGCTGCTGAGGTTGGGGCTGACGTTTACTTTGCAGCGACGGAAAATCGTTGACGCAAGCTATGTTAAATTGCTTACTTGTTGTTGCAAATGATTTGTTTTGAATGAGAGGAGATGTTCTCTTTATACTGGTGGAGCGTCCTCTCATTTCTAAATACTTCGCACGGCTGGCACAAGAGAGATCGGTGGACCGATGGTTGCCTTGGCAATTTGCACACTTGGAGATACCGGTAGCATCGCACTCAGATGTTTTATGGGAACCAGAGCAGTTGGAACAGTAGGTTTTAACATGACAATAGCGCTCACCGTGGCCAAACATTTGGCAGTTGTGACACTGAGTAATTTTGTTTTTAAATTTACGCTGGAATTCCCATCTTACATGTGTGTGGAAAATTGTTTTAATGTTTTTGCGTAAATCCGCGAGCCGAATAGAACCATTTTCTAGGTACACAATATAAAATATTTCAGTGAATGTTTCACGTCTTTTAAATATCATTTTCACTTCCTTGCATTTTAAGCCAAGCGAGATCAGTTCGTTTTTAAGAGAATCAGTGTCAAGATAATCCAGTCCAAATAAAACGACTTTGAATGACCTCTCACTACGTAGGCCATGGGAAAAGAATTGACAATTTTTAGAATTTAATTCATTGATAACTTTAGTGTAAAATTCATTGATTCACAGAACACTTTGAGACCAATTGAGATTTTTTGTACCGAGTAGTCAGTAACATCTAGAGATTTTTGGATTTGGGTCACCTTCACCTTCGTCGTCAGCGATACATTGGAGTGGACTCCAATAGTTAGCCGATGTTGAAGACATTTTTGGAGAATCGGATCTCCTTGTTTTATTAGCTGAGGATGTTATATCCTCACTACTGGAAGATCGTCTTTTCGCGATTTTGGTTGTTTGAATAACCAATTAGTATTGAACTAAGATATTTTAACTACACTGTGAGGACTGCTTTAGTGTGTGATTATAAAAGATCTCATTGTTTGTTATTTTTTAACTGAAATACGGTTAATTTTCTTTAGCATTGGTATGGTAAACGAGCTGATTTCTTTTTTAAATATACACCACTTAAGACTTTCTCTTTTAAGCTTATAAAACCCAGTGATGGAGTAAAGGGATAGGGTATGCGGAAATTTAGAGATTAGAAGTGACGGGAAAAAGAGTGATGTAACGATGCGCATTGATTTTGAATCTCTGCAAATTATAGTTTTCAGGAAACATTGAGGGCGGCAAGTTATTCCTTATTCCTTATTCGCGTCCGAACACTTGTGGTGAAACTACCGATATAGGAGCGCTAAGCATTCAACATTCCGGCGGTGTTCAAGGCAAGGAATTCGGCTACAGATAGACTGATCCCCGATCAATCTACAGGCCTTACGCTGACCACTATCAAGCAAACTCAAGCACGTTGCGGGAGCTCCTGCCCAAACATGCGAGTTATATTCGAGTTTCGGATGAATGTAAGCCTTATAAATCGTGACCAATCGTGGCCAAGTCTGGTGGAGTGAAGAAAAATGTCCATCTTTTGAGGAATCCAAGGCATCGAGCACCACCTTTTGCAGCATCAGTAATCTGCTGATTCCATCGTAGGTCTGGGCTCACATGCATTCCGAGCATTGACAAACCTTTAGATTCCTCAAGATCAGCTCCTTTCAATTTTAGTTTGGCCACGTTGTTGGTGTCACGCTTAAGGGACAGTGGACAGCACTTAGTTTTTGATGCATTGAACTCAATTCGGTTTTGGACACCCCAATTGATAATTGCATCAATATCAGAGTTGAGTTCAGTTGACATTCGCTGACGGTGGGACTCTACAACGTGGGGTCCATCGTCCATGTCGTGGAGTCGTTAAGGAATAAACGAAGTCAAGAGTGCTGTCGTCCGTGAACGAATGGATTGGATTGCGAGTGAGAGAGAGAAGGTCATTGATAAATAAAAGACAAAGGGCCGGAGAGAGGACTGAGCCCTGTGGTACACCAGCATTAGTTGAGAAGGGGGTAGAAGTATATCCATCCAACACAACTTGTATAAATCGAAGCTCGCAATCCATTTCGAGAAAGTGTTACCACCACCAAAAGGCAATATGCCATACCCTGTCAAAAGCCTTGGAGATATCAAGAGCAACTATTCTGCACTCGCCGTATTGATGAATGCAATGGTTCCAACGTTCTGATAGGTAAGTCATTGTTGTCTGAAACCATCTTCATTTAGAAGTTGGTTTTTTTTGTCAGATATCTCATAAGTTGGTAATTTACAATGCTCTCCATGACCTTGGAAAGCACTGACGTTAAAGCTATGGGGAGTTTTTATCGCCCTTTTTGGGGATTGAAACTAGTTTCCACCTATCCGGAAAAGTGCATGTGGAATAGGATAGGAAGAAGATCTTGCGTAGCGGTTTGACCAGGGTAGAAGAACAGTACTTCAAAACAATGGGCGAGATTTCATCAGGACCTGAAGATTTATTACATTTAAGATCTTTTAAGACTCTAGCTACAGAACGGGTTCCGTGGTCCTAGGGAATATTGAACACGGTTCAGCATAGGTGGAGAAAGAGAGCTGTCTGGTAAGGTGGAATTTTCTGCGAATATTGCAGCAAGCAGATCAGCTTTCTCTTTGGAGTCAGTGATATTCTTATTATTGAAGACTAGAGCTGGGATCGATGATGAGGCGGATCCTTTAATTTTTTTCGCAAGGAACCAGAATAATTTGCTGCCATTGCAGTGTATTATGACTTACTTTTTGGTCTCGCTGGAATCGAGCACGCTTCAGAGTGATGTTACAGTCATTTCTGGCCCGTCTGTAGATTTTATTCATTTGGATACTCAGTGAAAGTGCAGTACAGTAGATGACGGATATAAGAAAGTCCAAAAAGCCAAGGAATTTCTTTCTTTTCTCCGTGCTCTCTTATAAATAATAAATGGATATAAGAAAGATATCTTCTTACATCAGTAACACGGATATAAGAAAGAATATTTCTTATATTGCGAAAAAAAAAAAAACTATCATAGCATTGAAAGACACATTATAAATGTATCGTTTACTTGTACATATGAAAGAAAAAAAAAAATATAACATAACAAAAACAAAAAATTAAAAGTGATTGCACTTCATTTAATATTTTAAGATTAATGTTTAAGGCAGTGTTTAAAAAAAATGAATTTGGTAGAAAACTTTCTTATGCACGTTTAATTTTCTATGTAATGTATAGAATTTTGTATCAAAATAAGATTCTTATATCAGTGTCTTTCTTATAAACGTGTTGCTTATAAAAAATTTTTTTACACGTAACTATATGGGAAAGTGCGTGGTGTTTTGGAATGTTTGTCTCATAAGCGAGTCTTTATTATGTAGGATGTTCTTATATCCGTTATCTACTGTAGCAGTAATTAGTATAACAAAATCGGCACACCAATAGGATTCAAAAATGTAGATATAATTTTCTATAGTTATTTCTGTAAAATTAATTTTTAAAAAACAAAAGTTGTCTGCGAAGCAACGCGAGCACGGGTCTGCTAGCACGATATCATGCACTTTTTCAATGGTTTCGGACGTGGTTGCGGTTTTTGGCCGTTCTTTACGTTGGTCATCTTCGAAGGACGTGCGACCTCGTTTAAATTCAGCTGCCCTCTTTTTAACGATTGACATAGAAGAAGCAGAGTCCCGTTAACTTTATGCCCGCACGATATTCCAATACATATATCCATTTTAACAAAAAACACAAAAGACGTCTACTGCAAAAATTCGTGTAAGCAAACTACTTCACAGAACAAGTTGAAACTTGTCATTCGAACTAATGACATGTGCCCCCAGGCAGGAAATATAAACGTTTGCCGATTAGAACGTTATCCTTGAGCCAGGCCAACCTTCACCTTACCCTCGTATAGGTCTTAGTGACGAATCCAAACTGGAGATTTAAACGGATTAAGACAAGTGATTGCATACCAGTGGAGTGGATGTCTTAGGCGAGCTCAGCCTGAACTTTTCTTCTAAATATCTGTCGTGAAGCCGCTAAGTGGTTATCGATAAAGTCGATGTACAATCGCTATAACTAATAACGAGATGTGAAAAACCTGTTGAAATGAGTAAGTGCAATGGATGCTAACAACGCTTCAATAATACCATAATGACAGATGCGCCGAGTCCGAACTGCTTATCTTATTTGTCGGATGCACCAAAATTTGGCAGGGACTGGAACATATAGCCACTATTCAAAGAAAGGGCTCACAGCTTGTATGGAATTCAGCATTTGCGTGAAGTCGCACTTAAAGCACTGGACTCCACTTCCGTGAACTCAAAATGGGTAAAGCAGTGCCTCACGCACTCAGGGCGATAAAGCACCACAAAGTTTCACTCTGCTGGATACCCGGGCATGCGGGAATAGAAGGTAACGAAACAGCAGACGGAGTAGCACGGGTCTGCATACATACATATGTATACATATACCTATACTATGTGTAGTATTGTTTTTTCTGTGTTTTAGTCGCAGTCGCAGAGTGAAAAGAAAAAAAATTATGATTTTTAAATCTGCAGCAATGAGGACAACTTTTATTTCAGAGTGAGGTGAGAAATTAATATATGTATGTACAGTATGTACAGTGTAGAAGCGTTTACAAAAAAAAATATCCATCGTAGGCATAATAAAAAGTATTTGACACAGAAGTAAAGACGGGAAGAAAAGATTTTTATACAACTATGTATGGATATGCAAGGCTTTACCCCTGGAACTACCTCTAGAAGTACTGATCATAGAACTAGACCGCAATGTGAGCAATAAAATGTTTCATATACAATGATAGATACTATATACTGGGGCACAAAAAGTTCGGTTAGTATTATTTTTATTTTCTGCAACTGCCCCAAGCCGTTGCAATTTTTACAGACCTGGTTGATGGAGATACAAAAGCCCGAGGCATCAATAACTCTTAATGAGATTGTAGTGCATGTGACCCGTTGTCATTCATCAAAATGAATTTTTTCATAAATATAAAATATGTTTTTAGTTATTTATTATGGTAATGGTTAGCTCAAAACAAAAAAAAAAAACATTTGGTAGTGCAAGATGTGCAAACGTTCTGCCGTTTACCAAATCCGTCTTCTTTAATGACCCCAAATTTTATTTGCATATTTTATCAACTTTGACCGAAACTTTAACACAGATGTCTTTGCACCGAGTGGTTGATGTTAGCTTACAAGAATTGTCAAATTGTTATATTGTAAATTGGATATATGGCAGTCAATCAAAGAAATTTGCATGAAAACAAGATGAATATTTCCAATTGGAGGTGGGCTATAAATATTCAATACCTTGTGGGCTTCCTCGATATCGATAGACACCGAACCAAAGACAGTAGCATAGCAACTCTTCAACAATAGATGACATGGAAAAAACCGAAAAAACTTGTTTTAAACCTTTTGTTTGGGCTTGGATTTAGGTTTTATTGCTGTGTAAGCGAGTTTAGCATAAAAATCAGCTTTGGAATTCCTCAGGTAGCGTGACATTGAAACTGATAATCACCCACAAATTGTTTTTACGAAAACAGACTGTTGACCCGAGACGCTGAATGCATGCTGCTTCTGCAAGTGTTGCGGTTCGCTGGGAAGCTGACCTCGACTTGGACATCGATAATCTGCATACCTAACCTACGACTATGCCATGCGAGTATATTTGGTAATCGTTGGTTAATTGTTTCGTAATTTTTCAAAAATCAAACATTTAAACTAAAAAAAATAGATTTACAATAATTTATGAATCGTGTGACAAAGGCATTAGACACAGTTGGTATAAATATGCTTGCAGCCGGGTCAAATGGTATCATTCTCTCTTGGAAGTTACGTTTGAAGTCACCAAAATGCGCGGATTTTTGGTAAGTTACACATGACACAACTAAATTGAATGGATAATGGTTTACAAATGGATTACTCCCTCAGATACTTTGCCTGATTGCTGTTGTTGCCGCTGGTAGATTGGGATACGATTATCGGCCAAACGGTGGAGGATTGGGACTAGGCGGATTGAGCGGAGGTCTTGGACTTGGTAGTAGCGGAAGCAGCCAAAGTATTGGGCTTGGTGGACTTGGAGGCGGACTTAGTAGTGGACTTGGTAGTGGACTCAGTACTGGACTTGGCAGTGGATTCAATGGAGGAATTAGTACCCAAAGCAGTGGACTTGTTGGAGGTCTTGGTGTTGGACTCGGAGGTGGACTTAGTAGTGGACTTGGTGGAGGACTTGGTGGAGGACTTGGTATTGGACTCGGAGGTGGACTAAGCAGTGGACTTGGTAGTGGACTTAGTGCCGGACTTGGTAGCGGGCTGAGCACTGTTCTTGATAGCGGACTCAGCAGCGGTCTTGGTGGTGGATTCAGTACTGGACTTGGATCTTTACAGGGTAGCAACATTATTACTAGTAATGCTCCACTAGTTACAGAATACAATAAGGAATTCTACTTCCACTCTGCCCCCGAGGAAGACCTTCCAGAGCCTATTGTTAATAACAGACTCACATCCACATTAAAGAAGAATTTACGTGTCGTCTTTATCAAGGCTCCAGAAAATAACGGCCTTACCAATGCTGCCTTACAGATCGCCAGACATGCCACAGAAGATAAGACTGCTATTTATGTACTCACCAAGCAGAATGACGTATCTCAGCTTACTAATCAAATCCAACAGATCCAAGAACACAGGTCACAGAAACCGGAAGTCCGCTTCATCAAATATAGGACACCTCAAGATGCTATTAATGCTCAACGTGCTATTCAAGCTCAATACGATGCCTTGGGTGGAAGTTCCAGGAGCTCTGATGAGGGTGTAGCTCCAGTTCTGAATTACGCTTCGAGTAACTCCATTGGAAGTTATCAAAATACTGCACCGGAACTTTCATCGGCGAGTAGCTCTTCATTGGGATCGGTCGCATTATCGGCTCCATCGGGATCGTACCTCTCACCAAAGCCCTCATACTTACCCCCAATACAAAAATAAGAAAAAAAATGCAGTTTAAGAGAAATCTTAAAACAGTGTTCAGTTATTTAGTTTTAGTTCGTTTTACAAAATAAAAAAATAAAAAAAAAACAAAAAATCTTTTACAAATCAAATTAATAATTTTACAATATTATTCACGGTTGGTCGCCGTGGCCGTGGTGGTTAGTGCGTTGAACTACTACGAAATGCTGCCCGGGTCCAATCCCAGCCTGGGTCTAACACCTAAAGAGTTTTTTCACGGTACAACCTCTTTCGAATGTCTGACAAGCATCAAAGAGTATCATTGGTCATGTATGAGCTTCTCAACTCGCCGTTTGGAGTCGGCAAAAAACTGTAGGTCCCTTCCACTCGTGCAAAAATATAACACGCACACACAAATGGTTGCGAGAAGCAGGCCCCGGTTCACCTCGAGCTGTAGCGCCAACTAAGTAGGTAAGTAAGTAATATTATTCAGCTATTCCAGCGGTTTTCTTTAGAAGCTGCTTAGTTTTTCTTAGACTTGAGTTTCTCACAAAAAGGATCAAATATTCTACAATGGTTGAAAACGCCAATGAATAGTCGTCACAGTTACCGTTGAAGGTCATGTGGCCAAAATCTTTATATGTACATATATTTAAAAATCGTGTGAAAAATGTATAGTAATTCATCAATTGAGAACGGCTGGGCCGATTTGGCTTTCTCAGTTGTTCGTAATTGCCAGTAGAAGGTTTTTTCGAAAGAAAATGTTGGGAAAACCCTCCGGAAAAGTCGGGAAATTGGAAGAATCTAAATGTATGGAATTTTGGGTGCAATTGTTTCCAATGGAAAAATATCAAATTCTTAGTGGAAAACTCGGAAAGATGTAAGGGTGGAAAATTCGTTACGAAGCTTGGAAAATTTCGGATAATTGTGAAATTCATTGTAATAAAAGACGTTTTACGTGCATTTTGGACGGAGAAGTAAACGAAATAAATAATTAGATGGCGCTGTGCTGTGATCAATGCCACAACCCGATAGATGGCGTTATATGTACGTTGACTTAGGCTGTGAACATAGAAATAGGCCGCATTACAGGCAATGAAATGTGTCAATTATAAGAGAAGTCCTTCCATAATGCAATACTGTTCATCGAACCTAGAACTAGTGAAATGAAAGGCATTATCGAACTAGTGAAGAGTAATGCAGAATGGAATTGGTATATGCTTAAGAAAAGTTGAGGGCATTACCGTACGAATGCGAGGTAATGCGGCAAGGAACTCAACACTCAACAAGTATACTACTTACTTACTTACTTACTTAGCGGGCTCCCGACCCGTGAAGAGTCTCTGCCTGAGACACGGCAGCCTTCCACTCTCTTCGATCCAGGGCACGCTGCTTCCAGTCGTCTAGACCAAGCGCACTGGCATCCGCGGTAGCTTGGTCCTTAAACCGGAGGTTCGGTCTTTCTTGTCGCCTCGAACCTGGGGGCTGTGATTCGAAGATCCTCTTTGCTGGAGCATTGTTGTCCATTCGCTCGATGTGGCCGAGCCAGTGTAGTCGACGTGTTTTGGCTTTTCGGACTACATCCACATCTTGGTACAGCTCATAGAGTTCGCGGTTGTATCTTCTCCTCCATTCGCCCTCCTCGCATACGGGACCGAATATCCGACGAAGAATTTTTCTCTCGAAAGTATTCAAAATCTGCTCTGCTTTCCTGCTTATCGTCCAACACTCGGGTCCATACAGCAGAACTGGCAGGATCAATGTTTTGTAGAGCATGCATTTTGTCTTCCGAGTTAGGAGTTTTGAACCCATTTGTTTTGCCAAACCGAAGTAGCAGTGGTTTCCTAGGGTAAGTCTGCGTCGAATCTCCACTAAGGTGTAATTCGTGGAGTTGATGTTTACTCCGAGGTAGGTAAACTCCTTAACCACTTCGAAGTAACTGTTGCCAACAGTGACGTTTTGTCCTAGGCGGTGGACAGATGCTTCTTTGTTTGTTGACAACATGTACTTGGTTTTGTCCTCATTCACTTCAAGGCCAACTCGTTTTGCCTGTTCTTCAATTGCCGTAAAAGCCTCTAAGACGGCGCGCTGGGAGCGACCGATGATGTCGATGTCGTCCGCGTATCCCAGTAGCTGGACAGATTTGTAAAAGATAGTGCCTTCCGTGTTTACACCTGCCCTGCGCACTATCTGTTCCAGCACAAGATTGAAGAATCCGGTGCATGTTTGGAATAGTTCGGAGGAACTGTTTCCAAATTGCATGTTGCACCGCGTGTTTTCCAGCGTCACGCAGCATAGCTGGATCAGTTTAGCACGGATACCGAATTTGGCCATCGCCTTGTAGAGCTCAAGACGATGAATGCTATCATATGCGGCGTTGAAGTCGATGAAGAGATGGTGAGTCTCGACTTGAAATTCGTTGGTCTTTTCCAGGGTCTGTCTTAGTGTGAAAATTTGGTCGATCGTCGATCTGCCGGGCCGGAAGCCACACTAGTACGTGCCGATTAGTGTGCTGCAGAAAGGTATCAGACGTTCACACAGTACATTGGATAGGATCTTATATGCGACATTGAGCAAGGATATGCCTCGGTAGTTCTTACAGGACATAGGATCGCCTTTCTTGAAGATGGGGCATATAGAGCTGATATTCCAGTCATCGGGCATGGCTTCCCCCACCCATACTTGGTTGATGACTTGGTGCGTGCACTCACCAGAGCCGGCGGCCTTGTTGTTCTTCAGCTTTTTGATAGCTGAGCGGACCTCTTCAAGACTGGGAGGGGGGTGGATTCTCTATTGACTGGATGCGGGTTCACTTCTTGCCCTATCACTCTCTCTACCTGATGCACATTAAGTAGCTGCTGGAAGTGCTGCTTAAACACATTTACTATTCCCTGCGCTTCGGTGACTAGGTTTTCTTCACTGTTTCGAAGAGCCTGCGTTCCGGGCTTGAAGCCTGCTGCCAGTTGCTTGGCTTTCCTATAAAACATCCGGATGTTGTTCCTATCCCTTGAGCTGGGAGACTGCGTGGGCCCATTTCTTCTTACGCAGGATCTTCTTCTCCTCCGTTCTTCTGGCTCGATACTCTTCTCTCGCTGCTCTTGTTTTGAGCTGCAGCGCTTGCACGTGTGCATTTTCCGTCACCTTTTTCCGACGTACGCATTCATCATCATACCAAGGGCTCTTTTTAGGTGGTGGCTGGTAGCCTATGGTGGTCTCTGCTACCCGTTTGATGATGTCGCGATACTGGTTCCACAGATTGTTGGCGTTTGTTGATGGTGAATGCACAGCGGAGAGTCTCTCGCTCAGGCGCTCTCTGTAGGCTCTGGCTGCTCCATTCATGCTAAGGCTTCCAACATTGAATTTTTTTTTCTGGGCGGTTCGCAGCTTTTTCTCGTTGGATAGTCGAGCTCTGAATTAAGCTGCAACAAGATAATGGTCAGAGTCGACGTTTGCCCCTCTGAAGGTTTGCACATTCAGAATGTTGGATGCGTGTCTCGCATCTATTAGCACGTGATCGACTTGGTTGGCGGTTCGACCATCTGGAGAGCGCCAGGTTGCTGTGTGGATTCGTAGTCTTGGAAACCTAGTGCTACTTATCACCGTATTACGAGCTGCTGCAAAATCTCAACAAGTATACTTTTCTGTAAAATTATCTCACCGCGTTGTTAATGATTGTCGCCTGCTTGTCGCATTTACAGAATTGCGATTGTTTGTTTAACAATGCCAATCGCAAACATTTGATTAAAGATTTCAAGTGCGGGTATGCTATGTTCTCGGTTCAAACTCAAAGTAGTTGAAACATTCTAGGTACCTACTGTGGGCGTCAAAAGTGAGTAAACACCCATATGATTTTTCGAGTTACATGTGATTTAAACAAAAAAATTAACAAAAATTCGATTCCAATGATGCAAAATAAAAGCTTTATTTAATAACAATAAAACAGCGGAAAAAATAAATCAATCACAATAAAACTAATAAATTTGTTCTAATAAAAACTAGCCATACTCCATTTTTTACGCGTCAAAAGTAAGTCAACATTATCAATTTCTCTAAGGAATTCATAAATTTAATAGCTTAAAAATAAATTTCAATATTTAGTTGGACCGCGTTTAGACTTTATAACTTCTTTCAGTCTACGTGGCATGGAAATACCAAGTTTATTTGTAACATCGGAGGTTATTTGGAACCATTCTTCAATTAAAAACTTTTTTAGGTTCTCTTTGCTTTTAATAGTCCTTTTACGAATGTTCCGGTTCACATTATCCCATAACTGTTCTATTGGGCTTAGGTCCGGTAATTGTAGAGGATAATCAAGCTATTTTGGAGTCCCATAAAACCATACCTTAACGACCCACGAGGTATGCTTAAGATTATTGTCTTGCTGAAAGATCCAATTCCTAGCCCTACCTAATTTATCGACGATCGGTTTCTTGTTATTATTTTAGAATGTTCAGATAGTCTTGTTTATTCATTGTACTTTCAATAAGGACCAGATTCTCGACCCCAGATGCTGCCATACACCCCCACACCATCGCCGAACCTCGCCTATATTTTACTGTGCTTCTAACATTTTGTTGATTAAATTCTTTATTTTTTTCTCTCCGAATCTAAGGTAAAAACAGGGTTTCAGCGTTTAAAAAAAGAACATAAATAATAACATTTCGGTTCGGAAAAACTGTTTATTTACTGACGAAAGTAAACTTACAATTTTTAAAAGCAATACAAACAAGTAAAATTTGAGAGAACAGAGTAAAGAATTAAGTGAACAAAATGCTAGAAGTACAGTACAACATAGGGGTGGTTTGGTGATCGTGGGGGTTGTATGGCAGCACCTGGCGTCGGGAATTTCGCCTTCATTGAAAGTACAATGAATAAGCAAGACTATCTGAACACCCTAAAGGATAACATGCAACCGAGTGGGGACAAGTTAGGCACGACCAAGAATTGGATCTTTTAGCAAGACAGTGTTCCTAAGCTTACCTCGCAGCTGGTTTATAGGACTCCAAAACATAATGATCACCCTCTACAATCACCGGACCTAAGCCCAATAGAACAGTTATGGGATAATTTGAACCGGAACATTCGTAAAAGGACTATTAAAAGCAAAGAGGACCTAAAAAAGTTTTTAATTGAAGAATGGTTCCAAATAACCTCCGATGTTACAAATAAACTTGGTATATCCATGCCACGTAGACTGAAAGAAGTTATAAAGTCTAAACGCGGTCCAACTAAATATTGAGATTTATTTTTAAGCTATTAAATTTATGAATTCCTTAGAGAAATTGATAATGTTGACTTACTTTTGACGCGTAAAAAATGGAGTATGGCTAGTTTTTATTAGAAAAAAATTATTAGTTTTATTGTAATTGATTTATTTTATTGTTATTAAATAAAGCTTTTATTTTGCATCATTGGAATCGAATTTTCGTTAATTTTTTTATTTAAATTACATGTAACTCGAAAAATCATATGGGTGTTTACTCACCTTTGACGCCCACAGTATATGCTATGTATAACTTTTTTTTTACAGAATTTCAACTGAATTGAAAAAAACAAACATAACCCCAAAAATAGATTTTTTTTTGAAAATTATGAAAATGACTGGGAAGTGCAGAAAAAGGCATGAATGCACTACTTCCTTGTAATGTGTTCGAGAAGTACTTCTACGTTGACTTTTTCGAAGGCATGAATGCACTACTTCTTTGTAATGTGTTTGAGAAGTACTTCTGAGACAACTTCTGGGTGTTGCAGATTGGTGAAGAGATCGCTTCCGTTCCATGACATGCAATGCTAAATGTAATACCTTTTTTACATGTGCTGGAATCGAGTTGAGAAGTAGTTCCGACCAGGGCTGCCGTTTTGTAAATTCTAATGGGAGTATTTTAGACGTTTGCAGGGGAGTATTTTGTGTCTGAGAGGAGTACAAAACAGAAACAATACAAATCAAACATTAACATCTAGTTTTAGTATTAACCTGTTAAAACTCTAAAAGGTAACTATTTTATTTTGACTATAGCCTCAACAATGTTTTTTAATGGCTGATGGAACTAGGTTAAGGGTGCTTGTTATGTTCCAGTTCGATTTTGTTTATCCTCATATTTGGACTTGGCCGGCTTTCTTAATAAAAAGAATATCCGCTATTGAGGCACCGAAAACCCTCAATTGATACACCAAAGACAACTTCACCCTCGTAGAATAACTGCATGGTGCGCCACTCGGCCTCTTTGGGTCATTTCTTTAAGGATGCTTGAGCAATGCTATTGTGGGAACACACCCGCAACCTGGCAGTTCATAGAATACATTTATTTAATCATTCATTTTTCCAAGTTATATTTTTATATCTTTCAAATTGAAAATATATATGTTCATCTTTTTCACACATTACATGTCAAAAATTTAAATTAACAGTCATCTTAAAATAGTCGTCTGAATTGAATATACGCCACAAGCGTTTCTCGTAATTTCCTTTTTATATATTATTTAATAAATAAATAATTGTTTTCGTGTTAAAAAGTAATCTTTTATTGTTGAGACAAAGTCTCCACACTATAACAGTTACTGGTGACCCCTATCGGGACATGTTGGAAAACTGTCTTGTGCCTGAATTGGATCAAATAAACATACACATAGCTCGTTCTACATCAGCGAAATTGTTATAAAAAATGTGCTAAAAAGAGCCCGCCTTTGCGCCATGGCTAGAGCCAGCTACTTGACCAGCACCAAATTCCTTACATAATGTTAAAGACCATATATATTCGATCAATAAAATATAAAACTCTGCCTGGGATATAGAAAGCACCCTGTATATAAATTTAACACTTGGAAAATTAATTCATTCAGTGAAATTAAGATGACAACATATTACACACTAAAAGTTATCGTGCTAGTATTTTAACAAAGTACTATTCACTGAAGAAAAGGTACTCAAATTATAAATATTCAATAGGGAGTACAATCATGACGAGGAGAGTACGGGAGTACAGTGTTTAAGAGAGTAGTACGAATACTCCCTTAGTACTCACTTCGGCAGCCCTGGTTCCGACTCCCCAGAAGTACTTCTAGAACTAGTTCTGAAATGCATGCCATCCGCGACTGGGAAGTTGAAATTGACCACGAACATAAGAGTCGTATTGCAGAACGACCCATCAGCTGCTGAATTCTCGAGACAACTGCTGTCGTTTGGCAATGCCTAAATTTCTGTTGATGTTTCGACTGGATTGATATCGTTCCCGGCAAATTTTTGCGAGTTCACATCGTCGAAGGAGAAACTCATCACCAAAGTGTTCCCCGGCATTGCACAAAATTAGAAAAATCTCGATTGGATTAGCGAACGAACAGATAGACAGACAGACAGATAGACACATACAGGTAGATAGATAGATAGATAGATATTTATTTCGTGTATAATTTACATATGGTTTGTTACCGCACATTTTACAATACAGAGATTTGATAGGCTTATCTTTCTTCTGAAACATTATTTGATGATTAGATATACAGTTGACACGGAGAAAATATAAATTATTCTGAAGGAAAATACGAAAAAAAACCTTCAATTTAAATTAAAAAAAAAAAAAAAGTAAAAATAAAATAATAACACAAAAAAAAAAGTAAGAACAATGTAGCTACATTATAATTTGTATGTACAAAAATATGACATAGGTACATATGTGCATACATGTAATAAATAAATAAATAAATAAATACACAAATAAATAAATAAATACAAACAAACAATATAAATAAATAAATATATAATAAATAATAAATAAATAATAAATAAATAATAAATAAATAATAAATATATAATAAATAGGTAAATAATAAATAATAAATATGTAATAAGTAAATAAATAAATTATAAATAAATAAATGATAAATAAATAAATAATAAGTGAATAAATAAATAAATAAACAATATGAATTACAATGTATAAATAGATAAATAACAAATAAGTAAACACAAAAATAATACATTAGTTAGCTTAAAAGTAGATATCACAGTTGGAAAATAAGTTTATTATAGTGTTCTTAGTGTTCATTTAGTTCATTTATGAGCGGATTATCAGCAAAACTACAGCGGTCTAAGAAACGCGAATTAAGTTTTTCAATTCTATGGAGGATCAATTCAACATTCGCTTTTACCTATTGTGAAAACTCGGTACGTGGAAAATGTTGGCATAAAGATTAAGTTAAATAACCAGAAAGTAATCCATCCCACATGGAGTGTTGTTCTTAGAATTATACAAAAGCAAACTAGAGTGATGTGAGCAACATTTATTTAACAGTTGCGCAGATGCTCTTGCTTTTACGCAAACTACTACGTTTAAGACCTGTGTGCTTTGCAGCGAATTTTGCTTATGCCTATTGCTTTGCAACCACTAAATAAGGTGTTTTAAATAAGAACACAACTTGGTTAAATAATGATGTTTTATTTTGTATTATTGTAATATTAAGAAATTAAAATTACATATATGTACGTTCATGAAAGTTCAACACTTGCATGGCAAACATATGCTATTGACATTTCAACTGCCCTGTGAGATATACATATGTATATTCTTTGCAGATGTTTTGCTTTGCAAGTCCTGCGTTTACGAATTCGCCCGTCATGTTCGTTTATGGGCCTCGTTGTACGGAACCATAGATGCGCTTCCAGAATTTGAAATTGAAGATGACATAAGCCACATCAAAGGATATGCGCTATCTCCTAAGATAACGGCATCTGAAAAAGGCCTCCACCTGCCTTCCATTTTATGATGCAGTGAACACTGCCGGGCCAGTTAGCACTGACGTGAAAAAACCGTAGGTCGGGTCCACAGACCGCCATACAGTTTAAGGAGTGTTTACAATGTCTATCAACAAAAGCTGCTTCAATATTTATTGCAGACTAGCTGACCCGTGCTCGCCTCGCTTCGCCTGCCAGCAACTTTTTACTAATTTGCAAAACTTGGCCTATTTCCGACCGCGTGATGTCTTAAGGCATAAAGAAAGAATGAGTAGAATATAAAATGAAAGCTTGCTTCTAGACGATGACAAATCGCCAAAGGTTATCTGAATTTTTTGCCGAGGGACAAATAAAAATGGTTACTTCCGGTATATTATTTTTTTTTACTTTCATAGGCATAAAAAATAAGAATGAGTGAGTATTCATTTGATAGAGGATCTTAAATAGAACTTGAATACATTGGGTTGGCAGCCTTCAACAAAGAAAGGCGAAATTATATTAAAAAACTTAAAAATTAAGGAAAAACCTATAAAAATATATTCAGGAGTAGCTAGTTTGTTCAGCAGAGATAGATCGAAATGCTATAACATTCGAAAAAACAAGAAAACAGGTGAACACAGCGAAAACAAACTGCTCGGGAAGATGTCCAAATCATAAGAACAGCTAAGCGTGGTCCTTTTATCTCATTAACGAAGATTCAAATCTCGAGATAAGTGTTGTACCGGTAAGGAAGAGACTTCTAGAGGTCAGATTAAAAGCAAATTTTCCGAGAAAAGTTGCCTTTCTGACAAAACATTTAACAAAAACTTGAAATTTCTCGATCTCATAGAACAATGAACATTAACATTCCTTTCTACAAATATCTTCACTCTTCCAGACTGTTTTACATTCACGCAATCATAGACTAAGAGCCCACAGTAATTTTCGGGTGTGAATGATAACAAAAAATATTTGGTACCATTGGATAGTTCTTGATCTTCTTTTTCTAAATGTCGTCGTCTTGCGGGGTCTAGTGGGGGCAATTGTGAGTAATACTACATCAAAAATGCAGTTTTTTCGAAAGTCCAGATAATTGGTATAACAATTTTATCATAATTTTGAAATGTAGAGTTGAGCGCCCTGATGACGAATATGATGGTCCAGGGCGGTTTGGCCTTTAGCCCGCAAGACGCCCTTAAAGCAGGCAAAAACGATTTTTTAAATAATTATTCACCGGTGGTCACCGTGGCCATAGTGGTTAGTGCGTTGGGCTACTACGCACGCTGCTCGGGTTCAATCCCAGCCCGGGTCCAACACCTAAAAGTGTTTCACGGTGGCCACCTCTTTCGAATGTCTAACAAGCAATCAAAGAGTATCATTTGTCATGAGAAGCTTCTCAACTCGCCGTTCGGAGTCGGCAAAAAACTGTAGGTCCCTTTCCTTCGTGGAAAAAATAACACGCACACAAATGGTTGCGAGAAGCTAGGCTTGGTTCTTTATAGGACGCCGCGCCGTATATTTATTTTGTTTTAAATAATTATTATAACAAGCAGGCTCCTTGGGGTTGTTATAGAAATGGGAATATGGATACAGTATCATAAGATCCGTTAAAGACGGATTGAAGCTTTTTTCTGTTTGTTTTTGATTATTTAAGTACCAAAACGAAATACAAAGCTTGCTCTAACTACGTATGTAGGTAAATTTATGCACGCGTATAATGAGACTTGTTGTAGACCTATATTTTTGTTGCTGAGTCCAATGGAATAAACGGTATCATATGCAAAAAAAAAAAACAACAGTTAAAACTAAATTCGGGCTATCCAAGATGTTTTCTAATGCTTACGAGTACTAAAAAAATGTATAGGTAGGGAGCTTGGGTTTTACTTTCGACGTAATGGAATTCTTTGCCTTTGCATATTAAACTAAAAATCTACTGAGTTTTCCACCAAAATCAAAATCTACGGGTAAGCCCTACTTTCCATTATTTACATAGGTGCGCACAGGCCAACGATTAAAGTTTTTAAAAAGGAGAGTCTAGAAGAGTTCCCAACTTCGTACCCGTTCTGCATATGCTTAAGGCACTCATGCTTAATGCTCATAAATCACCGTTCCGCATATGAATACAATAATTTTCATATCCGACTAATTTTCCTCTTTAATTTCTTCTCTGCAAAGTAATTTCAGAAATGCCCACCCTTACTGCCGCGGTCACATTAGTACAAAGTAAATCTAGTGAAAAACCAAACGGAAATAAAATCCACCCAGATGTTTGAAATCATAGAAAATCCATTCCGATTACGACCGTGCCCTAGGATACACAACACACATACCAGCCACAGTCACAGTACATAGAACAAAACAGAATTGAGAATCTAAAATGGTAACGGATTCAGAAGTGAAACTTATTAAAAGATTTGAATCTCATCGATACGGTCTCCGTCATAATGCTGCACGATGGAGGGAGGATAGAGGTTTTCGGTTCAAAGGACTATGGGCCAGTTGGCCAGGCGGTTCCATTATTTGCTGTCACACACAACTTTGCGTGCAATTGAAGGAAATAGCCGTCGTCGTCGAACAAACACAAATTGGTGGACAAACATTTCAGTTTTTTTCCTCCCCATTTTCCTTTCGATTTGTCTCTTCCACAGGGACATGGGGGAAACATTTCGTACGTTTATTTTTTTTATTTATGATGTTCAATAACTTTTGAATTAAATTGAATGCCAGTTGTGGTGCGAAATTCAATCATTCGAACCTCAATTAAATCCCCATTCATTCGTTTAAAGTCCTCTCGCTGGACACAGAAACTCTACTGTAACAAACCGAATGCAATAAACTATGTAGAACACTACCAGGATATTATCCTTGGGGGACTATTTGTCGTTCGCCGTGCTTTGGGATATGCGGGCGAAACCGCTGTAAACTTTAGCGAAAGAAGGACCAAAGTTTAATTAGATAAAATGAGCTATAAATCCTTATCAAAGCAGTCCTGATGGTATTGCGCTTTTATCGGTTAAATTACATGGTATACAAACACACTTACACACATATACGTACATGCTTTCCTCTGTAAGGCTATCTGTAAAGCTAATGAACCAGCCAGTCAGCCAGCCATCCAGGTTCGCAGCGTAACTGTTTACATTCACGTACACAAGTTGAGCAAACATTTTTTAATTAAATGAATTGGAATGATGAGGTAAATACTGCTAGACGGATAGCAAGTGCGGGTGCCGATAAGGTGGGGTTGCGATTGGGATTGTATTCGTTCTCGTACCTTAAACCTTACCTACTATGTCATGGTGGCGTGCAAATGATCCTTTGATTTGGCTTTTGGTACGTTTTAACCAAGGGTTTGTCAAAGCAAGGACTTTTACACAAGACCATTAAAGTGGAAGGCGCTTAGGGCCTTGCGGATATAAAATTAGAATGTATTCTACATTGCATCATTAAGTTAAATTGATGTTGTTATAAAGGGTTGAAATGGTGATGGTATTTACTGCATTTTCCCACAGACTTGTAGAAAACTTGAGAGAAAGGTAGATAGAAATAGATATGATTGCTGCAATTCATTTAAGCTCAGAGCAAAGTTCACGGGAAAGATTGCCAATGAATACAAAGTTGTTGATGCGAGAACTTATGTAAGACGTTAAAGGATTCGCTTTGACCGATGAAAATAATAAAAATTATTTTGAATATAATTTTGATGGAGTTGATAGACTTATGTCCATTCTTGAAAGTTAGACACTCAAAGCACTTGTAATCTTAACGAAATGCTGTTGTAAAGTTAAATAAGAGATTGGCTCTAGGTATCCAGCACCGCGAACCGTGCCATTAGATTAAGATTAGATATATGCTCCTCTATTTCTTCGTTGCACACTTAACTATTGTCTTGAACAATACCCATACCCAAAAGGTGTTTTTTGACTCTACAGTGTCTCTTTAGGAATCCGGTAAATTAATGTGTGTATCTTTCTTCTGGACAAATTTAGGAGTTACTTAGGGAAGAGGTTGGTAAAAGGTTGTTGGCCTGTCTTGTACTTCTAGTTTACGTACAGTGAAGAAGTGCTTTGCCTTGCCATACGTTTCCATACCCTTAGAGTTTTTAAGTCGCTGTGAACAATCCGTGCTAATAAACCGACACCTACGGTTAAAAGAAGCTTTTTTCTCGAATAATGCCTAAACTGTGCTATATTTGTATGGAGTTTCTTAAAAATTAAATAGAACTGGATAGCAAAACATTGTTTTTACTTCACTTAAAGATATCTTTTTTAAAAAGGTACAAATGAAATAAATAAGGGACAAATCCATAAAATTGGCATCATCTAGAAAAGAACCATGTAACTAAATAGTGTTGCTGTTATTTTTAAGTATCACTAACAATAACTCTCTTGATGAAGAGCCTCGTGGGGACACGACCCACGACCTCACTGCCCAAACCTCTGCCAACTTAGAAATATAACTCCGGGCAAATTTTTCTTCGAAGGTATCAATGAGCTATCGATCACCATCGGTTCTACTCAATCCTCAACGCCCCATAGGGTACCACTTACATTGCTTTTTGGACATTCAAACCTAAATATACTTTTTTCCACTCTTCCGATTTTTTTGAGATTCCATAACATGTTTAGAAAATAATTTTTACGTAATAAAAACTAAAAGATGTTAAAACACGTGGTTTTTTTTATCATTATTCAAATCTATGGCGGAAGTGTCCATGGGTGGTACCAATACATTTTGAATAGAAACGTTTTTTTTTGAATACATACATATATATGTATATTATACTTTTATTTGAGATATTCTTAATACAATCCAAGGTGACAAAATAGCTCGCTTACAAAGCCGGTTTGTTAGATGCGATATGTCACCGTAAACGGATGAGATAAGTTCTTCGGTAGAGGATACTGTTTGGCACAAATAATGCGATGAAGTTACTTTTTCATTTTCTTCCGGAAGCATTCCTCCACCAATTTTAAGTAACAAATCAGAGAAATGTTGTGCGATTGGATTGACGGTTATTTGAGTAACACTGGACCAGAGACTTGACTTTTTCAGACAGGCGCACATAGAGGTCGGTTTCTAGGAATTAGGCGGCCAAAATTATTTTATGTTTTATTTCAGTTATAAACAGCACTACAGTGAATAATCGGGTATTTTAGACCCCAAATAATCTGTTTTTTACTTTTGTTTTAAAATGTGAAAATTTATGTTTCAAGCATTTTTTTGTCTTCATCTGAGTCCCCTTAACACTCTAACAAATAATTTTCCAAGTATGTATTCCAATTTTTCGTTTTGTGATGGAAAATTTTGCTCATTCATCTTACCAAATATGTAGATATTTACGAGTTACTACTTTCAATTCCGAGCAGCCTGATGAACCTACCACTAAACAAATTCATTTTGACACAAAAGAAAATGAAAGGGTAATTTATCACTTTCTGACTAAAAATGTGTTTATTTGGTAAAGTTGTGCAAAGTAGTGGCTGATAATTTCTGGTTATCAAGCCAATGAGTTATATTATGAAACAAAATAGGAAATTTTACTCGGACGGACCCGGAAGTCTAACATTTTTACTATTGAAAACAAAAAATGGTGAGAAATTACCCTTTAAAAAGGGTAGTCTTTAAAACGCTATTACCTACTGTACTAAATTTTAATATTTCTAATTGAAATGTATACCATATTATAAGAAACTTACCTGGTTTATCCATATTCATCACATAAACTTATGCACTGCACTGTATAACATGAAATATTCACTTTCTTTCGCTATGAGCGTCGGCCAGCGTCACCGATAACAAAAAGTGTACAGTTTGCGAGACGATTACGTTCCGCCCTGTGAGGTGCCCGCGCCGCAGAAGGAGCCATGGAGGGGCGGATATTATATGTTGGGGTACCTGCTTATTAAAGGATACATTTGTTTTGTTGTAAGTTAACTTTGAAAAATTGAATTTTGGCCGCCTAATACCTAAAAATCCACCTATGTGAGGCGTTTACTTCGTCAGCTCTTGTGCTTCGTGGCACTACTGATAACGTTTGCCTAAAGTCTCCGCAAAATAGCATTGTAATGCCGCCCATCGGTCTATCGTTTTGTCTTATATCCTGTTGGGTTCTGTTAACGGCTTCCACTGTCTTATGGTGTGCAATAGTGCATTCGTCCCACACAATTAGATAACAGTCACATAAAACTCGGGTTTTATCACTATTTTGGGGAATTTTTCCAGCTGGACTTTCAAGCATCTTATTATATGGGCATTTTAAACATTGCATTAGAAGTTCTACCACCGGGCAGAAACGTAGCTACTATTCCTGATGACGAAACAGCCAAGGGCAATATTACCTTGGCTTCGTACTAATGAACAACATATATGTATTTCCCAGATGATTTCCATATATCAAATTCATATACATATATGAACCAAAATTAACTCTTATAAAACAACAGGATTTAGTTTTGGGTGGAATATTTGTTTTTGATTGTGTTTTTTTTTTAATTTGTTAATAATATTTATAAACTGAAAATGCAATTCACTGCTCTAGAAAATTCTCTTTCTCATTTCTAATTCTCTCTTTCTCAAACCTCATTTTGTTAAGATTGGGTGCGAGAGCCGCAAATGGTGATAATGATTGTAGCGAATTGAAGTGCAAAGCATATGATAATGTTATAGCGCGCACAGATACTCACACACACACTATTGCAACGATACCCTCTGCTGCCCGACTGCTGGCAGTGGTTTCCACTGAAGAAAAATTGCGGGCGATGATTTTAATAATTGTTTTGAACATTGTTCAGCTTCAGGACAACGCAGGAGGATGTTTGTTTTGTATCTCTCTGTTATAATCAGCGACAAATTTACTAATTTCACACCTATTTTTTTGTTTTTCATTCCCATAAGCCATTTTTGAGTAAGGGCTGCATAACTATAACTTTCCTTCCAAATACGCAGCCATTTTCCGGGATAAAAGGTATAAAAGGTGTTGATCGGGATCATAAGCAATCCCTGTATTTAAGTTTCATCAAAATCCGTCCAGTAGTTCCCACGTGATGCACGTTCAAACAGTTTTTAATCTACAGTACTAAAAGAATCATATACAGAGAATGCACTAATATTAAGTTTGGTTACGCGTGACGGACGACGGCGAAAAATTTACACATCAAAAAAGATTACAAATAAATAAATTTAAACATACTTATTTCACAGTTCACAGACATGTGCTAGGTTCATCCATTTGTTGTACCAATAAGTTTAGTATCGTAATGATTCCAGTACCACTTTTCTTGGTAATATTGAAGTTTCAGCGTTCTTGTGGCCAACGGTGAAAGTTCAGTCTCAAGCATTATGGCGTAGTTTGGGGTGTTAAGTACCATATGCATGAATAATAGTATGTATACACGTGTGCCGCCTTTCCCACTTAGTTACGTATGTATGTACATATATTTAGAGTGTGCTTTACAGCGAACAAAGAAATGCTGAGTGCGTTCTCGTGGCTACTCAACGTGAATACAGACTACTCCGTCAATATTGTCAGAAGCCATCACGTCGTTTAATCTTGTATACCCTTTTCGTTTAAACTAACTTACTTGGCTAAAAGGATGAAGCCCTAAAGCTTGTCCGACGCTTCCGAACATTTGCTTAATAAATATTGAAGCAATTTTACAGGGTGAGATCGAAAGAAAGTGAACATTTTCCACAAGCCCCTAAAAGCCTTAAACGTAATTAAAGACAGTCGATTTTTAACACAATTTCGTAATTTAGAAACGCGTTTAAATAAGCTCCTAATTGAAAACAATATTCTGAGTACAACTCAGAAATACTTGGCACGTTCAATTTCTCTTTTTCTGTTGTTTGGTATACCTCAAGTAACAGAAAACATTATTTTCCAATTCACTTTAAATGTCATTACATCAAACGCAAGGCAGTAAACAGCCAACAAACTTCACGTCCCATCTGCTCCAAGAGGTGTAAATTGTTTGCAAAAAAAGGGAAAGAGAGTAAAAAAAATATTTTCTAAGCAATAAATCATTATTGGTTTTGTGTTGCTGCCAAAACCGCTTTGCATTGGCCCTCCGAAGTCATTGATTTACGAGTGCCGTAATCGCAAATCTTTCGAGTGTAGACGCCGAAACCTGCCAGCCTGCTGGAAAGTTTTGAAAATATAAAAAAAAAAAAAAAAAACACCCAACTCCAAAGCAACAAATTGCGGCAGGCAAACGCCAAAGTCCTTATGGTTATGTACGAGTACATTGCCTCGTCTTATCGTCCTGGCTCCGTGGGAAATTGCATAAATAATAAATGTAGCGAATCCCGCAAAGAGCGAACCTATCGGGGGATCTGATTACGACAAATGGAAGCGGAGGGTTCTATAAATCAAACGCCACAATTGAACTGTACCAACCCCGGTCATGCTTTCGTTGTTGAGGTGTTGGGGGGACGGAAGAGGTGGCATCGCGGTCGGTTGTAACACCTCGAAGTTGGAAGGCCTCGTCAATATCAAGGTGAAAGATTATATTTGTGTGAAATTAAATTTTATATCTTACTGTCAACTGTGGGAAGAACCAACGGGTGGATATTGAATGGCATAATGTGATGATATCGTCAGGACGAAGTCGACACAATTGTAGGTACTTGTGTATAGGAGTCTAATCCTTTGAGGTGGATCGAGATGAATGGATAACAAATTGAGACGTTAGCAGTCGGGTTGATTTAATGTGACCTCGAAGGGGCGACTATCGGTGTAGACTAGGAGACGTGACTAATTAAGTATTCGGAAGTGGCAACCGCGTTAATTGAGAAACTTTCATCTGGTTGATTAAATAACTTTTGCATTTTCGGAATTCTCCCGAGAGATAGAAACGAAAATAAGCGGGAAATCAATAAAGTTCATGGCATTTTTTTTGTGTGTTTAGAGGAGTGTTGTTTATGCACGAGAATAATGTTTATTGCCAAAGAATTTTTTTGTTTGATGGTTACGGCAACTATGTATAATACGAATAAATAAATATTTTAAAGCGTTAACCAAAATTTCCACCCTCATATTTAGTCGTCAATACTTTTCTAAGGTTTCCTCAGTCGTCGTCTGCCAGTAGCCGGGAGTGCAGAATTTAGGCACACAATTTCGTTTTATAAAAAAAAATTTTTGTAAGGGTGTTAAACATTATTGGTGAGGGTCTCTGTTTGTTAGTTATATTTATTGGAGGCACCGTTTCATTTGGAATAAGAATAAGGTAAGCTTTTTGCCAAATATTTTATACATAATTCGTTAGGCAGAATTTTGTATCACTAGACATGTTGGGTCAGGTTTGAACAAAATGAACGGGGCACTTTTGAACACGTTCTAAGGTGCAAACCGTCTCATTTAAAAGTTGATCCTCTTTTTGTTGAATTTATTTCTGATGGTATAATAATGTTTACCAAATACAAAAAAAAAAGAGCTACCGATCTTAACGCAAATTCGATCAAGAGCGGTATTCTAACGGTAAATCAACACTCCAGGAACTTCAAGATGTTTAAGTTTGATTTTTTTTTATAAAAAAAAAAATAAATTGTTTATTTAAAATGGTTTTTATTGAAAATCAAATATTTGATTCATATAGAAAATAGCCTCTAATCTGCTGCCATAAACCATTAAAATAGCTACAGTTCAAAAGTGCCCAGGCCTATTCAAAGCTGTAACCGGTTGGGGCACATTTTAACCTTAGGACTTATTCTTTAAAAAAATATTAAATAAATAAGTCTTTATTGAATTTACACAAATGTTGGTTTAAATTGAAGGGTAATATCACTTCTCAAAGTGTGAATAACTTAAAGACCAATATTTCAAATATATTGGTGTTAAGAAGCCTTCAAAGGAAAAAGTGTTCAAAGGTGCAACACAAACAAAAAATGTATTTCTATTTCTGTATTTAATTATTATAAATACATATTGATAAGTAGGGCAACCGGAAATATGCAAAAGCATGTTTTTTTGGGAGGTCGTATTGAAAATTGGATTACACAGAAATACGTTTTATACGAAACTAAGCATTTTGAGCCCTATTCGTTAGGGCATTGTTTAGGAATAACACACTACATACATATATAGATATAAAACATTCACATATAACATTAACATTTAACATTTGAATATTAATTTGCCAAACAACACACATCATACACTATTTCAATTACATATATAATAACACAATTTATACATACATATTACTTAACTTACTTCTTTAACATCAATCATAAAATACTGGTTTTGTACTCTCTCTATTCAGCAATATTATTACTGTTTACTCTTTTGCCAAATAATTCGTCTATGTACCAATTCTTAGTTACTGTTGCTAATTCGATTCATGCTATGTACGGGACTCGCTGTTGGTCTAGCAGACACTTGTTTTCCTCTCTTCTTATTTAATTCATTCGTTCGTTTACAGTCAACGAGATCGGTTGATTCCTACTATTTTCATCAAATGTCTTTTCGTTTTGCTACTCATTAAACATTACACAGTTTATTTCATTTATACACAATACACAATACACAACAACATAATATCCTATCCTATCCTATCCTATCCTATCCTATCCTATCCTATCCTATCCTATCCTATCCTACCCTATCCTATCCTATCCTATCCTATCCTATCCTATCCTATCCTATCCTATCCTATCCTATCCTATCCTATCCTATCCTATCCTATCCTATCCTATCCTATCCTATCCTATCCTATCCTATCCTATCCTATCCTACCCTATCCTATCCTATCCTATCCTATCCTATCCTATCCTATCCTATCCTATCCTATCCTTTCCTATCCTACCCTACCCTACCCTATCCTATCCTATCCTATCCTATCCTATTATCCTATCCTATCCTATCCTATCCTATCCTATCCTATCCTATCCTATCCTATCCTATCCTATCCTATCCTATCCTATCCTATCCTATCCTTTCCTATCCTATCCTATCCTATCCTATCCTATCCTATCCTATCCTATCCTATCCTATCCTATCCTATCCTATCCTATCCTATCCTATCCTATCCTATCCTATCCTATCCTATCCTATCCTATCCTATCCTATCCTATCCTATCCTATCCTATCCTATCCTATCCTATCCTATCCTATCCTATCCTATCCTATCCTATCCTATCCTATCCTATCCTATCCTATCCTATCCTATCCTATCCTATCCTATCCTATCCTATCCTATCCTATCCTATCCTATCCTATCCTATCCTATCCTATTTGGATGTTTGGATGTTTGGATGTTTCGATGTTTGGATGTTTGGATGTTTGGATGTTTGGATGTTTGGATGTTTGGTTTAACAGACTTTAATGAAACTTTCGGGAATAGATAGTCTACTTCCTGGATTAGAGATTAGGCTACTTTTTAAACAAAACATACAATTCATTGATTCCATAATTCGAGTTATTCCAATTTCCGCTGTTATTATTTGGTCATTATTTTTGGGTACACCATTGTCATTGATCGTCAGTCTGTTGGGAGAGGGTTGTTTTTTTAGATGTTATGCTCTTCTCTTCGCCACAAATCCATCGCTATTGCTTATTCTTTAATTTTCTTTCTACCCATACGCGCATTGAATGATGGGTAAACCATTGCCATTGATCGTCATTCTGTTGGGAGAGGGTTGTTTCTGTAGATGTTATGCTCTTCTCTTCGCCACTAATCTATCGCTATCGCTTATTCTTTAATTTTCTTTCTACCCATACGCGCCAATGTTGCCGTTTTGGTGACTTTGTCACTATATCTAGTGGAATTTTCACTCAGTTAGTGACAAACATTTTTTTATGTCACTAGATTTTTATGGCATAGGTACAAAAATATAGTTTTTCTTAATATTAAGGCCCTGGTGCTGTCAATCCCTGACATACGATTTTAACACTGGAGTACATGCGTGGCCTACTAAGTACACCACGGCTACATTTTCGTTGATAACTTGGCAGTTATTTATGTTAGACCGGTGCGATTCGAGGAAAGCCTTCCCCATTAAATTTGTTGACAAATCAGTACCTACCGTTCGTGATTTCTATGCGTACACATATTTTTGTGGTTTAGCGCCAAAATCGTATACTAGGCCAGGCGTGCATTCGTGTAAAGGGGCGCGTGTACTCTAGTGTTAATTACCTATGTATGTGGAAGGCCACACACATATTCATGGAAATGACAGTCCTTTCTATCTAGCAAGACAAGCCGATTTTGTTTGGAGTTGGAAGAAGAAATTTAGATTGTATCGAGAATTCCTTCTCTTTTCCGCTTACTTAAAATCTGACTGTCTCGCTGGACACGACTTTTAAGTTCTAACCCATGAACATGCAGCCCCTCATAAGCTCTAAAATTCTATTTTTATTAAGTCGTTCTTTGTTTGTTTAACTATAATAAAAATTAAAATAAAAAAGAAAAACTAAATTTTTTTATTTTATTTTTCTACTACTTTTTTTTTCTAGTGACTTTCTTCAAAATTTCAGCAAATCTAGTGACTTTTGGAGGTTGGCCTAGTGACTTTTTATTTCAGCTTGCGGCAACACTGATACGCGCATTGAATGATGCGTAAACCATTGCCATTGATCGTCATTCTGTTGAGAGAGGGTTGTTTCTGTAGATGTTATGCTCTTCTCTTCGCCACAAATCCATCGCTATCGCTTATTCTTTAATTTTCTTTCTATCCATACGCGCATTGAATGATGGGTAAACCATTGCCATTGATCGTCATTCTGTTGAGAGAGGGTTGTTCGTGTTAATAATTAATGCTCCTTTTTGGAATTGTGACACAAAGTAGGGGAGGGATGATTTCGCTGATATTTGCTACTGACTTTAGTTAGTTGTGTTTCTGCTTCATCAGCGTGCGGATCTAGATCTACAGAAAGGGGGAAATGCACGATTTTTTTTACTTTCTTTTTTTTGTCACTTTACAGCGGTATTTTGTTACCTTTAGGTTAAGTCAGTGGATACCTTAGAATAAAGTTTTTCCTTTTATTTCAATTCACAAATACATATATTGTAGTAGGGGTAGGCAGGCGATGTTGAGTCTTAAAATTAGCAAATAGTTGGTGATTTCAGACAAACCTCACCAGTTACTCCACGATCAATGCTTACAACAAAGCCTAATATCTTCGGCGTTTACATAATGCTATTGTACTTTAAATATGAACATACAGTACAACTATTAGAGACAAGAAACCAGAAAGTACCATTATTTGATGCTCATAAAATACATATTATGTACATATGTGTGTAGACGTGTTTGTACACAGGTAAATTACATTTCCATCAATTTTTTATGCAATCGTTTCATCTATAGGGAACAACCACTTAGTTCAGATAATAATGTATTGGCTTCAGAATTCTTTAGAATCTTAATTTAAATAATATCGCTTCCTACTACTTCCTTTCTATCATACTACAATCAAATGACGCGACTGATTTTTAGCACGGGCAACGCCGGGCAGGCAACAGCTAGTTTTTGTAATAAATTAGAATTAAAATTGAACATCACTTATTTTTTCATACACATTACACACACACAAAACACAATTGGGAAACACAAAGAACACAAAGGGAAAGTATACAGGTGGTATTTTAATAAAGACCATTATTAATCAAACACAAAAACACATATAACTGAAAACTTTTAACTTAAAATAAGTAAGAAGAACTTAAATTCCTTTTTAATTTAATTTTTATTAAGCACCGTTCGTGTGCTGCTGTTAAGTGAGTTCGATGAAAAACTAAAATACAATTTCATTACCCTAAGCTTCAGTCCCTACGATTCCCCACTTCAATGATGTGCTGACTATGCAGCTCGTGCAAGATATTAAGTTGCCCGCTTCCGTTGATCGTCGTTGGCGACGACGAATGTTTGCAAAGCAGCTGAGTAAGGAAATCCGATGTTGTGTAAGGCAGCTGTATGTGGATATTCGATGTTGATGACCGCTTATGGAGTTGCTAGATCAGCGGTATGTGGCTGTTGCGAACCCATTGTGTTAACTCCTCCCTTGCTTAAGTGAAGGCCGTCCTCGGTCTTTCCCAGGGCCTCGACTACCTTCTGAAGGTCAAGCTGTTGTCGTTTTTTCCTTCGATGTTGTTTTAGTTTGAGGGTGGCATAACAGATCGCAATTAATGCGAGAGTTACGCAACAGGCCAGAACTGGTTGTGTTGTTATCTTCGTCCTCATTTCGTCAATGTAGCGCAAGTTTTCTATATTCATTTTATGCAGAAATGGTAGGCTCAGTACTTCTTGGTGACCAGTGATATTTAATAGAGCTACTGAGGTGGTACCTGGACGTCTCCTCTGAATGTTGTTGCGATTAACAAATCTGGATCCATTGACCCAGACCTCATCGTCGAAAGTGAGTAAGTATGTGCCGGTGATAGTTCTCTCAACATCATTAATCTCCTTAACTTTGGCTGGACTGTCGTTGATTATGATGATACCGTCATCAACCACTACTACAGGTTCCAGGTGGTTAGGTTGAGTGTTGCAGTGTGCTACGCCGCCAGAGTACAGTTGTTGGGCGCAGGTCTTATTTGGTGCCTCCTTGCAGAATGTTGATGTCGTTGTTGGGCTGCAATCGTCAACCGCAAGCACCCGGTTGTCGCATTCTGCTACTATGTTGTTATCTGTGAGGTGGAGAATCGTTCCGCCATGCGAGACGGGGAAAATGCTAACTTTCTTACATACTAACTTAGGTTTAGGGTACTTTATAAGGAAATGCAAGACATTATCATTTTGTAAGATTTTAATACTAGCTACTTCCATTAATTCTGTCACACTAATATTTGTGAATTGCTCATTAATTATTGATTTTAAGTCATTGTCGTCAAGAATTGTCGGATTAATTAATTTAATTTTAGCAAGTGTTATTGAGAGCATTAAATTTTCTATTTCAGTGATCATGATTCTATTTCTAGCCAACAATATTTCGTAAAGGTGAGCAGTATCGATGTGCTCCTTTTTAGAGCTTGCCAGTATGGTATTTACGGTGTCTGTAAGCTTATTAATTTGCTCCTGAGTTTTTGTGTTTATTAATACCTGCCTATTGTTTGATTCAGTGAGTTGAGTCTGTGTGAACTTTATCCTCTCAAAGTCATCAAAGTCGGGAGTCCCGGCAATCACCTTTAAAGCCGTGCCTAAAAAGTTTAAACTTCTCGCGTGCCTATGGTGTATGTTTATAGCTGCAAAGAGTGTCCCCAAATGTCTGGCGTCTATTTCCAAAATTTTCCTCATGTGTGTTTGCGGGAAAAGGTCAGTCATGTTGATCGTCTCGTCCATAATTTCGGAGTACGCAGTCAAGTTAGTTGTGTGCCTAAGGTAGCCATGGTCCTGCCAGATTATGACACCTCCGTCCAAGATTGGAATATAGTCCGAATGAGTGTAGTCCGTCAGTCTTACAGTTACTGTCGTCGAGATTGAAAGCAGCATGAGTAGGATCCTGAAAAAAAATGTTTTGTTTCCCTTAATGCGATACTTGTGCGGGTCTAACAAATGATAAAAAATGGGGATATTTCCCTGCTCTATACTATCCTACCTTAGATTTACTCTATTCTATCCTATCCTACCTTAGGTTGTCCTTGTGGACCATCCTCCCTTTAATGAGAACTGTTGTCCCCAAATCAGCTTCTACTCTTTCTTCCACGTACAGTGGGGTAAGTTTATTGCCCAACCTTCTGTTGGTCTTTACCAATACCTTTTCTCCAACTCGGAAGATCCTGTTTCGCCTTGACTCATTGTGCTTTTGCAATAATGCCTCCTGTGCCTTTTGAACCTTATTTTTTATTTCCTCTCTAAACTCGGCTGGAGCCGAGTGAATGATATCAAGTGGTTTTTGGTCCGTGACTGAATGGATGGTCCTATTATATTCTATAGTAGCTTGTAATATCAGGTCAACCGTGTCGTCGATTTTTCTTTCTAGCTTAAGACATCTTGCAATTTCTAGTAGAGTGCTGTGCAGCCTCTCCACTTGACCATTAGACGTGCTGTGTAAAGGTGGGGCGTTGACTATATGGACATTAAAATGATTCAGTAAAATTGACCTTATAGTCTCGGAATTTAATGATGCCTCGTTGTCACAGAAAATTGTTTTTGTTTGAGGAAAAAAATTCATTAGCTGCAGAATTGGTGTTTTCACGTCCTCAATCGTACGGGACAATGTCGGCTGGACCACAGCGAATTTGGAAAACTTGTCGACGCAAGTTAGGAAATATTTTTTGTCTGTGGAAAATATGTCAATGTGCAGCATTTCGCCTGCATATGATGGGATTGGCGTCTCGCCGATTAGTTGCTTCTTTGGGTGTCGGTCATACTTGGCCTTTGAGCATGTTTTGCAGTTCGCGACAATCTCATTTGCTAATTTGGTCATTTTTGGAAAAAAGTAATCACGTAAAACTTGTTTTACATTTTCCTGGGCAGCTCTGTGTGCCCGATTATGTTCTGTAATTATGATTTCTTTTTGCTCAGTTTTATCGAAAATATCTACCACGAATTCCCTAGAATATCGAAACTTTGTTGCTGGGAACAACTCGACGAGCCTATGCTGAATATGGGCCAAAATTGGAAGTTCACAATGAATTGCGTTGACCACATCTGGTTTTACCATATCTTTTACTGTTTCTGTAAGTGTGTCCCTGTCTGAAAAATACACGAAGTGCCTACTTTTCTCCCCGAAGATTATGAAGCTGCGAGTTGAGGCGAATGCTGCCTCTTCTATAAGTATTTGGTTTCTAAAACAATTTACTGGTTTATCCGTTGCCTCGATAGTATAAGTCAGGGATAGTTCACTATGGATTGTAGCAACGTCGGAATCTGCTTGATCCTCTAGAGCATGAATGTTTTGTCGTGACAGTGCGTCAGCAACATGATTCTCTTTTCCTGGTTTATAGAATATGTGAGCATTATGCTCGTCAATAAATGCTTTCCAGCGCTTTATCTTTGCATTCGGGTTTCGGTCTGAAACCGCAAATGTGAGGGGTTGATGATCAGTGAAAATGTTTAGAGTTTTTACTCCATAGAGGTAGTTACGCAGATTTTTCAGGGCCCACACAGTGGCCAAAAGTTCCCTTTCGTTGGTCGCAAAATGCAATTCCCTGTCTTTAAGTGTCCTCGAAATCATTGTTATTGGTTTCCCATCTTGGGACAAGACCGCTCCCAGCCCATGAGACGAAGCATCCGTGGTTAGGTCAAAAGGCTTCCTGAAGTCTGGGTATAATAACGTAACATCTTCCGATAACAAGATGTTCCTCAATTTGTTAAAGGCTTGTAGTTGCTTGTCATCAAATTTGATCTTAATTTTTTTTGACTGGTGGGCACTTACCTTGCCGTTTTCACCCTTCAAGATGTCAGACAGGGGTCTAGCTATGGATGCGAAATCCTTTATGAAACACCTGTAGTAGCTGGCCAGGCCTAAAAAGGATCTCACCTCGAACAGTGTCGAAGGCTCTGTGTAATTTTGAATTGCCTCCACTTTTGTCGGACTCGTTTTGATACCTCCTCTTGATACTGTGAAACCAAGGTATTCCACATCTTCCTTGAAAAAGTTTGACTTTTCTCGTGAGACCCTCATGTTGGCCTCGTACAAACTTCGTAAAACCCAGTCAATGTGCTTGACGTGGTCCGCCTCAGTCTCAGAGAAGATGATTACATCGTCGACGTAAACGTAGCAGGTCTTTCCGATCTGCTCGCGAAGAACATCATCTATAGCCCTCTGAAAAATACTGGGCGCATTTTTTTAACCCGAATGGGAGTCGGCAGAATTCATATTTCCCGCCGTTTACGGAAAACGCAGTTTTTTCCCGATCTCGCTCTGCGAGTTCGATTTGATGAAACCCTGACTTTAGGTCTAGGGTCGTAAAATATCTTGCTTTACCCAAATTTGACAAAATCACCACAACGTTAGGAATGGGATACTTGTCGTCTATTGTTTTTTGGTTGAGCTTACGAAAGTCTATTACCAGACGTTTCTTTTTATTGCCCAACTCGTCAGTACCCTTTTTATCGACAACCCAGATGGGGTTATTATAAGGGGACTTAGATGGTCTGATTATGCCATTTTTCAAAAGATCTTTTACTTCATTATTAACGAAATCAGCTACACCCATAGGGTATGGGTATAGTTTTGAGTAAATGGGATCGTTACTTTCGGTGCGAATAGTAGCGACAATGCCTGTGTTAAATGGCAGCAACTCGTTAGAGTCTGCAAATGCCTTAGCTCTATTACTCATCATTTTTTGAAAATCAGCCCTTACCGATGGGGGACCTCTATATCGTCTATTCTTGTAAAATTTACGTTCTCGCATTTGTAGAATCGAATTCTTTCTGATCCAGAATCGAAGCGAATTACATTTTGTCTTAAACAAATTGTAGCATTGATTTGCGTTAGCAGATCAAGGCCAATTATTCCATCAAAGGTCGTAAGACCGGGAAGTATGAAAAAAGGACTGTTCTTTCCGAACACAGTTATAAAACATTTGTATCTAATACTATTATAGCCATGAATTGACTTAACGAGGAAAGGGGCGTCAACAGGAACGATATTTCCTATCTCTTGCAGCGGTTTGATGTAATTTTTTGAAGCCCCAGTATCAATTAAAAGTCTCATAGGTCTCCCCGCTATAGTTCGATGTATGAACGGAAGCAGGGAGTTTCCCCTAAAAAATGTACGCAATCGGAGGCAGATGCGTCTGCTTCAGCTTCGGCTGCTTCTGACTCAGCCAAGACTTCATAGTCATTATACCCTTCTTGATCTCGTGAGGAATTTTCCTGCGACATATGATTAATTCTTTGACGTCTTTGCCCCGAATGCCTTTCCGAGCTATTAGGTCTCTTAAATCTATACCCCTGTCCCTGATTGTAGGCATTACTACCGTAGCTTTGGCGTTGGTGGTCGGTAGACTGTCGGAAACGCGACGATGTGGGATCCACATCCATTTTTTCAACCGGCTCGTGCCTGTTAGGGCCACGATAATCATTTCCTCTTGTTTGGTTGTCGTAACCATGTTGTCTACTATAATAGGGGTTTTTTCCCTGATTGCCCGGGGTGATAGTTTGGCTATTATACCTATTAATATTGACATTGGTTTTATTTTGCGGTCGGTTTTGTGATCGCTGGTACTCAAACCTCTGTGTTTTCTCCTCAGAATTCCTGGCATAGTTCGTTGCGAACATGTACCTCTCGTGGTTAGACTCAACTTCTTGAGCCAATGCCAGAGCGGCTGGCAAATCGGACGGACGGGCTGAAAATAGGACGTCGCTTAATGATTTCTTTAAACCAGATATAAACACACGAAGTGCATCTGTTCTGTATTTCTCGTTAATAAAACTGGCTAATGTGGTGTCGAATGTCATTATAGTCTTGTTTGTTAGCAGTGTAAGCTTCCTCTCAATCTCGTCATAGTACTGCATGATAGTTAGGTTGCCTTGTCTCAGAGTACTTAATTCCTGTTCGATCAGGTATATTGGCCGCTTGTCGGCATATGTAAAATCTAACCTAGCTATGATGGCCTTAAAATTTAAAACTGTATTGAACGAGGCCAAAACGGCGTCGGCCGGACCCCTAATCTTATTTCTCACTATAGCTATTGCTTGATAGTGTTTTGAACTACCGTCGTATTTCTCGAAAAGTTTGTAGGCGGAGTGTGCTGCCTGTCGCCAGGATACATAGATTTCCTGCTTGCCATCAAACTCCGGTAACGACTTGACTATGTCGAGAGGCTCATCACATTTAACACCTTCAACTATTTTCGCTTCCTGATATACTTCCACTTCCACTTGCGCTTGAAAGTTTTTTGGCTACATCATCTAATTTCTTATCGAATTCTAACCTTTGAGTCTGGAGTGCGCCGCGCACCGCGGATTCTACTAAAACCTGCAAATCTACAGCATTCATTTTTATTTTATTTTCGTTGTTTATCTCGCTAATACTCAAGTACCTAAGGTCTTCCAGCACTCGACTCAGTTCACATTCACTATCACTCATTAATCTTTAAACTACCCAGCTAACGAACACCGCAACCTTTGGGTCTATCTTTAGCTTGCAAAAATATTTCACAGTAACAATATTTTCTAATTTTGAATCAATAATGGGCAATGAATAACACGACAATTCTTGGCACAAAACTTATTTAAGTAATTTTATTTAATAATGAGAAATAATTAATGAGCAATCACTTACAATTTCTCCATTTCAAAAATGATTAGATTATTTCTTGATATCTTATTGGTGTCAATTGCTGAGGCTTGTAGTCGTGTGCGTCGCCCACAGTCCGTGTCGATTGCTTCGGTGAATTTCGTCGTAGTCTACGTTGTTCTGATGGCGATGCTTCCAATGGGTTCTGGTTCCTTATAGTTGTCGTGTGACACAAAAATGTTTAATGGTTTTTATTTATTTTAATTCAACAATGCCCCACGTTGGGCGCCACTGAAAACTTTTAACTTGAAATAAGTAAGAAGAACTTAAATTCCTTTTTAATTTAATTTTTATTAATCACCGTTCGTGTGCTGCTGTTAAGTGAGTTCGATGAAAAACTAAAATACAATTTCATTACCCTAAGCTTCAGTCCCTACGATTCCCCACTTCAATGATGTGCTGACTATGCAGCTCGTGCAAGATATTAAGTTGCCCGCTTCCGTTGATCGTCGTTGGCGACGACGAATGTTTGCAAAGCAGCTGAGTAAGGAAATCCGATGTTGTGTAAGGCAGCTGTATGTGGATATTCGATGTTGATGACCGCTTATGGAGTTGCTAGATCAGCGGTATGTGGCTGTTGCGAACCCATTGTGTTAACTTATACACATTTATTTTTGCTAATAAAAAACAACATACATACATATAATTAATAAATCCTAAAACAGGCATATTTGTGCATATTTTGGGTATAAATGCATATTTTTGCATATTCCACTTTTAATATATACATATTTTAGCTTATTTGTGAATTTTTTCAATATTTTTGCTTATTTGTACTTTTTTCCTTAATTGTTTGTGTCATGTCAATGTCAAATGTTTTGGAAAAAAACCTTGGTTCTAAGACTTTGAAATAAATTTCCAGTTGTCTGTCCAGACAAAATTCAACAGTGAATAAATACACAGTTTACCGTTGTGGTAGAAAGAAGTTTTTCTATGTACCTACAAAAATGTCTTTAGATCAAATAGGCAAAGTTTTCTTTTTGACAATTTAAGCAAAAATTATTTGCATTTATTTCAAAAAAAATTTAAATTAAGACTTCATATATTTAAGTTATTTAATTAAGTTGTTTCTTATTTAGTTGTGTTTCCTCAAATAAAAGTATTTGAAAATAATGGCGCAAAATTATAGTCACTTAAAGTACACTTTAAAATTATTTTAGCACGGAACTAAGCGTTTTCATATTTATAGTCGTCATAAAGCCCACTTTATCAGTATCGCCTCGTATTTAATTTAAAATCACCCGAACTTCGTATTAAATATTTAATATGGAACTAGACTTTTTTTTATTCAAACTGTCACTTTTATGTGTGTTCGAATGAAATTTCTCATAGGAACGTTGCGAAGTAGAAATTATTTAGCGGCATACTAAAAAGTGTCTATTATTGAACAAAAATTAAAGTATGCTTTTAAGTTTAAAGTTGCGTATAACTAGTACGGGGTTAGACTTATTAAGTGGGGTTGACTACAAATTCGCGCCAATATTTTTTGTTTAATTTTTCGTGATTTTTCCAGTTTTCAATAGTTTTTAGAGCATATTTTAAGAGCATATAACGTTTTTTTTAGAGCATATTTAAAGCGCTATAAACGGTTTTTTAAGAGCATATTTCCGGTTGCCCTATTGATAAGTCTTTATCTTTACTCTTACAGTACGACCTCAATAAAAGCAACCCACGATACGTGCAACTCCTCAATAAAAGCAGCACTTAAGATCTTACCATTATTGTCGACTCAGTAATTGCAACTGTTATAAAAAAAGTGACTCGATAAACGCAACTTTTGTTTCATAAATTCTTACATCTTTTCTTATTTGTATCTCGTCTTTCTGGTTTACCAATTTTTATTTTACAAACTGCACCGCAATTCTCCAGCCAATGGATCAAAATGTGATTGACTTGGTAGAAGTGGTGGTTTCGATGGAAGAAAACCCAAATAGCGCGTAAAGCGCCGTTTTGATACCACAAACTTCAGGTGACCCGTTTATTCGGATGTAATGTTGAGAAATCTATAACCACCCTGTGGACTTTAAAAAGAGGATCAGCTCTCCAATCCTTTTCCCAGATATCTCTATAAGGTCGTCGACGAATAGTTGGCCCAGTATGCTTTGCCTGACTCTCGCTAGAGCTTCGCATTTGCACAGAAAGTGAATAAGCGACTCTTTTTCATTTTCATCTTTGCAGCTACGGCAGAAACTATTTTGAGGGATCGCTAGTCTGACTGGTCCACCTGAGACCAGCTAGTTTCAAGAAATGTGAGAGTATATTGCCCTTAACAGCACTTACAGGAATATGAACGTTCTCCGCTAGTGACCCTCGCTTGGCTAGCTCGTGGGCCTTCTCGTTTCCTTCTATGGCGCTATGTCCTGGAACCCAGAGAAGAGTGACTCTGCCTTGATTGCACAAGCGATTGAGTTCTTCTTGGCATTGACCAACCAGTTTTGATGAGGTGATTGGCGAATTTATGGCTATAATTGCGGCTTGGCGATCTGTGATTGACTTGACTAAAGCCTATTATAAAAGAAGTCTATTGGCACATTTGGCCAGAAGCGAAGGTTCAGATTAGGAAAGAAAAATTAAGGTATTTATACATAATAATTTAGGGCAAGTGCTTCTTGGTGAAGGTGCAGTCTAGTGCAATACGAAAGTGCTCATACCATTATTAGATGTACATATGTATTACACTGATTATGACAAAGCATCAATTAAAGATTTGCAACAATCTGGAAGCCGAAGGTATCGAAAGTAATGGCGGAATGCAACTATCGCGGCCACACTTTTATCTGATTATCGGCTAGCAGCTAAGTTTGACAGTGGAGATCTCCGGGTGTAGAGGTTTGATACCTGATGACAGCGAGAAAATCGCCCACTTTTTTTGCGACTACTCCTGACGACTGGACGTGCTTTATTTCGGTGCTGCCATGCGTGTAAATCACTGCCTACGTAAAAGTTGCGAGTAACTTATATTTAAAATTACATCACAATATTATTGCATACCGTTTTTTTTAGTTTTAAATAAGAATTTTTTATAAGTTTAATGAATCAAAAAATAAAGAATATATTTGGAGCTGGTGAGATTGGGTCTGTATATAAAAATACACTTATACCTTACTCGAACCCAACTCCTAAAGTCTCTTTTTCACTACATTCCTACCATTAAATTGGTTTGCACAGCGCGAGCCAATGGGAAAAATTAAGAAGGACCGGAGATATGGAGATAACAAATCGCATTGGCCTTGAATGTTTGTAAATCGTAATGAGAGCGAAAAATCATATTTGGTAAAGTATTCGTAAGAAATAAAGGGGAAAATCACAGTCAGATAAAGCCGATATTAAAAGAATTTATTCACTTACATAGGCGAAATTAGACTTTTTGCTATTCAAAGTTGTTGAAAATTAACTATACTTGTGCGAATTATTAACTACTTACTATTATAACTATTATAATTATACTATTGTGAACTAACAACTATTGCTATCATGCTACTGAACTAACTACTACATTTACTATTACTCTATCATGCATTATATGTAATTTAACTATTATATCTTACAACTATTAACGTATTAGAATACAACATAAATGGCCGCATGAGTGTGATTGTATGTATTATACTTAAATAGGTGCAGTTGTGAATTCAGCCTATATACAATACACCTAATCACGCCATGTCACCTTTTCTACATTTCTTTGATAGTTATATTTGGCCCTTCTGGCAGTTGTTCTTTTTCTTTTATACCGAATAAACGTGAATTCCGAACTCTTGGTATTTTTTACTCTTTCCGCTGTTGCATTTTGGTTTCGGGAGGTCGACATTCTCTACATTTTGGTGCCGAAACCCGGGAACGGCGGGCATTAACGAAGTTCAGATATTAAAGTTTACAATTTTTTGCGATGGAATTATCGGTACGTGCGGCATTTCGTGGGCAAATCACAAAAATTGTAAAGTGTGCCACGGAATTTCTGGACTCAGAAGAGTCAAAAATCAATAGATCGGAAGAAAACCAGATGGATGATTTAGAGGAACAGCTCACATCTTTCGTTCAGCGACTGCAGGCGGCTCATGACAGTTTAACCACCATTAACCAGGAGATCATGAGCAAAGGACTTCTCAAAATGGACGACATTACTAAGGAAATGGAAAAAGTAGCCGAGTATCAGGATACTACTATAGGGACGATGTCACGTCTGAATGCTCGCCTTCGTCAACTAGGAAAACGGCGAAATCCCGCTATTGCTAAGTCTGGTGATATTTCCCTAAACTCATCTTCCATTCAGAGTGGATCTGCAAAGCTCCCGCGCTTGCCACTCAAAAGATTCGATGGCCATTTCCATGACTGGCTGCCGTTTTGGGAACAATTTCGGACCAGCGTACATGAAAATGTCAATCTGTCATCAGCGGAAAAATTTAGCTACCTAGAATCGGTGTTGTCGGGAAATGCAAAAAAGATCATTACGGGGTTTACCGCTTCAGAGGCATGCTATGATGCAGCTGTCTCGCTTCTTCGTGAACAATACGGGGATACAGAGCGACTAATAGACAAACACATGCAGCAATTAATTTCCCTTCGTACAGTTCAGACTAGAACAGATGTTGCAGGCTTGCGAAATCTCTACAATTCTATCATGACATGCAGTCGTTCTCTCACTGCACTGCAAGTCCCTTCTCACCACTACCATGTAATGCTGAGATCAATTTTGCTTCGATGTCTTCCAGTGGAATTAAGAGTCGAATACCATCGAGGGGCAGAACGAGACAACAGCATAATTGACACCAAAAGCAATGCAGAAGAAAGTGAGAACAGCAGTTCGACAGCATCACAAATTGGAGACAAGCAAGTCCAATGTATTATCCGATTTCTGAAAAATGAAGTGGAGTCTTTAGAGAAAAGTCGAGTTGTCTCTTTCTCCTCCAGCGACAAAAATACACCACCAACAACAGCTACCAGTTTACTGTCAACGAGTGAAGAGAATTCCTGTGTATTTTGCAAATCAAATGTTCATAGTACGAAGGATTGCGATAGCGAAATGTCAATTGTGGATAAGCGGGAAATTTTGCGCAAAAGCGCCCGATGCTTCCGTTGTGCAAAACGGGGACATTCTTCAATGAAGTGTCGCAGCATCAAATTTATTAATTGTGCCAAGTGCAAAGGCAAGCATTTAACGTCCATGTGCGACCCAGCATACAGAAAATCCTTAGTTGCAACAGTCCCAGTGTCTAGTGTCAGTGAGAACCTTTGTTCACATGGTGAAGTGCAAGAGGCGCTTAATTTATGCGCATACGACAAACAAGCTAAGCCTATTTCAAACGTTTTTCTCAAAACGGCTCGCTGCGTGGCGATAGCACCAGCCAGGGCGAGTAATTTATTGGTGCGTGTTGTTGTGGATGGTGGCAGTCAACACACCTATGTGCGTGAGAGTATAGTAAATAAGATGGGTTGCTCGCTATCGGCAATGTTAACCTGGCCGTAATACCATTTGGAAGTAAGGAGCAGTCCCCTCCCAAAATCCTTAGGAAAGTTAAGGTGGTTCTCAGAAGTCAGTACGATGCTAGAAGTGTAGATTTGGAGGCTGTCGTTGTACCAGATATATGCATTGATGTTTTATGCACTCCAGAAAGCATAAGCGAATCTGTTCCTGAACTGAGGCTGGCAGATGTGGTTCATAAAACTGATATCGAAGTGGAAGAAGGACTTAGTTTGTTAATCGGATCCGATCACTATTGGGCAACAATCACTGGGAAGCAACGACGAATAACTAATAAACTAAGAGCAGTGGAGACAATATTTGGGTGGACGTTTCAGGGTCCTCACTACACGTTAGGTAAATCTATTGTTTCAAATGTTAATCTATGCTCTTCTTCTATTTTTGGTAGCAGTCTAAACCTCATTTCACTAAGCGACGAAGACCTGCGAAAGTTTTGGGAACTGGAAGCAATAGGGATCCGAAGTGAAGAGGCTGAAGACGAACATACGACGAGGCGTCTAGTTGATGAATGCATCGTCAAAAGAGGTTCTCGATACGAAGCGGCTCTACCTTGGAAAGAACCCAACCTCGTCATGATCAGCAATAAAAACGAGGCTTTGAGAAGGCTGCGTTCTCTTACAAGACGTTTATCAAGAATTCCTGAAAAGCTGTCTGAGTATGATGCCGCTATTCATCAGTTGATTCGAGACGGTATCGCCGAAAGAGTTGTTCCTGATTGTAAGCCACTTCCTACCCGAATGTTCTATCTTCCTCATCGCCCGGTTTATAAAGAAGATAGCACTACGACAAAGATGAGAATAGTCTTCGACGCTTCTTCCGGCTCCGAACAAATGGGTTCATTGAATGATCAGCTGCTGGTTGGTGCGAACTTGTTGCCAGATGTTCTGAAGATATTGTTAAATTTTCGCCTCGGATGCTACGGAATAGTCGCAGATATAGAAAAGGCATTTCTTCAGATATCGCTGCATCCAGCGGATCGTGATAGCCATCGCTTTCTCTGGTTTGTCGATCCCAAATCTGACGATTCTCCAGTGCAGGAATTTAGAATGACCAGGGTGACGTTCGGGGTGAACTGTAGCCCCTTTCTGCTATCTGCGGTTCTTCGCTCACATGTTTCGACGGGAAAGGAACAATTTCCGTTTACCTGCGAGCAGTTATTATCCGGATTTTATATGGACGACTTAGTAATTAGCGTCGACACTGAAGAAGATGGTGAAAAAGTCTACAAAGAAGCCAGTTCTATTATGAAAGGTGCATCCATGAATCTTCGAAAATGGAATTCGAATAGCTTGAAAGTTCGATCTGCTATGGGATCTTCGGATGGCCCTTCAACGCAAAAGGTTTTGGGTTTGATATGGTACGTGCTCACCGATGAATTAGCTGTCTGCTTAAAGTCCATCCAGAAGCTGCTGAATTCTAACCTAACAAAGGGAACAAAAAGGACTGTGCTTCAAACAATCGCTAGAGTATTTGATCCTCTGGGTATGCTGGGACCAACGATTATCCGACTAAAAATTTTGTTTCAAGCAATATGGAAGCAGAACTTGTCTTGGGATGAAAGTCTAACCCCAGAGCTGTTAGACGAATGGAGCGAGTGCGTTAAAAGTTTGCTGCAGTTGGAAGATATGATTATTCCGAGGTCAGCATTATCAATGCCTTCTACAGTTAGTTCCTCAAAAAATGTGCATCTTCACATCTTCGCTGATGCCAGCATGAAAGCATATGGTGCTGTATCATTTATTCAGCTTTGTTTTGAAGGTGGCTGCAGTACTTCTTTTTTGTGTGCCAAAAGCAGGGTAGCTCCGCTTAAGAGAGATGGGACCAAAGAATTGACTTTGCCGAAACTGGAATTGACGGCAGCCGTTATAGCAGCACGGTTGTGTTCGTATCTCCAGCAATCCTTGAAGATCACCTTTAGCAAAATTTCGTTGTGGACGGATTCCAAAATTACATTAAGCTGGATTCAAGGGGAAGTCTGCCGTTGGAAGCCATATGTGCAAAGCAGAGTCACTGAAATACGTCGTCGCACACCAGCATCCAGTTGGAATCATTGTAATGGCAAACAAAATCCAGCCGATCTTCTTACCAGAGGTATAAGCGGTGAAAATTTAAGAAAATCTACACTTTGGACTCGTGGACCTGATTGGTTAAATAGTATTGCAATGGACGTATATGATGGAGGCCAGACTACGAGGGACAGTGTTGTCAATTTAGCGGTTGTGGATGAGTTACCAGTAATAGGACCAAAGAGAGAGCCCCTTCTTCGCTTTGAGAACTACAGTAATTGGTATCGATTGTTGCGCATTACTGCCTATGTACTACGTTTTCTGAAAGCATGCCAAAAGGAGAAGTTCCAGACTGATCAGCTTGTTGCGGCTGATCTAGAAGCAGCTGAAGCATATTGGCTCAGGTACATTCAATTTGTTGCATTTTCTAATGAGCTTTGTATTTTACAGAAACGAGGGACCATACCAGGTGCATCGAAGATTGCCCAGCTCTCCCCGTTTCTAGACAATAATGGTTTCATCAGATTGGGCGGTAGACTGCAACGCTTGAAGGAGCCGATAGACTTTAAGCATCCAATTATTTTACCCCGAAACGTGGCTATAACCAAGTTAATCGTCGATAGCTACCATCGAGATACGTTTCACGGAGGAACCAACATTGTTTTGTCGAAGCTAAGGGACCGATTTTGGATACTCAAAGGACGCCAGCTAGTAAAATCAAGAATCGCACGCTGTGTGCAGTGCAGAAAACTATGGGGAAAGTCACCATCGCAACCGTTCGGACCGTTGCCAGTAGAGAGAATAACTTTGTCCAAACCATTTGACAATGTTGGAATCGATTTTGCTGGGCCGATGTACTACTTCGATGGGACTAAAGAGTGTGTGAACAAAGCATACATGATGGTGGTAACATGCGCTGCAGTTCGCGCTGTTCATTTAGAGCTGGCGACCAATTTATCGACCGAAAGCTGTTTGATGGCTCTGCGCCGTTTTATGGCACGAAGAGGGGTTCCGTCAGTTATATTTTCGGACAACGCAAAAACTTTCCATCGTGCGGCCTTGGAGCTGGAAGGAGATAGTCGGTTTTTTGAAAATGAAGATGTACGAAATTTCATTGCACAAAAACGAATCAAATGGAAATTCATCGTTGAGCGAGCCCCATGGTGGGGCGGATTTTGGGAGCGACTTATCCGAACCATAAAAAACATTCTTAAGATCGTCATTGGGAAGTCTAAATTGACATTTGAACAACTAAGGACAGTCATCGCAGAAGCCGAGGGTATGGTCAACGCCCGTCCATTAACGTATGTCTCCAGTGATCCTCTAGATGCCATGCCATTAACGCCTGCGCACTTTTTGCATGGAAGTGACCAATTTTCTAATTTATTTGAAGCAACCAGCTCTAAGGAAATTCAAGACATTTGGAAACAACGAATGAGGTTCACTAGTATGCTGTGGAAGAGGTGGCGAACAGAGTATATGCAGCTCCTACGTTCTTTCCATCATAATAATTGCAAGCCTTCAGTTGATCTTAGGCAAGGTGAAGTTGTTTTAGTTTTCGACTCCTGCGCACCGAGAATTCATTGGAAGTTGGCGGTAATCGAAAACACATTCAAAGGTCGCGATGGCAAAATTAGGTCCTGTGAGATACGGTATGCAGACAGGAAGCGAACAAGAAGACCAGTGCAATTGCTGTATCCCTTGGAATTGCCGTCATCGTGTCCCGCCGCAGGGTGTTGAAAATTAACTATACTTGTGCGAATTATTAACTACTTACTATTATAACTATTATAATTATACTATTGTGAACTAACAACTATTGCTATCATGCTACTGAACTAACTACTACATTTACTATTACTCTATCATGCATTATATGTAATTTAACTATTATATCTTACAACTATTAACGTATTAGAATACAACATAAATGGGCGCATGAGTGTGATTGTATGTATTATACTTAAATAGGTGCAGTTGTGAATTCAGCCTATATACAATACACCTAATCACGCCATGTCACCTTTTCTACATTTCTTTGATAGTTATATTTGGCCCTTCTGGCAGTTGTTCTTTTTCTTTTATACCGAATAAACTTGAATTCCGAACTCTTGGTATTTTTTACTCTTTCCGCTGTTGCATTTTGGTTTCGGGAGGTCGACATTCTCTACAAAAGTCACCTTTTAGTCGACTTTAAACTAATAGCCGACTCAAAATTTAAAATGAGCCAAACGTCACTTTAAATAAATCAGAGTCGGCTTTAAGCGACTGTTAATTTTTTTATATAATCACCCCTATTATTAAATCCGCCGGATCGGAGATTCCCTTCACTCATTCGGTTCACATTAACTTACAGTTGTGATTATTAAATCCGTCGAATACACTCCTTTATCTACATCGCTTTTTATGTTTTGAAATTAATTATTTTCTGATTTGACATTTGAAATTTGAAATTATAAGTTTGAAAAATAATTCAAGAAATAAAGAGTAATGCAGCTATATCAATAATTTCTGCTAGTTTCGAACTTAATAGGACTTTTTCAGATCCAAAGACTTACTCAACTTATTAATTTATCAAGCTTTTAATATCATTTATGCACACAACAATCAAATCCGCACTAAAATAGTTGCGGATGTCAAATGTATGGGGAGATTCGACCCGCTCGTTTTAAATAATCAAGTGAATCTCATTCACATTACCGACAAGTGGACGATTCCCTTCGAACGGATTTAATAATACGAAATTCCGAATTTTGGTGAAGCGTTCCCCCCGACGGATTTAATAATAGGGGTGAATAATTTGACCATTGGGTTTGTTCGTTCAAATCACTTTACATTAACACTCCAAAGTCGATACTATAACTAAACATAGACAAGAATGTGTTTATGAATAAGGACGAAATATATCCGGCTTTTTTATTTAGTGCCGGCTGTAACTAAAGTCGGTTCTAGGCACTATTCATGGGCTGACTATGAATTTGCGCCAATATTTATATTTCACTGTACGTTAAACTGATGCCCATTCCCTGCAATGCAACTGACTATCGGTGGTGCAGCGATGTTTTCGGAGCACCCGACCATTGCACTCGAGCTTGAGGCGAGTATATGCCGTATAAATTGTAGCTAGATCAGAAAGGTTTCCAGCAAAACAGAAGACAAGCATTTTAAAAAAGTATATACTGCGCAATCTTGCACTGAATGACTGCGCACTCTTTCCCTAGACGCTACTTTATTTTCATTGTGTTGAAAATCTAAGAAGGAATAATATTATCCACTAAAATTGTATCCTAAGTCAAACACACATATACACTGTTTATGCCTACATACTACTTATGGGGTATCGATTTGCCAAGCTTTCCTGACACACTTTTAAAAATTGACTTTTTTTTAACAAAATCCGGTTTTTTTTTTCTTTTTTTTCTTTTCTTGTTGTTTTTCTTTGTACTGTTAATTGGAAGTAGAAGTGGTTCTTCATTGGCAGTTAGTGAATCACACATTTTCTCATTTAGCGAGTTCTGCTAATTCTTTCACAGATGGAGAAAATGGCACTGCGTACTCTTACCCGCTGCGCACTCTTACCCCAAACGACTCTATAGGATGTAAAGACATTTTTTTTTATTATTATTAAAACAATTTATTTGTCGATGGTAACAACAATATCTTGAGCTCTGTTTATAATCAACCTTACTCCCGAACGCCGCCACCAAGAAGAACGATGCTCAGCAGCCACACCAAACTCCCGGCCTCTCCGTCGTGCTTCCATGTCCGCCGCCAGATGGGTTACATCGTGCTTAAAGGTGTGTTCGTCGGTAGATGGCGCTATTCGTAAATTATATTTTACAATAATAATAATGTGTTATAAAGCTACATACAGACGAGCAATAAATTTGCAGCAAATCATTGCCTGCAATCAAATTTGCCTGTGTGAACGGTGTAAAAAACAGTTTGCTGCAAACAAAAACTTTTGCGAAAACAATTTGCGCGTTTGTATTCATTGTTTGCAATTTGCCGCAATATTACACGGACATCGGAGTAGTACAATTGATTGAAAAATATGACACTTATCCCGAATTATGGGATGTTTCACCGCCTCATTACAAAAATAGATTTCATCTTCATTTTTCAGCTTATTTTAAACTTGGTGGTGAAATCCTAGCTCTGATTGTTTTGCTATCCAATCTTTAACCCAACATCTTCTTTTACTGATGCATTTTTTCGTTTGACTTTTAGTTTTACGTTTTAATGAAAGTATTATCACCATAGCTGCTAATTTAGTTTTTTGGCAAGACATTTTCTTTTTGTTGATGTTATTCACACTTTCCAACTATTTATTTATTTATTTAAGTCTATAAGTACAATTATTGGTATAATTAATGTTGCTAGTATAATATAGATATATATGTACATGTGCATAAATGCCTTTCAATCATACTCATACACAATGCCGTTCATGATAACATTTTTGAATACTTCTTTAGGACAATTTAAATCAATTATATCGGCTTATTTATAAAAGTCATAACAGGGTTTAGTGACTGGCTCATTACAACCATAGTTTGTTGAGTGAAAAGGTATTGAAAAGAAGTAAAAAGCCCTCGGTCTTTTTTAACCCTAGGATGGGCAACTGGGTCTGGCCAGACCAAATTTGACTTTGTCGTACAATACCTTTTTTTCCATCCAATATATAAACCTGAAACGACTTCGACTTCTATAAACATAGTTTTCTAAATCGAATACAGCCGTTGGGTCAAATCGGATAAGTTTGTGGTAGAAACTTTTTTTTTCAAATAAAACAACTGCTAAACAGACCACTTCGTCTGGCCGGACCACAACAATTTTTTAAGGAACATATTCGGGCATATGTAGATAAAATGATAATTTTTTCGGCAGAGACCTTTGTGATGGTTGCCAAAATTCATGAAGTAATTATTTTCTATGTTTTACCAATTTCCTACTTTATATGGCGGGAATAGGCATCGTTTAGTATTGAGTCAAAAATAACACAAAAAAGCGTTCATTAAATATTTTGTTTAAATTTTTTTTCTCTAATTTTTGTGAATAACGGAATTTCTAAAGCTTACTTACTTAGTTGGTGCTACAGCTCGAGGTGAACCTGGGCCTGCTTCTCGCAACCATTTGTGTGTGCTCGTTATATTTTTGCACGAATGGAAGGGACCTACAGTTTTTTGCCGACTCCGAACGGCGAGTTGAGAAGCTCAATCGTGACAACTGATACTCTTTGATGCTTGTCAGACATTCGAAAGAGGTGGGCACTGTGAAAAACTTTAAGGTGTTTGCGGCGGGATTCGAACCCAAGACCGCTGGCTCAGTAGTCCGACGCACTAACCACTTACGCTACGGTCTAAAGCTGTTACCAATAAATACAAATATGTAATTCCGAAGCATAATAGTACAGCTGGCAAGCCAATAAAAGTTTATATAGGTCACATCTCATACCAACAGAATACTTGGTCTGGCTAGACCAAGTAGCTGGTGAATAAATCTTAAACAGTGATGACAAGGGAGCACAATTAATTTATCCAATTAAAACGCTCTCGCAAATGAGACAAGAAAATAGATTCTTCTAGTTTGAAGAGGTTCGAGTGATATAAGATTGCATCGTGTTTCATAAGGTGGTAGAGGGAATGTCCAATTTAGCTTCCGAAGTGAAAATTTCGTAAACCTTTTCTGTATTCTTTCGATACGGTTAGAAGCAATTTTGTAAAATGGGGACCAGACTATGCAGCAGTATTCAAGAATGAGACGAACGATGGTAACAAAAAGCGGTTTCAGTGTGTGTGGACATCTGAAATCCTTAGAATTCCTGAACACAAAACCAAATTCCTGAACACAAAAATAAATAAAAAAAAACAAATTTTAGAAACAGAAACAGCAAATGTCAAATATTTTGTAGCAACTACTATTGTTTGCACTTTCATGCGGTGTGAACAACCGTGCAATATTTTGAGGCAAATTGTCGTGCAAACAATTTGCATGTAGGTTCAAATGAGTTTCAGCAAACTTTTTGCAAGCAAATTTTGCATAGGTGTGACCAGCCACGCAAACACTTGCTGCAAATTTTTGATGCAAATGATTGCTCGTCTGTACGCAGCTTAAGAAGCAACTTTAAAAAATTACTACTTTTTACCCACTAAATTTTTCATTATTTCCGCTATGGTCAAGTAAAATAAAACAGGAAAAATCCCACTCTGTTCTTAGATAAGGGACGATCGATATGGCTATCGGCTTTTCCTGTGATGGTGAGTAAAAGTATTTGCACAGTCGAATTTATAGGTCTTTTTGGTAACTTTTTGTGATCAAAATAGGACATCTATCATATAGTAAATAATTTGAAAAGTGGGGGAAAATCCTATCTTCTTCTTTTTAACTATTAAATATTTTCACGAAAAACTAATTTTCTTTTATTTTGCTAACTAATAATGATTGACATTTCACAAATTCTCAAATTGGCTGTTTGACAGATGTCCCACGCTCACTCCAAGAAAAAGTTGTAGTACGAAATCAGAAGAAAATTAGGTACAAGAGTGGATATTTTTTGACACTCTCAATTGACTCTCGCTTCTCTTGATTTTTGGCAGTTCTACGTTAAATTACCAGTTACCAAACAGAACTACGTTATAAAGCTTAAGGTCCTGGATACTAAAGAAATAATTACTATGCAAAAGCTAAGAATTGTAGCATAGAAATCGTTTATAGTTATTTCTGTGCACGGCACTTTATTCTGAATGGATAAGCACGCATCCAAGATCATAAAAAGCCTTTGTTACATATCCATTAGCTCCGAAACCTTAGCTTGAATATTGCTATTTTCATTTTCTTCGTCGGTTTACGGAGTAGAGACAACGGTTAGACAATAAGCAATTCTGGTCGTTTTCGACCTTTACGAGGCTGCGCATGTACTATGTAATGTATGCATGTATGCTCTCTCTACATTTGCAATGTGTAGATACCTATATCTTCTGTTTCAACACCTTTACTTGATTTACTCTTATTCTAAGCTCACATGCAGCTTAACTCCTCTGCAGCCATGTCTACTGTATGTAGATCCTGTTTTACCCCCTATGTGTTCTATAAATGCCAATACCCCTATGACCTATATTTATTTTTTAAGTGGGTTTTATTATAACAAAAAGAAACAATTTTTGCTCAAGCTATCCTGTGTCAAAAAAGTTTCACTTTCGAAATTTTCATTTCACACATATACCACACACACATTCATTTCTCAACTATCGCATCCCTTAACGTATGCTCTGCTCTTATGTTCGTATACAGAATGGTGTTATGTTTCTTTTGTCGCAATTTCTTTAAACACACACCCTTCGAATTGATCGACCTGGTGTTGGGAGCACCCGACCGGACGTGCCAATCACTCGCACGCTACATTTACGCTTATGCAACCGCTCAGACGCATGTGGCAGGAACAGAGACAAATGCTCTTTCATTATTTACGGAATATTTGGTTGCATTTTCTTCCTGTTTGCGATTTAGAAGATATTCTCTCTGAAATTGAGGTCCTCCCAACTCACATGCTTTTTGGTTCCTTCGACGCAAATTCCATTCCCAGTTAATGGTTTCAATTGATTTTAACAGCACAAACTCTGCTGTTTTTTCTTCTTGTCCGCCATCATTATTGTGCGGAAGATGTCAAGGACGATCTTAAATCACTTAAGCACTTCAAGTCGGTAAGATTTCACGGTTTGCACCCACGTTACTTTAATTAAACAACAGTCTCAGGGTACTAATAGAAATGCATTGCAAACGACTTGTAATAGCCTGTGCCTTAGTCTTTCAGTAAATATGTCACAAGGGAGCAACTATGTATGTTTGCTGTCATAGAAACGAAAGGGGTCTGTCATTCAATATGGATGGGGTCGACAGGCGGGTATCAGAAACTTTTGTTGACGAAAGTAGGTACATTTTGCTAGTAACAGGTACATCGTACATATACATTACATAATATATACATATAACATACATAACATTACATAACATAACAATAGTTTTAGCTTAACCTGGATTGTTATCGGGCACGTATTATAAGTTAAGCCGCTGGCACTGTAAGACCTGTGCTTCCAAATTAATTTCGGCAAATTTGATCGAGTATGTCAAATTATGAAAAAATGTGTCCATAGGAGAAAATGTAAATAATAAAAAATAGAAACTAAATTCAAAAATTTCTTAAAACAAATGTCCTTTCTTAATTAGCATAAGAAAAATAAATACTACAACTGAAGTGGCATTTAATAACTATGCCCAGTGCTGCCAGATATACATTAAGAGAATTTTAAACATCGATAAACGTATTTTTATACGAGCTTTTTCTTAGCTTACATACATCTATGGCCAAAATAATAGGAACACTTATTACTTGCCAATGATATCGCACACAGCGACTGCTTTGTTTTAATCAAATGTAGCCAAACTAATGGTTCTTTATATGCGCAACAGTTTCTTGTGTGCACATCTGTCAGAAATAAAGAAGATTGCAATCAGTAGCAGAGCAGTTATTCTGTTAAGAGCTAACTAAACTGATCTGTCTGTCCAAAAAAATTGGAACACTCTGAGTAAATTGCAAGGAAACATTTTTTTGATCTGGTTATAGTTAATTAGGCGTGTTTTTTTTAGCCTATCAGGGGTTCCCAATGTTTTTTATACTGCGACTCCCTTTACAGGCTGTAATTTTTTTCCGACGCCCTACTAAAATAAGATACCTGCGTGTAGCTCTAGCAGATATTAAGAGTACTTAATTTATTATTTAATTAAAGAAAACTCCAAAGAATATAGAATCTTAATTATTGTTATTTATTAGAAAATATAATAGTGCAATCAATGAGAAAGATGAGTTTGTTTTTCTAAGCATAACTTCTTCAATCGGGCTGAAGTTTTGAAATCGCTACTCTCATTTCTTTTTCTAAATTGCAACTGCAAAAAAGCGAATTTCACACAAGCATGACGTAGCAAACGGTAAAAGGATCTTCAAAGCTGTAGTACTGAGAGCAGGATATTCTTGGGATACATTGCTCCAAAATTGAAATAGTTTGTCTTTGTTTTTTTTCGACTATTAAAGATGCAGATGGGGGTGGTGTAGATTGGAATGGATCTCTAATCCAGTCGTATTGATCAAGATTCTCTGGAAAATATTTATCAAAATGGGTACTTAATGTCGATAAGTGATGAAATAATATCAATTGCAAACTTAAACTCAGATCTTGAACAAATTTTTCTTGCAGGAAGCCTTGTAAAACAGGAAAACAGTCAGTACTTTCTTTCTACTCTTCTATTTTTTTCCGTCTCGCGACGCTCCCAAGATAGTGCTGCGCCGCCCCAGGGCTTCGCGACGCACAGTTAGGGAAACCCTGGAGAATAAAAATAAAAATTTCAATACATAATAAAACAAAACCTTAGCTTCGATTAATATAAAGGCTAAGGTTTTGTTGTATTTTATATTGAACACATGTTGCTGAAACATGTTTATTCTATATAGGCTTAAAAAAAACACGCCTATTGTTAAGTTGCATTTGCTAAACAGTGTATTTTTATTAATGTAGATGCATATTACTATCTATTATATAGTATATAAAAATTAATGTGTGTATGTTTGTTCGTACCGTATGCGAGGGCGCATCGCTCATCCGATTGTGATAAGGCTTCGGTATGTTGTTGTGCGCATGCAATCGAAGATGATAGCATAAAAATCCGATCGCTAGGTGGCGGTAGAGTGAAGTAATTAACAACTTCTATATTTACGGACCAAAAAGGCTCATTTTTACAATATATGTTGGTTCAGTGCCAAAAGAGAAAATCATATAATAATCTGGACCCGATAGGTGGCGCTGGAGTCAAGTTATTAAATCTATAAAAATAAATGTATGTGTGTATGTATGTTTATCTTTTATAGACTTGGAAACTACTCAACAGATTTTGGTAAAATGTTCAGAAAACGTGTCTCTTTATGTAGAATATACAACATATGTATGTAGCATCAGTGCGGTTATTCAACAACTGGTGGTTTTGGTACCTGCCATACAAAATTTCGTAATTTCAGGTGAAATGTGAATATGAATCATTTTGATCAATTTAAATAGACAGACAGACAGGCAGACCGGACAGATGGACATACAGATAGACAGACAGACAGACAAACAGACAGACCGGACAGATATACAGATAGACAGACAGACAGACAGACAGACAGACAGACAGACAGACAGACAGACAGGCAGACAGACAGGCAGGCAGAGAGGCAGACAGACAGACAGACAGGCAGACCGACAGATAGAAAAATAACTAACGGGCAAATTTTGGAAAGATAGGTGCAGCGAAGTGCACCGGGTTACGGCTAGTTTTTAATAAAGAATAATATGAACAAAAATAAACTCTGCAGTGAAGCCACCAGTGATTGCAAAAGTAAACTGGTGCTCTCCAACTGTGGTACTTAATGTCCTGCAAAATAAAAAAATATCAAAGCCAAAGAACATCCGCCTAAAATGTCCACTAAAGACAAAAAAAGATTGGTCACGAAAGTCCAGGTTATGTCCTCCAAAGACCCAAAACACGAAACATCAATTGAAGTTGCCAGAACGATTCGCCGAGTCTTACTGAATGCAAAGCTGTTCGCTCGACTGCTAAGGATCGTACCACATTCAAAGAAAGAACATGTACAGAAATGCATTGCTGTTGCTAGCCCTAACGATATGCCACACGATCCCCTCCAGGCAACCAAGCAGTGGAGAAATGTACTATGGAGCGGCGAAAAGAAAATAAGTCTGTTTGAGATGATCGGTGAACAGATTGTTTGTCGCGGCGTACAATCCACAGTGCATAAAACCCACTGTGAAGCATAGAGGCGGGACGTTGGTCTGGTATACCTTATCGAATACCAAAAAAAAAATAACGTGCGTGGATATATTGCGGAATGTCATGCTACCGTGGTGGGTCGAAGATAATATGCCTCTGAAATGGCGCTTCCAACAGGATAACGACCCCAAACACATGGTAAAGCTGAAAAAACTGTGGTTTGAGTAAGAAAATCTCAGAAAGATCTGAGATCAGTCTGACTCAAGACTGGTAAAGTGCTGCTTCAATGCTCTTCAATCCCTAGCCACTCACAACAAAGCCAAACTTTGATGGGTGCCTTGTCATAGAGGCATTGAAAAGAAATGAGATTGCGGATGAGCTGACCCGTTCAGATTCAACCGCCAAACTCTCAGGCCCGGAACCCTTTTGTGGCATAAACTGGGCAATAATATCAGGCTTAATTGACAAATGGGAACATTGGAGAAATGTCCCTGGGCTCAGACAATTCGAGCTGTTAATTAAGCCTTACACCCACTCTAAGGGATCCAACAAGCTTCCTCTCCGGTCATACGATTGTTGCACTTTTATTTAATTTATTTAATTAGTTAATTAATTTCCACTCGCCGAAAGGAAATAACACAAAGCCACGCGCACCGAAAAAAACCGACAAAGAAGAACTGTCAGAAGGACAAAGGAATATGCATATGAATAGAAGTATGAGTACGAATACCAAGTGCAACTACAGCTCGTGGAAGCTGCCGTTCCCGACCACTCAGCTGGGCGTGGGTTTGGGTGTTCACACTGGGATTTCTTCCAGTGAAAGTGTAATTTAATGGGCGCCACTCAATTTTTGGTAGAGATTGGGAAACCTGTAGAAAAAAAACGTCCCGACGAATAAAGAGAGAACAAAGATCTGAAGACAGAGAAATAAATAAAAAAACACCACGTATACTTTTTTATACCACGTTATAAGTGGAGCGATTTATTTAATTAGAATTTTATTGACTTATTCGTCGAAATTAAATTTATGTTGGGGCTGGAAAAAATCCTTGGCGGCGGATAAGAAAAACCAACCCAGGCAAAAAAAGCAAAAAGTAAATCGCCGTTAGAATGGCCCGTGTTCGGTTAAGGCTCGAAATTTTCGTAAACCGTAAGGAATTGGGTCACGTGTCCCGATATTTATGGGAGTTGAAGCGGATCAATAACCAACCGAATTTTATATCACCCTTTTTGGTGCACACACAAGAAGACTATTTTTACTAATTAAAATAAGAAAATTGGTACTTATCTTCTTCCTTTTCCTTTCTCCTGTTCTTTCTTCCCACACAACCTTTTGCCCCTCTTGGCAATCCGTATCTCCACAAATCAAGTTTCCTCCTCCTTCGTACACACAATTCACCAACTTCAAAAAAAAGGACTCTCCTTTTTGTTTCAATGGGACACCTCGTAAAACTCCATTTCTGAATTTAATTAAAGTTTTTCCTCTACCACGCGTTATACCTCGATATACTTCTATCTCTTCCTCTCTTTTTTTTCCAAATCTTATCTCACTGCTGGTCAACCAAGAAGTGATCTTCCAGTCCAGCAGTTTCATCCACTCGAATCATATGGCACTCATACATTCTCACATTCAGCGAAAGCGGCTTTGTGTACAACGCTCCGCTCTTTGGCTGGAGCGTGTAGCCGTATTTGCACCCACTCTATCCTTCCAGCCGCTCACTCATACATCTACATACTTTGAGCTAGCCAGGTCGTCGGGAACTTTCCAACGCCTAAGTAGTTCAGTGGGTCGAGTACCTGCTGGTTGAACTGGAAGAACACATTCTTACCACTTCGAGGTGATAACCCGTGGTAGGCTGTCAACTGACAGTAGCAAAATAAACGATCTCGACTATTATTGGTGAACCGTGTGCGAGGAAGAAGAACATTTTAATTATACTCTAATACAGTGCGGAACAGGGAAAAGGATAAGCTAAAGACATATCGCGGTATCCTGACCTGAATTTCGGTGGATTATTGCGCAGGTTTGGGGGAAAAGGGACGACCGAGAACGTGCCATTCTCTACAAAGGTATGTTCTTATTCTTTTAGATATTCCATACTTCAATACATGATTTTATGTTAAGCAAACATTGTGGTTATTTAGTGTTTATGTTGTAATTTAGTGAGTATTGTTGTTAAACATGCTAGGTTTATATTGATGGTTCTCTCGCCCTCGTTCAGTTCGTTTTCTCCCGTGTTTAATTTGGAAGGACCGTCCGTCACTTCACTATCAGTTATAACTCCTCTCCGATTACCTGTTTTGTAGCCACTCCAAGGTGTTAGAAAAGTGGGCCTATGGCTGATGGGACCATGACTGCCCTCCACTTTCCCAATCTTGAAGAGGCTTAGGAAAATTATTAGTGGGGAATCAGGGAAAGCAGACGAGTCCTTGTTGCTGTGAATTTTCACCGCAACACGATGTTGATGCTTTGCCGTGGCCTTCTCAATCTGCGGATCTAATTCCGATCGAGAACCTTTAGGACGAGCTTAAGATTTAAGTAAGTTAAGTGTACCTTTCTAAAAAGAGCGGATCTTCTCTTTGAGTGTTGATGGGGACACACGCACAGAGAATTTAATCCACAAAAAAAGTAATTATTTTTAACAAAAATCACAAAAGTTTAACAGTTCTTTGATTACTGAAGTTATAACACCAAACACAGTGAAAAATGAAGTGTGGTTTATGCATTTTAAAAATTGATAGAAATGAACTAAAAATCCAGTGCACCATTTGCAAAGAATTTTACCATGGAAAGTGTGCGAAATTGCAAAAAAGTGAAATTGAGTTTTATGAAAAACATGATGAAGGTTTCAGATGTGCTAATTGTGCTCAGCGGGGAAAATCAATTATGGCCGATGCTCCCATTAAATCATCTGCAAACGCTGTCCGTTCTAAGTGTTCTACGTCTACTAGCTGCGTTCCAGACATAAACAAAGATAGTGCATGCAAATCCACAACAACCAGCTGTCCATCGGATTTGTCAGCAACACTTGCTCCCCATGATGAAAAAAATTCGGGTCAACGAACTATTACGTTACAAATACTGTACAACGAAATGCTTCAAATAAAGCAAGTACTGTACAACGAAATTCTTCAGCTAAAGCAAGTGAATGCTGATGCGCTAACAAAAATCCATACTCTTGAAGAAAGTAATGCTTCTCTTAATAAGAGAGTTGACCTTTTGGAGATGAAGCTGAATGCACTGGAGCAGAGAGAGAAGCAGTGTGCAGTTGACATAATTGGCATTCCCGGTGTAAATAATGATAACGTAAATGTGAGAGTCAACGAATTATTATCAGCTGTTACTGGTGAAGAGATCAATGTCAGCGAAATTGATTCATGCTACGTAAAGAGCGTGAAAGAAAATAGCAAAAACAAAAAAACCCCTTCTAACATAGTTTGCGTAAAGTTCTCAACCATACTGCGAAAGAAAGCTGTGATGAAGAAGATGCGAGAGAAAAGAAATATAATTTCTGCTGATATTTTTGGTTCTCAAAACAACAACAACAACAACAACAGAGACGGCAGTAGCAGCAACATCGGAAGCAGCAAGATCTATATAAACGATTGTCTCACTGGCTACACAAGGGCACTATTGAAAATGGCAAATGAACTCAAACATAAAAACATGTGTAAATTTGTTTGGGTAAGAGATTCATCTGTACTCGTCAGGAAAAAGGAAGGTGAAAGAGTAATTAAAATTAATTCATTTGAAGATATTTGTAAACTTGATCGTTAATTATTGTTGTTCTCTTTTATATTTAAAGTATGAATAATACTAATTTAAATAATAATTCTAATATTTATCCTCATAATGAATTAAATAGTAATATTAGTTTTTCCTCAATAATTTCTGATAATTTTAAATGTTTTTGTGTAGACCATCCGAACAATGAGCAATCTTCTGGTTTTTCAGTTATTCATCAAAATGTTCGCAGCATGAGAACAAATTTTAATACTTTTCTCTCTCACCTTGCACCTTTGGACCATTTACCAGATATTATTTTCCTTTCTGAAATTTGGATTTTTGAAGAAGAGATATCTGAATTTGATATAATTCCTAATTTTACATTTGATGCAACTTGCAATGATTCATATGCAGCTGGTGGTGTTGCGGTTTTTTACAGAAGTAATTTGATAGGGAGTGTAATAAACAGATATAAAATGGAAAGTACTGATATAATTTGCTTTAGTTGCGATATTTCCGGTGTTCATTATTGTTTTATTTGCATCTATAGACTGCATAAGTGTTCCGTGAAAACCTTTTTGGAAGATTTTTCGGGATTTTTGGAACTCCAAAAATTTAAAAATATAGTATTATTAGGTGATTTTAATATTAATCTCTTGCGGGATTCACCCGATGTTGATAATTTTATATCCGTACTGTCGTCGTTTGGATTTGAATCTGTGCTGAATCAACCTACTCGCTTTGGCTCTTGTCTAGACCATATATTTATAAGACTTCACAGGAACAATTGCGTAGACTATAAAACTATGGTCTACAATTTACAAATAACAGACCATAGCTTAACGGGTATTCAACTTAATTGTATGGTTTCCAGAAAAAAACAATCTGTACTTAGAGAATATAAAAAAATTGATTTTGATGCCCTAAGATCGGTCTTAGACTTTGAGTTTTGGGATGAAGTGTATACTGCACCTGACCCATCTGTTGCGTTTGATTTGTTTCTTAACAAACTACAACTCCATATATCGAATTGTTCCCAGATTATAAGTAGTAGAAATAATAAATTAAAATGTGTTAAGCAATGGATGTCTGTCTCATTATTAAAAAAAATTAAAAGAAAAAGAAAGCTATGTCTACTCGTTGATAAACATCCAAACAATCCTAGACTTAAAAAATACTATGATAAGATATGTCGTGAGCTAAAAACTGAAATTCCGCTTTGTAGAAATACCTACTTTAGAAACAAACTGGCTGGAAATGCTGGTAACTCTAAAAAAGAATGGCAGGTCGTTAATGAAATTCTTAACAAAAATAAACCATGCACAGATATTGTTCTAAGCAATAATAATATAACTATATCTGAGCCTTTAGAAGTTGCTAATCTTTTCAACAAGTTTTTTTCTAATTTAGGTAATGATGTTAATAATGAGAATTCCATTTGCAATAATAGTGTACAAGAAGCAAGTTTTCAATCACAAAGTTTTTTCTATGATGAGTTTACTTCTCTTGAAATTCATAAAACTATATTATCTCTTAAGACATCCAATTCTTCCTCTTTTGATAATATCTCAAGTCGCCTGTTGAAAACCATTTCTTTTCATATTTCTGATGTTTTATGCTTTATTTTTAATTTTTGTGTTCATCAAGGAGTTTTTCCTGAATCTTTGAAAACAGCAGTAGTTATACCACTTCACAAAAAGGGTGATACTAAGATATTGAATAATTACCGTCCTATTTCACTGCTATCAGTTTTTTCCAAAGTTTTTGAAAGAGGTATAAAATCAAGGATGTTATCTTTTTTAGATAGGACTAATTTCTGTAGTGTTTTACAGTTTGGGTTCAGAAGTGGTAGATCTACTGAAAGTGCGTTGTTAAAAGTTCTTGGTGAGATCTATAATAGTCTTAATACTTCTCTGGTAACTTCTTGCCTATTTATTGACATCACTAAGGCTTTTGATATGGTAAACCATACTTTGCTTTTAAACAAACTTTTTAACGCGGGTTTCAGAGGCTTTATTCATGATTGGTTTGCTTCCTATTTAAAGAATCGTAAGCAAATGGTCAAAATCAAAAATATTTTCAGCTCGCAAAGTTATATAAATATAGGTGTTCCTCAAGGTTCTGTCTTGGGCCCAATCCTATTTTTAATATATGTGAATTCGTTATTTATCCAACCTTTTAAGGGTAAAATCACAGCATTTCCTGACGATACTGCCCTTTCATATTCCAATGGGAGTCATCTTGATCTATTTTCGGATGTAAATCATGATTTAGACGTACTACGAAGATGGTTTATGCAGCATAAACTGAAAATAAGTGATAAGACGAAGTTTATGATATTTAACATCAAGGGCTCAATATATGATGACATACCTCTATTTTACCACTCTCCTAGTTGCTTACGGTTTTGTTTAGCTGTTCCTAATGATGAAATCACTTTTAATGCAAATATATGTTGTGTTGATAGTTGTTTTAAAATTGAGCGTGTAGATTATTTTAAATACCTCGGTATCATATTGGATCATAAGCTCAATTGGAATGATCACACTGTTTACCTAAAACAGTATCTAAACCGAGTTTTTAAAATTAGTGTATAATGGTTTGTTAAAATCAAAGCTGCAGTATGGACTATCTTGTTGGGGTGGCAGTTACTTTAATAAAATAAAACCCTTATTGACCAAACAAAAACACGCAATCAGAATCTTGTGTAATGTTAATCGTAGAACACCTAGTTTTGAATTGTTCAAACATCTTGAGGTTCTTCCACTAAGGCATCTGTACTGTTATAAAGTTCTAAAAATATTTTTTGCAAATTCCGGTTTTTATGATGCTAGATTTCATCAAAATTATAATTTAAGAGTCAACGCCGGAAACTTCGTAACTGTTCCAATAATATACAAAACACACTTTTTACGTTTTTATTTTGTTACCGCTCCCCGTTTATTTAATGCACTACCAGATAACCTTAGGTGTGAGAGAGTGAGAACTGTATTCTTGAAGGATATTAAAAAATGGCTTTTCACTTTTAACCATTCTGAAATTGATTCTTTTTTTATTCCAATGATATAATTTGTATTATATGTATATTATATTCTTTCTTTTATTTTTAACCATATTCGTTATTCCAAATTTGCTTTCACCATCAATAGCTTTTTCTTAATTTTATATTTTTTTTTTCTAATATATAGGTACTTCCGCCACTTGTCATTTGACAACAGATCGTACTAAGCTATTTCTGGCAAAAATTTTTTATTTATTTTTATTTTGAATTTGTTACTTTAAGTTAAGGTTTTTTGTAAGAAATAAAGAATTATAAAAAAAAAAAAAAAAAAAAAAAAAAAAAAGATCCATTCAAGGAGTTTGGTATTCAATACCTTCCGACAAATGCCCAATAACTAGTTAACTCCATGAGTCTTCGAGGGGAATCAGTTAAATTATAATCAAAGGTTTTATTGATTGATTTTCCATTCAAAATTAATTCCAAACATTTACTGTGCATGGGTTTTTTTTATTTAGTCTAAGTGTTGCTATTTTTCTGGCCATAGCTGTATAGGTAAGAAAAAACACACCACTATGTCGTGGCTAAATATCCGTGTTTTTTCCACAGCTTTTTGTGCAATCATCCACTCACATGAATACGTAAGTATAGCATTCAATTCAATTCGCTTCCTTTCAATACAATTGATAGTGTCTGTAAATACGTATGCATATGTATGTATATATACGTATTTTGGTAAACAATTGTTTATGATGGTTCTGCCGTTCCGTCATTAATGCGCCTTTCCTAGTGGTATACGGCATTGTTGACTGCGTGACATTGAAGACGTTAATCACGTGGGTGTGTAGAGCTCTATTTGTGTTGACATTTTACACCCACGTCGGTCGCCTTGGAAAGGTTTCACTATGGCAGAAAGGATGTGTGTGGTCGTCGTTGGGTTGTCAGTAAGGTTAAATATAAATTATGGTGTTAAAGTAAACAAACATAATATATCCTATTCCTATGACATTTGTATGTGCGTAGAAAGTGGAAAGTATTGTACCAACATGGGCGTGTTGTGGCGCAAATTACATTGAATTTATTAGTGCTTTTTACTTTAACCAAACACTGGAATCGGGAATACATCTACTGTAGTTATTGTTGGAGGTAACCGCCACCGGCGGCGGGTGATATGGTTTGAAGCTTGTATACATACGCATTTAATGGACCGCTAATATGTCGAGATAATGAGATAGGGTAGTCTTACGTTAAGTATTGGTGTGACGATGAGTCCAGATTGTTATAAGAAATAGTCCATTCAGATGGCATAGCCAGTGTTTGTATAAAGTTTGCTAACCGTGCGAAATGATTCTTCACAAGATTGAAAATAAGCCAAAGACAATGCGAAAATAATCCCCCAAGAAAATTCTATCTATGGGGTACTACAAGGTGAAACACTGGGACCAGTGCTTTTTATTTTATTTGTGTAGACTGGCTTGTCAAATCGCAAAACAGCGAAAGAAAAATGGATAGATTAATGTGTCTTGTAAGTAAATAGGTAAAATTGGGAAAGACTTACAATTCAGTAAAAAGAAGCGATAAAAACGGCTTATTAAGCATAAGGCAGTCAATAATGGTTTGACAGCTTCACAAATTCGTGCTGATTTGGATCTTCCAGCTACCGCATGCCATGCAAGAAGAGTCTTGACAATGCTGTTTGGACTGACAAAATGTAATAGGTTAGGTTAGGTTATGGGGTGGCGGCTTAGCCTCACATAGACCAGTGTTGATCCATAGTGATACCACAACTCCTCAGAGTAATCAGTTAATTTCTGTTGCTTTGTTTAAACAAAATGAGTTTGTCTGTTGAGCAAATTTAATAAGAAGGTGAAGTTTTATGTCTGCCATTTCTACGAGTGACTTGAAATAGAATTTTCCCATTAGTCTGTGCCTTCTTTTTGCCAATGCAGGACAAGCGCACAGGAGGTGCTCTAAAGTTTCTACCACACCCGGTTCATTGCAGTTTCTGCATATGTCCGACGAGACTAGTTTGAGCCTACGAGCGTGATAACCTATAAGGCAATGCCCTGTGATGACGCCTAGTAGTAAATTGCATTCCACTCTTGATAGCGAGAGGATGTATTTGGATCTATGGCTACTGCAGTGCGGCCAGAATATTTTCGTTATTCTGCAAGAAGTGGATTGATTCCACTTATTGTCAGCTGTGCTTTGTAGTTTAGCATCAATTTTTGAGAAGTAGTGCTGGATCGGTGCTACTATGATTTCGGGTTCTGAACTAAGTAGAACTCCCTGTTTAGCCTGTTCATCAGCTTTTTCATTGCCTATGATACCTTGATGACCAGGAACCCAATATAAGCAGACTGTGTTACTTCTGCTGAGTTCCTGAAGTAAAGCGTAGCAGTTTAAAACTGTTTTCGATTTTATCATATTACTTTTTAGTGCTTTGAGCGCAGCTTGACTGTCAACATAAATGTTAATGTAGGAGCCTTCTTCGCAGTTCCTTAGATGCTCTGCGGCTTTTTGAATCGCCAAAAGTTCAGCCTGAAAGATGCTGCAACTATCTGGCAATTTGAAGCATTGTTTGTAGTTAGATTTTGGATTGAAGACTCCAGCGCCCACGCCTTCGTCCTGTTTCGATCCGTCCGTGTAAATATTAATGCTGTCGAGTGGATCAGCTGTACGCTGTATCCAATATTCTCTAGAGGGAATTTTTATGGAAAAGTTTCGGTCAAACAGGGTTATTGGCTTGAGATAATCTGTACTAATATTAGCAATATTGATTACGTTACCATGTCCAAATAGTCTAAACTTGAAGCCATTAGACTCTTTAAGCCTTAGCACTGTTTTAAAAACGACACTCTTAGCAAATAGGTCTATTGGTAACAAGTTCAATATGGTGTTTAGTGACATCGCTGATGTTGTTTTAAGTGCTCCAGTGATTCCAATACACATCAGACGTTGAAGTCTCTCTAGTTGTTTTAGAATGTGTGTTTTCTCCAGGGCTCTCCACCATACCACAACTCCGTATAGTAAGATCGGTCTTACTATGGAAGTGTAGATCCAGTGAGTCACTTTAGGTTGTAATCCCCATTTTATTCCAAACATTTTCTTGCAAGCGTAGTAGGCATTTTGGGCCTTTTTAATGCGTTCTTCGATATTAGGTTTCCAGTTGAGTTTTCCGTCAAAGATAACTCCAAGAAATTTGGCCTGGTTTGAAAACGGTAAAGTCAAGTTGTTCATCTTAATGCCTCTAAATTTAGGTATCTTGTATTTCCTAGAAAATATAATAAGCTCCGTTTTTTGCGAATTAATTTTCAACCCTTTTTGAAGCGCCCAGTGGCTTATAGAAGAGAGTGCTCTTTCCATTAGCTCACTCATAGTGTCTAGAAATTTGCCTGACACAAGTAAAACTATGTCATCAGCATACGCAACTACTTTAATACCATGTTCGCTGAGGGTATGGAGTATCGAGTCGACCATGAGGATCCACAGGAGAGGTGACAAAACGCCCCCCTGCGGTGTGCCCCTGGTTGCAAACTTTTTAGCCCGAGCCAAGCCCCATTCCACAGTTATGGTGCGGTTGCTTAGCAATTCGTGAATCCATCTGCGGAGATGTGAATTAATTCCGGCTCTCGATAGCGCACTGATAATTGCGTCACTAGTGATATTGTTAAAGGCGCCTTCAATATCAAGAAAGGCACCGAGTGTGTATTCTTTATAGTGAATTGAAGTCTCAAGTGTACTCGTGACCTCATGGATTGCTGTCTCAGTAGATTTACCTTTTTGATAGGCGTGCTGAGCAGGTGACAGAAAGTTTAATGGGATAGACTCTCTTATATGGGAATCTAGAATTCGTTCCATAGTTTTTAGAAGAAAAGATGTCAGACATAATGGTCTGTAGTCTTTGGCTTTTACATGGCTGGTTTTTCCACATTTTGGAATGAATACAACCCGTGAAGTACGCCAGGATTTAGGGATCGTGTTGTATTGTATACAACCTTTAAAAATAGACCTTAGCCTTTCTAGAATTATTTCCAGAACATTTTGCAACATCGCAGGAAATATCCCATCTGGCCCTGGTGATTTATATGGACTAAAAGAGCGAATAGCCCACTTTATTCTATTATTGGTGAAAATGTTAGGTATCTCTTCTTGGATGCCTGAAGTATCTGTGTGAGAATTGTGACAAGGACGTACAGTGCAGCCAGGAAAGCAATACTTCTACTGTTTCTTCTGCGTCTGTTGTCCAATTGCCGTCATCTTTTTGAATAAGTGAGGGTGCAATTTCCTTTTTACTAAGGATTTTCCTAAGGCGTGCAGTGTCTGCAGTTTTTTCCATTTTTCCGCAAAATTCTCTCCATCCTTTCCTCTTTGCTGTTCTTAGTAGCTTTTTAAAACCTTTAAGTTCAGCCCTGTAGGAATCCCAGTCTGGTTGAGAATTATGTTTTCTAGCTGTTTTAAAAAGCAATTGTATTTTCTTGCGAGCCGTTGAGAGATCTTTGCTCCACCATGGAGGCTGCACCTTATTATTATTTGTATTAATTGGGCAGGCAATATGAAAACTTGACAGAAGTGCTGACGATAGCGCATCATTTGCCTCATCTAATTCGAGCGAGTTTTCAACGGCTTTAGCCGCTACGTGGTTAAGTTTAGATGATACACTCTGAGTGTATTTTATCCAATCCGTTTTTATTGGATTTCTGAATGGTCTGACTGATAGGTTAGGGCTATAGTCTATTTTAAAACTAATGTACTTATGATCGGAAAATGATGCTTTGTTAAGAATCCGCCAATCGCGTATTTCCCAAGCATCATTCTCCGAAAATAAGGTTATATCTAAAACATTTGCGCTGGTAGGCCCTACAAACGTGGGTTCAGTGCCTCTATTGGCAATGTTTAGGTTAGAATTATTAATAAAGTAGAGTAGGGACTCACCTCTAAGGTTAGTGTCGTTGCTTCCCCAGATGGGACTATGTGCATTGGCATCACTCCCTGCGATGAAGCCTAATTTGCTTTTACTAGCTTCCTCCACTAGCCGTTGGAATTCAGCTGGTGGCGCATCCTCGTTATGTGGCATATAGGTAGACGCTATAAGGATTTTTCTTCCTCTTTCGTCCTCACCTATGACAGCAGCTAAGTCGTTTGAACTGTAATTAGACTTCAAGAAGAGGTTAAGATGTTTCCTGGCCATGATAGCCGCACGTTTCTTACCATCTGTTTGCGCGTAAAAAATGTTAAAATTACGTGACGCTAGCCCTTTAATTTTGCCGCTGGAATCGACCCAAGGCTCTTGAATAAGCGCCACGTCATAAGAACCGTCATTGAGGGTTTGGTGTAGTGCAGCAGACGCCGCTCTACTGTGGTGGAGATTTATTTGAAGGAACTTCATTTGGAACTAGATTAAGAATAACGGTGGCATTAAGCACATCCGTGTCTTCCTCATCTGATCCATCTGAGCCCTCAACCTTATTATTAGAAGTCTTTATGGAGATTCTGGTAGCCGCATCGGTCAGAGACTCTATACCTAGATCCTCCTCGACCTCATTAGTAGAGAGTGTGTTGGCGTTGTTGTCGGCGGGGTTCCTCTTTTTCAAACGTAGGTACACGCAGGCCATACCCCACGCCATTTTACCGAATTTCGGGTAGAGTATGTCTTCCGCTTCCTTATTTATCTGAAGGATGTACGTAGACCCTTTACCTGGTTCCCTAGCCTCGATTTCCTTTAGGACTTTCCAGTTTCCTGTAGGAACATCCGGATTTTGCCTCTGTAGGAGTTTGAGGGTTGTTGCGACGGGAAGCTTTTGGGGAAATACCACCTTAGCCTTGGGCAAGGTTGGTATTTTGCTTCTGTCTACTATTTCTAAAATGGCGCCTTCCCAGGTGTGACTTAGACCTTTTACGGTCTCTTTGCACCACTCCAGTGAGAAACGATCTCTACAACTTATGATTTTCACCCCTTGGAACCACCCTGCCCCCTCATAAGAAGGCATGGGCTTATCCTCGCAGGCCTCCATAAAATTAACCAGCTTTTCGATAAGCTTGCCTTCCAGCAGCTTCCAGTTGGCCACTGAAATTTGGCCCAGCGGATTGCTGTGATCGACCAAGCCTACCACTAGCTCATTTTTTGTTTCCGCATCGCCAGTCTTTTTGTCACCACAGGAGTTCGGTACGATATTACGCCTACTTCTTTTAGACAATTGAGACCCAGAAGGAGCATCCTCCTGTGATCTCTGCCTTTTAGAAGCAGCTTGTGTCAATACTTCCTCCTCAACGCGGTTGGCAAAAAGAGGATTTTTGGCTTTGAAATCGATGCGCTTCTCATAAAATCTGCGACCATCGGATATAGTCGCGTTTGCCCACTTTAGCCGTTCAGACTCTTCAGGGGTTATGTCTTTTGGGATTTTACCATTAAGTTCATTGGCAACTGCTATTGCCGCCTTATATTGGCGCAAGGCTTTACGCCCCTTTGCCACCTGGCCGCCAAAATGCGCATCACGCTCCGAGCTAGGAGAACGTAAAAGCTCCTCCTCCATCTCCTTCGTGACCTTCATTTCCGCTGCCATTATATCCCAGTGATGCCAAAAGAGGTGATTTAAGTAAATATAAATTATTACTATAAATTTGCACATGCAAAGTCAAATTAACACACATACATATATGTATATACACATATGTATATATGTATACGTATATATACATATATACACATGAATATATCAACAATTTATTTCTTTTATTTATTTATTTTTTATTTTTTTTTTATTACTGAATTGTGTCGATAACTTTTATCGATAACACTTAATTACTATCGGCAGTTGCTATCGATCTGTGCCCATCACTATTGTGCCCATCCCTATCGTGCGATGTGACACTTAGTGTAGTACATAATAGGCGAGCAAGAACCAAGTACACAGGCCGTCACTCGTGCGTGCAGGGGAAATTCTATAGCCTTGACAAATGCTGCACTGTGTTGCTCGCTCTTTGCCAGTTCCCCTGTTCACAACTTGCGGTTGATTATGTACATACAAAGATTCTATTTACATATAATTTGTGCTTTGTGGATATTGTGAATCCAACAACAGCAAAGAATTCTGTGTTATGAGTTTTGTTTTTACTTACTTTGATACGTAATAAAAATATATATGCGATTGGTTTGAAGATGTCTTTTATTACACTGCACTGCACACGCGTAAAAAATGTTTAGTACACTAAAACTTATCACTTTAATAGGAACGTAATTAAAAAAAAAAAAATTTTTATTTTTGCGGAGCGGTTTGAAAACACGACTGTTCACAAGAATTACTCAGAGAGGATGTTAAATGTAATAGGTAATGTAATAGGTTGCCTAGATTGTTCTGCGCTGAAAAGTATATTTCATATAAGGTTGAATGGCAAAATGTGCTTTATAGTGACCAAAAAACGTTCAGTTTAGACAGCCCAGATGGCTTTCTGCTCTATTGGCACAATATAAGCCAAGATAAAAGCTAAGATTATCGTGAAACTTTGGTGGAGGCTCTGTTTTAGTATGAGGTGCCTTTAGCTTTTTTTTTCCAAGCTGCTATTGGCGACCATTACCACGAAGATGAATTCCGAAAAGTATATCAATCTACTGGAAATCGCCCTTATTGATCATGCTGAAAATTAAATAGGTGCGGAGTTCCTTTTTAAGCTATCTATAGGTTTGTTTGATGTCAGCCCTAGGACGCACTGGGGTGCACTGAAACGCACTGATGCATTTTATGTCCGCCAGTGCTACACTGCGAAAACGCACTGAATATGCTGCCCTGCGTTCGTTGTCGACACTGGTTCTTCACTGAATTTACCCCGAGTATTTCGTCAGTGCAAGAAAAAAGGGCTGTCAAAACATTAAATCAGCTGATTTGTAATTTGGTTATTTTTCATTGCGTTGGTTTTGCTCATTGTGCTTGCGTGTTTTGTGTTCAGATAAATTTCTTAATAAAACAACGAACTAAACAAATGCAGAACTATACGAAAATTAACCAAATTTGATTTCTGTTAAATTTTCAAAGAATGCCAGTTGTCAGGGCAAGGTATTTGCGTTCGATGAAATGGGGGTTGCACTGGGTTTTTCGATAACCACAAAAATAATTGACACTAGTCAGTGCACCCTAGGGCTGGCGACAACGAACAAACCTTATGTTTCCATGAAGACAAAGGATTGGTTTTCTTCGAAAAAAAAATACTATTACTGGAATGGCCGGTGAGCACCGTGGTTAGTGCTTTGGACTACTAGGTATGCATGCTGCACGGTTCCACCTCTTTCTAATGTTCCACCTCTTTCTAATGTCTAACAAGCTGTAGGTCTCTTCCATTCATGCAAAAATATAACACGCACGGTTCACCCCGAAATGTAGCGCCATCTAAAGAAAGAAGAAGAAAGAATGGCCGGCTTGTAGTCCAGATCTGAACGCTAAAGAAAACTTGTAGGGAATAATAACTCGAAGGGTCTATGACAATGGCAAGCAATTTTCCAACAATGCCGAGCTAAAAAGTCGAATAAAGCAAGTTTGGGGTGAAATATTTCTATCGGAGTCATTTTCAGAATTTGGGTCATCATTTGAACCAACATTGAAGGGAATTTTTATATGTCATACTGAACATACGGAATATGTGGATTTGTTAAAGGGAAATACCCCGAAACACAGGAATGCGATAGGTTCATACATTTTTCGCGTTAGAAAAAACAAAAAATCGCGTTATAGCGAAACCGCGTTGTAGAAGTACCGTCTATATGAGGGTTCGGTTGACTACTTCGCAATGCGAAAACACGTGTCTCTGAACTCTGAAGTGATTGAATGCAAAGGATGACACACAAAATATTGCAGATTCATTTGGTTTAAAAATATAACCATTATTATTTTCATATTAAATTAATGACAACTTATAACTCTGTGGCAATAAGTTAAAGTAGCTTATGTCTATTTTGGTAATTTTTCAGTAGGTACAGCAAAAAAAAGATTAAATTATTTTTTTAAAAAAACTTACCAGAGCTAGATATATAAAATTTAGCATTAATAAATAATGTGTATGACTATTTTTATTGGCGTTGGGTTTCGATAGGCGACCTTTGCCACCGCTAGAACCTCAGCTTGGAAAACGCTGCCATGGTTTGGGAGTCATATGGAGCTACTAAGTCCTAGTTCATCCGAAAAGCGGCACGCACCAATGCCTATGTACATTTTTGACCCGTGTGTCGGTGTAGATGGACTTAGCGTCCCTTGGGACTTTATATATCTCCCACTTCTTTCTGGTCGGAAAAGTCCATGAGAAGGGTTTTTCGAAGTCCAGGGAAAGTGTAGTCTAAATTGATTTCACCATTGAGGTAATTGCCAAGTATCTGGGTCCATATGCATTAGATTTTTGACTGGCTTAACCGGAGAGCCCTCTTTGCTGTGGTCTCCTGCATGTAGAGATCTAGATGCAATTCCGCGATTTCGGGGACGGAATACCGAACGGTTACGAAAATTGTTACTCAAATTTCATAGCAGCGCGATGAAATATTGACATAGTGATTGCTTATGTTCCTGGTCAACTTTTATACACACACTTTTTATCTCGGAAAATGGTATGGTTATCAGAAAATAGTTAAAATACTGCATATTGGGAGGGAAAATTGTAGTTATACAGCCCTAACTCAATAATGGCTTATCAGATTGAAAAACAAAAGAAATAGGTGGAATTAGTAAATTTGTCCCTGATTCATTTGAGATATAAAACATCCTCCTGTGTTGTCCTGAAGCTGAGCAATGTTCAAAACAATTATTCAAAGCATCGCCCACAATTTTCTTTCAGTGGTGACCACTGCCAGCAGTCGGGCAGCAGTGGATATCGTTGCAAAAGTGTGTGTGTGAGTATATGTGCGCGCTCTAACATGATCATAATGCTTTGCGTTTCAATGTTCTGCAATCATTATCACTAGGGCAACCAAAAATATGCCCTAAAAAATCAATTTTAAGCGCTTATAATATGCTCTAAAAAGTGCCTTTTATGCCCTTAAAATATACCCTATAAATTTTTAACTATGCTTATAAAAATGCATTTTATAGCAATAAATGAATTAAGTGAGCAAAAAGAACCAAAAAACCAAAACCTTCTTCACTGCAAAGTCAAATAAGTAAAATAGGCCATAATAGAGGTCTATTCAAATTTACTTGTGTTCGTAAAAAAACTAGCCATCATTAATTTTTCTTGGAAAGTAAGAAAAAACACACTTGGGAAAAAGTATACAGTGCACTTTCGATTTTTGCAACCTCGATTTCTGCAAACCTCTATATTTGTAACCGACATAAATGGATTTCCTTTTTTCGATTTTTGCAACAAATCCAATAAAAAAAATCTCGATTTCGAAGAAAAAGTTTCTGTTTAAAGTGCAGAAATGGATACTAGGCGCGTTTTCTTTCAAATCTATACAGACTTCGGAAAAGCTTTCCAAGTAAAAGTAAGACTGGATAATTATCCAGGCCTATTATTGATACGCAACCTTAACTCAAATTAGAAGTCGCAATAAAATAATCCATTACATGCTTACTTAGTTGGCGCTACAGCTCGAGGTGAACCTGGGCCTGCTTCTCACAACCATTTGTGTGTGCGTGTTACATTTTTTACTCCGAACGGCGAGTTGAGAAGCTCAATCGTGACAAATGATACTCTTTGATGCTTGTCAGACATTCGAAAGAGGTGGGCACTGTGAAAAACTTTTAGGTGTTTGCGGCGGGATTCGAACCCAAGACCGCTGGCTCAGTAGTCCGACGCACTAACCACTTGCGCTACGGTGCCCACTTCATTACATGCTTGCAGTGGGCAAAATAAAATTACCTCAAAATTGAAGAAATGATTCAACTCCAGAAAATGCGCGATATGCTGTTGCGAATTAGCACACGCCAATGAAAATTCAAACTTATGTTTTTTTCTGCAATTTCTTTTACTTATAAGCGAACAAATGCTTAAGAGTTTAATACGTACATCAATGACAAAACTTAATCGAGAAAAAAATATATCGTTTTGCAATACGATTCCGTGTTATATAAGATTTACCGTAAGTGTGTTTTACTGTGGCATTTTAATTAGCACACCCAAGCATTCAAGTAAGTTTTTACTGAAAAAATTCCAATTCTGTGATCAGAGCTATTTTTTTTCAAATCTCCCTTAGTTGTTCATTGTTTTTTTAAGATTTGAGAATAAATATGGGAAAAAAAGAGTTCAATGAAGGCAGAATGAAATCAGATTCCGAATTTGCAACAAAAAGAGCAGAACATATCCGAAATTGCAAGATTAATCGGCTTTTCACAAAAAAAAAAGAGTACAGAATGCACTTAAGCATTACCATTAACGTGCGATTCTTGCAAATCAGAAACAATCCAGGTCAAAAAAGACCTAAAAAAATGAGAATAGTTCGATAGTCAAACATACCCTTAGGCACCCCTTCGCCTCTTCAATGGAAATAAGAGCTCAAATGCACCAAAATTGCTGTGTGAATATATCAGCTAGGACTGTTAGAGCTCGGCTTTTGCAAAATAATCTTCGAGGATGCCAGAATCTCAAAAAACCGAAGATTTTATAGCCTAATCGAAGACAGTGGCTGGATTTCGGAAAATGCCATATCTTCAAAAGTCAGTTTCTCACGAATTCTGTCATCTGCAAGATTAATCGGCTTTTCACAAAAAAAAAAAAAGAGTACAGAATGCACTTAAGCATTACCATTAACGTGCGATTCTTGCAAATCAGAAACAATCCAGGTCAAAAAAGACCTAAAAAAATGAGAATAGTTCGATAGTCAAACATACCCTTAGGCACCCCTTCGCCTCTTCAATGGAAATAAGAGCTCAAATGCACCAAAATTGCTGTGTGAATATATCAGCTAGGACTGTTAGAGCTCGGCTTTTGCAAAATAATCTTCGAGGATGCCAGAATCTCAAAAAACCGAAGGTTTTATAGCCTAATCGAAGACAGTGGCTGGATTTCGGAAAATGCCATATCTTCAAAAGTCAGTTTCTCACGAATTCTGTCATCTGGAGTGATGAATCCAAATTTAATCTGTATGGAACCGATGGCAGAACCTAGGTACGACATCCTCACAACAAGGATTTGGACCCAAAGTACACTACGAAGTCGGTTAAGTATGGAGGTGGCAGCGTGATGTTATGGTGCTTTTTGTAAGACTTAGGCTGTATTAATACATGTGTATGTATACAGCGCTGGCAAGCTAATTAGCACACCCCAATGAAAATTCAAACTTATGTTTTTTTCTGCAATTTCTTTTACTTATAAGCGAACAAATGCTTAAGAGTTTAATACGTACATCAATGACAAAACTTAATCGAGAAAAAAATATATCGTTTTGCAATACGATTCCGTGTTATATAAGATTTACCGTAAGTGTGTTTTACTGTGGCATTTTAATTAGCACACCCAAGCATTCAAGTAAGTTTTTACTGAAAAAATTCCAATTCTGTGATCAGAGCTATTTTTTTTCAAATCTCCCTTAGTTGTTCATTGTTTTTTTAAGATTTGAGAATAAATATGGGAAAAAAAGAGTTCAATGAAGGCAGAATGAAATCAGATTCCGAATTTGCAACAAAAAGAGCAGAACATATCCGAAATTGCAAGATTAATCGGCTTTTCACAAAAAAAAAAGAGTACAGAATGCACTTAAGCATTACCATTAACGTGCGATTCTTGCAAATCAGAAACAATCCAGGTCAAAAAAGACCTAAAAAAATGAGAATAGTTCGATAGTCAGACATACCCTTAGGCACCCCTTCGCCTCTTCAATGGAAATAAGAGCTCAAATGCACCAAAATTGCTGTGTGAATATATCAGCTAGGACTGTTAGAGCTCGGCTTTTGCAAAATAATCTTCGAGGATGCCAGAATCTCAAAAAACCGAAGGTTTTATAGCCTAGTCGAAGACAGTGGCTGGATTTCGGAAAATGCCATATCTTCAAAAGTCAGTTTCTCACGAATTCTGTCATCTGGAGTGATGAATCCAAATTTAATCTGTATGGAACCGATGGCAGAACCTAGGTACGACATCCTCACAACAAGGATTTGGACCCAAAGTACACTACGAAGTCGGTTAAGTATGGAGGTGGCAGCGTGATGTTATGGTGCTGCTTTACCGCGAATACTGTTGGGCCAATAGTCCAAGTTAAACGAAAAATGGATGGGCTTATGTACCAGAGCATATTGGTCAACAATTTGGTACATTTCTATGATGATTTTCCACTTGCAACACATCGGCAAATTGTGTTTCAGCAAGACAATGCCCCATGCCATACAGTTAAGGAGTGGTTTGATGCAAACGATATTACCGTTCTGACTTGGCCCCGCAAAGCCCGGATATCAAACCTATAGAAAATGTATGGGTCATCTTCAAACGACATGTAATAGCATTAAAATCAACCACGGCAAACGCGTTATGGGCCACTTTTCGGGAAGAATGGTACAAAATTCCTCCTGAAGTCTGTGCTGACCTAATGACGTCATTAAGCAGGAGATATGCTGCCGTTATTGTTCAGAAAGGATACCCAATCGAATATTAAGTAAATCTGAATAGCCAAAATCACATTTAAATTACTTCTAAGTTGTTCTAACTATTTTTCAGACTCTCTAAGTATCATTTTAGAGAGCAGCTGCCTCACATAATAACACGTCCATAAAGCATTGATCTTGATCATTGTCTTTTTTTTCTCGAAATTATAGTTACATTTTTTATTTTTGTTTTTTATTTTTCGTAAAATATAATAACGTGTTCAAATAAAACTAAATATTTGTATTTGGAATGCGTTAATGAACTTTTTTAAAGCATTTTGTCGGCAGAAAGAAAAATGTCAATGGGTGTGCTAATTAGTTTGCCACCCCTGTATGTACATAAAAATAAAACTCTTAAGTGTAAAGGACAGTTTTATTTTGATAATTCAGAGAATAGTGTGTATGCCTTTTTAAATTGTTTTAATTTTTTGTTCGATTTGTGCAATTTTTCGATATTTGCAACAACGTCTGTTTTCATTAGGTGCAAAAATCGAGAGTGCACTGTATTTCCCACAGACCTGCAAGGGTTAGAGAAACAGTAGGTACTCGCAGCAAAGAAAAATTGTAGCACGCGCCGGCGTGTCGGTGGCACTAATGGTTTTTTATTGAGTCCCATTTGCGTATTGCGGATGTACGTACATACAATGGCAGCATTTTTTTTTTTAATATGCTGGGTAAAATCCTTTCGTTATGCTCTGAAAACAAATGGGTTCATTTCGTGTTTGGGAGGTTTTTTTTGTTTATGACTTGGATTTTAAATTGGTTACTGGACTCATTTGCTCAAATGCGCTCAGTCAATTATTATATGTTTGATATATGAATTTTCGATGAAGTATGCAATTATATGCATTTATATTGAAATATGCCAAAATATGCCCTAACAAATGGCGCTCAAATGGCTTAGTTTCTCATGAAACGGATAATTAGCTTAGTCACGTCTCAATATCATTGCTAAAAAAAAATATGCTTGTGCATGCTTTTGGCTGCCCTAATGGTGATCTGATAACCATTGGCGGCTCTCGCACTCAACCAATCTTAACAAATAAGGTGTCAAAAGAAAGAGGATTTTCTACAGAGCATTTCTAGATTTGCATTTTTAGCTTATAAATATTATTAACAATCTCACCTGTTACATGTAGAAAACCTACAACCCTTTACTATTTACGAATAAAATGGCTACCTACTGGCCTCTAGTGTCCTACTGGCCTCAAGTGTCCTAGTGGCACCTTGTTTCGTGATAGATATCCAGATAAATATTAAGATTAAAGTAAAAAAAATGTTTATATTTAAAAAATCAGAGTGCATTTCGTCATTGCTCCATTATTTTCTTTAGTCACCTCATTGGTGAATGTAGTTACATTGAAATAATGTTTTTCCATAATAACTTTCTTCATATGCTTTTTTTCAAAATTATTTATACTGATGAAGCCTTCAATCAGAATCATTGAAATCGGTGCAGAAATAAACTCTCAGGAGCAATGGAGTGTATTCGATGAGTATAATATATGCGATGGGCTTGAATAGATAGACAAGTTATAATTTACTTTCATTCCAATGAAGGAACATCCGCATGATGTTTACACATACATAGCTCGGGACTGTTGGATACAGTCGCATCATTTTTTTTTGCAAGAACATACACAACCGGAATGTGTGTGTTAAATATATTGAAAATATTTTTAAGTAATCGCAACGACTTAAAATCACATATAACATATGTATATTTATTATTATTTTCCTAATTAATTCTAACCAAATTTGCAAATTTGTCTCAAGAAGTGCTCATTTCTGTATTTATTTTATTAATAAATACAGAAGGGTCGAAAACAACCCGCCAACGTTTGTTTAGTCGAATTTTTTTAACGTATGTCTACGGTTAATTCAATAAGTCTTATAAATAGCTTAGAAACAAATCGAATAGAAAACAAGATATAAATTGTTGTAAAAAAATCAGTTTTTGTCCAAACGACTTAAGCTGTTGTGTATTCTTGCGATATAGCGGTTATTTATTGGCGTAGATGCATGAGAACCAGTAGCAAAATATACAACATTTGGACCAAAAAATTCGATATTGTCCTCTTCTTTGTCAAAACTTTTTTTATGTTAAGTAATTAAATTTAATTTAAGTAATTTATACTAGTGTACTGGTGCGAGGAATCTCGCATGTAGAAACCCTTTACCCGTAAGTGTAGGTAATAATGTTTTTTCCGTAATAACTTTACTCGTATGGGTTTTTTTCAAAAGTGTATATCAGTGGCCACAAACCATAACCACTTAACTCGAGTTAGGACATAATTGAGTTATTGACACCATCGTCTTTAGCATGTCTAATTCTACGTCCACTAATTTTTTTATATTTGTCTCTGTTCTAAAACAGAAGTTATTCTATAAAAACCTAATAGCCTAAGTCATTTTTTTAAACTTAGAAGCTATTCCGCGTTCTTAACTGGTGTTAGGCTGTTATTCCAAATTACAGTTTTAATTTTTGATTAGTCTAAATTAAATTAGGTTCTTTTTCCAAATCAGGAAATGACATTTTGAGAATCTTATCTCTAGGTAGGCTGTTATTCCATATTTGAATGTAAAAAAACCGAAAAATAACTCAACTTAGTTCCTTATTCCAAAAGAAAAATGGGTAAACATTTCGAAAGAAGTGAGTCATAAGTTGAGTTTGGTCGTTGTGAACAACAGTGGTAATTCAACATTTCAGTGGTAATAAATTTAGAAAGTGATAAGTTTGAAGACCAGAAGTTGAAAAGAGCAAATAAAATGTCCCATAGATCAGGACAAATGTTGCACTTGGCTTTAGCAGTATTTTATTATGATCTTATGATCTAAGTATGTATGTACATATATGGATCATACAATGAAAATGAAAAGTTGAATGCGCTTGATTTATTCTTTTAGGAAGAAAAAAATAATTTTTACCAGATACCAATTAAGAATAATATTTTGTAGCCATAGTTTCCCTATCACATCGCTGTCATATCATTATGAACAGAATATTAATTTATTCGAACATAATAATATTTAATAATATTTGGATTACCAATAATATTTCTTATTCTAATCTGTATACTCTTGACAATCGTCAATAATGATAGCAACATTCACGAACAAAAGTGCATGCTTGAGCGAAATATCTGTATTAATTTTTGGATCACGAAAATTGATCCTGATAAAAAGCAAGATCTCGTATTGTTTTTGTAATGCACACAAACCAAAGATCTACATACATGGATCATCGATGATAGTAAAATAGTGGTAAGTGCGTTGGACTACGACGCAATACTGCCCGGGTTAAATCCCAGCACGTGTCCAACATTTAAAGGATTTTTCACTGTGCAACCTCTTTCTAATCTCTGACAAGTAATCAAAGAGTATCATTTGTCATAAGAAGCTTTCCAACACGTCGTTCGGAGTCGGTAAACAATTGATTCGTGCAAATATATCTAACACGCACACACAAATGGTTGCGAGAAGCAGGCCCAGGCTCATCGCGAGCTGTAGCGCCACCTTAAGTAATGTAAAGTATTGTAAAGAGTATTGACAATTTCCAGATAAGGCGCTCAAAGTTATTAGAATTGAAAAGAAAAATTATAAATATAGATCATTTTAAATCATTTAAATCAGCGATTGACAAGGCAAAGGATGAAGTTGTTAGCCACAAGATACAAGCAGCTCAAGACCAAAAAACTATATGAAGGACCATTACATCTTTGGACAGAAAAGTGCAATAGAAAGTGTTGTTTTAGATAATGTTGAAGTGAATGACTGTAAAATGATATCAATTAAATTTATCGTTTTCTTTGTTGAGAGTGTATGTGAATTAAATAGAGTCATTTCCTGCCTTATGTAAATTGTATTCAACCAATAAATAAAAACTTTAAATTTAAATGTATAACACTAAATGAATTTGGAAATATCTAAAAAAAAAAACATAAAAAATAAAAAGACGCAAATATCTTAAGTGTAAGCTTGATTAGCGAAGCGATGCTTTGTACTGGATTTGTCCGAAACTGATTCTTAATAAATCAATGACCAATAGAGCTTTCCCGCAAACGTGGAAGAGTCCTGAAACCCCAAAAATAAAAATAGCTGCTTTTCGCCCGATTAATATGCTACTCAATGAAGCCAACATTTTGGAATGAGTAATATAACAGCATCTTTAAAAATGCATGGAGTCTCCTCCAGTTACTGGTGGAGTGTCAGTCAGAGTTAAGAGGCAGATCTAGCTATGAAACGCTGCTAAATACAATCGTTGCGGATTGGAAATCTGAGGTTCACTCAAAAAAGTAAATGTTGCTGTTTTAATTCACCTGAGACGAGCTTTTAAAACAATCGACTTAGAAATCCTAATCGATAAGCTGGATAGGTTAGGAATTAAAGAAACTGTGTTGAAATGGTTCGGGTCTTACCCGCAATGACGTACGCAAAGAAGAAAAGTAGATGATGCAAAGATCGGTGTTAAGCGCTGTTCAACAATCAGATTTCAAATTAGATTCAGATTCAGATTTTATTAATAATTATATATTATATAGATGAATTACAGCTAAAGAGTTAGCAATTAGATTTAAGCAAAATATTACGTTTCTTTGGTAACTGTGTAATTCGTACAAATTCGTAGTATTCTTACGAATTTCCTGTTCGGTAACCCAAAAAATTCATAAGATTCGTAAAATAGAGAGCCAAATGAGAGTTCGAAAAATTCCCCTCAACTGAGAGACTTACGAATTTTTACAGCAACTTTTTCCTTGGGTGAGGTTGACCAACGCTGTCAAACCAGTCATCTGACAGTTTGTGAAATGTCATAATCATAATCTTCGTTGTTAGTGGAAAACAAAAACAAATTCACAGGTTTTACCCAAAAGTGTTTGGTTACTGTCTTACGAACTTTCCACTGTCTGCAAGGATTTTCGCCCACTTTTCAAATTATTTATTGTTTGACAGCGTTGGCCCACTTGACCTAAGAAAGATACCAAACAGACTTAATATAACTTATGTAAAAGTCAAGTATGAGTGTATGATTGTTATTATTATTTTATTTTTGTGTAACATAATTAATAATCTTAATGTAACGAAATAGCCAAATATTGCTAAATAATAAATAAAGGTATTACATAATATTAATATTTATTTTTATTTTAGGAGAAAAATGTTTAGTTTAGTATGATGGTAGCAAAAATAGGTAATATTTTTATTGACACTGACAGACGTTTCAGGTGGAAAATTAACCTAAGTCGATATACGAAATCTAACATGAAAAAAGTATGCACGGAATAACAACCTAAGTTGACTTCGGAATAATTAGACTTTATTGTTTCTTATGGAATAACAGCCTAACTCAACTTATGCATTTTGAATTTTTAACGAATAAGAAGTTATAACAGCCTAAGTGTCTTTTTCTCTAATTACTCTTTGCTTAGTTAATGTAGACAAATTATTATTATGTAGTATATTAAGGAAACACATTTCCTTTAGTTCTGTGGAAAAAGTTTTATAAAACGAACAATACCTGATTTGCGGTGAAGATTTGAAACTTTGAACTGCTCTCCTGAAAAGTACGAAAAACAGACTTAGGCGGTTATGACTTGTGGCCACTGATATATTGAAGAACAAAGTTCAGGTGATGAGCTTCCGATCAGTGTATGAATCATTGTAATCGGTGCAGGAGTAAACTCTCAGGAGGAATCACAAGTTTTTGCGCTAGCGATTTAAATATAATGATGATACGAAAATAATTTACGTTTTTGCGTAAATTTTCTTTGTTTTCTTTAACTTATATTTGGAAGCTAATACCTAAATCGTTTAGTTTGTTTGTTATAAATAACTCTTTTCATTTGTGAACTTATACAATAATTATGTCCTCTTCTTTCACGAAGCAAACTAATTCTACTGCGACGAATATTCCCATGATATTTTATTAATTTCTCCCAACGGAATAATGTTTATATGAAAAACAAACATGCACACACAACTATTATGTCGCAGATAGATATCCATGACACAAAATCGTCATATCGGTAAAAGACTACCTGTCCTACCTGTCAGGATTAATTCCGCCAAAACTAATCATATTCTTCATTAACATCCTTTGTGCGTAACACATCAGTAAACTGATGGATACCTACCCCACCCATTCCTTTTGTTATTTTCTTTATTTGGAGCTCATTCAGCAACGACAACGACGACGACAACGAAGACGACAACGTGGTTTCGTCGTAAATACTCGTATTTCATTTTAACGAAATAGAATTATTCGGGTGTTTTCCGCAATTTTCCTTACTCATGTCTCATCATAGTAAATAGAATGGGCAGGGCGGCTTCGTTAAACAAATTATCATCCATTGAATCGACTTTGTCTGACTACGGTGTACCAAAACAAATTTAGTCCTTGTTGGACTTTGCCTTTTTGTGCGGCATTGTGCTAGTGTCAACGGACATGCAACTAGTGTCCAAACAGAGAGAGCATGGCTTTTAAATAATACACTTTCCAGGACGGTGTTTGCACCCAGTGGCATTGTGGCGATAAGAACGTAGTCACAAATAAATAATTGCCTTTTTTGCCGTCTGCACAATATTCGTTTTGCCCGGGTCACCAGGTTGACTCCATGGCGAGTAGGGTTGGCTTCCCTTTGGGTATGTATATGAATAGCTGTGTTCTGTGTAAAGGATTTATGAGTTCGCTTGCGTGTGTGTTTTTATAGTGAAGAAAATTATACCCGTTAGCGGATATTTTCTTCGTTTAGAAAAATCTAAGACTCAATCATTTGCATATAAATGGGGTTCTCCTTTTCAATGGGATTCTTCTCTTTGGCTAGTGGTGGATTACCGACAAACTGGGTGAAAGAAAGAAGATTAAGTGGTTAATTTAAAAGGAGGTTGGCTAGCCAACGAAGCAATTTGGGTTAAACATAGTTTCGCGATAAGCCGCTCACGCCTTTTTTAGATTCAGGTAAAATATTTTGTTAATTGATAAACAACAAGGATGCGCACGGATGTACGAGTACGAGAAACCATAGTGGGTTAAAATTCACATGCATAAATTGTTGGAAGCAGATGTGTTGAAGTCGAAATATTGTAATGATACACATCTTAAATTTATTGTAGTAGTTTGTTTTAGTCTTAGCTTTAAGATGTCGATAAAAAAGCTTGAAAGTTTCCGCAATTGTTTGTTAAATCGAAAGCCACTTACTAGTTAATACGTAAAAGAATGTATTTCACGCTTCTTGATCCAGACCTTAACCAGGTATTACCTTCAAAATAAAGTGTGTAAGCCATTCATGAATACGACTTTTTTTCTTGGTCATCCATCAACGTGCTCCCAGCAGGGGATATTTTTCACGCCCCAACATTTGGTCCCAGCGAGCTAGATTATATTTAACCCTCTAACAGACAAAGTTAAAATAATGACGGAAGGTGAAGCAGAATTTTTATTTAGGTGAGATATTGGTTAAAGAAGCGCGAATTTAGTGAGGAAGTTAAACAATTTTTTTTAATTAACCCTAGGATGGGCAACTGGGTCTGGCCAGACCAAATTTGACTTTGTCGTACAATAACTTTTTTTCCATCCAATATATGAGAACCTGAAACAACTTCGACTTCTATAAACATAGTTTTCTAAATCAAATACAGCCATTGTTGGGTCAAATCGGATTAGTTTGTGGTAGAAACTTTTCTTTCAAATAAAATAACTGCTAAATAGACCACTTAGTCTGGGTGGACCACAACAATTTTTCTAGGAACATATTCGGGCATATGTACATAAAATGATAATTTTTTAGGCAGAGACATGTCAGACATTACGTTTGTGATGGTTGCCAAAATTCATGCAATAATTATTTTCTACATTTTACCAATTTCCTACCTTATATGGCGGGAATAGGCATCATTTAGTATTGAATCAAAAATAACAAAAATGGCGTTCATTAAAAATTTTTTTCTAAATTTTTTTTTCTAATTTTTGTAAATAACCGTGTAATTTCTAAAGCTGTTACCAATAAATACAAATATGTAATTCCGAAGCATAATAGTACAGCTGGCAGGCCAATAAAAGTTTATATAGGTCACATCTCATAACGCTACAGCTCGAGGTGAACCGGGGCCTGCTTCTCGAAACCATTTGTGTGTGCGTGTTATACTTTTGCACGAATAAAAGGGACCTGCAGTTTTTTGCCGACTCCGAACGGCGAGTTGAGAAGCTCAATCGTGACAGATGATACTCTTCGATGCTTGTTAGACATTCGAAATTGTATTGTATTTGGAAGGGGGTTGTCTCCTTAGAGACAACAAGCACGTAGACCTGTAGGCCCATTGTACTTTGGTGAAGTACCACCCCATTCGCTGAATTAGCGATTTGTTGCTGAGCTACATGTCGATCTGAATCTGCCCGTCGCTTTCGCAAAGCGAAGCAATAGGGCAAGATTGAGCTCCAGTAGATCAGTGTGTGGGACTTTAACCCTAACTAAAACCACCTCTGCTTCCAACCCCATTTCCCGACGATGGTACCAAGGCATATCGTCTACCGGGGGGGTTTTTAGCCGTGGATTCCATAACGTGGGAAAGCATCCCAATTATAAAGAAAACACCTCCTATTATTACAACTGAGAGTAACTCTCATCCAGTAATTTTTCTCTAATATATTGCAATATTAACGTTTTGGAGGGGTGAAGCACATTAGCTGACCCCGAAACTAACTTTGTAACCTGAATTTTACTTATGTGTTATAGATAACTCATACCTATATGTGTGTAATAATTTATTTGTATTTTATTTTTCTTAAAGAAAGTAAGTCATACGGCCTAAGCCTTTTAAGCCGTCTATTAGTGTTGTAGTTTTCTTCAACCATGTGCCGAATTTGAGGGTTTACATGGTCTCGGATCTGTTGGTAATGCCTTATTGCATATTTTTTAATAATTTCGCTAACATTCTCTACTTGTAAATCCCTGTGTAGGTTGTCGTTTCTTATATACCAAGGTGCATCTACGATGGCTCTTAGTATTTTGTTTTGGAATGTTTGTATCATTCGTAGTTTAAATTAATTCAAAAATAAAAACACTAACGAATGACGCTTTTTGACGAAATGTCGCTTGTGATAACCGGTGGATTATTTCTAAGTAAAGTACTGATTTCAATTATATGTATGTGGTATAACAAAATAATAATTAACTTTATTTATAATAAGCAACCAAAACTATATTCATTACATCAATCGATTCTTATGATGTTTACACCTGCGCGGCTGTCCAACGACTGCCCCCAGCAGGACCAGTGTGTGTCTGCTGATGTTAGGAGAGCTTTTAGAAGAGTAGGTACTCATTCATCGGCAGGTCGCCACATCCCTCCGCTGTTTTTCAGCTTCAATGTCAACTTCTGATTAGGGTCCCAGCTCTATTTGCGCTTCTACTGGATCCTGGTTGGAACTGGACTGCTCGTCATTATCTGGTGAATTAATCAAAGTTTTATCTGAAAGATGACGAGAAATAACATTATGATCTGTATTGGAAATAGAACCTGGTCCCAGAGGGGTGGAAATTAATCTTGGCAGTTATAGTATTTTCTTTAACTGGCTGATGTTCCGCCTTAGAAGTTTGCCATTCCCGCTCACAATGACATCATTTTCTTTCCGTTTAATAACTCTCAATTCGTTCGGACTGAATGTAGTTGCTAGCTTATTCGGTGATAACATATTTTAAACCAACACTTCGTCTCCAACTTCTATCTCGCAACTTATCGCTGTACGGTATTTAGCAGCTCTCTGCTTTCCTTTCTCTTTAGCTTCAAAATCTAAAATGTTTTCTGGAATATCTAGAATGCAACGAATTTCATCCCGGATCAGCCTATGGAATAATAGCTCGGAAGGCGCTTTTAAAGTTGTTCATTACACTGGTAAACATGTACACGTCACAAATGAAACAAAAACTATTTGGATAGGTTTCACAAGTTCTTCTTGATGACGACACCGCGGAAAATTTATAAAATCTGGTTGATTGTTTCGCCGTTGGTAACAATTCGTCGACTAAGAAGTAAAATCCTAGAGGGTACTTGTATGCCAAAAACTCGAGCTGCAAGATAAAAAGTAACGGTAGATTCGGAATCAGCAACGTCAAATTAGTGAGAAACAGTTGAAAAATCTCATGCAACAGAAAAAAAGTGTGATTTTGTTTACCAGTGTTATATATACACCAATACCCCGGTGTGCGTCGTATCGATTTGCGTCGTTTCGAAGTTGCGTCGTTTGAAAATGATCGTGATTTCGAAGCTGCGTCGTTTTTATTTCAGTTTGCGTCGTTCACAAAATTGTGTGGTTTCGAAGTTGCGTCGATGTGTTTTAGGTTTGCCTTTTTGTTATTACTTTTATTTATTTATTTTTATTTTTTTGTAAAAGGGGATTCCCCAACTTATTTCATAGGGATTTAAAAGTAACAAAATCTGGGACAGGCGCTATCAGCTGTTATAAAGAAATTTACTTGGAGAAAAAGGCAGTGAAAATTCAACAAACTATTGTTGTATCGTAAATGAAATAAAACGCAGTAATCCTTGGAATATATACTATATATAAGTTATGAGGAAGGATTAGGCCACAGGGGCAGTTAAAAGTTGGTGAAGTGAAACATCCTAGGCAGAAAAGTTAATGAGAACTATGCTAGAGGAAATATAATTTCATCAAAAGAAAAGTGCTCAAGTGGTTAAAGGAAAAAAAAAATAAAAAAAGGAAAATTTAAAAAACTTATAAAATAACTAAGGAACAGATATATAGTGCGGATAGACAACATATATATATGCACATGCATTTATATATATATATATATATAGATTCCGAACAAAGGAAAGAGATCGCGCATAATCATATTTTATTTTTTTTTATTTGTTATTATAATTTTTTATTTTTCTTAACCGATATGGCATGCTCAGCCGAAAAATGCGTTGAAAATAAGCCAAATTCAAACGCCGCTCTTCACGCTTGTTTTGGCCCGTGTGGAGAAGTTTTTCATGCTAAATGCATTGGTACAACCAATGGTTTTATTGAAAAAATAAACTCCTCCGATATAGCTTACTGGTACTGTGCGGCCTGCCGTAAGCTTTCTGTATCACAATTAACCTTTAAGATGTCGTGCTTTAAATCCGACATTCTTAAGTTGTCCAAAGGGTTCGAAGCATTGATGAATAGCTTCAAGTCCACAGCGACCAACTTAAATACATATTCAGAGCAGATTTACTCAGTCGATGCGTCAACTAACACCGACCTTATGCTAGTCTCTGCAACGTCAGAAACACAAGTAAATAATTTAGTTGCTAACAATGCCAGCACATCTACTGACGTTGAATGTGATATTTCTGTTGCTCCAATACCTGGAACTGATACTGGAACGACTTTTGTTATTTCAAGTGACAAAATCCAGTTGAACTCGGCCCCTGTGTTGGGTAAAAGAAAACGAATATCAAAAAATTCGGTTCATCTAGCGAAACGAATTAATTTAACGGCTACAAATCTAAATACCACACCAGAATCCGATGTCATTACGAATGAAGTTGGTGACCAATTAAATAATGTCATTACTACAAATCCAACTGACCCGAGTGGCATTGAGGCAATCCCTAGACCCAAATCTGTCTTTATTTCTAGGCTTAAGCCCGAAACTTCTGTGGATGATATAGTAAATCATCTATTGTCGAAAAGTTTGATTTCCAATAGAGTGTCTATAAAGTGCACTAAAATAAGTAAGCCGGATAGTTTCGTTTCATCTTTTAAAATAGTTACCCCTGTTTCGATCTTTGACTCACTATGCAAAAATGACATTTGGCCCCCCAATACTCTCGTAAAAGAATTCACCAATCGAGCATCTAAAAGACATACCAGCACATCGCAGGTTCTAAATTCAAAAAACTCTCTCGATTGTCCCTCTACTACCAAAATGTAAGAGGGTTACGAAGTAAAACTACCGATATTTTTGCCAACTCTCAGGCTTTTCCACATGACATTTTTGTTTTTACAGAGACTTGGTTAAACGCCAATATTTTGGACACGGAACTCTTCAACTCCGAGTTCCTAGTTTATAGAAAAGATCGTTATATGGATAGTTGCACGGGATTGGGTGGTGGGGTGCTTATTGCAGTTCGTTCTCACCTCAGTTCCAGCTTACTCAGTGTTCCTTTCCCTTTGAACACAGAAACTATTTGTATTAAAATTTGTATTGAGGACAAAACTGTCTTTATCATTTATTCATACATTCCTCCTAGTAGTGATACATCATTGTATTCTGAGCTGTCGCTTATCTTAGAACACATTCATGACTTATCCTGCTCGGAAAATAACATTTTATTGCTCGGCGACTTCAACTTGCCACAAACGATCTGGGTTCCATCGGAGGATGGATCCTATCTCACAGCATCGTTTAATTCCGCTCAGCAGGAGCTTATTAAACTGGACTCCATTACGTCTTTTGACTTACAGCAAATCAGCTGTATTAAAAACTACAATAATCGAACTCTCGATTTGGTATTTTCCTCTGACCCTGTTAGTACTGTTGTTCAAGAATCTTGTTCAAGCATAACTAACATAGATAGACATCATCCACCCTTGGATGTATTTTTTGACTTGAGCTGTCATATATATGATAATAGTGACCCTAATGATGGCTCGTATATCTTTGACTTTCGACGAGCTAATTATCAGCAACTGTCTGAAAGAATAAGGTGCTCCAATTTACAAAACATTAATATTTCACCTAATATTGAGGATGCAGTAAAATGCTTTTATAGTATCCTAAATGACTGTATAAGTAGTTGTATACCAACAAAATTATCGAAAAATGCAATATCGAACCATCCTTGGTACAATAAAGATCTGAAAACTCTACGAAATAAAAGAAATAGAGCATGGAAAAATTATATTAAAAGTCTCAGCCCAAAGGACTTTAATATTTACATTGCATTTTTCGATGAATTCAAACTGCTTTCAAGCAGCTTATACAATGACTATATAAGCACAATGGAAACCTCACTTAGGAATAACCCGAAACAATTTTGGAGCTTGGTTAATTCCAAGAAAAGGTCTGACGGATATCCAGCAGAGTTTTCTTATAATAACAGCGTTTTTAATGACCCTGTTGATATTTGCAACTCTTTCGCGGATAATTTTCGTAAATCTTTTAACGATGTGCCGCTTAGTATTGATGATGATTACTTTGAGCATCTCAAAGATGTTCCTCAAGTTGGCTTTACCAACATTGCCTTAGACTTGCAGACTATTTCGAAATTTATTTCATTTCTGAAAGATGATTACTCTTCAGGTCCTGACGGCGTACCTCCAATAGTCCTGAAAAAATGCAGTGATGTCCTTGCTCTGCCGTTGAAGTCTCTTTTTGAGATCTCCATATCAACTGGTCATTTCCCTAGCTTCTGGAAGCAATCGTTTATTACGCCCGTCTTTAAGAAAGGCGATAGAAATATTATTACGAACTACAGACCGATTTCAAAGTTGTCATGCATACCAAAATTATTTGAGCAAGTTGTGTGTGAAAGCCTTACTTTTCTTTATCGGGGTGTTATTTGTACAGAACAACATGGATTCGTTAGAAACAGGTCTACTGTCACAAACCTATTAACATTCTCCCATAACTGTTCCAATGCCTTAGAAAGTTGTCATGAGGTGGACTGTGTGTACACTGACTTCTCCAAAGCTTTCGATCAGCTTTCTCATGATATTATTATCTACAAGCTCGAGGCGTTAGGTTTTCCCCCAATATTTATTTCGTGGGTTGGCTCTTACCTCAAGCAGAGGTCATATCAGGTTAAATTTAGAGGTTGTCTTTCAGACTCCTTCTTAGCAGGATCCGGCGTCCCTCAAGGGAGCCACCTAGGTCCACTTTTATTTATTCTTGCTATCAATGATGTTCCATCAATCATAAAACATAGCAACATTCTTATATTTGCCGACGATATGAAGATCAGTAAAGCAATTACAACCATAAATGATTGTAGACTTCTGCAATCAGATATTGATAGTTTCAGTACCTGGTGCTCTAAAAATGGTTTAGTCCTTAACCCACTCAAGTGTCAGTCCATGACTTTCTCTAGGAAACTGGTACCGACTATATTCAACTACTTGATATCGAATCACTCTCTCAGTCGGGTCTATAGTTTTAAGGACCTGGGTGTTTACTTTAGCCCTGAACTTGATTTTAAAGAGCATATTAACCACATTGTGAATAAATGAAATTCAATGTTAGGTTTCGTTAAAAGATGGTGTAAAGAATTTAAAAATCCTTATGTCACCCTCTCACTATTTAACAGTCTTGTCCGTCCTCACCTCGAATATGCTTCGCAAGTATGGACACCTTATCAGAAAAATCTCAATACTCGTATTGAAGCTGTCCAGCGACGCTTCATTCGATTCGCATTGAAAGGTCTTCCCTGGGACGATCCTTTTAACCCCCCCCCATATTTGCATCGGATAAAACTGTTGCAAATGCAGCCTTTGGCTCAAAGAAGGGTCAATAATGATATAATTTTTATGCATCAACTGATCTCAGGTCTGATTGATGCACCTGACTTATTATCCTGTTTAGGATTAAACTTTCGTGGGGGATCGCATCACCTGCGTAGTATAGAGTTACTGCATGTTCCTCATCACATAACAAATTACGGGATGCATGAGCCTATTAGCCACATGAGTAAAATCTATAACTTAAATGTAAACATTCTTGACTTTAATCTTAACAAAATTACACTTAAAAATGTCTTGCGTAATGTAGTTCCTCGAACATAAACTCTAATTATGTATATTTGTTCTTATATTTGTTTATTTATTGCTAGGGTAGTGTTGAAATGTAGCGTAGCCTAACCACTAACACCAGCACTAAATGATGAGCCTGTTGATGCATATTTTGCCCTGGCAAATTTCTGCTTATGGCTGTTGCTTGTATTAAGCACACACACAGATCTGAAAGTGTTAAAAAAAAAAGATATAATAAAGGAAAAGAAACCCTAAATTACATAGTGGCCAATAGTGAGCCACATTAGACAGTGGTAGGAATACACTCCATCCAGCAAAGGTCCTGGGTTCAGAGTCCAAATTATCCCGGCCCAGGCCTCTGCCAGCGTTTTGGGGTCTAGTAGAAATGATATTGGGATTCACACCGACGGACATCAGCCCTTCTACCAACTTAGACACGTACACACTCCGAACAAAAGGAAGGGACAGGGTGCTCCGAAGGACAGTGATTTGTATCTCAGATCCCTAGACGGCTCTCTGAGTTGAAGCTGTGAAATTTGATCCACGAGATCTTCTCTTATTTGGATTCCGTTTTGTGCTTCATTTGATTTTTTTTATGAACTGAATTATTTTTTTTTGAATTGGATTATTTTGAATTGAATTTTTTTTTTTTTTCTTTTTATTTTCACTTTTTGTTGAACTTATAAGTGGTTAAAGTAAAGTAACTTTGAGAGTGAATTCTGGTATTTCTGCCCTTAATTTAGAAGTTGAACTAAGTGTAATTTTAAGAAGGGTGTTAAATTTAAGCTAACCCAACGTCATCTTTCCTTGTGCTGCCGGCAGAACGACGGGGGACTAGAAAAACAGTGAGTAATAGTTTTAAGACATTGAAATATATATACATATACCCTGAACTAAGAGCAGAACAGCCGATGAATTAAAATAGATATAAAGTAGATATTAAGAAATTGAATTACGATATCCTTGCTATCATAAAATTTAATATAGTATATTTAATTCAAGTAAGATTACAAGTGCTAAGAACAAATCAGTCTTGTGAATAAAAACTGGTAATGCCCATATTAAATTCATCTAGCGTTAAAATTTAATTGAATATGGAATAGATACTCAGCTTGTTTTGATGTGTGGAGAAATGGCACAGGCCGTCCTTCGGTAGATCAACGATGACTTGACAGGACGGAATACGAACGATGACGACATGAAGTGACGACTATACATCACGTCCGCTACACGACATGACTTAGATTGTGACTGGGGGGGTCGACTAAAGGGGGTACCTCTACGAATATCGGCCAAAGAGGTGGCCAAGGTTGTCTTTTGACATTAAGTGTGGGTTGGCCAGACCTTTGCCAACAACATCAGGCATGTCTCGGGTTCTTGACGAACCTTTATCGTGGAGAGACAGAGGGAATGAAGAATCTCGACCTAGGGCTAGTAAAAGGTAGATTTAAGTTAGTATAGGTTTAGTATAGGGTTTATCTATAAGGTTTCGGTTTAGGTTAGGTTAAGTTAGACTAGCTAGGTTTAGCTTCGCGTGTCCTTCCCCCTCTTTTTCTGCGGTATTGGCATAGGTTCTTGGACTTTTTTTCTCTTTCTCTTCTCTCTTCTATCCTATCTGTAGGGTCCGTCCGTAGTCTAATTAACGTAGCTTTCTCTCACTCCTTTTTATTTTTGTAATGGCACGAGATTTTGTGTATGACCAGGTGGTGTATGGTGGGGTCGGCAAGAACTACCCCCGTCCGACGAGCTTTAGCCGAGCAACCGCGAGCGTGCCGCCGCCCTCCACACCTACACCTAAGCTACTCCTGTGGCCTAATCCTGCCTCATAACATATATTTAAATATATATATATATATATATATATATTTATTAATACTGCAAGCTCTCGGATATGTACTACGGTGTTGAATGCTCGCTGGTTACTGATTGACTGTTGGCATCCGGTTAGTTAAGGTCTCTGAGTATTTACAGCAGTAGAGCGAGATAGATACATCATACATTACACGACATAACAGCTCTTCCAGCCAAGGAAACTAAATTCATGACAATAGAATTCTATATACAACCTAATCCATAATAATTCATAACTAATTCAGTATGCTATAACTCAGAGAACATTGTAAAGTAATAATAATATGAAAACAATTTTGTATTAAACATTATCCATAATAAATTCCATTAACAATTAATATCAACCATTAACAGCTCTTCCAGCCCAGGAAATTAAATTTATGAGAATATAATTCTATATTACCCAAGATGCATACTTTTTCATTTATAATTTATATATATTTTAATAAGTACACTGACGTTTAAAATTAACAACGATTTGTTTTTCTTTATTAATTTAAACTACGTACAATGCGTTTACTTTGCGTCCGTCCGCTTAAAAACTCAAACAACTAATAATCTGCCTCATTCTTTTGAAGTGAAGTTGCCGCTCTTGGTTACTTACTTACTTAGTTGGCGCTACAGCTCGAGGTGAACCTAGGCCTGCTTCTCGCAATCATTTGTGTGTGCGTGTTATATTTTTGCACGAACCGCTCTTGGTTATTCAATTTAAACAATCTCCAGGCCACAGATGGCGCGCCCGAGCATACACATACAGCCTCCCCAACATTGTCATAACGTAACTGGGTCAGTTGGCAATTTTTTACATCTTTTATTACATAACGGTCGTTCGGCAAAACTTTGTGAATTATGTACGGACCCCTATACTTCTGCACAAATTTCTTATTTGTTCCGACGGTGGTGTCAATGTGTCGAACAACTACCAAATCGCCAACTGAATATATCTTAGCCGGTATACTATGCTTCAAGCAATATTGCTCATTGTACTCCTGTGATCTTTTTATAGCACTTGATGCTCGAGACCGAATAATCCCCAAATTTCGTTCTACAACATGACTAGGCCTATCATTCAAATACTCTGTTAACTCGTCAATAATACTACCGCGTTGATCTACCCCAAAAAGTAATTTACTAGGTGACTCTTTCGTCGAGCCATGTGTCGTATTATTGATAGCGTATTCGACCTGCGTCAATCTATTGGACCAATCTGCATGGTTCACCGGTTCACTGACTTTGCCTAGCATAGCCTTGATTACGCGATTGACCCACTCTACTTGACCATTGGCCTGTGGTGACGCTACGGCCACTTTGACATGATCAATGTTGTTCTTCGGCAGGTAATTACTAAAATCCATTGAAGTAAAGCAACTACCGCGGTCGCTAACGATACGCCTTGGTCGGCTATAGTAGCTAAAGTATTTGTCCATAGATGCGCAAACCTCTTTTGTACTCGTTGAGTTAACTGGATACAAACGAACGAATTTTGTGAAAGCATCAATAATCACTAGGATATACTTACGTTTCGAAGTTAGGGCCGGCAACGGTCCGAAATGATCTACATGGATTGTGTCGAACGGGATTGGCTTCTTCGGAATACTATACATATTATGATCGTTCAACCGGGTGGGTGCCGAGTACATGATGCACTTAATGCAGTTTTTTATGAAACGCTCGATCTTATTCTTCATACCCGGAAACCAATAATTCTTGCGCATTTGACTGTAGCACATGTGACCAATTTTTTCATGGACCATTCGAATAACATTATTTTCCAGTTCGTTCGGTACATAAAGCAACAGGTGATTTAAATCAGTTCTACGAAAAACCTGACCGTCTTGTAGTTCGAAATGGTCCAGCGTATTCACTTCCAGTTTGTTCCGTGGTTCCCTTATTTCTGAGTCCCGATTTTGTATCACTTGGATATGAAAATCCAATTCATCACTACTGATGGCAGCGACCACATGACATCGGCTTAGCGCATCGACATGACCCATAGAGACACCACTTCGATGTTGAATCGTATAATCGTAATTTTCGAGCTCTAACGCCCATCTGGCAATTCTTGGGTTGACATGTTTCTTACTTAAGGTAAGAGGTACAAGGTACACCCGGAAACGTCGCAGCGAATAAATAATTGCCAAGGTTTCTAGCTCGAAGCTATGATATTTACTCTCGACAGCGGTTGTAGTCTTAGAAAAGTAAGCTACCGGGTGAAACTTACCATCACCTTGGCGCTGCATAAGCGCTGACCCGAACCCGTGACTACTAGCATCGCAATGCAACTCAGTTTCCCTTTCCGGGTTGTAAATTGCTAACACAGGTGCCGATACTAACCTACTACGCAACTCTTCAAAAGCCTTTGCACAAGCATCAGAGAAATCATATCTGGATTCTTTGCGCAACAATTCTAATAATGGTTTGGCTATTCTCGAAAATGACCGCACGAAACGGCGGAAATGGGTAAATAACCCAATAAACGTGTGTAATTCCTTCTGGTTCTTCGGCATTGGATACTGTTCAATTGACCGAATGTGCGCATTCGTGGGTCGAATACCAGACGAATTGACCAAATAACCCAGATATTCGATCTCGTTATAGCCAAACTTACATTTACTCAACCTAGGTTCCAGACCCTTTTCATATAGCCGACGCAAAACCTCGTTGACAATTTCCAAATGCGAATCAAAGTCGGCGGTGGCAACTGAAATGTCATCTAAGAAAATGACGATTTTTCCCGCTTCGATCAAATCCTGAAATATTTGGAAAACAAAACGTTGAAAATCGGCCGGGGCATTTTTTAAACCAAATGGCAATTGCAAGTATTCGTACTGCCCGGCGTTACAAAAGAAGTGAACTGAACTGAATCAGCATCCATACCAATTTGGTTGAAACTATCTTTCAAATCTATTAAGGTAAACCATTGCTTGCCTTCCATAAATTCAATACAATTTTCTATTAACGGTAGTGGAAAATTGTCATGGATTGTCTTTTTCTTTAATGCACGGTAATCTACACACATGCGTAATTCACCGTTCTTCTTCTTCGTCAAAACAATCGCTGAGGCATATGGTGACTTACTATGTCGAATTACCTTACGCTGTAACAAAGCATTAATCTTTCGTCGTACCTCGGCTCGCTCCAACACCGAGAGTGGTCTTGGTGAACAATGAAATGGTGTATCATCGGTTAAACGAATCTTCATTTTATAATTATGTGGCTTACGCTCTATATTAGTTGGATTCAAAAAAGCACAATTAATAACAGTTCTTAAAGCATCGGCTAGGAATCTATTTAATCGCGGATTAATATCGACCTCGGACTGAGGTTCATCAAGGTCGGTGGCAAAGATCGACGAAAAACAGTCATCGGAATGTGTCGGCGAAACAGTATCAATCAGTTTAAATTCGGCATCGGCTATACTGACACCAATCGGCGGAACAAATACATCAGATGATGGGTCTACATTGACAACTTCTTTGGAAGCAGTACTTACGGCGAGTGAAGGTATCGGTTTACAACTACCACTAACCACTTTATTCGGATCGATCGAATGAAATGCACGACATGAATGTTTTAAAAAATGAGCTTTATTCAATGGTAATTCAATATCGCTTTGCGCGTTAGCTCTTATCAATCTTATTTGTTTTAAATGAATATTAAATACTTTTAAAAAATTACGTCCCAAGATCAACGGCAGTGTCATCGTATTATCTGGAAGAACCAAAACGGATACAACTTTAGTTTCACTTCGAAATTTTATAACACATTGAATCATACCGTATGAAAATAGTTTGGTTTTTCCAATTCCTCTGTACTGCGTTGGTTTGAGTACATCTGACACATTATTTTCGCTTGGAACGATGGAACGTCGGATAAGACTAATTGCGCTGCCAGTATCGAATAGAGAAAAACAATTAATAGACTCAGTACATTTCACCCGATCAATCAGTAAGGCAACACTCACCGTTTGCATGGCACCAGCTATCTCCTCATCACTGTCTGGGTAATCAGCTAACGCCTTTGTGACTGCTGCGACGATCTTCTGGTGTTTACGTTGTGCTCTTGGACAGTCCTGATGAAAGTGGCCGACTTCACTGCAGATGAAACACGCATTAGCCGGTCTCGGCGGTTTTGGGTAGCTACTTTTATAATGCCCAAACTTCGAGCAATTGTAGCATCGGACTTCGGAGAGTTCCGTCGGTTTTACAACTGCAGACTTTGGCTTATTTATGGCGGCGACGGCGGTGTTAGATTTGGTATGCATCAAATGTAATTTCCTCTTCCTTTCATACCGATCCAGCTTGGAAAGCAACTCAGCTCTTGTCTCAGCGTCGTTTATCAGCGTTATGTTGGGGCTGTTGTCATTAAACCCATCGATGATGAACGTAATTAGCTCCGCTTCAGGGACAGCACTTTTGGCGGCTAGTGCTTTCATGGCAATGACGAATTCTAAACATGATTCGTCCGGTTTGATTCATCGGTTTTCCAACTGACGATAGATATCCCGCTGAGTCACAGGACGTCCGAATGTCTCGTTGTCCTGAATGTATGAATGTTGTCCTGCATCGTATTCCTCATTTGCGACGGCCATGTTGGGTACGTTGTCATTGGGCGCGTGTGCGGCATTAACATTTGGGTTTTCTTCAACCGGTGCATTGCCTCCAGCTCCATCGACAATTTCTGCGCGGTTTACTACAAGTTGATCGTATAATCGACGTAGTTATGCGATAGTGGCATTTGGTGGAAACGCAATTTCTGCGTCATTCAATGCATCCACCATCATCTGGCGCGTGATTCTCTGGTTATCCCTTAAAAGTTTATTTTCTGAGAAACTGCGGTTGTTGTTCAACGATTTAATATTTTTTCGGGCTGTACCCCACACCTGAGATTTAATAAGTACACTGATGTTTAAAATTAACAACAATTTGTTTTTCTTTATTAATTTAAACTATGTACAATGCGTTTACTTTGCGTCCGTCCGCTTAAAAACTCAAACAACTAATAATCTGTCTCATTCTTTTGAAGTGAAGTTGCCGCTCTTGGTTATTCAATTTAAACAATCTCCAGGCCACAGATGGCGCGCCCGAGCAATACACATGAAAACCAGGAGGGCGCACATTGACGATAAAGATTTAAAATAGTACGTTACAAAGTTAGATTATACTACAATATATACATATATCACTAAGAAACAACATTTTATGTTAAACATAATTCAAAATCATCTCTAATCAATTTAGCATGCCGTAATCCAATTTAATTAATCAATGTAATGTACAGTATACCGATTCTTATTTAGATATGTATGAAAGAGTCATTTGCATTGCAAATTACATTTTCTCGTATCCCCATCTATCTGGTTTGTTCCGTATTCTTCCCGACCTTCTTAACTCTTCCTGGCTATTTTCCTTACCTGAACCCCCTGCACCTGCTGTCGATTCAATAGACGGCTCAGAAACAATTGGCACCTCATTTACTTCTTCTGATATATTACTCGGTCGCTGTAGTTTCTCTGGTGGGTCCTTTGATACATTGGTTTCTTCGTCTTCCTCACTAATATAATTTTTCCCTTTGCCTATTAATTGTTCTTTGGATCTCACCTCTTCACCGATTTTACGCATTTGGTCCACATGTCTCTTCCAGATTCGGCCATCATCCAACTTTACCATGAAATGCAGTTGTCCGACTATTTTCATCACTTCACCGAATTGCCATTTTACTCCTGATAAGTAATCCCGCACGGCAACTCTCTCATTTAATGCAAATTTTGGTTTACCCTTCGAATCCCAAATGCTTCGCTGTATTTTGTTTTCACTCGGCACCATCAAATGTTGTCGCGATCTTATTTGGTATCCAAACATGAGCATTGATGGTGATTTGCCAGTAGCTGGATGTATTGCACGTCTGTAAGCGAATAAAATATTTGCCAATTCTTGACTTATAAAATGTTTGTTACAATTTATTGTTTTAAGTTTGTTTTTAAACGTTTGTACATAACGCTCCGCTAGGCCGTTAGTAGATGGGTGATATGGGGCGCCTTGTTTGTGCTGGATACCATTGTCTTTTAAAAACTTCTGAAAACTGTCCGCCGTGAATTGTGATCCCCAATCACTTACGAATATTTCCGGTAAGCCGAATGTGCTAAAAATCTCTCGACATTTTTTTATTGTTGTTTCAGCTGTCAAATTTGGAATTACGTGCACTTCTGGCCACTTAATGAAGGCATCAACTAGAATAAAAAAATAATTACCTCTAAATGGTCCAGCAAAATCCGCATGTACGCGCTCAAACGGTTTTCCAGACATTTTCCAGCAATGTTTAGGTTGGATTTGCTTGGCCTCTGGTCGTGTAAGTTGGCAATCTGTGCAATTCATCACTATTTGTTCAATGTCACGATCCATATTATCCCACCAGCAATATCCTCTAGCTAGTGTTTTCATTTTGGTCATTCCGAAGTGAGCAGAGTGCAATTCGGCTAAAACCCGAGATCTTAGTTCTTTGGGTATATATACTCGTATATTTCTCATTAAACAACCTTGTTGCATCGAGAATTCGATTTGATTAATCCCAAATCGGTCCCTAGGCTCACAATCCCGTCCAAACTGCAATGCACGTATTAAGGTTTTCACCCGATCATCTTTTTCAGTTGCTTTGCTTAATTCATCCACCGTAACAGGTAGTTTTACGATGGCGTCGACTTCAAGTAAATCAATTTCTTCAACGACATCGTACTTGTGTGCCACTGGTAAGCGTGACATGGCATCGGCATTATTTGCATTTTCCTTAGCTTTTTTTTATATACAATATCATAATCAAATGATTCGAGAAAAATTGCATAACGTTGCATACGTGTAGCTGAAAGTGTAGGTAGTCCTTTTTCTGGTGAAAAAATCTGTGATATCGGCTTATTGTCGGTAACCAATGTGAATCGCCTAGCATACACGTACTGGTAAAATTTTTTTATACCAAAGATTATAGCGTATGCTTCCCTATCAACCTGGCTATATCTTTGCTGAACGTGTGATAATGTTTGCGACGCGTATTAAATCGGTTTTTCGGTCTTATCTGGGTATATGTACGTGGCTGAGAACTGCCACCACCCCATACGGACTAGCATCTGTGGCCAATATTAAGGGCAATTTCGGGTCGTAATGGGCCAAAATCACCTCTGACTGCATCTGTTTTTTTACGCATTTAAATGATTTTTCACAATTCTCATCCCAGTTGAAAATTGTCTTTTCTTTTAATAGATTATTGATGAGGTATAAAATCGTATTTAATCCCTTTAAAAACCTTCCGTAATAATTAATAAGGCCAACGGTACTTCTTCTAGGCGTTGTAAATGCACCTTATCATTTTCAGCTGTAATTTTGATGTCATCCAAAAAGACTTTCACACCCGGAATATCCTTAAGGATTTGTTCCATATATCGTTGCCATTTTGCTGGCGCACACGCAATTCCAAACATCATTCTTTTTGGCCGGTATAACCCCTTCTGTGTATTTAACGTTAGATACTCTCGATCGTCTGGGTGTATTTCTAATTGCAGGTACGCTTTAGACAGATCAATTTTTGTAAATTTCTCCCCCCCAGCCATTGAGGTGAATAATTCGTCAATTGACGGTAACGAATATTCATCAATCTGCAGAAACTTGTTTATGGTAATTTTATAGTCACCACATATTCGCACTTGATTATTTCTTTTGCGTACTGCAACTATCGGTGTAGCCCATTCACTCGTATCCACTTTTTCCAAAATATCGTTTTCCACCAATTTATTTAATTCATCTTCCACCGCTTTAATTAAAGCAAATGCAACGCGGCGAGCCTTACAGAAAACCGGGGTAACATTTTCTCTTACGTGTAGCCGTGCCTGTATGTCTGTGATTTTTCCTGTTGTTTGGGAAAATACTCGGGCGTATTTCTTGACCAATTTTTCGATGACTGTTAGTTCAGCTTTGTTGTGTTGAATAAGCATTACTGTGTCTAAATGTTTTTCGAAATGTTGGCTCCAATTTATATTAATTTGTCGAGACCATTCACGACCTAGCAGTGGGTTTCGCTGCGATCGAACAATATACATTTTGAGTTTTTTCACATCTGCCTTCGTTTGAACATTAACATCTACGAATCCGAAACACTCTAGTTTCTTTCCACAATAACTCACCAGCTCCGTGTCGTTTTTTTGTAGTTGTAGTTCACCAAAATGTTTCCTTGCGCCTGCCAAACCGACAACAGTTACAGGTAATCCAGTATCTATTTGGATAATAAGAGGAATGTTATTAATCATGAGTTCACAGCACATTTTGGAACCTTAGATGGGTCTTCGATTTGTAATAGTTCATCTGATATTTGGCAAATTTCATCGACCTGAATGTCATCCGTATCGGTTGCTTCTTCCAATTGATTTGTTGCTCCGCCTTCCTTTCGTCTCGCCTTAAAGCAAGCGCTCTATAGATGTCCCTTTGTGTACGAGCAAACTGTGTTAATATATTTGCACCTGTTTGCTAAATGCTCAGTACTGGTACACCGAAAACACAACAATTTGGTTGATGTCACATTTCTTGTCGGTTTGACGCCTGATGGCCCCGCATCGTAGGTATTTTATTTCTTTTTAGTTTTCTCTTTTACGAAATTCACATCAGATGTGAATTCTTTTTCTTTATGTAACTCTGCTCCGCCTTTTTCTGACACCTCGACGGCCTTAGCGATGCCTAACGCTGACGCTAGTGTGAGCTCTTGTTTTTCTAGAAGTCGATTTTGGATGCGTTGGTTTCGGAGGCCAAACACAAATTAGTTTCGTAAAGCGGTTTGTAGGTAAGCCTCAAACTTGCAATCTATCGATAAAAAACTTAACGCATTTAGAAACTCTTCACATGTTTCATCGTCCCGTTGTGTTCTTAAATGGAAACGGTAGTTTTCCAAAATCTCATTTGGGGTTGGGTCGAAGAACTTCTTCAACGTTTTGATGATTTCAGCATAAGATTTGGTTGACGGCTTTTCTGGTGCCACTTTAACACACAGTACGTTATACGCTTCACTTCCCATGTAGTGGAGGAGTAATTGAACTTTTTTTTCGTTGGGGTGGTCAAATAGAGCGATCGCTGTCTCAAATCTGTCTACCCAGCGACTCCATTTCATATTTTTTTCATATGGTTCAATAGAAAATGGTGTTTGAAGTGACTGCACAAGCACTTGTTGTACTTGAGGTTCATTAACCATATTTATTCTAGAATTATTTCACTGAATATGTATTACGTATGTTTTCTTAAACTTACTTAGTTGGCGCTACAGCTCGAGGTGAATCTGGGCGTGCTTCTCGCTACCATTTGTGTGTGTGTGTTATATTTTTGCACGAATGGAAGGGACCTACAGTTTTTAGCCGACTCCGAACGGCGAGTTGAGAAGCTCAATCGTGACAAATGATACTCTTTGATGCTTGTCAGACATTCGAAAGAGGTGAGGACTGTGAAAAACATTTAGGTGTTTGCGGCGGGATTCGAACCCAAGACCGCTGGCTCAGTAAACTTATCTTAAACTTATCTGTTTTAAATCAGTTGGGCGTATACTGTTCTTTACACTCCTGTGTCCACCGATGTATGTATGTATATTTGTACGAGTACCAGCGCGCAATGTGGCACCACCACGTGTTTTTTTTTTCGTTTTTGTGTCTGAAGTTATGTTTTTGACGTTCGTTTATGTTATTTTTATTTTTTATTTTTTCTTGTTTTTATCCTCGTCGCCACTTGTTGTATCGTAAATGAAATAAAACGCAGTAATCCTTGGAATATATACTATTATATATTTAAATATATATATATATATATTAGGCTGGAGTGAATATGGCAAAAAAAAAAAAAAAATTTAATTTTTTTGTTCCTGTGTCATTAATTGGTGACCCTATATTAGGACATCATTTATGCAAAAAATCAGGAACCTATGATTTTATCTTCAGGTGGCGCAGCCGACTTGAATTTAAAAAAAAAATAATACCTAATATTTAAAAATTCTTCCCTCAAATTAGAGTTATTTTAAATCAGGAACCTATGATTTTACTTCCAGTTGCCGCAAATTACTTGAATTAAAAAGAAATTCAAGGCCTGCAATTTAATTTAGAGTAATTTTTAATATTTTTTTTAAGTAATGTGTCAGAATCGCTGTCTATAAAGTCTAATTGTGCGTATTAAACTATTTTAATATTTATACCCTTAACTTAGTTACTCGTTCCACCACTTTTATAAACATTTCTTGGACATCCATTCTTACAGTAATAAATTCCTTTGCTATTGACTTATTAAAATGCCTAAAACTCGTAAAAATTCGCGTTGCCCTGTTTTTGGTGACCCACAAAAACTGATTGATAATATGTTGCCAACTTATTTCGATACAATCAAACATTATTTGTGGATAAGAAACGATTTAATTGCATTGAATAATGGAAAAGACCCCTCAATCAAGGAGGTAAGTGAAATAGTTTCTAATGACGTCGAAAATGTGTGGAATAAAGCTTCACTTCCTACCATCAGTCATCAACAAGTTGTTGCAAGGTTGATTTCATATTATAATAAATATAAGAGTACGAAGAAATTACGTAATGAAACAAAAAAGCAGGAGTTTTATCAAGATTCTCTGCAAAAGCTGTTTGATATTGCAACATGCAAATGTATTTCAAGAGAATTGTGTAAATGTGAGACCAAAGTACCCATTGCAGAAGAACCCTTTTTAAAGGATCAACGAAATTCTCGTAAAATGTATATTGGATCTGTTGATCAGGTGACAACCAAGTCTTTGCATCGTAAGGACCTTAGGAAACGAAAATACCAACAATTTTTGAAAACTACGGCTGATACCCCAAGTACTTCTACTGCTGCTGCAGCTGTGGAATGTTTGTCTGACAGTGCTTCTACTGATACTGAAGTCAATGAATTTTGCCCCTTAAAACCCTGTAAAAAAAAGAAAGAAACGCTTCAAATGAGAAACAAACTACAGAATTTGGCTACAGCTTGTGATAGAACCGGGGTTTCTGATAGATCGGCAGCTATCATAGTAAACGCTGCTATGTTGGATTTAAACGTCATAAGTAGTGAAAATTCATCGAAAGTAATAGATCGCAGTAAATTACGACGAGAGCGTCAAAAAGTCCGTCTAGGCTTACAATGCGAAGCTGCAGGTCTTAGAAAACCTATATCCTCACTTTATTTTGACGGCCGTAAAGATTAAACGTTATTCATCGCTAAGACTGACAACATATCACATCGAAAGACTGTTACTGAAGAATATATCTCACTTATATCGGAGCCAGATTCAGAGTACATCGGACATCTTTCAATTGATTCGGGAAAAGCAGTTACTATCGAAAGAAGTATAGTTGACTTTCTGGAAACAAATTTTGGATTTCGTACGTCTTTGGTAGCAATTGGGTGTGATGGCACTGCTGTAAATACAGGACATAAGAACGGCGTCATTGTATTGTTAGAAAAACATTTCGGTCGTCCTTTACAATGGTTTGTGTGCTTATTACATGCAAATGAGCTACCACTTCGTCATCTGTTTGCAAGTCTCGATGGAACCACAACCGGCCCCAATAGTTTTTCCGGAAGCATTGGAAAAATGCTTGAAAAGTGCCTAAACTTCAAAGTGGTGAATTTTGAAGCAGTGTATGCAGAACTTCCGGATGTGGATGCTGACTCTTTAAGCACAGATCAAAAATATTTGCATCAAATATGCTCAGCTATTTCTAGAGGTTCAATTTTACCCGCTTTAGCTAACAAGGATCCAGGAAAGCTGGCACATTCACGGTGGTTAACATGTGCAAACAGGATTCTTCGGTTATATGTTGGCACAGAAAATCCTTCGGACAACCTCAAAGAACTTGTCATATTCATTGTGAAAGTCTACGCACCAACCTGGTTTGACATAAAAACCAAGCCATCATGTAAATATGGTCCGATTCACATTTTCAGCATGCTTAAAAGATCATTGTACTTGCGGGATGACCTTAAGAAAATCGTTATAAGAACTATCCAAAGAAATTCATTCTTCGTACACCCAGAAAATTTGTTGCTAGCTATGTTGCAAGATGACCAATCACACATAAGAGAACTAGCTCTCCGAAGATTACTAAAGGCAAGAAAACTGAAAAAAGACAATCAAGTTCGTGAGTTTCAATTACCTAAACTACAAATAGATGCATCTAATTACTACGACTTAATAGACTGGTCGAAGGAAAAAGTAACCGAACCACCAATGACAGTGAAATACAGCGATACAGAAATATCGAACATGATTTCTTCAAAGGACAATTTAATGTTTTTGCAGAAGTTCCGTTGCCACACTCAAGCAGTAGAACGATGCGTTAAGCTTGTTACCGAGGCTTCGTTATCTGTTTGTGGACAAGAGGCAAGAGATGGCTACATTAGATCAAAGATCAAATCCAGGCAAGAATTACCTTTTTTTGAAACAAAATCGCAATATTTCAACAGTACCGAAGGACCAACAACTTCTGATGGAAACAATTGAACTTATTTCAGATTCTATTTACTGTTCTTGTATCTATTTATATAATATATATTTAATAAAAACAAAAAAAAAATAAATATTTTTATGCATTTTATTTCCACCGTTTTGAGATACCTTTTTTTCGCTTATACTTCAAAGTTCAAGTCTAGTGCGCCACCTGAAGACGTTGACGTAGAAGATTAAAATTTGGAATTTATACATTTAAGACCATGGGTCAACAATTTATAATACAGGAAAAAAAAAATTTCGCTCCACCCTAATATATATATATATATATATTTATTAATACTGTAAGCTCGCAGGTTACTGATCGACTGTTGGCATCCGGTTAGTTAAGGTCTCTGAGTATTTACAGCTGTAGAGCGAGATAGGTACATCATACATTACACGACATAACAACTATGGACCAATTTTTAATAAAATCAACACGACAGCCAAATCAGTCGACAGAAACGTCTATTAAAATTTTAAAATTAATTAAATGTCACATAGTAACACAATATTGAAGTTACATTTTCTGTGTAATTTATTGATTTTTAAATATGTAATTTGATTTTTAAAACTATATACCTATTGAGATTAAAAAAAAGTTTGGTTTTTTAATGATATATTTTATTCTGTTGCCAATTGAACTAAATGTAGTGAAAATATATGGGAATCGCCAATTCGATTTTCGTCGTTTCGCTTTGCGTCGTGTTTTCCTCGTCCCAATTAACGACGCAAACCGGGGGTTTTGGTGTACACTAAAATAAAATTTAGTATCTTACTGTGAGTGCGAGATCTTCATTCACTTCCGAAACTTCTTACATTGCCCTTATGTCGATACTGAATTTTTTTAAGTATTATTTAGTTGGGAGTTCGTTAAATAAAAACAATTTGAATTCGTGATGTCAACGAGCTTTAACGTATTTTAATTTTTAAGATTAACAAAAGGACTTCGATATCCACCGAAATATCTGCATATTAAGATAATCTCACACATGGTTATTCTTAATTATAGTTGTCATGATTTACATTAACTGTATCTGAACGCACCCACTGAGCACGTTTAGAATAATCTCGTAATGTAGTAATGTTGTAAGGACTGATTTCCGCCATCATGAAATTATGGGAGAATAAAAGAATCTTAAGGCGAGTAACACGTTTTTTTCCTTTCGTCTACAAATTACGACAGATTGGCGACGAGGATAGTGGAAAACTGTGGTGAAAAATTGGAAATTTAAATAATCAAATAAATTAAATAAAAATATAAAGTAAATCAAATTTTATTGTTGTATTAAATTTACAACAACCGGTAAAGGAAAAACGTGAAAGGATTGTGCTGTTGCTGCTGCTGCTATCTCCCACGTGTTGCTACTGTATTTTGCGGAGTCGCAAATAATTTTTGTTGCTGCTACTGCTATACGCATATTTTGCGGAGTCGCAAATAATTTTGTTGCTGCTGCTGCTGCCACTCTGCACACATTTTGCGGAGTCGCAAATAATTTTTGTTGCTGCTACTGCTACTCTGCGAAAATTTTGTAGAGTCCCAAATAATTTTTGCTGCTGCTGCTGATTCTACGTTCGTATTGGGTGAGCCTGCATATTTTAATATTTTACAAAAATGTCTCAACCCGTGCTGCACTCAACATTTCATATCGATCCTTTCGATAAAAATAAATCGGGTGGCAAGACTGGAAGGAGCTTTTGGTATTTTCTCCGTTACAGAAGATACCAAAAAGCTAGTACTAGTGTTACATTTTATGGGACAAGAAACTTACGACGTGTTGTGCGATAAACTGTCACCTGACGATCCTACCTCCAAGAACTACGCAGAAATCGTTAGTTTACTGGATCAACACCTCAACCCACAGCCATTGGAAATAGTGGTGAATTACCGTTTCCACTTGCGGAAGCAGCAGAACGGTGAATCGGTTGACGAATTCCTCACCGCGCTAAAAAAATTGGCAATGAACTGCAAATTCGGGACACATCTAAACACTGCGCTTAGAAACCAACTCGTATTTGGTTTACGCAGCCAGAAGATTCAGGACAGACTTCTGGAAACGAAAGATTTAACCCTGGAAAAGGCGAAGGAGAGGGCGATAGCGATGGAAATGTCTGCAAAAGGGGGAGCTGAAATACATAACACTAAAACTGTATCGTATATACAATCGTCGAGGGACCATCCACAAATAAACAGAGGTCAGGTAACAAAGGATCATAATTCATTTCAAAAAAATAAAAAAGTAGTTTGTTTTCGTTGCGGTATTGAAACGCATTTAGCAAATGCATGCAAATTTAAAAGTGCTATTTGTAATTTCTGTAAAAAAACTGGTCATTTAGCAAAAATGTGCCTCAGTGCAAAGAATTGTAATTTCAATAATAAAAAATCAAAATATAGTACAAAAAAGAAAGGAGCTTACTATGTTGAGGAACAAGAAGTCGAGGAACTTTGTAATATTATAGATAAAAGTAAAAGTGACACTTTCATTTGTTCGGATAGGAAAGTAAATTACAATCGATCAAAAATTTGGATCAAGTTAGAGGTTCAAGGTGTATCTTTAGATTTCGAAATAGATACAGGTTCGCCAGTATCTTTAATAAGTAAAGCTGACAAGTCGATATATTTTCAAAAATTACCTTTAAATAGATCTGATACTTCTTTGGTGAGTTACTGCAACAACGAAATAATTGTACACGGGTACATTAATGTTGAGATAAATCAGAATCCAATAAAAAAACAATTAAAGTTGTATGTAGTAGACTCTGATCGACATCCGTTACTTGGACGCGAATGGTTAAATGAACTTCAATTCGACTGGAGCACACTTTTCAGACCGAATACCGTTCAAAACATTTCGCAAAATAAAAACGTTGTTGATATGCTTGTAAAAAAATACCCAATAGTTTTTGAGAAATCAATGGGTAGAATTACTAATATCCAAGCAAAGCCTACATTAAAGTCTAATTACAAAACAGTTTTTTTCAAAGCTAGGCCAGTTCCATTTTCCATTAGGAAGGCAGTAGAAAACGAAAGCACAGATTTGGTAGATAAGGGTATTTTTACTAAAGTAGACCATAGTGCATGGGCTACACCAATTGTACCAGTGCCTAAAGCGGGAAACCGAGTTCGACTTTGTGGTGATTATAAAGTTACAGTTAATCCCAATTTAGCTATCGATGAGCACCCATTACCTACGATTGAGGAACTTTTTGCATCGATGGCAGGAGGAAAGAAATTTTCCAAGATCGATTTAACACAGGCTTATTTACAATTAGAGGTACATCCAGAAGATAGGGAAATCCTAACATTAAGTACACATAAGGGACTTTTTCAACCAAATCGGTTAATGTACGGCATTGCCTCTGCACCCGCGATTTGGCAAAGACATATTGAACAAATTTTAATTGACATTGAGGGCACTACTGTGTTCTTAGATGACATTAAAATAACAGGTCCTAATGACCAAGTTCATTTACATAGGCTTGAAGAGGTCTTAAGAAGATCAAACAAATATAACATGCGCGTCAATTTTGACAAATGCGAGTTTTTTTTCAAAAGAATTATGCTACTGCGGTTATATTATTGACGAGCGTGGTATTCACAAAATGGAAAATAAGGTTGACGCCATACAGAAAATGAAACGACCTAGTAATAAAGACGAGATTTGAGCATTTACGGGGCTTGTCAATTATTATGTGCCGATTTTTTGAACATTTAAGCACAACCTTATATCCAATAAATAACTTACTTAAAAATGATAAACCATTTGTTTGGGACACGAAGTGCGAGGATGCATTTAAAAAAGTAAAACTTGAAATGCAATCCAATAAGTTTTTAGTTCATTACGACCCAAGATTACCTCTACTACTTGCCACTGACGCTTCGCCATATGGAGTCGGTGCTGTCCTAAGCCATCTTTATGACGATGGAACAGAACGCCCCATTCAATACGCCTCGCAAACACTGAACGCTACCCAACAACGTTATTCACAAATTGATAAGGAAGCGTATGCAATTATCTTTGGCATTCGTAAATATTATCAATATATGTATATACGGGCGAAAGTTTACGTTGGTCACTGACAACAAACCAGTTTTACAAATATTCTCGCCTAAAAAAGGATTACCTACTATGTCTGCAATGCGCATGCAACATTATGCTATTTTTTTACAATCTTTTGATTACGATATTAAATATAAAAATTCAAAAGACCACGGCAACGCTGACGGAATGTCACGTTTACCCACTGAAGATCGTTCTTCGAAAATTGAAGAAATTGACATAGTAAAAATAAATAAGATAGAAAATTTACCACTTACGGTACCAGAACTGTCAAAGGCTACACTTGCGGATGAAAAAGTTAAAATTTTATTGCAGGGGTTAAAAAACGGTAGACCTGTTGATAGTAGTTTTCGTTGTGGAATCAATCAGGGGCCAAATCGTCTCATCCGTTCACGTACGGACGATCGAACGTATGAAAATTACGTTATACGTCTGTCGAATAATCGGAATCGTATTATGCCATACGATTGCTCACGGAACGTAATTTTTTTAAATTGTACTAGATGTCAAGAGCATCTAGCGGGCACCGTAGCGCAAGTGGTTAGTGCGTCGGACTACTGAGCCAGCGGTCTTGGGTTCGAATCCCGCCGCAAACACCTAAAAGTTTTTCACAGTGCCCACCTCTTTCGAATGTCTGACAAACATCAAAGAGTAACATTTGTCTCGATTGAGCTTCTCAACTCGCCGTTCGGAGTCGGAAAAAAACTGTAGGTCCCTTCCATTTGTGCAAAAATATAACACGCACACACAAATGGTTGCGAGAAGCAGGCCCAGGTTCACCTCGAGCTGTAGCGCCAACTAAGAAGAAGAAGATGTCAAGAGAGAAAATAGAGATGAAACTTCAAATTAATGTCATTTTGAAGTAAAATTATTGAACTTTCAATAATGAAAATATAATTTTAATGAAAACACGGCGTAAATATGTACATACATATGTATGTATTCATTCTAATTATAAATTAAATAAACTATTAAACAATAGCACATATTATCACTTCAAAGAATAAAAATCACATTTCATTTCATATCACTAGTCTTTGGCCATGCTTTTATTGATTTTTACGCAAATGAATTTATTTTTTCATTTTCTTTGTTTCTTCTTCTTCAGAATTTTCCGTGACTCTTTAGTTTTAGTTATAGATGCCCTATAGAATGACAATTTTTTTTTTGCTTGAAATTTTTGGTTAACAAAATCCTATTAAAAAGTAAACAAAGCTTTGTTTTGTTGAAAATTGATTCATATTAGTTCATATTAGTGTTTTTTAAAGTTTTACTGACATTTTGTATCTCTTAAATTCCAAAAGACACAAATTACGTTCACTGCGAACCAATCGAATGACATTACGAACGCGCGCTCACAAAATATACTCGATAACGTAAAGCATAATCTCGAATTACGTTACTACTTACACGTTCACGTATGTCATAATTCCAAATAGGCATTTTTCGATCACGAGTTACTCGTTCACGGATGAGATGAGACGATTTGACTTCAGCAAGATTGTTTAATGCGTGGTGTGCGGGTTTGCGTTCCAAAAGAATTGCGTGCAAGGGTATTAAAAGAGTTGCATTCTACTCATTTTGGAATTTCTAGAATGAAATCATTGGCCAGAGGGTATTGTTGGTGGGAAAGCATAGACAAAGACATTGAATACATTTCGAAAAACTGTACAGAGTGTCAGTTAGTGCAACCAAACCCGGTAAAGGAATGTTTTCATTCTTGGGAAACACCAAGGGAACCCTTTCAAAGAATCCATGGCGATTTCGCAGGACCAATGATGGGTGGAATTTATCTACTTATTTTGGTAGATGCATTTTCCAAATGGATTGATGTATGCATTTTAAATAAAATTACAGCCGATGCTACCATTATACATTGTAGCGATTTTTTTTCTATTTTTGGAATACCTTCCGTATTCGTTTCAGACCATGGTACTCAATTTACATCATGGGAATTTAAAAATTTTCTTAAAATGAACGGAATTGTCCATAAAATGGGAGCGCCATATCATCCCTCAACTAATGGACAAGTGGAACGGTACGTTCAAACGATCAAACACAAGTTGAAGGCATTAAAATGCGAGAAAAAAAATCTTAGCGCAGAATTACCCAATATCTTACTTACTTATAGAAAAACTATACATCCTGTTACAGGCAAATCTCCGTCAATGATGGTTTTTAATCGTCAAATAAGATCGAGAATTGACCTAATGGTACCCAGTACCAGGGTTGCCGCTGAAAAATTTGAAAAAGTCGCAAAAAAAGGGTCATGGAGCAAAAAAAGTCGCAACAAAACCTAATAATGTAAACATGGTAACGACCTCCATATCCACCATTATTAGGTCTGTTTGGTAACTGCTAATTTTACGTAAATCTACCAAGAATCACCCAAATCGGTGTTTGGTAACCCAAAAAAAAATCAAAAGAAATCAGAGCAGAGAAGAGAGAGAGTGAGTGAGACAGCGATATCTGGTTACACAATTTTCTTGGAGTGAGCGAGGGACATCTGTCAAATCCAGCCATCTGACAGTTGCATATACAGAGAACGTTGACGTTGCTATGCTATTGCTATTATTCTGTGTGAAGGAGAAATTAACAAAGAGAATCACATCCATACAGAGATCTAATACTAAGTTTGGCTACGCGTGACGGCGAGAAAGTCGTGAGGCCCATACCGAGAGCTAAGATTTTTACACACAGAAACAAAAATTAAATTAAACTAAATCTGTACACATTGGAAAAAATAAATTGATGAGTTTTTGTGTAATATACTGAAATTAGTGATGAATTGATTTTTTTTTTGTTATGAGGGATTGCTGATGAGCAACTAAATGGAACTTTTGTTGGAAATATATTTTTTGTACGAAAAAGTCTCAAAAAGTCTCCAAAAAAACTGAAAAGGGTCAAAAAGAGGTGCTTTTTAAAAAGTCGGGTCATAGTCTCTTTGCGTCAAAAAAGGGTCAAATTGCGACTAAAGTCGCATAGCGGCAACGCTGCCCAGTACTAAGGAAGAATCAAAGAAAGAGGAGATACATCAAGAAAATCGATTTTTTAATGTTCAAGACAGAGTAGCTGAACGGGAATATATAGATAAAAGGACTAGGTGGACGTTTGGCAATATAGTAGATAGGCAGGGAAAACTTCATTATGTAGTTAGACTTGATGACGGGAGGGAATGGAAACGACATGTCGATCAGATCCGTGCGGTTGGTATTGGTGTTCGAGAACCTAACGATTTAGATTTAGACGCTATTCGTTTCGAAGAAAATAATGATGACGCAGTGAACTGCGAAAATACTGAAAATATTTTAAATGAAACCATGAATTCGCCAAAGGAAAGATCAGATATGTTTTTAGATAAAGACATTGAATTACCAAATCAAAGTCCAAATAATGAAAGTGTTACTGAAGATAAAAGTAATATAGAACAAATTGTAAACGATATTGGTAATACTGAACCTCTTGTGGTAAGAAAGTCAAGTCGTATAAGGAGAGCTCCTAATAGATTAGATTTGTAAAAATGACAAAAAAATTGTTAATGTAATTTTGGATTTGAATCATTGGAATATGTATTATGAATTACTTTAGGATAGAAAAGTTGTTAATATGATTTTTGGATATTGGATCATTTGAATACTATAAATTGTTGTAACAATAATCCGAATGATCTGATATGAATTTATGATATTGTATATTACAATAAACTAATGCTTTAAAGCTCACTAAGAACATTTATGTAACCAGTATTTAAGATCATTTATGTAACTAGACATTTAAGAAGATTTATGTAACAAACATTAAAAATATTTCTTGAGAGGTGGAAGAATTGTCATGATTTACATTAAATGTATCTGAACGCACCCACTGAGCACGTTTAGAATAATCTCGTAATGTAGTAATGTTGTAAGGACTGATTTCCGCCATCATGAAATTATGGGAGAATAAAAGAATCTTAAAGCGAGTAACACGTTTTTTTCCTTTCGTCTACAAATTACGACAATAGTCTAGCCTTTATAATTCGTTATCTGGAATCTGTCTTTTCAAATTAGATCGGTTCATATTCTCAACCTCTCCATTCTGCGGCAACTAAATGGATTAAATTTTTCGGATTATAATATGAAAGCGTTGGTATTCTGGCTCGTCGTTCTTCTAATTTCTGGAACGAGTAATCCTGGTTGGGACCCCAGCAAATGGGACGTCCTACTTTGTTTGGCTTCTCAGTGGTTCTGTCATGCCACCCAAATAAGGAATACATTTCCCCAAATACGTTACGAGGGCCAAGAAACTCCGTGGTTCTTCTTTGCTGGTTGGTGGCGAACACCCTGAAACTGTATTTACTTTCTCTGGGTCTGGACGTATGCCTTTTGCACATTTTCGTCATTTAGCACCCACCAAAATCTTCTAAAACTTCCAATACCGACTTCATATTTGGATTATGTTTCATTTTAGTCTGTCCAAACATCTAAATCGTTAAGGTAGTTCAGCGCATTTTTGCATGAAGCCAAAATGTTTTCTATTGTTATTTGAAATATCTCTGGCGCTGAATTTACCCCAAGCAATAAACTTGTGTATCAATAAACCCCTTTGGTTGTAACAAATGTTATTTCACGGCTGTGTCTATCCAACTCAAGTTGATGATAAGCGTTCTTTAGATCCAGCCTGGAGAAATATTTTGCGTCTTTTAACCTTGTCATAACTGAGTCAAAAGTCGACAGCGGATATTTTTTTCTTAAAATGTCGGCGTTGGCTCGTCTCATGTCTCATACCTCATGTCTCTGCACAGTCGGATTTTTCTAGTTCCCATGAACTCTATAGCCATTGGGGATATCCAAGGACTCGGTCAAACTACAGGCTCTATAATGTGGTGCGCAACTGCTTCATTTAATTAAGCCTCTACATTGTCTTCGAGAGCAGCTGTTATCCGATGCTACGGCTGTTGTTTTGGCTTTACAGATCTGTCAGTAGTCATCGAGATTGTGATACCCCTAATTTTTGTAAATAGCTGAAAGTTTTGGACTTGATTTACTTGAAGCCCTAACTTCAAATCATTAAGCTCGATCGCAGTGTCCTTGCCTAACATTGATTTTCTTCGATTCTCTTTAACATAGAATGAAGAAATCAAGGCAGAAGTTCAACTACTACTATTATTTTTAGTAAAACATCCACGGGGTAGCCCCGAAATTGTTTTTCTTACTGGGTACGACTGTTCCATACTAACTTAGGTGGCGCTACAGTCCGGGGTGAACCAAGGGCTCAACCAACAATCCCTTCCAATTAGCTGTTCTGTTCTATGCCGTAGGATTTTCCTTGCAAAGATGCGCCCAATCCTTTACGCTGAGGAGATTATGCCTATACCCAGAATCAGTCATCAGTCATTTTGTATCCTCCAATAAAGTAGTTTATATGTTCACTTATATAATTGGTCACCGCTTGCACATCGATTATTTTAAAGCAGTTCTTGTAATTTATCCATTCCTTTCTCGAAATAAGTTTCGCTTTCCTTCAAAACGATCTTCGATGGTCTAGATATTTGCCTTTCAAAATCTGTTCTCTCACTGGCTTTGTATTTTTCAGAATTTTCGAGCGTAATGGCCAATAAAACCGCATTTGTTGCATTTAACATTCTTGGCCCTAGATGTCCCTACTTGCTACATCATCTACCACATTTGTTGTCTATGAACTTACTGTCACCCCTAGACGTTATTTTATTGATGTTCGCAGACGTTGTTCGTACCATCATCTATTCAGATTCGTTGCTGGTCTGTTCATATGTGTACATGACAGATATTGATTATATCTTTCTGGTCATGCTCTTTTCCAATAACCGTTTCTTAAGATCTTTAAGCGCCCACATATCTATCAATTTATCTTTAAGATCTGTGTCACTATCTCCTCTCTCGTTTCCTTAAACTGAAATTTCAGCGCTTGGTTCCGCATTGTCAGTAAAAATTTATTAAGATTTCCCACTTCCTCAGCTCTCATTGAACGAAAACTGCCTTTCGAAGGTCAAGTTCCTCTTTGGAGGAAAATATTCAGTTAACCTGTCAATTAGGATATTGAAAATATCTGTCGCTGCGTTCTCTTTTATAGGGTTCACAAATGCACCCAATATATTAGACACAACCTCTTGAAGTTTATTTTCTTTCTTCAAAGGATCTTTGATTTATTCTGGGTGCAGATATAGGTTTGAGGCTCAACGCCATTTTTTCCATTCTGACCGCATGAAAGACTTGTCTCTGCGCAATGTTAACTATGTCAAGGCTTGCGCAATTTAATGTATCTCGTTTAGTATCATTGTATTTTCTGCAATTGAATGCTCAACATTGTACATATCTTTACCCAACTACAATTGAATGTAATGCACTTTCTTCTTTCTTTTCTGCAATTTAATGCTCAACAATTTAATGTTTTCTCCACCTACAGCAATTCAATGCAAATCAATCAATATTTCAAATTGACTGCCAATACTGTATTATTATGTATGAACATATTTGCTTACCTAATTACAATTAAATGTAATCCGCCATTTCCCAATTTAAAGATTTCATTGGGTCCCCAATTTAATGGAATTTGTAAGGTTATCAAGCCTCGATTTTATCAATACAACAAAAAAAAAAAACATAAAAGAATTGAATCGAAACATCTGCAGAAAAATATTTCCGCGCTTATTCTGTTTTACGCGTTTCGAGATTTGATAACATTCTCTTTTCTTCTCCACAAAAATAGCTAATAATAAACACAAAACTGAATTCACAAATTTTTTTTCTTTTTTTTATCTCGTCGCCAATGTGATAACATCGCTCATTGAAAATACAAATGCAATCCACACTTATTTTGCGGATCGTATGTAATAGTTGTTTTCAAAAGGGTTTCTTAGGGTGCGATCGCAAAATTTGCTTGCGCTGTCGTTGATAGATGGCTCTACTTAAAATGACTTCGTGCTTTAATTGATATTGTTAAGAATTAATGAAACACAAGTCACAAGTCACTTTTATCTATGTATGTATCTTTATTTATCTTTATTCTCTTTAGCTGCACACACGTCTTTTCCCTTATAATAACCAACCGCAACTGAACTGATTGACAATTGCCTATGCTCCTGTTCCTGTGTCCTGTGTTGTTTTCATGTAGCATCGCCATCTAGTAGGCGATTCCAACCGCGGTGGTAGAAAACGATACTCTCTTGTTACATTCGGCCATCCTCAGTAAGAAACGACCCCGTTTCCGTCTCATCTGATTGATCAAGTTCAGGATCTATTTGGCACCACGGCTTCATTTTGTCTGACGCGAATACTGATCGGTAGAACCTACTTTTTCTTTGCATTCCAGGCACATCCTCAATGACATACCTATCATTCGGGAGAACAGCTGAAACGATATGGCTTTTTATTTATGACTACGTTTGACCTAAGTTTTTAACAAAACAATGTCGAAATTCATTTAAACAGTCCAAAAGGGAAGTTATATCGTCTCAACTAATGTCTGGATTGTACCTGACATCTGTGGTGTTTAATGGTTCACTGCTGTAGTAAAGGAGACAATCACCTTGTGTCTGTTTTCTGATTTCAAATATCAAACTTTTGTTTTCTTTGATAACTCTAATATTCCGATGAGCCAGGAAGTCTCTGCCAATAAGAAGATCTGTCTTAAGTAGATGGTCGTCTACCTCCAGCAAAAAGATACTTGCACTAACCCCGTCAATGGAAACCTATACAAATACCTTTTCAGAGGATTGGTAAAAGCCACCACCAAATCCTACTAGATGATTGGCCAATTGTGGATGCCATTTGAAGACTGAAAAACTTGCTTCTCTTGATCAGACTACACTCACTTCCAAAATCAATAAACCGAATATATGTTGCTTGACTTATTAAAATGCTCTTATGATATTCATTCGGTAGTTTAATTAAATTCACATGACCTTCCGTCACGTTAACCTTAGTTGTGGTTGGCTTATTCTTCATTGGACACTGCCCATCAGTGGCTGGTTCTGAGGCAGATATTACAGCGTGGACGTCGTGGTAGTTTTGGGCAATGTATGGAGATATGTCCACGCTCCGAGCAATTAAAACAAACGCGATTATCTACTTGAGCGAAATTTGATAGTGAAGCATTTCGTCCTGAATACATCCTTTGCTGACCACTGTTTGGAGAATCTTGGAGGCCCAAATGAAGTCTGCGACAACTGAGTGCTTTCAAAAGATTTAATTCGAATGAGCAATTCATTAGTTGAACTAAATGACACGCCTGATAGTAAACTGGAAATCACCGTATTTCGCAGACCCGATATAATATATTTGCAAATGACTGGAACCGACAAATTAGCTTTTGTACCAATAGCGCACATCGAGAAGAATTATGTTTCCAAATCTTCGCCACTACGGCGAAAACGACTAGAAAGTTGTGTATGCACATCCGCTTCATCTACGAGACACGGGAAACTCTCAAACAATGAGAATGAATTTAATGTTTGAAACAATTCCTTCTGACCGTCGAGTCAGATTCGAGCTGCGCCTTTTAACTTTGTCGTCATAGCAAATAATATAAACTTATCGTTCCAAGAATAAACATCTCGCAATGAATTAATCTTGTCTATAAACTGAGCTGCTGTAAGACCCATAAGCTGATCAGCTGGGTCAAATGTAGGAAGAATGTCTATAACGTCTCGTGGATTCGAAAATATTCTCGAATTCTCATCATGAGTTCTTGAACGTTCTAGACTATTTTGCCGATACTCCACACATTTTTTTTTTCAGCTCAGAAATGTTTGCCTGTAAGCGATTAACTTGGTCCTCTAGTCTTGCAACATACGGCGATTCACCCGGTACGTCCACCGAATCTGGTGCGACACATGCGCTCGACGGACACTCACTCGCACAACGACCATTCTCCCTCCACCAATCTACAAGGAGTCGCTCTCTAAGCCCCTCTAATCTTCCCTGCACATGTAATTTCCTTGCTTTTAAATGTTGCTTTACTACCTTTGTGGTCACGTTCTTTATAATTTGTTCTGTCGCACATCCAGAGAATTACCCAATGAAGGAGAAAGAAGGGAAGAGTTTCAAAGATTAAGGGGAATATTTGTTTTAGAGAGAAACAGAAAGTATAAGAAAAAAAACAATTAAAATAATTGTACATGATCATTTAAATAAAATTAATACGCAATCCAATTCCAACTACAACTACATATACAATCGATTACTGCAATACTACTCTACCCAATTCGTTACGTTATGATTTTGGACTTCACCGGTTAGACAAAATCAACAATTTGCATTTCCCGATAAAGCGGCATGACCAGCAAACAGATCATTATCGCAATCCGGCAATTTTCGATTTCTTCCTTGAACGCTTCGTTTATTGTATACCGTTTGTTTGTTTTTGTTTTTTGTGCAGGCATCGTATTTCGATGTTTGGAAATACATGAATGTATGTATTTCGACATACGTACTCCTTATCGTTTCGTTTTTTTTCTTTCTTTTTTTTTTCGTTTTCGTTTCGTTTCGTTTCGTTTTTTTTTTTTTTTGACACAAATTAACGGGCATATGCGCAATAAAGAAATATACATATTATATATACATACATAACTTACATTTATCGTGTATCGTTTATGAGTTTTGTAATTCGTTTCTTCGATTTAGGGGTAATCCCACTTCTGAATTTGTTAAGAATTAATGAAACACAAGTCACAAGTCACTTTTATCTATGTATGTATCTTTATTTATCTTTATTCTCTTTAGCTGCACACACGTCTTTTCCCTTATAATAACCAACCGCAACTGAACTGATTGACAATTGCCTATGCTCCTGTTCCTGTGTCCTGTGTTGTTTTCATGTAGCATCGCCATCTAGTAGGCGATTCCAACCGCGGTGGTAGAAAACGATACTCTCTTGTTACAATATTGATAACGATCTGGAATATAACTTGTAATTAAAACATATGTACATTGAAGTTGAAAAATAAAACGGCAGTGATTTGTTCCTACGCAAATGTTTCATTCCACGGGCAATGCCGAGCGGGCAACAGCTAATGTCAAATATATCGACCTTAACCGAACATTTTTTGTTCATTTAAGTTCTACACAGATCAATAAACGCATAATTGTGGAGAAAATGATTTATCCGGAATCTTATGGATGGCAGTTTTTTCTCTAAATAATTTTCTTTCGTTCTTGTTACATGGCTTCATAGTAACAATATGTTTAACGAATCTGAGGTTCTGAGAAGGTATTTTACTTTAAAATGAAGTCTCACTTCATATGGCCAACGTACATATTATTTGCACGTTTTATCTGAACCCCTAAATTTCGCTTTTTTTCTGCTATAATCCATAATGCTCTTTCGCAAGCGCATTTTGACTCATTTCCACAAAAGTGAACGAAATTATGATGGATAACTCAAATTAGAGCACTTTTGAAATAAGGCCAGCCAAACCAACTTTATCGATTTACTTACGGCAATCTTTAGATAAAGTTTGAAAGCATCTCACTCGTAGGTACGTCTGCTACTTTAAAATTAGTTTTGTAATATTTCAAGAACCTCCGCTCACTTGTTGCAAAAGTAGCAAAGTACCTAAGCAGTAAAAATAAATTTTGTGAAAGTTTCATCCTTTTTTTCGTTCACTCTTTTCTTAAATAATTTTCAAAGGTTACTCGTACTATGGTGGGTTGAAACTCAATGGCTTCCTGAACTCCCGCCTTTATCTTGGCTGATTGTGTGTCAGCGTTTTTGGGTAAGAGTCAGGTAGAAGTTTCCTTCTTACTTGTTTGCACCTACACACACATTTATTTCCGCTTCTTTTTCTTTCTTTTGGGCTCCTCTTTGTCTCTATTGGACGTATACAGTTTCGCTACTTAGAGAGTAGGTAAGTTTGGAATTTCAAAAGTACTGGTAGCTACACGCTAAATGGAGAAATACACGAGGTGGATGTGGACTATGACTATGAAATTTTATTTGGTCGGCGCCACTTTGCTGTTGGTGTAGGGCGTTCGTCTGTTGTAGGTAGTGGTGCCGCTGTTCCTTCGCCAGGAGAGATTATATTTATTGCCATTAAAATTATTTTACCTTCCAGTTAAGGGATACAAAATGGTAGTAATAAATTTGTTAAAGGAGAACACTGAAATATGAATGCAGTTTGAAAAGTGGCTGTGGGTTGGGATTCATCCATGTGTACGTAAGATCGAAGAGCATGAAGGGGTTAGAATATACACGTTGAGTTCTAGACTTTTCTAGGATTAATTAGGCGAAGTGAGTAGTTGTTCCGTCATCGAGTTGCAAATTGCGTTGTGTGGTAAAGGTGTCAATAGTCTTTCGATAAAGAAGAAATGATTTACTTTTACAAGGTTTGGCACATGAGGTTCTTTATCCGTTGTTCATCTATTGTTCCATGGAAGTAAGGTAACATCATGATAACGTATGGTATATCGATAATGCCCCCTTGGGAGCGTCTCTTTCGTGGCTGGAGAAATTTTCTTCAAGTCTGAAATGCGAACGAGGATAACAGTATAATAAATAGCTGGTAGCTTAGGTAGTCTCAGAATGGAGGCAGAACCGATAAAGAAATACAACGAGCTTTTATAGAAGATGAATGTGGAACACTCCTGGGGCCCTACTCTGTATCTCGTTTCGAAACGGAAATTTTCCGAAAACGAATATTTTATACTCTCTATTTCGATAGCGGAATGAAATCTACTACTTTCGGATTTACAATTCCGAAAGTGGAATTTTGATACTCTGTAACTCGTTTCCTAATGTCAAAAGCATTAAAAAACGGAAAATTTCTTTCTACAACTAATTCGCTAACGGAAGGATTTAAAAGTACCTGCAAATGCAAGATTTTTAAGAAAATTTTAGTGATGATAACAATTTAAACAAGCAAGCCATTCATGTGTGCTTTATTTTTTGTGTTTATTGATTTAATAAATTATTTTTGATTTGCTCCCGTATTCTCTTTCCAATGCTCTCCATGTTGCTGTTCAATGCTGATTGATGATGCATCATCGGGTATTTTCAATTTAGAGGGACTCCAGTGGATCCCAAAGGAGAAGGAAGTTCATCTCGTATGCAATTGAAAACATACAAAAAAGCATCCTTCGAAAGACGAAAGTTCTGAACAAAACTAAAATAATAAATGATAAGTAATGGTGATATGAATCCTTGGTACCAACCGAGTTTTACCTTTTATCACCTTTTTCAATAATATTTGATTTATCCCGTATAATTTTCCACTCAATCCGTTCTTAACTTGTTTTTTCGTCCATCCGAAGTGCAACAGAATACATTTTAATTTTTTATTATATTAAATTCTTCCTTTAAAATTCACAACAATATTATTCCTCCTATTCTCGGTTTATTGATTTGACATATCTCATAAAAAATATATCGAGACTCGACAAAAAAAAATCCTTAAGTGGGAAAATCATCTAGTAGTATTTTTTACATTCCGAAAGTGTTACAGAGTACCAATTCAAAAGCGAAACGAAAAGCAATTTCGAATAGGATTGACTTTCGTAACGAAATACAGAGTAGGGCCCCTGGTCTTATATGCATCTCATGTAAAATAAACGTAAGGTGAACAGTGATCACAGAGCTTATCGGTAAGTAGGTATAATAGTTTGGACTTTTGGAAAAAATATCTATTATATATATTCAAACTTTTGCTAATTTTGGTGAATCAAAATAAATAAGTTGTTAAATTCAGTTGTCCGTGTTGAATGATGTTGATGTATGTAGGTATATGTATGATTATGATATCTTTCTTCTGTCTGTCCGTCAATTTCGCTCTTCGCTCTCTTGCAATCTCTACCTCTCTATATTTATCTCATTCGTAAAATTATGTGACCAATACAAATAATATATATACCATTTTTAAAAAAAAGTTTCACTTCTGCCGCGTGTGACTGACACACACACTTTTTTTTTGTTTGTGGACAGTTTTAGGAATTATTGCCGAAAACGGCCAGTGTTACGGCCACCTGTAATTTTTTTTTTTTTTTTTTTTATCGCTGGAAGGAAAAATCATCAAAAGACATTGCAGAGGCAGATACGCGAGGGAACCGTCTGCAATAGTGAGGGACTTTAACCCAATCTAAAAAACCTCCCGAAGGCTAACTGACGTCGGTCTTCAGAGAATCGCACCTAGTCGTTCGACTAATCAGCAATTTATTTTTCGTAATTATGTTATGTTAAGTTTATTAATAAACCACCGTTTGTTGGTTATCTTTTTTTCTTGGTTAGAATAATACTGTCAATTTTTTTTGTAATTTAATTTAGTTAACTAGGTCAAAAGGTTTCACCCTTCTTAATCTCCTAATGTGGTTGTCGTTATTTAATAAATTTTTTATTTCCAAGTTGACATGGTCGAGGAGTCTAAGTTTATGACTTCTAGCTACTTTTTTGACTTCGTCTTCAACCATTTCAACTTCTAGATCTCTATGTAGATCGGCGTTTCTTATGTACCAGGGTGCATTTACTATGCCGCGTAGTACTTTGTTTTGGAAAGTTTGTATGCTCTGTAAGTTTGTTTTGCTAGTACATGCCCATAGTTGGAGTCCATATGTCCAAACTGGTTTCATAACTTGCTTATAAAGCAGTAGTTTGTTGTAGTTGGACAGTAAGGAGTATCTCCCAACTAGCCAATACATTTTATTGTAACGCACGTTCAGCTCCTCTTTTTTTTTCTTTACATGCACTTTCCATCGCAGTTTAGTATCTAGGGTCATACCTAGGTATTTAGCTACGTTCGAGTATTTTATTACATTGTTGTTAATGTATACTGGAACATATTGTATATTTTTATTAGTAAAATTTATTTGAACTGACTTCAGGTCATTTAATTTAATTTGCCATTTTTTAGTCCAGTTAGATATTTTGTCTACTGCCTTTTGTAGCTTTTTTGTTGCTATTTCGACAGTTTCCCCCACAGCAAGTACAGCAGTATCATCTGCAAATGTTGCCACAGTTGCTTCTTCACATTCTGGTAAATCGCTGGTGAATAGTAGATACAGCACAGGGCCTAGCACACTGTGTCATCGAGCCAATAATCTGAAATATTAAACATCAAGAGATCTGGCAGCATCTGCCAGTAAATTCAGCAAGTTAAAAAACAACGTTTTCCTTTTCGCGCTCAAGTCCACAGGACTGAGCAATAAATACATCTGCTCTTTTCAAAGCACGTTGCACAATTAACGAAAAATATTGGTCCCGCTCACGCTTCAATCATTCTAATTGCTGAGGTACATACGTTGTCCCTTTCGGTGGACAATTTTGTTGAGTGCACGATGTTGGCGGACGTGCTCGAGGTCTTTTCCATTTTTGACATGCTGGTAGCTGGAAGGCGTGCGTTGCTGCAGGATTTTTAATAATAAAGCTTTCTGTGGCTCATACCAAAGAAAGGTCTTTGTATTATACGTTAATTATAAAAAAAAAACAAGTATTAATTTTTACAGAAATAAAATCGACTCTTTACAAGAATCAATCGATATTTGTTCTGGTGAGAGCCACCAGTAGAAAATCTAAAATTTCCCGCAGCGACATCATTTTATTTTTTGATTCACCAGTTCATTTTGTGATCACCGTTTTCATTGGAAGAATCCATCATGAATAGGACTGGATTCTCGTGCACAGCGGCTAATTGTCGTAAAATAGACGACGATGAGATGGTCTCGTGTGAACGATGTACAAGATGGTGGCACTATGCGTGTGCTAATTTTAACCCAGATCTTTACAAATCCGCAGACCCCTGGTTTTGTGATAGGGAGGATTGTGCGGCGAAAGCTGGTTCATCGAAAATAGTTGCAGAACCTGATGTGCCCACGCAACCAGTCACACGTGGCCCAGTGGACGTGGAGGCATCGGTGGACATTTTAATTGAAGCGGCTGCGGTGGCGCAAGCAACAGTTGCTCAAAAGGATGCTGAACTCGCCGCCTTACGTTCTGAGCTGGAGAAGACGAAGCAGTTATTGGCCTCAGAATCTGCAGAAAAGCCAATGGATGTAGCTGAAGACGTTCCCATCGCTCGGACTGCAAAGGTCACTGATGAGAGGAGGGAGATGATACGTAAGATTCAGGCGAATCACCAGACATTGTTGGGGAATGGTTTTCAGTAACGGCAGTCGACACCTGTTCGTGGAGCACCCAGTCCACGAGGTAGTTTTTCTGATTCATTAATTCGGCAATCAGATATGTCAAGTTTACTCACTATTTTGAACCGTAGCAATGTGCAAGAGCTGCCGATTTTCTCTGGTGAGAATAGAGACAATGGCCCTATTTCGAGGAGGTTTTAACTCAACCACTGCGGAAGGCAGATACAATGGGAAGGAGAATGTCGCACGTTTGCGTAAAGCGCTGAAGGGCGAAGCATTTCAGTTAGTAAGTGACCGACTGAAGTATTCGTCGGACGATGTGGCGATAATAGATTCTCTTCGTTCCATCTATGGTCGACCGGATATTCTAGTTCATGGATTAACGTCGGAGTTGCTGAGTCTTCCGACATTAAAGTCAAAATGCGATCCGAATATTCATTTGTGGGCAGTGAGAGTTAATGGGTTTGTGGCCGACATTAAGTCGATGAAAAGGGATGAAGATCTCAATAACGGATATGTTCTTACAGATCTTTCCTGCAAGTTAGGCCCCGGCCTGTATCAAGATTGGCGACGAAGGAACCAGACGATCCCTCAGCCAACATTAAAAGATTTTGCGGAGTTCCTGACAGAGAAGATTGTTGAATTGCCTCCTGAGTTAGTGAAACCGTTGGTGTCCGGTCCCTCTAGCAGGGCGCAGGATTTGCTGAAGTCTTCGCGTCGTGTGTTGACTCACCAACCACCCGCCACGAGTACAGCTGTTGTCTCATGTGGCAAATGTGGACGTAAACAACATGCAATGGACCAATGCCAGGAGTTCAAAGCCTTGACACCTGAGTCACGGTTGGCGTACGCCAAAGAGAAGTCGATCTGTTTTACATGCCTGGACCCAGTGCAACACATCTGGAGAACATGCGCCAGATCAAAGCCGTGTGGCATAAGCGGTTGTGCTAGACGTCATCATCCACTATTGCACCAAACATCGATTGTGAAGCCTGAATTGAACGCATCTGCTACGCCTTATGTTCCACAGGGGCAAATCCATTCTTCTCATGCTGGTGCTCAGATTCCCATCATTTTTAAGATCGCTCCTATTCGCATACACGGAAGCAACAATAAGTTCGTGGACACGTTTGCGTTTCTTGACGATGGTTCAGCGTTGACAATGATAGAAAGGGATCTTTTTGATGATCTTGGCCTGGAAGGTGAATCAGAGCAACTCACGCTTCAGTGGACTAAGGGCGTTTCTCGGATTGAGGATTCGATTAGGACTACAGTAGCAGTGTCAGGTGTGGACAGTCGTAAGAGACATCTTCTGAAGAACGTGTATTCCGTTAAGGATTTGGAGCTGCCTCGACAGTCGATCGACGTGGCTAAACTGAAGAGCGAGTACCCACATCTTCGAGGACTACCTATCACCGATCTCATCAATGCCAAGCCGAAGATCCTCGTTGGGCCAAATTTCTTTTGGGACATGGGCAACGTCACGGTAAAGAGGATGAACCGTGTGCTGCGAAGACGCTGTTAGGATGGATCGTCTATGGGAAAGTAGCTCCACCCATCACAGTGTCGTGTGCTCAACAAGCGGCAAAGCCAACTATGCAGTTAATGTATCACTTACTTACTTACTACTTACTTAGGTGGCGCTACAGTCCGGGGTGGACCAAGGCCTCAACCAACAACCTCTTCCAGTTAGCCCGGTCCTTAGCTAACCGCTTCCAGTTGCGCACTCCAAGTTGGTTGAGGTCTTGTTCTACTTGGTCGCGCCACCTTAGGCGAGGTCGTCCTCTGCTGCGCTGACCCTCCGGGTTAGAGTTGAATATTCTCCGAGCCGGAGCGCTGATGTCCATGCGCTCCACATGTCCTAGCCATCTTAAACGCCCAATGTGCAGTTTTTTGACCAGGCTGATGTCGCTGTATAGCTCGTACAGTTCGTCGTTGAATCTTCTCCTCCAAAACCCGTCAACGCAAACGGGACCGAATATCCTACGAAGGATTTTTCTCTCAAAGCGACCAAGGAGATCTTCATCCGCTTTCGATAAAGTCCATGCTTCAGCTCCATATAGCAAGACTGGGATGATAAGGGTCTTATATAGAGTCTCCTTAGTCGATCGGGAAAGGACTTTACTGCTCAATTGCCTTCTTAGCCCAAAGAAACAGCGGTTGGCAAGAGTAATCCTTCGTTTGATTTCCGACGAGATGTCATTTTTTGATGTTATGGCAGAGCCGAGGTAGACAAAGTCCTTTACTACCTCAAAGTTGTAGCTGTCTATTGTGACGTTCTGTCCAATTCGCCGATGTTGGTTGTCCCTTTTTGTTGACAGCATATACTTAGTTTTGCCCTCGTTTACCGCTAAACCCATTTTGGCCGCTTCCATTTCTATACTCGCGAACGCGCCGGTGACAGCTCGCTGTGTTCTACCAATGATGTCAATATCGTCGGCGTATGCAAGTAGTTGAACGGACTTTTGAAAGATCGTTCCTTGTGTGTTGGCTTGTGAGTTTCGAACAATTCTTTCAAGTATGATATTGAAGAAGTCGAATGACAGCGCATCACCTTGTCTGAATCCTTTTTTGACATCGAAGGTCTCGGTGAGGTCATTACCGACCTTGATGGAGCAGCGAGCTTTCTCCATCGTCATCCTGCACAGACGGATGAGTTTGGCAGGGATGTCAAAACTAGACATGGCTCTATACAGTTCATCCCTCCAGATGCTGTCATAGGCGGCCTTGAAATCGATGAACAGGTGGTGGGTATCGATTTGGACTTCTTGGGTTTTTTCCAGGATTAATGTATCACGATGCGATAAAGGGTGAGGATGAATTGCATGATCTCGTCCGGCGACACTTTTCGACTGAAGAGTTTGGAGTCATGGCGCCGAAGGGGGACCTGGTCAGTAAGGAGGACAGTCGAGCTCTGGACATAATGGAACGGACGCTGAAATTTGTGGATGGTCGCTACGAAATTGGTCTGCTTTGGAGGCAGGACAACGTTAAGCTCCCCGATAGCTACCCAATGGCCCTCAAGCGACTCATCGGTCTTGAGAATTCACTGAGAAAGAGACCACACTTGCTCGAGTGGATGAAGAACTATATGGTGGAACTATTGTCCAAGCGTTACGCCAGGGTTGCCACGGATGAGGACTTACTAAAGGAGTGGCCTCGAGTGTGGTACGTAGGCTTGCCACCCGTCCTCCTTTGAGGAGGACAGTCCTCCTTTCAAAGGTGATGTCCTCCGTCCTCCACAAAAAGAAAAATGTCGTCCACACACATAAATAAGGTCTGTTCCCGTACTTTCTGCACTAAAATTTATGGATTCTTAAATTTCAAGGTGTGCAAAAGTACGGGAACGGATTGAACAACAAGAAATGGAAAATGTATGACATTTGACAGATTTGACAGTTGGCTTAATGCTGTCCAAAGCAGCTCAAAGAAATTCCTTGGGCTAAATTCAGCAGCAAGGGGAAATTTCTTACTCTCTTGTAACTACGAGAAATCTTCGTACGGGAACAGGATTTGACTGATTTTCGTAGTTGTGTGCTGTTTTCGGCTGTTTTGGATAGGTACGGGAACAGACCTGTACTAAAACAATATCTAATTCCTTTCCCTTTCACTGTATGACACTTTTCCGGTCATCGTCTCGGGTCTAAGATTTGAGCATTGATCCTGAAAGTACTTACCAAAACTAGAAACTCTGCATCATTCATTTTTCCAGATTGGCTGCCTACGTATTTTATAGTCTCATGAATATTTTGGCTCAAACCTTATTTTGAGCACTTTTTGGTTTTTTTCTCATGGTTATGTCTTGGTTAACCGTAGAGATCTTTTTTCTGTCTTCAGCAAAGTTATACGTATTGATTAGGAGAACAAAAGTGCAAAACGAACTGACCCAAAAATGCATCCAAGGCCTCAAAATTGGTAACGATCAATACTCAAATCTTAGGCCCGAGATTAGTGGTTGCATTGTGTTCTCAAAGAGTCAAAGGGTACGATTTTATTTTACAAATGTGGCAACACCGCATGTTTTTTTTTATTTTTAGTTTTTTTTATATCTTTCTAGTCTATTTATTTATCCGTTTTTCATTAAATTGTTATTTTATTATTATTTATTTTGTAATATACGCGTTTTAAGTTTTAAAAAAAGTTTTAGTTTTTTAAGTCCTCCACGAGATTTTCTAAAAGGTGGCAAGCCTAGTGGTACGCCCCCACCCTCATCGTAGAGAATCTTAATAAATCTCCTCCGAAACCAAGGGTGGTTGCAGATGTAGCAGCAAAAGTTAATGGCGTATCGCTTAACTCCTTTTTGTTAAAGGGTCCGGACAACCTCGTCTCTCTCCATGCCGGATTGTTTAAACTTCGAGAGCGGAAGGTAGCAGTAAATGCTGACGTGAAGGAGATGTTCCACCAGATTCGTGTGAAGTCCGAAGATCAGCACTGTCAACGCATTCTCTGGAGGAACGGGGACAGCTCCAAGATCCCTGATGTTTTTATAATGGAGGTAATGATGTTCGGTCCCAGATGTTCACCAACCTGTGCACAGTTCGTGAAGAATCATCACGCTAACAGGTTCAATTCCGAATGCCCAGAAGCTTGCGATGGTTTGACCAAGAGGACGTATGTAGACGATTACTTCAACAGCCATGATACGCTTGAGGACGCTGTCTCCGTTACTGATGAAGCAATCCAGGTCTGCATGTCCATGGGTTTCAAACTTGTTGGCGTTCAATCCAACTGCGTCGAAGTTATGCGTCGGTTGCCAACAGACCACGTCAACGCTAAGCTTGTCAGCATCGATCCGAGCGAGAGCGACGAGGTTTCTGCCAAGGTTCTCGGCATGTATTGGCTACCGTCTTGCGATCAACTCATCTATAAATTATCAGACGAAGGAGCTTTCGCGAAGATGCGGCTGGCTGAGACCAAGAGTTCCAAGCGCGAGATTCTCAGGATGGTTATGCGGATTTTTGATCCTCTTGGATTGATCTCGTTGCTCACAATTAGAGGGAGAGTCGTTCTTCAAGAGATTTGGCGAGAAGGTTTCGACTGGGACGAGCCAGTCTCAGACCAGCTGAAGTTGCAGTGGCAGGAGTTCGCCGAGGTGTTAACGAGTCTAAAAAACTTGAGAATTCCCCGTCGCTATAGTTCCTGTCCGGATTGTTCGCAAGTGAGTCTCATTACTTTTGTAGACGCTTCAGAAAAACCTTTTGCAGCCGTGTCTTACCTGCGGTTCGAACAAGATGGTGACGTAGAGGTCTGGCTGGTCATGGCAAAGGCGAAAGTTGCCCCAGTGAAGAAGTTGTCAATCCCTCGCCTCGAGTTGCAAGCGGCGATCCTAGGTGTACGGCTAGCTTCAACTATCAAGAGCTCGCATACCATTCGCATTCACAAAGCAGTCTTTCTTTCCGACTCGAAGACGGTGCTTTCATGGATCAACTCGACGACTTATAAATTTCCATCATTCGTCGCCGTCAGAGTAGGGGAAATCCTAGAGTCAACCTCGCCCAGGGAGTGGTTCTACATCAAAACGAACGACAATGTTGCCGATGATGCGACCAGGTGGTCCGTCAAGACGCAAGGTGGTTCGTGGGGCCCGACTTTCTCCGCGAAGATTTCAACTTGTGGCCAGTTTCGTCACTCAAGTCAGTGACTCCAGAGGATTCTTTAGAAGACCGGGATTTAAGCCTTATGTTGCACGTAGGAAGCCCGAAGATTTCGTATTCAGTCTACGAAGAATTGTCTGCGAGGTTCCAAGCGAGATGGGGATCTTCGGTCATCGAGTCATCGCCTATTTGCTCCGATTGAAAGATGTCCTTCGTAGAAGATCAGTGGATAAGGAAGTCTTCATTACGCCTCGAGAGTTTCACCGCGCAGAGGACTGGGTTTTTCGAAAGATACAACAAGATGCCTTCCCAGAGGATGTCGCTTCCCTACAGGCAACGGGAAAAGCCAAAACCTCGAGTTCAATCCTCAGTTTATCTCCGTTCTTAGAGGAGGAAGGGACCATACGTTTAAGCTCAAGGGCTCAGCGGGCCAGGGTGTCATATGCGTCCCGCAATCCAACTATTTTGCCAAAGACTCATCCACTGGTAGATTTGTTAGCGCAGTTCCATCATGAGCGCAACCTTCACGTGGGGACGGAGTTAATCATTTCGGATGTTCGAGAAAAGGCCTGGATTATACATATCCGGGTGGTGGTCGAGAGGGTCAAATCAAGATGCAACATGTGTAAGCGGCGTAGAGCAAATCCTATGATGCCAAGGATGGGTTTGCTTCCAGAGGCTCGATTGGCGTTCGATTCCAGACCATTTACTCATGTTGGTGTGGACTGTTTTGGGCCATTGCTAGCCAAGATGGGAAGAGGAACAGTAAAAAGGTATGGGATGATTTTCACCTGTCTCACCTTCAGAACTGTCCAGATAGAACTCCTGAACGACCTGAGCCTGGGCCAATGTACGATGGCAGTTCGGCGTTTCGTCATAAATCGCGTGGTTACTCGGTTTTTGTACAGCGACAATGGCCTGAAATTCGTGGGTACAAAAAATCTGATGGACAGAGATGTGAAGAAGATGGAAGAGACCTTAAGTGAATATGCGGCGAAGTACGAGGGGATTCTTTGGCGTTTCATTCCGGCGTATTCACCCTGGATGGGAGGAGCCTGGGAACGTTTAATCCAATCAATAAAGGGGAGCATATCTTTCATCCCCAAAGGAGTAGTCCCCAGAGAGGATGTGTTACGCAACGCCTTAATAGAAGCCCAAGGTCAAGTTAACAGACGCCCGCTCACACACATTCCGGTTGATCCAGAGGACCCGCGACCGCTCACCCCTAATACAATGCTGTTCGGAGAACAGGACAGAGACGTCACAGCCCCGGAGTGTTTTGCGAGAGCGATGGCTACAGCAGACTATACAGTAGACGCTCACAGCATTTGATGACGCAGTTTGTGAAACGCTGGTACTGCGAGTATCTACCTGAAATCACACGGCGTTCCAAGTGGTACAAGGATACGAAACCTGTAGAAGTCGGCCAAATTGTCATCTTGTTCGAGCCTAACGAGATCCGGTCCGTGTGGCAGTTGGGGCGCATAGTAGCAGTGTATCCAGGAGCTGACGGGATAGTACGGATGGCCGACGTTCGTCTGTCAAGTGGAGCTATCAAGATGAGGAGGGCGGTCGGTAGGCTCGCTGTTTTAGATATTTTGTCTTCACCCGAAGTTCAGACGGGTCCGGGGATGTCATCGAGCCAATAATCTGAAATATTAAACATCAAGAGATCTGGCAGCATCCGCCAGTATATTCAGCAAGTTAAAAAACAACGTTTTCCTTTTCGCGCTCAAGTCCACAGGACTGAGCAATAAATACATCTGCTCTTTTCAAAGCACGTTGCACAATCAACGAAAAATATTGGTCCCGCTCACGCTTTAATCATTCTAATTGCTGAGGTACATACGTTGTCCCTTTCGGTGGACAATTTTGTTGAGTGCACGATGTTGGCGGACGTGCTCGAGGTCTTTTCCATTTTTGACATGCTGGTAGCTGGAAGGCGTGCGTTGCTGCAGGATTTTTAATAATAAAGCTTTCTGTGGCTCATACCAAAGTAAGGTCTTTGTATTATACGTTAATTATAAAAAAAAAACATGTATTAATTTTTACAGAAATAAAATCGACTCTTTACAAGAATCAATCGATATTTGTTCTGGTGAGAGCCACCAGTAGAAAATCTAAAATTTCCCGCAGCGACACACTGCCTTGTGGTACACCAGCCTTAATTTCTCTTAATGTTGAGTACTCATTTTCTTTTTTTACTCTGAAGAATCGTCCAGTTATATAGGATTCTAGAATTTCTGAATATTGCTTAGGCAGATACTTTTGTAGCTTATGGATCAGACCCTTATGCCATACTTTATCAAAAGCTTGTGCTACATCGAGAAATATTGTCGAGCAGATTTTTTTCTCTTCAAATGCTCTTTCAATTTTATCAGTGATTCTATGCACTTGATCGATCGTTGAGTGCTTATTTCTGAAACCAAATTGATGATTTGGAATAAGTGATTTTTCTTCAATTATTTTATTTAAACGTTTTATCAACATTTTCTCGAATAATTTCGACAGCATAGGTAGAATCGATATTAGGCGATATGATGCTATCTCGCTAGGTGGTTTGCCTGGTTTCGGTATCATAATAACCTCAGCAACTTTCCACATGCTAGGTACATATCTTATCCTGAATGCAGCGTTTATTATCTGTGCTAGCTTTTTTAAACCTCTCATTGTTAGTTTTTTCAAGATTTCTCCTGTTATGAGATCAAATCCCGGAGCCTTTTTTATATTAATGCCTTCTTTTATTTCTTTCGAAATCTCTTTAGCTGTTACCGGTGCAATGTGTCTAACCTCTTCGCACAATTCTTCCGCTCCTTGATAATCCTTATCTTCATATGGTTGGAAGACATCTTCCAGATATGCAGCAAATGTACATTCCTTCTCTTGGTTGTTTTTTGCCCAGTAACCTTCTTTATTTTTCACAGGTGGAATTCCAAAGGGAGTATTCGGTACTAGCATCATTTGTCAGATTGATGAGGTATGTTTTGAAGGACTCATTTTTAAATTCTCTTATTAATCTTCTAAGCTTATTATTTAAAGTATTGAGTACTTTTTTGTCGCTTGGTGCTCTTAATTGTTGCCACCGTTTTCTAGCTTTCCTTTTTTCTGTGATAATATTGCATATTTCTTTAGGATAGTAGTTTTGTTTAAGTCTTTCTTTTGTCGTAGGAGTTGCAGCCCATGCAGCTTTTTGTATGTTCAATGTTAATGTTTGCACTGCTTCTTCTAACTGATCTTCACTTTCTATGGATTCCGTCAGATGAATGCTTTCTTCCAAATTTTGTCTGAAATAGTTCCAGTCAGTCAGCCTATTGACTAATTTAGGACTGTTTTCTTTCATCTTTATTTTGCCGCCAAGTGTAAGAAGTACTGTAGAGTGGTCCGAATCATGATCTGGCCCTTCTTCTACTTTTATATTATTTGACGAGATATTCTTTGTTATGAAGAAGTCAACAAGATCTGGGGTTTTATTCCTATCTGTGGGCCAATAAGTAGGCATTCCCGTCGAGTGATACTTGCCGCCAGTTTCTTTTATTGCTTTGAATAGTTCTCTTCCTCTCGTATTTGTTAATCTTGATCCCCAATACGTATTTTTGGCATTAAAATCTCCACCTGAGATGAATCTGTTCTGACATATACAGAAGAGTCCTTTAAAGTCATTTTTCTTAAGGTTGAAGCTAGGAGAACAGTAAACTGATGCAATTGCAATTTGTTCTCTATTTGTTTCTATATTTATAGATATTCCTTGGATGGCACATGATTGGAATTTAGCTTCAATATGATGATTGAAGTGTTCCTTAATTATTACTGCAGCCACGCCTTTAGCGAAATTATGGGGATGTGGGGAATGATATAATTCGTATCCTTGCAGTTTAAAGTCTGTTTTCAGCTTAAAATGAGTCTCTGAAATAAGACAAATATCTATTTTGTTCGTATCTAGAGTTACTTGGAGTTCTTCTCTTCGGTGCTCGATACCATTTGAATTCCATTCAAGGATTTTTATTTTGTCCATCATGTTCGTTTCTTAGGAGCAGCCTTTTTGGTGCTGTTTTGTCTTTCAAGATATGTTAGCCATTCTAATATAGTTTTGTTATTTTTTTCCATGCTTTCCATTCTAATAAGAATTTTATGCATGATGGCTTCCATACCACTGTTTGGGTCTATTTTTATTTCTTCTGTTTGTTTTTTGTCTTTATTTTTTGATGCAGCCTGTGCATATGTCATTTGCGTAGCAGCTGTCTTTGGTCTTGGACTCTTTTTGGCCGTGTCTTGAATCTTAGGTTTTTGTTTAGGCGATTTTATCGGTGAGTCCTTTTTGAATTTAGTTGCGTCCTTTTCTGTTATTCTCTGATTTTTGTTTTGTTTCTTGTCTCTTGCAAATTGAATTTGTTTTGCAACTGAACAACCTCTATAGCTGGCTGGGTGTTTTTCGTTGCAGTTTACACATTTTGGTGGATCTTCTTTTTTCTTCATACAGTCTTTTGTGTGATGATTACCTGCACACTTAACACATCTTGCGTTTGAACTGCAGTATTTTTGCGTATGTCCATACTTCTGGCAATTTTTGCATTGAGCAATTTGTTTTGACTTCCTGAGGGTATCAATATCAACTTTCATTCCTAGGATATCTTGATTTCATAGATCTTTTTGATATCTTCATCGTGCTCAAAAGTAAGCATAAACATTGGGAGTGGAGCTTTACTTTTATATTTTAGCATATTGACAGCTTCAGTAATTTTGAAGTTTTTCATTTTAAGGTCTCTTATTATGCTCTCAGGAGAACATGAGAAATGTAATTTTTTTACAACAACTTTAATTTGCCTAGTTTGTTTATTTTCATAGGAGTACCATTGAATATTTTTTTTATTGAATATTTTGGTGAGATTCCTGTATGATTCTTCTTCAATGACATTAATTTTAATGTCGTTTTTGTTTATTAATGTTGAAGTTGCTTTTATATTGTTTTCCTCAATTAATTTGACCAGGCTTCCATATTCATTAATTTGCAGTGCAATAATTGGCGGAGGTTTGGCTAACTTTAAGTCAATATTTTCTTTATTTGGAGCGTACTTTGTAATAGTGCAGCTTTCTTTTGGAGATGAGACTTTTGGAGAAGTACTCAATTTTCTTTTCTTGTTTATATTCTCCTTGTTGCGAGTTCCTTCAGTCTCTTTGTGTAGCTCTTCTTCGTCTGTTGAATAGACGTCTACTTTTACGTTTTCTTTGGTTTGGCTGTTAACTTGCTGTTTCAGTAATTTGATCTCTTGCTTTAAGTTGTTTATTTCTGTAAGCAGAGTCTCGCTAAGTTGCTTAAACCCATCCCTTTCTTCACAGGCTTTTCTATATTCAGCCTTCAACGGGTTTTCTAAGTTTTTAGATGGGGGTGATCTCCCTACCCTTTTACTTCTTCCAAAAGGGTCGTCATTGATTAGCAATAAATGGTCCCCCCCAGAATCCGTGGGACCGACCTTCGAAAAGGGTGGATTTACCAGTTTATCTGGCCTACCAACTGGGGTATTACAATCGTTTGTTTTGCCCACCTGTAATTTAAAAATAAATATATGTATCACAAGAAATATTTGAAACTTACAAAAAAGTAAACAAGTCAAATCAAATGCCAAACAGGGGTGGAATCGGCTAACGCGATAGTTGATAGTTGATAATCAAAATCGACACTTTTGCTCTGTGTAAGGTGATTATCAAATCCACAATCGTTTTTTTTTGCGTTGATTTTAGGTGACATCTATTTAGGTGTCGTTTTTAAAAACGACAATCAAAAAAGCGACAGTCAATTATCGCGTTAGCCGATTCCACCACAGCTGTTCGACTTGACTGGTGCCTGTCAATTTTTTCGCTCTTCCTGTCAACTGCCAAATATACCTGGGGCCTGTAACAGAACGCGACAAGTACTTGTAGGACAAATGAATTTCGACAGCTTGTAAACAACTGTGTAACACAAAACGACAAGTCCGTGAGCTCTTCGACAATTGTCGCGAGCAAAGATGACAAGTGGGAAATTATATAATTTCCCTCTCTCTGTAACAGAACACCACAAGTGTCAAGAAACACTTGTAGAATTGTGGTTCAATTTGGACAGGTGATTGGACTATTGTCAAAAGCTGACAAGTGCATTTTTTATGCAATATCTTTGAAATAGCAGAATACAAATGTAGAAATAAAATAATATTTAATTAAAAATGTACCTACTTTTTTGAGTCTGAGTTTGATAGTGATAGATAACAGTGAACCTCGTCACAGGTTAAAAGTTTTAAAGCCAAAAATTAATTTTGATGTAAGTGATAATCTATATAATTAAATCGCTAGCGCAAGAGTTTGTGATTCCTCCTGAGAGTATATCGATACCTAACCGCAAGAATGTATTAAGTGACATTTTTAAAATTTTACAGGACACGATAAAAAATTCTTGCCCAGTTATTTAGTTGTGTATTTTAGCGAATTAGATAGATTTCGAAAATGATTTTCAACACAAAAAACTTGAGGTATTTGCAAGTAACTGGCGAGAGAAATTGCAAGTAAACAATAGGCCATTCATCATTCAAATAAATTCGAAACAAAGAAATTATGCCTGGACAAAAATTATTTTATGCTACAAAAAATAGACCAACTTCTAATTGGGCCAGTGTTCTAAGCGACAATTGCGATTAAACTAAACGCCATGCAACAAAATTTTGGTCGGAACATTTTGTTGCATATGACAACTAGCTTTACTAACATGGCGCTTAGTATAATTTTTTTGGCGGATAGTACAAATTTCATGGAGCAATACTATTCTACTGGGCAAACTTGTCGGTTACTACAATTTCATTTTTTCTCTAGTTCATTTTGTATACGTGCTAGAGCAGTCAAACTCAGGCCAAAACGTGGTGTTTAGCACAAAATATAACAACAAATCGAAAAGTCATTTTCAGAAAAAGTGTCGCTTAATACATTCTTGCGGGAAGGTATCGATATTTCTGCACCGATTTCAATAATTCTTACACTGATCGAAAGCTTAACAAGTGAACTTTGTTCATTGAAAAAGTGCATAAGTGAGTTAAGTTATTACGAGAAAAACATAATAACCTATACCTAGAGTGTATCAATCTCATATTCGTACACCAGCTAAGCCCTCCAATTAGCGAGAAGGTCCCTGGGGACCTGTGTATATTTCAGAGAGGATATTATGAAAAATAACGGTTTACGAATCATGTTAATTCGTGTTTGACTTTGGTTAGCTAGTGTGAGACTATCCATACATATTATAAAAGGAAGTCCACAAAATGTGTGTGTATGACTGCGCTAATCTCGAGAATAACTGAACGGATTTGGAAGCGGTTTTCACTATTATGATCCGCGGTCGTTATAGCTGTATTCAAAATTCTCTTTTACTTATAGGAGCTGAGAATACGAGATCGAAGCGGCAGAAAATAAAATGTTCTGTCATTACACAGTCCTAGCATTAATTTGAGGTATAAATCATCCTTCTACATTATCATGGAATGCGAGATTTCTGGCGAGCACTGGTCCACTAGTCTGTTGTATTTAAACATTTCACTTATCTCAATCAACTGCACATAATCTTGCTACCAGACTAAACAACACAACACAATAGCATTTTTTTTGTCCGCCATGATTTTCGCCATTTTCACTTGTCAAACACTTGTCGACGAATGCCGACAAGTCAAGGGAAATTAATTCTTTTGACATGTGCAACGGTTTGAATTCTGTTACAGAATTAATTTGTACTTGTCGGACCGGAGTAGTTCGACAAGTCAATTTAGACTTGTCGCTTTGTCGCGTTGTGTTACAGGTCCCTGGTGCGGTGGTTGGAACCTGAGATGTGGGATATTTCTGTTTCCAATACGGGACAGAACCCAAATCCATTCAGGGATGGCAGCAACAAAAAAAAATTAAAGGGAACAATTTACGAGAAAACATTGAGTAGTGGATTTTTGTTGTTGGTTGTCTTTGGACAAAATCAAATGCAACACCATGCAATTTAATTTCTTTACAGTGGGTGGTGAGATTAAATGTCTCAAAAGTCTAGTGCAGTTTTTTTTTTTTGTCATAAAAAGTCCTATTATATATAGGCAGTTCGTGTATTTTATATTATATATTAAGGGTGACCGCCTCATCTTTAAAATTAAGTGTATAGTGTTCAACACAAATGTGTATATGTACATACATCCGCACACATAGTATATTCATATACATATATACAATGTACATATTATAACTACTCAACTTCAGAGACGAGTGTTTAATTCTCCAAACGCATCTTTTTTTTATCTTAAAGCGTGATTTAAGTAATATTTTTTTTTTCCTTGTGAAATTTTGCTCCCCATCGCTGGAAGTCTGTCGCGGATAAGCAAGGTTTTGTTTTACATTTCTTTTGTCCCCTAAAGGAGCTCGATTTAGGTAGGAAGCCCATCCTTAGTACGTGTACATAAAGGGACAGATAGGTTGCGGAACATCTTTTTTATTGCTTTATTTTGTATGTTTTTTTTTTGTTTGTTGTTTAATTATAATTAATTTACTGTCAGATTCTTCTTATGTAATAAAGTCAAAGCACAATAATATTGTACAATCACGTTCTATGGCTGAAAAATGTTGTTTTATTCAGGTATTCTTCTATATGGATATGTTACTCATCTGGACTGAGCTGCTGAGGCATCCGAGCGTTTGGGGAGATCCAAAATGGCCGCCGGATGTCCAAGTTGGGAGGGAAGATAAAAAATGGCCGCTCTGAACCAAAAGCGCCCCTCAATGTGGTATCTCAACATGCGTCCGCTGCAAGTAAGTAAAGTAGAAGTTTTGTCCTGGCACGATTTATGTTTTGTGTATAGGGTAGTTGCTCACCGGGGGCAAGAACCACCGCATTTCTGGCGATCGGAGCTGCGCATCGCAAGCGTGTCATGCTCCTCATGAGCAACCCCCTTTCCTTTTCCGTCACATCCTATCTTTAGGTCTCATCCACATCCCAACTTCCTGTCCCGCTTTCAATTCCTAACTCCTCTCACCTCCACCTCCTACATGACACCAGATATGTAAAAAAATCACCCTTCCTGGGCGAGTCGAACTTGGACAGTTTTTCCAACACCGCGCATTCTATTAGATTAATATGAATCAACCTCCGCAAAGGTAGTAAGTACATCGGGTATTTGCAAAGCAAACATTAATCAAAGCAATCAAAATATCAAAATAACTAAAACAATCGGTTTCAAAATTTTTGTAGCATGCGTCATTTGTAAAACTACTTTGAATAATGCCGTCGTCGATTCGACGAAGCATATCCTTTACGTACAAAAAAAAAGCATGTACTTCCAGGGTTAAAAGAGCCAACAAAGAACCTTCTACAGTATAAACACAGCTGCAAAATATGCAAAAACAACCAGCTCCTTATCAAACCTCGATTGTTCTGCCCTTAAAATATCAGCAAGCAGTACCATGAATTTACAATTGACAAGGAAATTATAATACTACCTACCACTCGTCAAGCCAATAAATTCAAGTGCAATAAAATAAAATTACATCGAATCTGGGGAATTCACTTCAAGTCGTTACCACAAAAACAACCGAGCCACAAATGTACTCCACCTAATTTAGATGTATTATGCCAATTAATCTTGCCATAATAGAATCTCCTTAAGTGGCCCTTCGTTTATATTAATTGAATAGGAATCGCAATATTATCTGATGCCAAGACAAAAAACACCCAAAGGAATTGTTTGTTTCATTTTCGGAGCTACATAGGCATATACAAATCTTCGGCTGTGGCAGTCTTTTGCACACCGATTTTCTTCATTCGCCGGGATAGCAAATAAAAACAAAAACATTTCCAAAAGGGGTAATAGCCAACAATTATTTTTAATTTTGTACGCTGTAGGGCAGATAACTAATGTCACAAATTCAGCGAATAACATTTTCAAAGGGACAGATAGGTTGCGGAACATCTTTTTTATTGCTTTATTTTGTATGTTTTTTTTTTGTTTGTTGTTTAATTATAATTAATTTACTGTCAGATTCTTCTTATGTAATAAAGTCAAAGCACAATAATATTGTACAATCACGTTCTATGGCTGAAAAATGTTGTTTTATTCAGGTATTCTTCTATATGGATATGTTACTCATCTGGACTGAGCTGCTGAGGCATCCGAGCGTTTGGGGAGATCCAAAATGGCCGCCGGATGTCCAAGTTGGGAGGGAAGATAAAAAATGGCCGCTCTGAACCAAAAGCGCCCCTCAATGTGGTATCTCAACATGCGTCCGCTGCAAGTAAGTAAAGTAGAAGTTTTGTCCTGGCACGATTTATGTTTTGTGTATAGGGTAGTTGCTCACCGGGGGCAAGAACCACCGCATTTCTGGCGATCGGAGCTGCGCATCGCAAGCGTGTCATGCTCCTCATGAGCAACCCCCTTTCCTTTTCCGTCACATCCTATCTTTAGGTCTCATCCACATCCCAACTTCCTGTCCCGCTTTCAATTCCTAACTCCTCTCACCTCCACCTCCTACATGACACCAGATATGTAAAAAAATCACCCTTCCTGGGCGAGTCGAACTTGGACAGTTTTTCCAACACCGCGCATTCTATTAGATTAATATGAATCAACCTCCGCAAAGGTAGTAAGTACATCGGGTATTTGCAAAGCAAACATTAATCAAAGCAATCAAAATATCAAAATAACTAAAACAATCGGTTTCAAAATTTTTGTAGCATGCGTCATTTGTAAAACTACTTTGAATAATGCCGTCGTCGATTCGACGAAGCATATCCTTTACGTACAAAAAAAAAGCATGTACTTCCAGGGTTAAAAGAGCCAACAAAGAACCTTCTACAGTATAAACACAGCTGCAAAATATGCAAAAACAACCAGCTCCTTATCAAACCTCGATTGTTCTGCCCTTAAAATATCAGCAAGCAGTACCATGAATTTACAGTTGACAAGGAAATTATAATACTACCTACCACTCGTCAAGCCAATAAATTCAAGTGCAATAAAATAAAATTACATCGAATCTGGGGAATTCACTTCAAGTCGTTACCACAAAAACAACCGAGCCACAAATGTACTCCACCTAATTTAGATGTATTATGCCAATTAATCTTGCCATAATAGAATCTCCTTAAGTGGCCCTTCGTTTATATTAATTGAATAGGAATCGCAATATTATCTGATGCCAAGACAAAAAACACCCAAAGGAATTGTTTGTTTCATTTTCGGAGCTACATAGGCATATACAAATCTTCGGCTGTGGCAGTCTTTTGCACACCGATTTTCTTCATTCGCCGGGATAGCAAATAAAAACAAAAACATTTCCAAAAGGGGTAATAGCCAACAATTATTTTTAATTTTGTACGCTGTAGGGCAGATAACTAATGTCACAAATTCAGCGAATAACATTTTCAAAGTTTTGTGTTTTACAATTTTGAGAGACATTCTATTTTAAACATAGGCATAATAGCTTCGCTCGGGTAGCTATGTAAGTAAGTGTAAGTAGTTTCAAAAACTAAAATTGCAAACATGAAATATGAGTAAAGGTAGGGTGTTTATCGTATCCCTTTACAAGAGAACATGCTCTTTTTTTTGGTCTGGGGCCAAATTACCGCATCCGTTAACGAGTGAGTGAGTAGGACTCGTTATCGAATGATCGAGTAACCTCATTGGGATGACGGCACTCGATAGCTAACGTATAGAATAAAAATAAAATTGTACTAGAAAAATTCTACTACAACTCATAAAGTGACGTTTCTCCGGTTGATTCAAATATAGAAAAATATTATTTTAGTTGAATCCAAGAAATATTTGGAGCGGGTTTCCATTATAAACATAACGGTACATTTTTTTTTATTATGGTCTAAGTAGCACAAATATATTAATTGTTTTGTGAGGAAATTAACTTTTTTTTCGATTCTAATAGGGGTCGCTTTCCAATAGGTCAACCTTCGGATCTAAATAATTTTTTTTATAAGCCTCAAATGACCCCTAAAACACAAAGTGAGGAAATAACAAATAAAGCCAAAAAAAAAAATGTTAAGATTTTCGAAATTCTAACCTCAAAATACTCAAATAATCGCTGCGCGCGATTACAAAGAAAAACTATGGACAGGACATCGACTGAAATCATTAAAGAGGTCGCCGGGTCCTGTATGGCTGTTGGTCCGTTAGCAAATCACACATGACTACTATATTTTCAATTGTGTTTCATTTGTTTATGTTGAAGAACAATGTCGCCATTGTTAAATGTAGCAAATAGCGCCCATTTCTGCAATTTTAAATGAAATTGCAATTGCATGCATTTATGTACCTAGGGAAAATCAAAAACTTTAAAAAAAATTAACAATAAAAAAACAAGTTTCCTCGCAAAAATTTGTATGCAGAATATCTTAAAATAAACCAATTTAAACAAAAATCATAAACATTTTTTTTACCGCAATGTTCATAATGGAAACCTCAGCCAATCTGGATGTCTGGCCATAAATTCAGCCAGACAATTTTTTTGGATTGTGTGAGATTGACCCTAATTGAATAATTACATATTAGTTTATTTCAAAAACCACAAAAAATCAATTCTAAAATACTCACATAATTTTTTTGTTCGCACTCGACAGCCAGATTGCTTTCGAATTAAATGACACTCGTTTACTATGCTGTCATCTCAAATTTCGATACCGAGTGCTCGATATTGAGAGCGGTAATCCCAAATCGTCACATTTCGATAACGAGTTACTCGTTAACGGATGCGGTAATTTGGCCCCCGGATTTTTTTTATGGCTTAGTGTCAAATCGCCCAAAACCAAATCACCCAAAATGCAAAAATGTCACATTGCCCAACACTTTGATAAAAATAAATAAATAAATATAATTATTCTCTTCAGATTAGAATATTTATGGCCAGTTTTTCAGTGAGAGTTTAAACTTAAAGTGGAGTTTAATTCGTTGTTTAAAGCCCAAATTAAATAAAATTAGTGCATTCTTCGTATATGATTCTCTTATGCCCAGTTTCACAGTGAGAGTTTAAACTCTCGTTTTGGTTTAAGCTTCCGTTTAAATTTTTTTCGCTTTCACAGTGCTCGTTTCAACTCAAAGTAGAGTTTAACTCGACCTTTAAGTTACGCCAGTACTCTGCGGTTTAAACTTTCCTATGACCTGTAAAGGTAGGCACTTCACACATTCTCGCATTTAAGTTCACACAGTCACATACTGAGGTTCACGCATTCATAAATTGAGAGTAGCCATTTTCATTGGTTGAGGCATAGAGAAAATGTAGAGAAACTGTCATCGCCGTTGACAATCGTTTGACAATGGTTTTGTTCTGTTGTCAGTACACACATTCACGCATTTAAGTTCACACATTCACATATTGTAGTTCATGCATTCACCAATTGAGATAATGCGTTTTCATTGGTGGAAGCATAGAGAGAATGAAGAGAATTGTTTGACATTTCAAAACAATAGCGGCGAATTTTTGTCTAACATAGCTTCCAAAACTGCGTTTATTTAACTGGAAGGTTAATTCAGACTGTGAAACCGAACGAGTTAAACGATAAGTTTAAACTCTCGTTCACGTTTAGTTGATCTACAGTTTAAACTCTCACTGTGAAACTGCTAATGCCCAGTTTCACAGTGAGAGTTTAAATTAGTGCATTCTGTTTGTTATTCTGATACAGACCTTTTTAGCTCAGACGCAGACCTTTAGCGCGAAAGCAAAGTTCACAAGCGGAAGTGCATCCTACTGAGATATAGCCGAACGAATTTTGAGATCACGAAAATAGATCTTAATGAGAAGCAAGATCTCGTATTGTTATTGTTATGCATACAAACTAATGATCCAATCCGGATCAACTATTTTCTACCTTTTTACGTAAAAAACGCGTAAATAAGTACATAAACAGCGTAAAAACCCGTAAAAACGTAAAAAACTCGTAAAAAAGGTAAAGAAGAGTAAATAAAGTAAATTACTGAAAAAATTAGAGGCATTATAATATCTGTCAAATTCTAAATAAATAAAGAAAATTTTGCAATCGTTCATTCAGTGTCGTGTTGAATTATTCTACATATAAATTGAATTTTTTTTTATAATGTGCCAAAAATATTATTAATTTAATTTATATAAAATTAGTTTCACTGGTAGACCAAAATCCGTGAATTTTGAGGGAAATAACTATAACTACCTGCATATTATTTAAATCCCTTTTAGGAAAAGGCCATTTTAGCGACATCCGAAGAACAAATAATAAACCACTTCTTAATGAGAAACTTAGACGCAGAGGGATTAGAGAGCTTACACTGTTTTCGCCAACAAATTGATTTTTTTCATACACTTTTTCGACAAGAAATTAAAAATCCAACAGTTTTTTGGAGCACCGCGAGCATTCATTACCCTGAACTGTGATCTTTAGCTTTGAAGCTTCACCAGCAGCGTCCGCGCAGATTGAAAGAGTTTTCTCAAACTGGGCTCAAATACATAGTCCTTTACGAAATCGACTGACCTTTGCAAGGTCTAAAAAACTCATTCATGTATATTTTTCGCTTAATCCAACTAATGTTGACTATATACAACTAATGTTGACTATATATTGAATCAGAAGAATAATAAATATGATTCATTGTTAAAAAAAATTCAAATTTTTCTCGTTTTTTATTTGTTCAGAATTTATTATTATATTTCAGGAAAAGAATACAATATAATATAATAACAGGGTTATTCCTGATTAATTCATTGCTGGGGGTCCGCATTCCTTATACCTACACTTAAAGGTTGAGAAACATTGGATTAGAGAATCTGTTTTCAACAGATCGGGCTTTTTAATCATTTTATCGAAAAGAAGATAAAAACCCAATGGTTTTTTTGGATACCGCAGAGATTAATCAGGGGCCGAATTACCGCATCTCGTTTTCGAATGATCGAGTAAAATTGTATTTAAAATGATACTCGATAACGAGAGCGTTAATGCCAAATCGTCACACTTCGATAATAAGTAACTCGTTAACGAATGCGTAATTCGGCCTCAGATCCAACTCTCATCTTCTGTTTTGAAGCTCCCCAATTAGGATTATTTTCCGTGTTTTTTTTTAACTTTTTTACATTTTTTACATAAGCATAGTAAAAATTCAGCATGTAAAAAACTAATGTAGAAAACGTAAAAAACTACGTAATAAACTTCGAATAAGACGAACAACACTGTGGGTGATAATAAACGCGGCTATTATTAAACGTTGTAAAAGTACAACATATTTGGAGAACTTGCCCAAAGTTTGTCAATGAACATTTTTAATGACTCAGATGAACGTCCGAGTAAATAAAAATTCAGAACTTAGTGGTCGAAGTTATGTATGGAGAAAGGCCATTGCAGAATAAACAAATGTGTGCGCCCCACTGTTAAACACGGTGGTGGGTCAGTAATGGTGTGGGGGTCAATGTCAACTGCTGGTGTTGGTAATCTTCACATTATTGATGGACCAACCTTGGGGTGATAAAGGACTTTGTCTATCTAGGCTCTGCTATAACATCAAAAAATGCGATCTTAAATTATTAAACGAAGGATAGCTCTTACCAATCGCTATTTCATTGGGCTAAGAAGGCAATTGAGTAGTAAATTCCTTTCCCGATCGACTTAGGAGACTTTATATAAGCCCCTTTATGGAGCTGAAGCAAGGACTATATCGAAAGCGGATGAAGATATCCTTCATCCTTCGAGAGAAAAACCCTCCGTAAGATATTTGGTCCCGTTTGCATTGACTGGTTCGGAGGAGAAGATTCAACCACGAGTTGTACAGTGACGTTGACCTGGTAAAAAAACTGCACATAAGTCTTTAAGATGGCTAGACATGTAGAGCGTATGGACAAAAACGCTCTGGTTCGGAGAATATTCGATTCTAACCCGGAGGGTCAGCTTAACAGAGGACAACCTCGGCTTAGGTGGCGCGCACAAGTAGAACAAGACGGGAACCCTACGAAATACCTAATCCCAAAATACCTTTTGGACAAAATACCTTTTTTTGATATTCTGACCTTTGGACATAATTCTTTTTGCGAAAATACCTTTTGGACAAAATACCTTTTTTCGAGAAAAAGGGATTTTGAAGGTATTTCGCCAATACTAGATCCAACCCACTCTCTGTTATTCCAGAACCACGACGAGGACGTGGTGGGTTGACGGTTCCATCTGTTTTTTTTGTGTTTTTTTTTTTGTTTTTTTTTGTTTTTTTTTTTTGGGTAATGAAAGCGGAAAAAATAGAAAAAAATATATCTTCATTGTATGTTACAGGATAAATCAAATCAAATGGTGGAAAAAATATTTGGAATTTAGAAAAAAATATTATGCCCAGAAATAGAAGTGAAGCCCAAACTATTAATAAAGAGGAAGTCAGCAACTTCTGCCCAAATCCAGACTTGAATACATTTTTAGAAATGTGGTATATAGAGAAGGCTAAAATATAGAGGCGGCGCGCGCCTTCTCTCAATAATCCACATTTCCAAAAAGGTATTTTGTCCAGAAGGTATTTTGGGAAAAGGTATTTTGTCCAAAAGGTATTTTGTCCAAAAGGTATTTTGTCCAAAAGGTATTTTAGGAAAAGGTATTTTGGGAAAAGGTATTTTGAAAAGAGGTATTTCATCACCAACCCGAACAAGACCTCAACCAACTTGGAGTGCGCAACTGGAGGCAGGTAGCTAAGGACCGGGCTAACTGGAAGTAAGTAACATTAGTATAATGGACCAGTACATGTACATGGAGATCTTACAAAATAATCTTGCAGAAAGTTCACGCAAATTGGGGTTAGGGAATGAGTTTTACTTATACAAAGCCAATGATCCCAAGCACAAAACTTATAATGTAAGATCCCGGCTGCTCCAGAACTGTAAGCAAATTATGTAAAATGTGGGGTCATATGGAAGAAAAATTAAAGAAATGAGCTATAAAAAAGTGGAATGATTTAAAAAATACGTTAGTAGCAGAATGGTATCTGATCCTACTGCAGAAAACTAGTAGAATCCATGCCAAGGCGCTTACCAGCTGTTCAAAACCAAAAAGGCTTGCCAACCAAATTTTAAAGAGTTTTGTATCTTTTATTACACAATTTTTATTTCATGTTTTGTTGAAGTGTCCAATTTAAACTTTGACATTACTTTGAGATTTTTTTTCATAGTGCTTGTTTTCTACTCCAATTAAAATGAATTGATGTTTTAAGCTTTTTTTATACTAAACAAATAAGACATTGTAAATAGTATATATTTATTATTTTGTTATGTATACATGTTTTTTTAGTCGATGTGGAAATCTTTTTTGCCAACTGTCCCATTTTGACTTTGATCCACTTTTGTGTCTGAGCTAAAAGCTGTGTAATAAAACGGCAACTTCGCGCTAAAGGCCTGTATCTGAGCTAAAAAGGTGTGCATTGTAATCCAGTTTGTTTTATTATGCCCGTGATCTAATTCGGATCAGATCAGCATAATAAAACGCGGCTAATATACAGAGTGTCCTGGTTAAGAGGTATAACTCTTTAACTGGAGATTCCTGAAGTTCCGGCGAACAAAAAATCGTAGGGCAGAGGGGTCTGATGTTTGGTGATATAACTACTTTAGACGATGTTATTACTGAAATTTTATAGCTACAAAGTCAGTTTTGTACATTTTAAAGAGGCAATCAGCAAAAAAGGAATTGCTCCTTAAACTCAAAATTATGAAAATTTATTGTTTCAATTTTTTACTTAAATGTATTTTTCTCAAAAATTTTACTCAACAAAAAAACATTTTTTTTTACTAAAGTTTTATCTATGGCAGATTCTCTAAAAGTTATGTTAAACAACTTTTTTACATACGGTTAACAGAAATTGTAGTTAAAGTAATTTTTTTCAGACAAAAATGATAAAAACCATGCAAAAGAAAGAATTATTATTACAGCCAAAGTTTGGGACTAAATCGACCAATCCACCGTTCGTTCAATAAATCTATTTCATATTCATTCAGGTAGCTTCTACAGAAGTGGTCATTCTGGCCATGTCCGGTTAAAACCCCGACGAGCACATGGGTTTGGCTCCTTCCGATTGAAAGTAGAGATGTTGATCTTTTCTGGGAGACTGCGTGCTATAAGCTGCGGGTTATGTGCCCTTGAAGTTCCTGGTAAAGTCAAGATGGAGTTTCTCGTATTCGGTGCATTGCATGAGTCCTGAAGTTAAAACATTCCTGAATTTTAGACATATGGTCTCCGTGAGTAGCAATTTGAAAAGCCTCTTTTCGCATCGGCGAGGCCGGTGCCTTTAATGTTTAGTCTGGGAGTTAAACTTGGCAAATATCACTTTGATGTGTACCATCGAGTATGGAAATCTAATTGGCACACGCCGAAGTTCGATGGAATGCGTACAATATTTTCGATTAATTTTAAAATGATCCTCTTTCGTCACAACAATCACATGAAAGCATAAAATCGAGTTTATTTGTATTGATGAATGTTACTCAAAAATATGAATACATTTCGTATGAAAATACTATACGCCAATATTCAACATTAACACATCTTATTGACGTTTGTGTTAAATATTCACAAAATCCACTCAATAACCCGAAATGAATTATTCAACAGCCGTCAGTCTATTGGAACCGCAAGTGTAGTACCCTGCTTTCAGGACGTGCATGCATGTACAGTACATGTCTATACCTATACAAGTACGCAAGTATATAATACATTCTTTACATATTCTAATTTATTTGGTGACTTGTGTATGTTATTTTCTTCTGTTGATATTTCTAATTAAAAAGGACGAATATGAACATTGACGACGGGATGCTGAATGTGAATGGTATAACCAGTTTGATGAGCGGTAAATTTTTAGGCTGAATAACATTTAACATGTTTACATCTAGTCTTTCCTGGAATCAACAGTTGTTGGTACTTTTGAGGAATAAATTTAAAAAAAAAATATCGACACATGTATGTTTGTACGACTATGAATGCCTATCAGGTATGTCCTTATCGAGGTTAAAACTGAAAAGAAAAAGGGATCCGACTCCGAGTCGGTAATAGGGCTGAGGGTGGTTTCATCCGTGCAATGTTTCCATGTTGTTAGGGAAATAGGGGACCATTAAGTTCGCTCAGGCATTTATCTCAGAAACCGTTGGACGTTGAAACTTCAAATTAGAATACATTTTGGTGGTCCATACATATGTATGTACATACGAGTATACATATGTTCCACTACTTGTCACTCAAAAATATTATGAAACAACTATACCAAGAAGGAGGTCTGGAGGCTATGAACTCGTTGAAGGCAGTTTTGGTTACGTTTTGGTTTTGAAGCATTCGGTCGGTTGTGTGACATGTCGGGGGTTGTCGTGGAGAAGGATTGGTTATTTCGGGTGCAGGAGTTGGAGTTTTTCGAGCATTTCGTCGATCTGTTGACAATATTTCTCAGCTGTGATTGTTTCGCCAGGATTCAGGAAGCTGTGATGGATCAAACCAGCTGTAGACCACCAAAGTGGGAAATGATGTGGTGCTTCATCATGATTCAACCATTGAGCCCACTGTTGGGCATTTTTGCAAAAGTGCTTGCAAAATTTAATTTTCGCGTGTGTCTATAATGCAAAATGAACTAATCTTCTGGATTAAGAATTATTTGGACTTCAACAAATCGAAACAATTATTAAGTTTGGGCAATTGGTATGATAAGTACAGCCAGTTAAAGTTAGGTAATTTTTAGTATATAAACGAAAAATTGTTTTTTTTTTTTGTCTGGGTGTACAAATTTGGTAAATTGGTTAAAACACATTGATTTTTTACTTTCTTGGTATACATGGTTGTTTTTAATTTAAATACGAACTATTTTTAGTTTTTGGAATTTTAATTTTTTGAAATGTAGTGTTTTTTTGAAAACATGTGTTTAGCACACTTTTTTGATTTTATGTTGAGTTTAAAAAAAAACTTCTATAATGTTCAGTCTAAACTCAACGGAAATTTAAAATACATGTATTTCTGAACATTCTCCTAGAAGCTCAGCTGCAAGTATTTTCAATTCTTTGAGCTAGCGAGATTTGATTAGTGTATGTAAATTTTTTTTTGCGTTTTTTTTCACATTTTTTTTTCGAAGAAAAGAAGTTTGTAAATACAGTGTACTCTCTCCTTACGGACACCTCTCATTACCGGACACCTCTCATTACCGGACACCTCTTATAACCGGACAGATTTCAAAGAACGGATATAAATACACGATTTTTCATATAAAAAATTCTCCCATACCCGGACTCTCTCGTAACCGGACACGGGCACCAATTTTCGTAGCCGCAATAGAATGTCGCTCTCTCATAAATGAACAAAACACATCTACGTATGCCAAGGAAAATTCCTCCGATTCTGCTGAATGAGGACCTCATAATTAGCTGTTTCATATCTGTTTGAAGATTTGTTTATTTCTGCTTTGCAAACGCTGAATCAGGCTGTATATAATTTCCATTTAATTTAAGAGTACAGAGTGTGACTAATAGGTGAAACGGATATTGGTTGATTAGTTTAGTTTATTATTATTCCATCTACTGAGCTTAACTCTAACAGATTTCAGATATGTTATTATAAAATTAAAATAAAAAAAAATTAGTTAGGACCAAGAACATCCAATAATAAAAAGCTAAACTTAGATCTATCATAAGTAACTTAAGTCAATCTTTCTACATACTGAGTTAAAAAGTTTTATACATTTAGTTAAAGGGTCATTGAAACCATAATTATAATCATGCTTAGGAATAAATAATAAGTTACGTGGACGAAGTATCCTTTCTGGTGCATACATTTGAAATGTAAAAAGAATATCAGAACATATAAGTCTATAAGAAAATACATCATGAACAAACAATATACAATGAACATTTCTCCTTTTTTCGAGGGTATCTAGTCCGATTAAAGCACATCTTGTTGAATACGGGGGAATAGCACCAAGATTCCATTTCATTTTCTTCACAACAAATCATGTGAAATTCTTTTGTATTCTTTCCAATCGAATTTTTGAATTGGCATAAGAAGGACACCAGATAATGGAACAGTATTCAAGTAAAGGAAGAACTAAACACATGTAGACTGATTTTAGAGTGTACGGGTTACAGAGCTCAGTGGTCGCCGTGGCCGTGGTGGTTAGTGCGTTGGACTCCCACGCAATGCTGCCCGGGTTCAACTCCTGGTCGGGTCTAGCAGCTAAAAGAGTCACCTCTTTCGAATGTCTGACAAGCATCAAAGAGTATCATTTGTCACGATTGAGCTTCTCAACTCGCCGTTCGGAGTCAGTAGGTATTGGGTCACTTTAGACTGGGAATTCTGAGCCAGAGCGAGAGGGAAGATGTTTGTGTGAGAGTGAGCGAGAGGGAAGATATTTGTTTACATTAGAAGGGGTATCAGGTTACACTTTTGTTTACATAAGCGTGGGAAAATATTTAATTGCCCATTAAAGTGTCATGTGATTGATGTTTGCCGCTTCCGGTTTTTGTTTACATAAAGTTTTTATTTTTTGTTTTTGTTTACATAAAGAATGTATCGTGTTACATTTTTTTTTATTTATGTCTATCTGTCTGTATATACATGTATATACATATATACATATGTATGTGTGTATGTGTGTGTGTGTGTATGCTTGTACATATGTATGTGTATATGTATTTGGATATGATGTGGCGCCATATGAGTCATCTTCAAAGCAGTCGCGTGTCATATATGTATGTATGTACATATGTATATCGGTGTTTTTGTTTTGTTTATTGGACGAAGGAAGTAAAAAGCGTCAGAGGGAGAGGAAAGATATGCGGCTGTTTACGTTTGTGGGCGAAGGGGGAAAAATGATGAGAGGGGGGTGAACGATTTCCTGGGTCTACTCATCCAGATCAGATTGTTTATTTTGAGCAGCTGGGGGAACAATGGTGAGAGGGGGATGAGAGGGGGTGAACGGTTTCTCGGATCTATTTATCCAGATCAGATTGTTTATTTTGATTGTTGTCTGAAATAGGTACATTTTTGTTTTTTCATTGCCGATTCTGGCACAGGGAGCCAGGAAGTGACGTCATCAAGGAGATATAGGGTTACATTATTTGGGGGTGAAATCTGAGAATTCGGAGCAATTAGTGTCATGGAATGTGATTGATGTGTACTTAGTGTGTACTTAGTGTACTTAGTGTGTACTTAATGTACTTAGTGTGTATCAGAGAGTACTTAGTGTTTGTGTATACATACGTATGTATGTGTATATGTGTTTGCATAAGATCTGGCAGTATATGAGTCATCTTCAAAGCAGTCGCGTGTCATATATGTATGTACATATGTATATAGGTGTTTTTGTTTTGTTTATTGGACGAATGAAGTAAAAAGCGGAAAGAAAAATTCTGAGTCAGAGGGAGAGGAAAGATGTGCGACTGATTTATATTCGTTGACTGATGTGGAACAATGATTAGGGATGAGAGTGGGTGAATCGTTTCCTGGGTATGGTTTCCAAGGTCTACGCATTCAGATCAGATTGTTTATTTTAGCTTTTGACTGAAATGGGTAGTAGTGCTGACTGTAATATTTCAAGGACAATTGTTTTTATTGGACGAAGAAGTAAAAAGCACTAAGCCAGAGCGAGAAAGAAGAAGTATATTTGCAGGCAGATGGGAAACAATGATGAGAGAAGGAAGAGAGGGGGTGAACGATTTCCAAGGTCTACTCAACCAGATCAGATTGTTTATATTCGCTGATGGAGGGGAAACAATGATTAAAGGGGGTGATCGGTTGCCAAGGTCTACTCATCCAGTTGGAATATTCATATTTCGACATGCTTAAAAGTCTTGGTCTCATTATCTTTCGACCATATTTATGGAATTTGCTGACCGAGGGCTAGTGGAATATTCAAGATCAACAAGTTATTGTTTCGGCTCATAATGTTCAAGCGTATGATCATCTGGTATTCAAGGCCATTGTGTATGTATATGTTTCTGCGCTTTCATAAAAAAAACCGTTTGTATATCAAATAAAAAATAAAGGAATAGAGCAAGAGGTCGACACATCGCTGGTATCGAATTCAATCCATCCATTCGAATCATCATCATTATCATCAGAGACTAAGAAGAGATAAATAAATATTAAGTACCTATCAGAAGTTCAAAGAAGATAAAAAAAAATGTTTATTGTGATATCGATATGTAAACAATGTTGGAGTGTTTCTCATTCATTCGTTTGTATGATGAGGATAGAAGATTTGTTGAACGTGTAGATAAAAAAAAAAAATAATGGAACTTTTTAAAAAATAATTGTGTTTTATTTAAAATTAATCAAATCAATATATCCATCTTTTTCAGTTATAATTTTAAATTCTTCTTTTATAATTAGTCCAAATCAATAACCCTTCTTTATTGTTAGGCAAGCGAACAAGATATCCCACGCCTGTTGTTCTTAGGACAGTACACTCTAATCATTTCTCTATTTCCATGATGCTGTTGCTGGTGACTGCGTATTATAATTTTCTGGGGATGAAATCCATTACACTAGAATTTTGTTTAGCTCCATTCTGATCCATTTTGACAAAGACAACTGATGTCAGTCTCCAATCAGGGATCTCTTCAATTTGTATAAAACCAGTTAGCTCATAATTTTTCAAATGCTGCCAGTATTCGTAGTATGAAAGTCGTTTAATCTTGTTCAGCTTATCAATTGCAACTTCTCCCGATGCTAATATATGATATTCGATTCGCGTAGCTCTTCAGCAATTAAATTTACCTCATTCTGGATCTGAAGGTTATTATTTCTAGCTTTTTGAGTTGCGATTAAAAGTCTTAGTCTATTCACGAGCACATTTGGATCATACCAATGAACATAATCGACAGGATTAGTAGAGTATATCATATCAGCTGAATATGCCTTACCAATTTTACTTTTTACTTTCCGCGATAAATTTTGAACTAAAGGTTGGATAATTTGCTTATATTTCTGGCCCTTATTACCTTTAACCTGTGAACTGCCATCATGGTATTTCATGTGTGCATTTGTTTTTTGCAGTATTTTCAGATATTGTTCCAAGTCTTCATTAGTGTATCGACCTTTTCGAGGATTTTTGCGTAAAATTAGCTCATGTAGGCCATCAGTTCCAGGGAAGACTTCATCGTCAATAACGAATTCATCTTGTTGGTTTATTTGAAAACTTGATGTACCTAATTTCAACGCATTCGATTGTAAATCAAGGTATGGCCCATAAATCTTGTCACGGTTTGAACTTGATAATAACAAACTGTTAAGTGGAGTACTCTGATCAAGGCTATTTGCAGATCTTCTAAATGGTACATCTCCTTCTTCTTCTTCTGTTTCCAATTGTGTTGATATTGAATCCACTGAGGAATATAAGTCAACGCTGTTTTTTTGAGATTTCATCTATTGAAGCGGTTCCTTCTGACGACTGACTTTTAAATTATAAGCGTCGTTGCGGTCCTCGTTCACTTGTATTCTCATTAATTTGATTAACTATTTCATCATTTTGTGCATTATCCGTTTTGACATTTACAATGATGAGAGAGGAAAAAATGCTGAGAGGGGTGAACCGTTTCCTGGGTATGGTTTTCAGGGTTTTCAGTGCTGACTACAATGTTTCAAGAAAAATTGTTTTTATTGGTCGATGGAAGTAAAAATCGTGTGACTGTAGAAATTCTGAGACATAGGGAGAGGAAAGATGTGCGAGTTTATATTTGTTGACTGAGGGGAAAGAACAATAGTGAGAGGGCGGTGAACGATATTCAAGGTCTTCTCATGCAGATCAGATTGGTTATTTAGGCTGTTGACTGAAATTAATAGAGGGGCTAGAGAGGGTAATACTCATAGAGAACAGATTAATTATTATGACTTGTTGGCTGAAATGGATAGCGGGGTTAGTTATTTCCAAGGTCTACTCATCGATATCGGATTGTTTATTTTGGCTGTTGGCTGAAATGGGTGAAGGGATATTCAAGATCGTTGTGTATATGTTTCTGCGCATGCATAAAAAAAAACTGCGTATCAAATAAAAAATATAGCAAGAGGTCAATACATCGTTCAATCATCGTCATTTATGCTGACAACAGATCGAACGTAGTTTATCGAAAGCGTGGCTCGTAAAATTTGGAATGATTTATCTGGTCGCCATAGGCCACTCTTGCTTACTTCCTCCATTCGTATGTTCAGTAGTTTCTTGTTATAAACATATTTTGCTTAATCGACTATACTCATAGCTACGGTCTGTGCGGGGTCCTTATGCGAGTGCTTCGGATGGTATGGAATATTCATGCTTTGACATGTTTGAAAGTCTTGGTTTATTTATCTTTTTGACCATATCGTTTATTGAATTCGTTGTGGATCATATCAAATTTTTGCTGATTCTACTATATTCCTGGTTACGGTCCGTAGTGGTCCCTTATTCGAGTGCATTGAATGGTAAGGTTATGGGTATCTTTGGTATAAACAAATTTTGCTGATTCGACTATATTCCTAACTATGTATGGGTCCTCTCATATGAGTGCTTCCAATGATAAGGCTATAGGTATCTTATATATAAACAAATTTCTCCGATTCTCCTAGCTATGCGAGAGCTTCGAATGGTAAGGCTATAGGTATCTTTTGTATAAACAAATTTTGCTGATTCGACTATATTCCTAGCTATGATCCGTATGGGTCCCTTTTGCGAGAGCTTCGAATGGTAAGGTTATGGGTATCTTTTGTATAAACAAAATTTTGCTGATTGGACTATATTCCTGGCTACGATCTGTATGGTCCCATATGCGAGTGCTTCGGATGGTATGGAATATTCATGCTTTGACATGTTTGAAAGTCTTGGTTTATTTATCTTTTTGACCATATCGTTTATTGAATTCGTTGTGGATCATATCAAATTTTTGCTGATTCTACTATATTCCTGGTTACGGTCCGTAGTGGTCCCTTATTCGAGTGCATTGAATGGTAAGGTTATGGGTATCTTTGGTATAAACAAATTTTGCTGATTCGACTATATTCCTAGCTATGGTCCGTATAGGTCCCTCATATGAGTGCTTCGAATGGTAAGGTTATGCGTATCTTTTGTATAAACATATTTCGTTGATTCTTCTAGCTGCGGTCTGTATTGGCCCCTAATACGAGTGCTTCGAAAGGTATGGAATATTAATGCGAAGTGTTGAAAAGTCTTGGTTTATTTATCTTTTTGACCATTTCGTTTATTGAATTCCTTTTGGATCATATTTCTAAATAATGCACACACACACAGACATTTGCCAAAACTTTTCTAATACCAAGTTTGTCACATTGAATAACAGTGTCCCATATCCTTATAAATAGGTCCCAACCAGCAGACAATTTTTAGTAATATTTAGACATGCTGATCATAAAAGAACAAATCGAAGAGTATCTTCAACAAGCTGAGGCATTGTGTTGGGACTGGGAGTTCAAGACGTTAATAGCTGCTATACGAGGAGTTAACAATGAAGGAAACCCTTAAAAATTATTATCCATCGCTTAATTTTTTTTAAAAATATTTTTACACTTATTAATAAAATATTATTTGTGTATACTTAAAAATTAATTTGTTTTCATTTTCATTTCATTTCGCTTTTGTTGTTGCTGATTGTTTATGCACTTTCCTTCAATATCAAAATCACCACTAGGTAATTGCTTAAATCCTTTACCAGGAGGCCCTTGAGGACCATCTTCTGACTTATAAGACCAATTGAAGCTTCTTCCGAACTTATCCACACTCATATTGCTTTTGATGATGTGCTTACTTAGAACTTGGATTAATATATGATATTCGATTCACATAGCCCTTCAACAATTGAATTTATCTCATTCTGAAGATTATTATTGCCAGCTTGTTGAGATGCGATTAAAATTTTAATCTATCAACGAGATCATTTGAATCATACCAAGGAACATAATCGATGGGATTTTTAGAATAGCTCATATCAGATGAATTATTATTATTATTGTTGTATGCTTTTCCTATTTTCGCTATCACTTTCTGCATGAGTCGTTGAAGTAAAGGTTGAATAATATTTTTAAACTTATGTCCTCTACTACCTTTAACTTGTGAGGTTTTACCATTATAATTTTTCAAGTGTGCTTATTTTTTTTTTTTAAATCTTAAGATATTCATCCAAGTCTTTATTGTCATATCGATCTTTTTTAGGGATTTTCCGAAAATTAATTCATAGAGCCCATCTGTTCCAATGAAGATTTCTTTATCAATAACGAAATCCTTTTGTTTGTTAATTGCAAAACTTGGTCTAATCAATTTTGTTGAATTTAACTGACTGTAAATCAAAGTATGGCCCATAAATCTTGTCACGATTTGAATCTGATGGCGATAGACGGTTGAATGGTGTACTTTGATCAAAACTATCGGTGTCGAAATTTTCGGGCGTTCTCAATGAAGCATCTTTGTCCAATGGTTGAATGGCTGAGTCTGGAGATGAAAAGTCAAAACTCTCCATTAGAGCAGGTTCTACCTCTTCAAGTGAATTTTCGAATTCCAAGTGTCTTGACTTAAGGAAAAAAGAAATGCAATATTTGACCATGAAGAAGGATTTACGAATGAAAGATCTTCTTCAACGAATCTGACACTTTTTAAAACTACGTAGTGAATCATTACGAACTCGGTAGGCAAACTTAGGATCTTAGGATTCCATTCTACCTCGCTTAGCTAGTTTTAGCTTAAAGTCCTACTAAGTTGGTAGGGTTCAATATGTTAAAATTGATGATTGTCCTTTTAGAGTAACATCTGGTATTCCTTAAGGAGTCACCTTAAGTCATTATTATTTCTGTTGTTTATCACTAATCTACCACTAGTCGTCAAACATTGTAAGTACCTTTTTTTTTTGTCGATGATCACAAATTATATCACACAATTAAATCTGAAATTATATAAAGATGTTGCCACGGTCATTGACTGATCTGAATGGAATCACCTCTTTTTAAATTTTTTTTTTTTTTTTTTTTGAAATATTGATGTTTCAGTTTGTTTAGATCTAGTATATCTATTATATATCAATAACTTATAAATTCGAATCCTCTTACTAGAGTAACCTCTAAGAAAGAACCTATCAGTGCTGAAATAACAACTTATGTAGCTGTAGGTGGTAAAATAACATCTTACCTGTAGGTGCTGAAATAAGGACTAATCTGTGAGTACTTACCAGCCTAGGACATCTCCCATTATGATTATAAAATGGGAGTTCGTTCCAAACAGGGCGGTTCCAAACAGGTTGGTTCCAAACAGATCAGTTCCAAACAGTTCGGTTCCAAACAGGTCGGTTCCAAACAGGTCGGTTGCTAACAGGTCGGTTGCAGATAGCAGTTAGCGGATAGCGGTTAGCAGATAGCAGTTAGTGGAGGCGCTCTTCCGACATGGTAGATCACAGATCAAGTTACATACATATCGATGATAGAGCTGACGTAATCGATGCTGAGAGGGGAACGATGGTGAGAGGGGGGTGAATGGTTTCCTGGGTATATCCATCCAGAATAGTTTGTTTATTTTGATTGTTAGCGGGACTAGAGGCTTAAACTCATCCAGATCAGATCGTTTATTGTATTCTTAGTTCTTTTTGTCTCTTTTTATTTTTTTTTTTTTTTTATTCTTCTTGCCTCTTAATATCTTTATGTTTTCTTTATAAGTATAAAAAGAAAACCAATGTACACTAAATTAGACCAGTAGGATGATTTAATAAAATATTGACTTCTATTCTGGATGGATATACCCAGGAAACCATTCACCCCCCTCTCACCATCGTTCCCCTCTCAGCATCGATTACGTCAGCTCTATCATCGATATGTATGTAACTTGATCTGTGATCTACCATGTCGGAAGAGCGCCTCCACTAACTGCTATCTGCTAACCGCTATCCGCTAACTGCTATCTGCAACCGACCTGTTAGCAACCGACCTGTTTGGAACCGACCTGTTTGGAACCGACCTGTTTGGAACTGATCTGTTTGGAACCAACCTGTTTGGAACCGCCCTGTTTGGAACGAACTCCCATTTTATAATCATAATGGGAGATGTCCTAGGCTGGTAAGTACTCACAGATTAGTCCTTATTTCAGCACCTACAGGTAAGATGTTATTTTACCACCTACAGCTACATAAGTTGTTATTTCAGCACTGATAGGTTCTTTCTTAGAGGTTACTCTAGTAAGAGGATTCGAATTTATAAGTTATTGATATATAATAGATATACTAGATCTAAACAAACTGAAACATCAATATTTCAAAAAAAAAAAAAAAATAAATTTAAAAAGAGGTGATTCCATTCAGATCAGTCAATGACCGTGGCAACATCTTTATATAATTTCAGATTTAATTGTGTGATATAATTTGTGATCATCGACAAAAAAAAAAAGGTACTTACAATGTTTGACGACTAGTGGTAGATTAGTGATAAACAACAGAAATAATAATGACTTAAGGTGACTCCTTAAGGAATACCAGATGTTACTCTAAAAGGACAATCATCAATTTTAACATATTGAACCCTACCAACTTAGTAGGACTTTAAGCTAAAACTAGCTAAGCGAGGTAGAATGGAATCCTAAGATCCTAAGTTTGCCTACCGAGTTCGTAATGATTCACTACGTAGTTTTAAAAAGTGTCAGATTCGTTGAAGAAGATCTTTCATTCGTAAATCCTTCTTCATGGTCAAATATTGCATTTCTTTTTTCCTTAAGTCAAGACACTTGGAATTCGAAAATTCACTTGAAGAGGTAGAACCTGCTCTAATGGAGAGTTTTGACTTTTCATCTCCAGACTCAGCCATTCAACCATTGGACAAAGATGCTTCATTGAGAACGCCCGAAAATTTCGACACCGATAGTTTTGATCAAAGTACACCATTCAACCGTCTATCGCCATCAGATTCAAATCGTGACAAGATTTATGGGCCATACTTTGATTTACAGTCAGTTAAATTCAACAAAATTGATTAGACCAAGTTTTGCAATTAACAAACAAAAGGATTTCGTTATTGATAAAGAAATCTTCATTGGAACAGATGGGCTCTATGAATTAATTTTCGGAAAATCCCTAAAAAAGATCGATATGACAATAAAGACTTGGATGAATATCTTAAGATTTAAAAAAAAAAAAAAAAAAAATAAGCACACTTGAAAAATTATAATGGTAAAACCTCACAAGTTAAAGGTAGTAGAGGACATAAGTTTAAAAATATTATTCAACCTTTACTTCAACGACTCATGCAGAAAGTGATAGCGAAAATAGGAAAAGCATACAACAATAATAATAATAATTCATCTGATATGAGCTATTCTAAAAATCCCATCGATTATGTTCCTTGGTATGATTCAAATGATCTCGTTGATAGATTAAAATTTTAATCGCATCTCAACAAGCTGGCAATAATAATCTTCAGAATGAGATAAATTCAATTGTTGAAGGGCTATGTGAATCGAATATCATATATTAATCCAAGTTCTAAGTAAGCACATCATCAAAAGCAATATGAGTGTGGATAAGTTCGGAAGAAGCTTCAATTGGTCTTATAAGTCAGAAGATGGTCCTCAAGGGCCTCCTGGTAAAGGATTTAAGCAATTACCTAGTGGTGATTTTGATATTGAAGGAAAGTGCATAAACAATCAGCAACAACAAAAGCGAAATGAAATGAAAATGAAAACAAATTAATTTTTAAGTATACACAAATAATATTTTATTAATAAGTGTAAAAATATTTTTAAAAAAAATTAAGCGATGGATAATAATTTTTAACCCCTAAGCGTTAGTATATCAATCAATATGGGATTTATTGGGTAGATGTCAAAACCGCACTCGTGTAACAAATCCGCCAGAACAATTGTCAACATAATTGTTGACTGGACCCTCTTGAGGGAAGGGTTTCCTTCATTGTTAACTCCTCGTATAGCAGCTATTAACGTCTTGAACTCCCAGTCCCAACACAATGCCTCAGCTTGTTGAAGATACTCTTCGATTTGTTCTTTTATGATCAGCATGTCTAAATATTACTAAAAATTGTCTGCTGGTTGGGACCTATTTATAAGGATATGGGACACTGTTATTCAATGTGACAAACTTGGTATTAGAAAAGTTTTGGCAAATGTCTGTGTGTGTGTGCATTATTTAGAAATATGATCCAAAAGGAATTCAATAAACGAAATGGTCAAAAAGATAAATAAACCAAGACTTTTCAACACTTCGCATTAATATTCCATACCTTTCGAAGCACTCGTATTAGGGGCCAATACAGACCGTAGCTAGAAGAATCAACGAAATATGTTTATACAAAAGATACGCATAACCTTACCATTCGAAGCACTCATATGAGGGACCTATACGGACCATAGCTAGGAATATAGTCGAATCAGCAAAATTTGTTTATACCAAAGATACCCATAACCTTACCATTCAATGCACTCGAATAAGGGACCACTACGGACCGTAACCAGGAATATAGTAGAATCAGCAAAAATTTGATATGATCCACAACGAATTCAATAAACGATATGGTCAAAAAGATAAATAAACCAAGACTTTCAAACATGTCAAAGCATGAATATTCCATACCATCCGAAGCACTAGCATATGGGACCATACAGATCGTAGCCAGGAATATAGTCCAATCAGCAAAATTTTGTTTATACAAAAGATACCCATAACCTTACCATTCGAAGCTCTCGCAAAAGGGACCCATACGGATCATAGCTAGGAATATAGTCGAATCAGCAAAATTTGTTTATACAAAAGATACCTATAGCCTTACCATTCGAAGCTCTCGCATAGCTAGGAGAATCGGAGAAATTTGTTTATATATAAGATACCTATAGCCTTATCATTGGAAGCACTCATATGAGAGGACCCATACATAGTTAGGAATATAGTCGAATCAGCAAAATTTGTTTATACCAAAGATACCCATAACCTTACCATTCAATGCACTCGAATAAGGGACCACTACGGACCGTAACCAGGAATATAGTAGAATCAGCAAAAATTTGATATGATCCACAATGAATTCAATAAACGATATGGTCAAAAAGATAAATAAACCAAGACTTTCAAACATGTCAAAGCATGAATATTCCATACCATCCGAAGCACTCGCATAAGGACCCCGCACAGACCGTAGCTATGAGTATAGTCGATTAAGCAAAATATGTTTATAACAAGAAACTACTGAACATACGAATGGAGGAAGTAAGCAAGAGTGGCCTATGGCGACCAGATAAATCATTCCAAATTTTACGAGCCACACTTTCGATAAACTACGTTCGATCTGTTGTCAGCATAAATGACGATGATTGAACGATGTATTGACCTCTTGCTATATTTTTTATTTGATACGCAGTTTTTTTTTATGCATGCGCAGAAACATATACACAACGATCTTGAATATCCCTTCACCCATTTCAGCCAACAGCCAAAATAAACAATCCGATATCGATGAGTAGACCTTGGAAATAACTAACCCCGCTATCCATTTCAGCCAACAAGTCATAATAATTAATCTGTTCTCTATGAGTATTACCCTCTCTAGCCCCTCTATTAATTTCAGTCAACAGCCTAAATAACCAATCTGATCTGCATGAGAAGACCTTGAATATCGTTCACCGCCCTCTCACTATTGTTCTTTCCCCTCAGTCAACAAATATAAACTCGCACATCTTTCCTCTCCCTATGTCTCAGAATTTCTACAGTCACACGATTTTTACTTCCATCGACCAATAAAAACAATTTTTCTTGAAACATTGTAGTCAGCACTGAAAACCCTGAAAACCATACCCAGGAAACGGTTCACCCCTCTCAGCATTTTTTCCTCTCTCATCATTGTAAATGTCAAAACGGATAATGCACAAAATGATGAAATAGTTAATCAAATTAATGAGAATACAAGTGAACGAGGACCGCAACGACGCTTATAATTTAAAAGTCAGTCGTCAGAAGGAACCGCTTCAATAGATGAAATCTCAAAAAAACAGCGTTGACTTATATTCCTCAGTGGATTCAATATCAACACAATTGGAAACAGAAGAAGAAGAAGGAGATGTACCATTTAGAAGATCTGCAAATAGCCTTGATCAGAGTACTCCACTTAACAGTTTGTTATTATCAAGTTCAAACCGTGACAAGATTTATGGGCCATACCTTGATTTACAATCGAATGCGTTGAAATTAGGTACATCAAGTTTTCAAATAAACCAACAAGATGAATTCGTTATTGACGATGAAGTCTTCCCTGGAACTGATGGCCTACATGAGCTAATTTTACGCAAAAATCCTCGAAAAGGTCGATACACTAATGAAGACTTGGAACAATATCTGAAAATACTGCAAAAAACAAATGCACACATGAAATACCATGATGGCAGTTCACAGGTTAAAGGTAATAAGGGCCAGAAATATAAGCAAATTATCCAACCTTTAGTTCAAAATTTATCGCGGAAAGTAAAAAGTAAAATTGGTAAGGCATATTCAGCTGATATGATATACTCTACTAATCCTGTCGATTATGTTCATTGGTATGATCCAAATGTGCTCGTGAATAGACTAAGACTTTTAATCGCAACTCAAAAAGCTAGAAATAATAACCTTCAGATCCAGAATGAGGTAAATTTAATTGCTGAAGAGCTACGCGAATCGAATATCATATATTAGCATCGGGAGAAGTTGCAATTGATAAGCTGAACAAGATTAAACGACTTTCATACTACGAATACTGGCAGCATTTGAAAAATTATGAGCTAACTGGTTTTATACAAATTGAAGAGATCCCTGATTGGAGACTGACATCAGTTGTCTTTGTCAAAATGGATCAGAATGGAGCTAAACAAAATTCTAGTGTAATGGATTTCATCCCCAGAAAATTATAATACGCAGTCACCAGCAACAGCATCATGGAAATAGAGAAATGCTTAGAGTGTACTGTCCTAAGAACAACAGGCGTGGGATATCTTGTTCGCTTGCCTAACAATAAAGAAGGGTTATTGATTTGGACTAATTATAAAAGAAGAATTTAAAATTATAACTGAAAAAGATGGATATATTGATTTGATTAATTTTAAATAAAACACAATTATTTTTTAAAAAGTTCCATTATTTTTTTTTTTTATCTACACGTTCAACAAATCTTCTATCCTCATCATACAAACGAATGAATGAGAAACACTCCAACATTGTTTACATATCGATATCACAATAAACATTTTTTTTTATCTTCTTTGAACTTCTGATAGGTACTTAATATTTATTTATCTCTTCTTAGTCTCTGATGATAATGATGATGATTCGAATGGATGGATTGAATTCGATACCAGCGATGTGTCGACCTCTTGCTCTATTCCTTTATTTTTTATTTGATATACAAACGGTTTTTTTTATGAAAGCGCAGAAACATATACATACACAATGGCCTTGAATACCAGATGATCATACGCTTGAACATTATGAGCCGAAACAATAACTTGTTGATCTTGAATATTCCACTAGCCCTCGGTCAGCAAATTCCATAAATATGGTCGAAAGATAATGAGACCAAGACTTTTAAGCATGTCGAAATATGAATATTCCAACTGGATGAGTAGACCTTGGCAACCGATCACCCCCTTTAATCATTGTTTCCCCTCCATCAGCGAATATAAACAATCTGATCTGGTTGAGTAGACCTTGGAAATCGTTCACCCCCTCTCTTCCTTCTCTCATCATTGTTTCCCATCTGCCTGCAAATATACTTCTTCTTTCTCGCTCTGGCTTAGTGCTTTTTACTTCTTCGTCCAATAAAAACAATTGTCCTTGAAATATTACAGTCAGCACTACTACCCATTTCAGTCAAAAGCTAAAATAAACAATCTGATCTGAATGCGTAGACCTTGGAAACCATACCCAGGAAACGATTCACCCACTCTCATCCCTAATCATTGTTCCACATCAGTCAACGAATATAAATCAGTCGCACATCTTTCCTCTCCCTCTGACTCAGAATTTTTCTTTCCGCTTTTTACTTCATTCGTCCAATAAACAAAACAAAAACACCTATATACATATGTACATACATATATGACACGCGACTGCTTTGAAGATGACTCATATACTGCCAGATCTTATGCAAACACATATACACATACATACGTATGTATACACAAACACTAAGTACTCTCTGATACACACTAAGTACATTAAGTACACACTAAGTACACTAAGTACACACTAAGTACACATCAATCACATTCCATGACACTAATTGCTCCGAATTCTCAGATTTCACCCCCAAAAAATGTAACCCTATATCTCCTTGATGACGTCACTTCCTGGCTCCCTGTGCCAGAATCGGCAATGAAAAAACAAAAATGTACCTATTTCAGACAACAATCAAAATAAACAATCTGATCTGGATAAATAGATCCGAGAAACCGTTCACCCCCTCTCATCCCCCTCTCACCATTGTTCCCCCAGCTGCTCAAAATAAACAATCTGATCTGGATGAGTAGACCCAGGAAATCGTTCACCCCCCTCTCATCATTTTTCCCCCTTCGCCCACAAACGTAAACAGCCGCATATCTTTCCTCTCCCTCTGACGCTTTTTACTTCCTTCGTCCAATAAACAAAACAAAAACACCGATATACATATGTACATACATACATATATGACACGCGACTGCTTTGAAGATGACTCATATGGCGCCACATCATATCCAAATACATATACACATACATATGTACAAGCATACACACACACACACATACACACATACATATGTATATATGTATATACATGTATATACAGACAGATAGACATAAATAAAAAAAAATGTAACACGATACATTCTTTATGTAAACAAAAACAAAAAATAAAAACTTTATGTAAACAAAAACCGGAAGCGGCAAACATCAATCACATGACACTTTAATGGGCAATTAAATATTTTCCCACGCTTATGTAAACAAAAGTGTAACCTGATACCCCTTCTAATGTAAACAAATATCTTCCCTCTCGCTCACTCTCACACAAACATCTTCCCTCTCGCTCTGGCTCAGAATTCCCAGTCTAAAGTGACCCAATACCTACTGGAGTCGGCAAAAAACTGTTGGTCCCTTCCATACGTGCAAAAATATAACACGCACACACAAATGGTTGCGAGAAGCAGGCCCAGGTTCACCTCGAGCTGTAGCGCCAACTAAGTAAGGGTTACAGAGCTCACGAGAAGAATGTTTAAGAAAACCAAGCAATGAATTAGACTTAGCAACAACATAATCAATATGCGGTGTAAATGTAAGCTTAGCATCAAAAATTACACCAAGGTCTTTAATTACAGTTTTTCTACTTAGTGTAAACGAGGAAATGCTATAGCTACATAATACAACATTTAAAATACGATGAACAGAGAAAGAATGGCAGTTATGTATATTCAGCAAAAGTCGGTTGCGCTGACACTAGTGGACAATAATATTTAATTCATTTTGAAGAATTTAGCAATCATCTATACTTTTGATACGTAAAAAGATTTTTAAGTCGTCAGCATACATTAAAAAATTAGCATGACGCAGTAATTTTGGGATATCATTAATGAAAATATGAAAATATTAGATATAGAAAACTCTATTGGTTGTTAGGATATAATTCAGAAGTGTCAGTTGAGAATAAAATCTTAATATATAATCAGATTTTAAAACCTGTTTGTACATATGGTATCCAATTATGGGGTTGCACAAAGAAAACAAATTTACTAGCCATTCAAACATTTCAAAACAAAGTCCTTCGGGGAATAGTAAATGCCCCATGGTATATAAGAAATAATGACTTGCATCGTGATTTGCAGATTGATCACGTGACGGAAGTAATTAAAAAGGACGCAATCCGTCACAACGTGCGTCTGCAGATGCATATTAATCCGGAGATAGAAGACGTCTTAAATGTACGATATAATATTCGTAGATTAAGTAGAACTAAACCTCACGAACTTGTTATCTGACAATTATGAGAACCAGTATTTAAATTTAAATACCTTCTCAAACCCAAACTGAACGTTGAAACTAAAATCATTTGTCGATCTTTCTTTGATTGGTCATGATTAAGGAGGTGTTTTTGGTGCGGTTAGAATCCCACACTACTCTGGGTTTCCAACCCCACAGTGTCTTTCGAGATTTTCACCTTCGTTAAAAAAAAAAAAAAAAAAAAAAAAAAAATAATGAAAATATTAAAAAGTAGGGGACCTAAGTGACTTCCTTGGGGGACACCTGACAAAACTGCGATGGTTCTAGATTCAGTAGAATCAATTTTAATAATTTGTTTTCGATTTTGTAGGTAACAGGAGATCTATTTAAGTAACATGGAATGAATTCCGAATGACTTGATTTTATTTATAAGAATTTCATGACATACTGTCAAATTTTATTTTTTTATTTATTTTTATTTTTATTTATTTTTATTTCACATCATTATTACTTACAATAGCAAGATTAACAATCTTATAAAGTAATTGCAAGCCTAAGTAGATACTGAGCGCGGAGTGAAAAGAATTATAAGAAAACATATATGTATATTAATTATGATAAATTAGTCGATACCGAATGAGAAGAAAATGAAGATAAAAGTTCTAGAATATTTGAATCTATTTAAATGAAAGTGTAAAAGAAAAGTGAGCAATATTAACTGCTTTTACAAAATCTGTAAAAATAACATCAACTTGGTATCCTGTTTCACGACTTTTTGCCTATGTCCAGCTTTATAAATAGGGGTTATAAATGAAAGTTTCCATTCATCTAAGAAAACACCAGACGACAAAGAAAGATTAAAAAGGATACAGAGAGGAGCTGATAAGGAGAATTTGCATTGGTTTAGAGCATCAAAAGGAATATGATCAGGACCAGGACTTTGGCAGGAATTCATAGACTGTATGATTTGAATGACATCATTATTTGCGAGATGTATTGAGCCTATAAAGTCAGGGCTGGGCAAACGGCAAAAACCTTAATGAAATATTTTCAAATGAAAATTAAAGCAATTTTGTTCCCGTTTATTAATTTTTATATTAATCAATTTACTGTTCAATTTTAAATTTCTTCATCTTGCAGAATTTTTATTTCTGAAACATAAAATACACTGCACGCACTATTGTTACTATTGCACCCACTCATTATTCTTTGTTTTTGAACACATTCATCATTGCGCTTATCAAACTTGTTTTGTGAAGTGACAGAGGCAAATTTCCAATGGTTGTTCACAAACTGTAACATAGCAGTAAAACCTTGTTGCACACATAGTTGCTTGCGAATGTACAGTCCGACCAGTTTACTTGTTTTGTTATAAAAATAAAATATCGTAACTGCATATCTGATGAAAACTTGAAAGCCTGCCTGAGATTGGCAATAAGCAATTACACGTCTCAGTTTGCAAACATAGTGGACGATATGCAGTGCTATATGCTTCAACTTCTAAGAACTGCTGAATTTCCTCATTTTTTCTGCTGTTTGTTAATTGTTAAATCAATTTTTTTTTGTAAATTTCTTGAAATCTGATATAAAATAAATAAATAAAAAAAATACAATTTTATTTCTAAAGAAAAAAACAACTAAAAGAAAAAGAATTTGAATAAAATATTAGGACCAATATTGCAAAGGGGACCCCGACGTTTTGTAAAAGGTTAGTAGTAGCATTGTATTTATATTCTATAGTAATGACAAGAAGGGCATACAAATTGTTTGCAGGTTTCCTCGCAATCTCTGTGGCGCTGTTAAGAATATGATGTGTGTGTGGATTGTGTATAAGATAAGAATTTTGATTTTTAAAGTTTCGAATTGGTTTGTGTTTAGAAGAAAAGCTTACTCGGAAATATAGCTTGCAGGACAGAAATAGATTACGCTCACATTCTTATCTACACAACCAAAACGATGTTGTTGAGATAGGACATTATTCTGTGTGTATGTATCCCTTTTTCCTTTTATTAAATTGTTTTCAGGTTATTCGGTTGGCGAACTCGTATGTTTCTGTTCGATACGAATAAATTATTCACCCTATCATTAAATCCGCCGGTGGGAATGATTCACGAAAATTCGAAAATCGGTATCATTGAATCCGTTCGAAGGGAATCGTCTACTTGTCGGTAATGTGAACAACTTTTCACTTGATCATTGAAAACGAACGGATCGAATCTCTCCATACAAAGTTTGACGTTTCAGATCCGCGAGAAAATCGTTGCGGGTCTGGTGCTTTTGCTGTGGGGTTGGCTAGCATTTTTTTTTTACTGCTAAGAACTTTGATCGTGGAAAGTGCAGAAACAAACAAATGGTATCAGAAACATTGCGGCATAACATCCACCATTAGATCGATCTTATTTTCGGCCAAAAATAAGACAGAATGCAATGCAAATGGGACAGAATTCCAATCTTCTCTGGTGTTGTCACAAATCGGTAAGATTAAGTGTGTATAAATGTTCAAGTCTGGACTCGACGCTTATCGTCAAAAGTCGCCAAAGTTATGTAAAGGGAATCAAGTTGTCGCATAACTCCGCTTTTCGAGATTAGCCCCAAAAGTAGTTTGAAGATGGAGGATCTGGAACAGTCGACAGAAGTTCAAAAGAATGGTGTTGGCACAGAGTTGACCTGGTCACTGCCAAAAACTTTGAATGTTGAAAGTGCAAATGAATAACTAACTTCAGGCATACGTAGAATACACAGATCATTACACAAAACATGAGAACAAAACAAGGAAATTTTAATGGAAATAAGTGTAAATACTAAAAACGTTGAACTTTATAAATAAAATAAATGAAACACGACATTGGAATGCAGAATATTGCAAAAGCAAAAGCTTAAAGAAAAACCAAAAACGTATTTATTTATAATTTTTTATTCCTTAGATTATTGTTTTTACACCACAATCGCCTTTTCAAGTGTCAAATCAGAAAACGGCTGATTTCGAAAACATAAAAAGGGATGTAGATAGAGTAGTGTATCCGGCGGATTTAATGATCACGACGATAGGTGAATGTGAACCGAATGAGTGAAGGGAATCTCAGATCCGTCGGATTTAATGATAGGGGTGATTATCTTGTTTTCATATTCCTACACTTATGTATGTACATATGTATGTACATATGTGTGTATGTAATGTATATGTGTACCTCATGTGTGCTGTAGTTGGTATGCATATTATACTACATAATTTGATTATAATTTATAAGTACATAATTACATATGTAGAACATTATGTATTTGCATCATATGTCACAGCTGATTTTCATAGTCCTTCTGGCGGTAATGTTATTTACCTTTCTAGGCCTCTAGCTTCTGATTTCTGATCCAATTTTTATGTTTGACCCACTCTCTGTTTCACCAGAACCACGATGAGGACGTGGTGGACCGATGGTTAAATTTTATTTCATTAAGAAAGAATAAGGGGGTATTCTATTCCATATAAAGAGCTCCTCCTACAGTAGTAGATACCTACAGTATTGCGCAAAGCATTTTCAATTTTTTTTCAAATACCTATACAGTGATTTTGTATTTTAATTACTCTAAAAAAAGGCAGAATTCGAATGAAATACTGAGTTGAAAGTACTTACGTTGAGTTTATTATTTAAAAGAAAGCAAATAAATCCCTAACATATACCGTTGATGTTTTATAACAAATAAAAAAAAAAAAACGAACACATGCAATTATTTTTTTTTAATATGTAGGTATTTGGTACAATACAAAGTATTATAGCTAAATTGTTTTTTTTTATTCCTCACACCTTTTTGATATGGACAAAATAAGGGAGTTTATTAGCTAACAAAACATCAGAGAAAAAAAAACTTGCAAATATTTTGCACAGTACTGTATGTACTGCCAAGATAACAAAAAAACCCTTTATGCAGTGAAAATGCATTTACAGTATGTAGCTGTAAATTTACCAACTTCTCGCGATAGGCGCACGTTTGCGACAGAACATTTTTTTTATGGTTTTAGTTCCTCTGATGTGTGCCCATAAACACAAATATAAACTTATTCCAATTGGTTAACGTTTTTTTATGATTTGGGAGGACAGGACCTTATTAGGCGCTGGGCCTTATTTGGGTCACCTACCTTACATATTTTTCAGAATTTTTTTTTCGAGTTAATCTACATTTCGCCAACCACCCCCTCAATTGTTTCACAATACATTTTTGAGTGATAAGTTATCTCAAATATACATACATATGTACATATGTGGACCACCGTAATGTATAAATGTCCCAAATTTCAAGTTTCTAGGTACAGTAGAATTTCGGAAAGATGAACTATTCCAAAAGATGAACTACCCAAAAAAATTAACGGAATTTATTCACCATTGCAGTATTGTAAAAGATGAACAGGATGATTTTTGGATACTTGAGTAGATGAACGCTCTACCCACAAATTTGTTTTTCTTCCTTATTCGTATTTTAGTTATTCCTAGCAGATTCATATAACCGTCATTCTTTGGAAAACTGTTCTTTTGTGCTTGATTTTGCATTTTTGCATTTCATTTCGTTTGTTTGCATACCAGTGTGAAGTGAATCTATATAGAGAAAAGATGCCACCAGTTAAAGGCCGAGTACAGTTTGTAAATTTAAAATAAAAGTGCAAAGTGTTGAAAGACATCTTAACCAAAATTAAGTACCTACCTACCTACGTAAAATTAAGTACCTATAGGAACTTATAAAAATTCCTTATTACCATATGGGTAGGTTACGTTCGAAACTCTAAAAACGAAACTCCGGTCACATTTCCCTTTCCCTTGAAGCAATTTCTATAAGCACAAATCATTTCTGCGAAAAAAACAACACACATACGCATAACCCATTCGCTTATGGCAGTGAAATGAAATACAAATATACTCCACACAATAGTATAGGTATGCTTTTTTTTTAACACTATCAGATCTGTGTCATGGTGTGCTTAATACAAGCAACAGCCATAAGCAGAAATTTGCCAGGGTAAAATATGCATCAACAGGCTCATCATTTAGTGCTGGTGTTAGTGGTTAGGCTACGCTACATTTCAACACTACCGCTAGCAATAAATAAACAAATATAAGAACAAATATACATAATTAGAGTTTATGTTCGAGGAACTACATTACGCAAGACCTTTTTAAGTGTAATTTTGTTAAGATTAAAGTCAAGAATGTTTACATTTAAGTTATAGATTTTACTCATGCGGCTAATAGGCTCATGCATCCCGTAATTTGTTCTGTGATGAGGAACATGCAGTAACTCTATACTACGCAGGTGATGCGATCCCCCACGAAAGTTTAAACCTAAACAGGATAATAAGTCAGGTGCATCAATCAGACCTGAGATCAGTTGATGCATAAAAATTATATCATTATTGACCCTTCTTTGAGCCAAAGGCTGCATTTGCAACAGTTTTATCCGATGCAAATATGGGGGAAGGTTAAAAGGATCGTCCCAGGAAAGACCTTTCAATGCGAATCGAATGAAGCGTCGCTGGACAGCTTCAATACGAGTATTGAGATTTTTCTGATAAGGTGTCCATACTTGCGAAGCATATTCGAGGTGAGGACGGACAAGACTGTTAAATAGTGAGAGGGTGACATAAGGATTTTTAAATTCTTTACACCATCTTTTAACGAAACCTAACATTGAATTTGATTTATTCACAATGAGGTTTATATGCTCTTTAAAATCAAGTTCAGGGCTAAAGTAAACACCCAGGTCCTTAAAACTATAGACCCGACTGAGAGAGTGATTCGATATCAAGTAGTTGAATATAGTCGGTACCAGTTTCCTAGAGAAAGTCATGGACTGACACTTGAGTGTGTTAAGGACTAAACCATTTTTAGAGCACCAGGTACTGAAACTATCAATATCTGATTGCAGAAGTCTACAATCATTTATGGTTGTAATTGCTTTACTGATCTTCATATCGTCGGCAAATATAAGAATTTTGCTATGTTTTATGATTGATGGAACATCATTAATAGCAAGAATAAATAAAAGTGGACCTAGGTGGCTCCCTTGAGGGACGCCGGATCCTGCTAAGAAGGAGTCTGAAAGACAACCTCTAAATTTAACCTGATATGACCTCTGCTTGAGGTAAGAGCCAACCCACGAAATAAATATTGGGGGAAAACCTAACGCCTCGAGTTTGTAGATAATAATATCATGAGAAAGCTGATCGAAAGCTTTGGAGAAGTCAGTGTACACACAGTCCACCTCATGACCACTTTCTAAGGCATTGGAACAGTTATGGGAGAATGTTAATAGGTTTGTGACAGTAGACCTGTTTCTAACGAATCCATGTTGTTCTGTACAAATAATACCCCGACAAAGAAAAGTAAGGCTTTCACACACAACTTGCACAAATAATTTTGGTATGCATGACAACTTTGAAATCGGTCTGTAGTTCGTAATAATATTTCTATCGCCTTTCTTAAAGACGGGCGTAATAAACGATTGCTTCCAGAAGCTAGGGAAATGACCAGTTGATATGGAGATCTCAAAAAGAGACTTCAACGGCAGAGCAAGGACATCCCTGCATTTTTTCAGGACTATTGGAGGTACGGTCAGGACCTGAAGAGTAATCATCTTTCAGAAATGAAATAAATTTCGAAATAGTCTGCAAGTCTAAGGCAATGTTGGTAAAGCCAACTTGAGGAACATCTTTGAGATGCTCAAAGTAATCATCATCAATACTAAGCGGCACATCGTTAAAAGATTTACGAAAATTATCCGCGAAAGAGTTGCAAATATCAACAGGGTCATTAAAAACGCTGTTATTATAAGAAAACTCTGCTGGATATCCGTCAGACCTTTTCTTGGAATTAACCAAGCTCCAAAATTGTTTCGGGTTATTCCTAAGTGAGGTTTCCATTGTGCTAATATAGTCATTGTATAAGCTGCTTGAAAGCAGTTTGAATTCATCGAAAAATGCAATGTAAATATTAAAGTCCTTTGGGCTGAGACTTTTAATATAATTTTTCCATGCTCTATTTCTTTTATTTCGTAGAGTTTTCAGATCTTTAGTGTACCAAGGATGGTTCGATATTGCATTTTTCGATAATTTTGTTGGTATACAACTACTTATACAGTCATTTAGGATACTATAAAAGCATTTTACTGCATCCTCAATATTAGGTGAAATATTAATGTTTTGTAAATTGGAGCACCTTATTCTTTCAGACAGTTGCTGATAATTAGCTCGTCGAAAGTCAAAGATATACGAGCCATCATTAGGGTCACTATTATCATATATATGACAGCTCAAGTCAAAAAATACATCCAAGGGTGGATGATGTCTATCTATGTTAGTTATGCTTGAACAAGATTCTTGAACAACAGTACTAACAGGGTCAGAGGAAAATACCAAATCGAGAGTTCGATTATTGTAGTTTTTAATACAGCTGATTTGCTGTAAGTCAAAAGACGTAATGGAGTCCAGTTTAATAAGCTCCTTCTGAGCGGAATTAAACGATGCTGTGAGATAGGATCCATCCTCCGATGGAACCCAGATCGTTTGTGGCAAGTTGAAGTCGCCGAGCAATAAAATGTTATTTTCCGAGCAGGATAAGTCATGAATGTGTTCTAAGATAAGCGACAGCTCAGAATACAATGATGTATCACTACTAGGAGGAATGTATGAATAAATGATAAAGACAGTTTTGTCCTCAATACAAATTTTAATACAAATAGTTTCTGTGTTCAAAGGGAAAGGAACACTGAGTAAGCTGGAACTGAGGTGAGAACGAACTGCAATAAGCACCCCACCACCCAATCCCGTGCAACTATCCATATAACGATCTTTTCTATAAACTAGGAACTCGGAGTTGAAGAGTTCCGTGTCCAAAATTTTGGCGTTTAACCAAGTCTCTGTAAAAACAAAAATGTCATGTGGAAAAGCCTGAGAGTTGGCAAAAATATCGGTAGTTTTACTTCGTAACCCTCTTACATTTTGGTAGTAGAGGGACAATCGAGAGAGTTTTTTGAATTTAGAACCTGCGATGTGCTGGTATGTCTTTTAGATGCTCGATTGGTGAATTCTTTTACGAGAGTATTGGGGGGCCAAATGTCATTTTTGCATAGTGAGTCAAAGATCGAAACAGGGGTAACTATTTTAAAAGATGAAACGAAACTATCCGGCTTACTTATTTTAGTGCACTTTATAGACACTCTATTGGAAATCAAACTTTTCGACAATATCATCCACAGAAGTTTCGGGCTTAAGCCTAGAAATAAAGACAGATTTGGGTCTAGGGATTGCCTCAATGCCACTCGGGTCAGTTGGATTTGTAGTAATGACATTATTTAATTGGTCACCAACTTCATTCGTAATGACATCGGATTCTGGTGTGGTATTTAGATTTGTAGCCGTTAAATTAATTCGTTTCGCTAGATGAGCCGAATTTTTTGATGTTCGTTTTCTTTTACCCAACACAGGGGCCGAGTTCAACTGGATTTTGTCACTTGAAATAACAAAAGTCGTTCCAGTATCAGTTCCAGGTATTGGAGCAACAGAAATATCACATTCAATGTCAGTAGATGTGCTGGCATTGTTAGCAACTAAATTATTTACTTGTGTTTCTGACGTTGCAGAGACTAGCATAAGGTCGGTGTTAGTTGACGCATCGACTGAGTAAATCTGCTCTGAATATGTATTTAAGTTGGTCGCTGTGGACTTGAAGCTGTTTATCAATGGCAGGCCGCACAGTACCAGTAAGCTATATCGGAGGAGTTTATTTTTTCAATAAAACCATTGGTTGTACCAATGCATTTAGCATGAAAAACTTCTCCACACGGGCCAAAACAAGCGTGAAGAGCGGCGTTTGAATTTGGCTTATTTTCAACGCATTTTTCGACTGAGCATGCCATATCGGTTAAGAAAAATAAAAAATTATAATAAAAAATAAAAAAAAAAAATAAAATATGATTTGCGCGATTGGGAATCGAACCCAAGAAGTTTGGTTGACAGGCGGAAGCTTACCTATCGCAACAAACAACTAATTAACAAACTATAGATAAGTTGGCAACAAAAGGAATATTAGCATGAGGTGTGGTGAAAAAGGAAAAAGCGGTAAAATATTACAGGCAAACAACAACTAATTTAACCCATTAATGACGAGAGTCCTTAATATTCTATACAAGCCTGAAATTTTAAGGCGCGGGTTGTATTGTGTGCAGAAACCTAGATCAGATTTTTTTAAATTTTTTTTTAATAAGGTTTGGTCACACTAGGCCGTTACATATATGTAACGTTAGTCCTGATACCACAAACATCGTATAAATAATAAGACTGTATACATGCAAGCAAATCATGTATTTTATTTTAGTATTACTTTACTTTAGGTGGCGCTCCAGCTCAGGGTGAACCTGGGCCTGCTTCTCGCAACCATTTGTGTGTGCGTATTATACTTTTGCACGAATGGAAGCGACCTACATTTTTTGCCGACTCCGAACAGCGAGTTGAGAAGCTAATCATGACAAATGATACTCTTTGAATGCTTATCAGATATTCGAAAGTGGTGGTACCGTGAATAAAATCTTTTAGGTGTTGGGCCCGGACAGCATTGCGTAGTAGTCCAGCGCACTTACTACTACACCACGGTGCATTTTATTTCAGTATTATTTTTATTTATTTCATAAATTTAAAGATATGTAATGATTTTTCTGGAAGCAAGCTACACATAAGCCTATATCGCACTTAGAATACATTGTAGTACAGTGTGATCTGCATAGCGAACCTGCACATCGTCATCTTTTTTTATTGGGGATCTTAATGATCAAATGGTCCACTCGATCGTAGCGAGCATTAGCATTTTCGGTTTCCATTTTATGTCTACGAAAACCATCAGGAGGTTTCGGGTCACCAAGAGTCCGCCAATAAAACCGTGCTATCGAATGCTTGAACTGAAGGTAAATTGGGCCAGCTTTTTTGTGGAGTAACCAAGCGTTTTGATTTGAAACATCTATCAGTCAAAACCAAGTTAAAATGGACGATCACCATTTCTTCCCTCTAATACCTATTCGGTAGTTGTTTACATTTCGGTCCATACGGTTCGTGCCACCCATGTTTGCATTATACCATGCAATTGTATAGGGTCGTGGAAGATCCATAGCTTATGCTCTTTCCGGAAATATGTGGACACTTTTGTAACTGGATTTTTTCCAAAAAGTATAGACGCAACACTCACAGTGGAATTGTCAACCCATTTCAGCAGAATTACAATTCAATTGTACCAAGGTTTAGGTTAGGTTAGGTTAGTGGGCCGATGAGAATGGTAACATTCCCATCACACTTAGGTCCCTGTGGACTCATTGTGATACCCATAGTGCGTTCCCACCCATGGTATTATCGTTTCAGTTACAGCCATCCCGAAGCCCTGGTGAATTTCAGCAGGTTAGATGGTAATCTATCTGATAGCTCGTCGATATCTTCGAAGAAAAATTTGCCCAGGGTTCTGTTTCTCAATTGACGGAGGTTAGGACAGTGATAGAGGAAATGGGTTGTGTCCTCATGTGCCTCTTCATCACCGCATCCTCTGCAGATGTCATCATCGTTCAGTCTCAATTTCTTCATGTGGTATCTTAGGGCGTTGTGTCCAGTTAGCACTCCTATGAGCAAGGACACCGACTTCCTGTCTTCTTGCAGGAGTTTTCTTGTTCTAGCTTTGTCGTATTTTGGCCACAATGTTCTCGATACCTCGCAGGTGGTTAGTGTTTTCCACCTGTTGTTTGCTTTAGTTTCTGATGTCTGTTCAATTTTGGCACGAAGGTTGCAGAGTGGAGGTTTGACCGTCCTATCTGCCTGTTCTCTTTCTAGGGCTGAGCCCTTTCTAACCAATTCATCCGCAGCTTCATTGCCTTGTATCCCTCTGTGCCCAGGGACCCAGCAGAGTTTTACATTGTGCTGCGTGCCGAGAACCTTGAGCTCTTCGCGGCAACACTTTACAAGCTTCGATGTTATTTGTGTAGCAGCTATTGCTTTTATGGCCGCCTGGCTATCAATGTAAATAGTGATATCGTCTCGCGATATTGTCATCATTGACACCAACTGGGCTGCCTTTGTCACTGCTAGAACCTCAGCCTGGAAAACGCTGCTATGGTCTGGGAGTCGTATGGAGCTATTTATTCCTAGTTCCTCCGAAAAGCAACCCGCTCCTATACCTATGTCCATCTTTGACCCATCTGTGTAGATGGACTTGCCATCTTGAGGTACCTCGTTTTTTTCCCATTTCTCTCTGCTTGGAAAAGTCCAGGAGAAGGGTTTTTCGAAGTCCAAGTATGGGATTATATAGTCTGAGCTGATGTCCCCATTGAGGTAAATGCCAAGTATCTGGGTATGCCCATATGCATAAGGTCTCCAGTAATTTGACTGACTTAACCTGAGAGCGCTCTTTGCTGCGGTCTCCTGCATATAGAGATCCAGATGCAGCAGGTTAAGAATTGCTTCCAGTCCCGCTGTTGGTGTTGTTCTCATCGCGCTGGTAGTTCCAGTGCAAGCTATTCTCTGTACTTTGGTCATATCTTTGAGGTTGCTTATTTTGGTGACAGCTTGCCACCAGACCAATCCTCCGTACGTAAGTATGGGTCTGACTATCGCTCGGTACATCCATAGCGTTATTTGCGGCCCACAACCCCAGTTTTTCCCGAAGAATCTACTGCAGGTGTAGAAAGCAACTGATGCCTTTTTTACCCTTTCTTTAATATTCAGCTTCCAATTTAGCTTTCTGTCAAGTATGAGGCCTAAGTATTTCGCGCTCTCAGACAACATAAGGGGGGTACCCTCAATATTTGGTAGCGTGAAAGGTGGTATCACTCTCTTGTTAGTAAACAGCACTAGTTCGGTTTTCTGAGGGTTGACCCCCAGTCCGCATTGCTTCGTCCAAACGTTTAGTGTGTTTAAGGCTTCCTGAATTAGTTCACTAACAGTGGTGTGGAATTTCCCCGTGGCAAGTAGCACCACATCGTCTGCATATGCTACTGCTTTTATTCCACTATATCTAAATTTCATCAGTAGTTCATTAATGACCATGATCCAAAGAAGGGGGGATATGACCCCTCCTTGCGATGTGCCTCTAGATGCGATCACATTTTGACGGGTTCCCCCGAGTTCAGCGATGATGTGCCTACTGCTAAGAAGGCTAACTATCAGTTTGGTCACGGTGCGTTCAACGTGGTTATCTTCGGGCGCTTTTTTAATCGCATGCGTCTCGACATTATTAAAAGCACCTTCAATGTCTAGAAATGCTGCCAGCGTGTATTCTTTAAAGTGTAGGGATCTTTCAATCGTGGTGACTACATCATGTAGCGCTGTTTCCACGCCCTTACCTTTAGTGTAGGCATGCTGTGCCGCGGACATATTCATGTGGTTGAGTTTACCACTTATATGAACGTCTAACAGCTTCTCAAAGGTCTTTAGCAAAAACGAAGTAAGGCTAAAGGGTCTATAGTCTTTTGCGGTAGTGTGGCTGGCTTTCCCAGCTTTGGGAATGAAAACAACTTTCACTTCAATTCAATTCAATTCAATTCAATTTATTAATACAAAGGTAAGTACAAGTAAGACGTAGTCTTTTATAGTACATGATTTTTGGAAATGTGTATATACTTAAATAAAATTTATATTAAACTAATGAGACATAGAATAGGAAAGTGATATATGAAAGAAAATAAAAAAGAATAGAAGAAGTGGCAGAAAAAAAGTAATAAGAGAAGAGAAGAGAAAGAGAATGAAGAAGAGAATATTAAGGAAAATAGTTGTTGCTGTTGTTATAAATACTGTAATGCGGCATTTTTAAATTTATTAGCTCCGATTATTTGTTTTGTTGTGTTCGGAAGGGAGTTCCAAAGTCTGGTCGGATGGATGAAGAAGAAGCGCGAAGAGTTCAAATATTTAAAAGTGGGCAAAATCAGATTTTGTGTCCTGGTGGATTGAGCAAATTGAAGTTTTTCAAAGAGATATGCAGGAGATCTACTGTTAACCAGACTATGCATGCACTGGCAACACCTGAGATTTAGGAATTGTTGAAACGTACAACCAAGTACCAGCTTGTGGTAGTGCGATATATGATCATATCGACGCAGACCATATACATACCTAATGGCATCGTTGAACGCGACGAGCAACTTGTGTTGAGAGTGGGAATCAAGTTTGCAGTATACCATAGTTGAATAGCCAAAAATGGGAACAAATAAAGTTTTGACAAGTCTAAGCTTTGTATCTACCGGGGTGAAGCTAGAAGACAACCAGAGTTTACGCAATCCCGCATATATTCGACCAACGATGTAATTTGTTTGGTCTACGGCAGAGAGCGAGCGATTTATCTTGAAACCAAGATTTGTGAAAACATCGACAAACTTAATTTGTCTGTTGTTTAAAAACACGGGTGGAAGCTCACTGGTATCGCAATATTTTTTGATATTAAAATCATTTGAGATTTTTCTGGATTGAGGTTTAACCCATTGGAAAGTGACCAGCTATAAATTTTCGAAAGATCATCATTAAATCTAACTATGAGATCCTCCACCAGACCGATTGGTCGTGACAAGTAAACCTGCGCATCGTCAGCATAGAGATGAAAAGAGTCATTTGAGCAAACACTGGGTAGATCATTTATATAAAGGCAAAATAATATTGGTCCTAATATAGATCCCTGTGGCACCCCCGCTAGTAAGGCTCTAAATTCGGATGATTTCCCATCACGTACTACTCTTTGGTGACGATTATGCAAGTAATTGCTTATAAGGCGCACTGATCTTTCACTGAAGCCGAAATACATCCTGAGCTTCTGACACAACACCTCATGGTCCACTCTATCAAAAGCCTTGGAGAAGTCAAGCAAGCAAAGCACCGTCAAGTGATCCATATCATACTCGATTCTAATGTCATCCAGAATTTTCGTCATAGCTGTAGCACAACTGTGACGTGCTCGAAATCCTGACTGGACAGAGGACAGCAAACTATGTTGATCCAGATAACCTGACATCTGCTTAACAAGAACCCTCTCCAAGATTTTTGATAGAGTTGGTAAAATACTGATAGGACGAAAATCAGTTGGTAGAGATGGTGAGGTTTCTTTGGTACAGGGATAACTTTAGCTAACTTCCAACTATCAGGAAAAACAGATGATGTGATACAAAAGTTGACAATATGTGTAAGACAGCTTATGATATGGGGTAGGATCATCTTAACGAACCGAAGTGGTATACCATCTTCACCGACAGCGTTTGATTTTAACGAACGAATAACATTTATGACATCAACTTCCGAAATGACTTCGAAGTCAAAATCAGACATAAAAAGAAGTTCTTCTTTGGGAGTAAAACAAGAATTATTAATTGCACTGGTCAAGAAAACATCATTAAGTTCAGCAACATCAGGGATGCTATACGCAGCAACCTTTTTCCCAACACCAATGGAACGTAAGTTGGTCCAAAGCTTTTTCGATGGTAGGTCAGTTTCCAACTTGGAAAGGAAATATCTCTTTTTAGCCCTTCGTGTAATAAAGGTAGAGTAATTACGAGCACGACAATAAGATTCCCAATTAGGTGTTGTTGGTCTTTGCTTCCACCTTGAGTATAGCTTGTTACGAACCTTCATGGCATTTGTAACGTCACTAGTGAACCAGGGGCATTTTTTATTTCGTATTGCAACTGTCTTAAGAGGAACATGCCTGTTAAGGAGGTCCAGTAGAAGGGATTGAATATGATTAACTTTGTCGTTTATTCTTGATGTTTGATAGCAATGACGCCACGGGAGCAAGCTTGCATCAATATGTAAGGCGTTGTAATCTATTGAAGCATAATCTCTGAATTCGAACGATGAAGGAGAGAGAGAACGAGACATATCAACACCGTAAGTACAGAATAACAAGTCGTTGTCAGATATTCCCGCTAGGGACAGCTGATCTTGAAGCAAGACATAGGAACGATTAGAGACCATAACAACATCAAGAAGACTGGGAGGGGCGTCAGAAGAAAAACGGTGGCATACGAATTTACCACCGATAGCCCGGCGGCAGCAGCAAAATCCAGTAGCAGATGAGCTTTATTGTCGCATTTTAAAAGGTCAGCATTAAAATCTCCACAGATTATGATATGCTCATAAAGTGCGGTGAACTCATGCAATGCGGAAAATAATATTTCTGGAGAATGACAGCGATTCGGGTTGTAGACAACACCAACAAGACACTTCGTTATACCATCCGAAACTTCTAATAGAAGATACTCCACTACGCTTCCTTCAGATTCACTTAGTATTTTATGCGTGAACGAAGTGCTGCAATACACCGCAACTCCCCCGCCAGTCGTAGTAGTAACCCTATCATTGCGAATGAGCTTATACCCAGAAATTTCATATAGCTTATTGACTTCATCTTCATTTTCGGTATCTTCTGGATTGGACCAGAACCAAATTTCAGTAATGCAAATAATATCAACCCCAACAATAGGATCACTGTAGTACGACAAGTATGTACAAATGTATATATACCGGATATTTATAGAGACAATAACAATAACAACAATACGAAAGTGTTAGAGAAAGAAAAGTTGTAATAGGAAGATAGGTATACAATGAAATTAAGATAGAAAAGAAAAGAAGAAAAGAGTTACAAACAATATTATTTCAGAAATTAAATTGACAAACGAAGAAAGATTAGATAATACTTAAGTAAAATAAATCCTATATAAAACTGCTCCAGATGACATCAGTTGAAAAGAAGCGGATGGTACCAGCAAAAAGCTTTCAGGAGAGTTTAGTCGATGTTGTTATTTTAATTTCAAAATCGTCATCACTTTTCTTCACATACACAAAGCCATTTCTCGTTCTCACTGATGACAGTAAACCTTCTTTGCGAAGCTGATTTGCATGCCGCAACAGAGAACTATTCGCAGGTGTAAGACTTTCATTTACATAAATACGACGAGAGTTGCAAGGCATTACATTATGTGTACCATCATTGGTAGTGCTTTCAAGTTGGGCGAGTGTAAGGCCTTTGTTTTTGTAGAACGAGGAAAGGAAAGCTCTTTGCTCAGCATGGGAAGAAAAGCGAATTAGGAGTGGGCGAGAGCTACTGTTGTTGGTGCCGCTGCTGTTGTTGTTGTTGATGGTACTGCCGCCGCTGCTGCTGCCGAGCGAATTGGATCTCAGACGAAAAGCATCAATGTGGGGAGAGTATTCGTGGCGTAGCTTAACGGCGATTTTTTTTGGCAAGATCGATGGATTTCTCGTTGTGTTTATAAGGAATACCTCTCACTATCACATCACAGAGACGTTGTCGGCGCTGATAATCAGTTAACTCCTCTCTTATTTTAATGTTTTCTTCTTTAAGTTCCACAATTTCACTCTCGCACTGCTTTACTCGAATATCAAGTGCAGCTATGACTTCGCTGATCAAAATATTGACTTTTGCCTCAAGTTCGGAAATCAGCTGTGCAAATTTTGTTGTCAGTGTTGCTTCGAGGTCTTGTAAATTCCCCGAAACAGATGATTTCCTTTCAATATTTTGACTTGGTGTAGGGCGCAATTTGTTTTGGCTGCTGAAGGCGTGTGAGCTGAATAACTCAGAAGAGCTCATCACCTTGCTCTCTTTAGTTCCATGACGTCTCGGTCTAGCTGACATAGTTAACAGAGAGCGATTAAGAAAATCGAATTGAGTACTAAACCGTTCAATATATAATTTAATTCGGTTTTTTAATTCAATTTATCTGCAAAAAAACACACGAAAGCCACTCGAGGTGTACAAATATGAAGCAAAAAGATACTATATAAGAGTTTGAAATTACAACTTGTTTGATTAGGTAGCCGGTAGATAAGAATTTGACTGCGTATATAGGAGCAAATTAAAATACGTCTACTCAGTTGACATTACTATGAACCACTTCTCGCCACGCTCTGGGTATGTGCCCACACCTAAGACTGTTCTTAAAAATTTTGTGCAAAGTTGGTACCATTAGGTGCTTAGTTTTCTGCAGCATGATCGGAAAAATCCCATCAGTGCCTGGTGACTTGAAGGGCTGAAATGATTCGATTGCCCAAATAATCCTTTCCTCAGTCACCATTCCTATTGGTACCATAGTTTCTTCTTCTAATCGATTATCAGTTTCCAAATTGCTGGCCGAGGCCGCGCATCCTGGAAAATGTGTTCTAAGCAGGAGCTCCAGGGACTCAGAACAGGATTGCGTCCAGTTACCATTGGTGTCCTTAAGATAACCTGGTGCTGACGGTTCTTTTGCCAGGATCTTTCTTAGTCTCGCTGCTTCCGTGGTGTTCTCAACGCTGCTGCAGAAAGAACGCCATGAGGTGCGTTTTAAATATTTCCCAGTCTGACTGGATTTAAATATTTCCCAGTCTCCTTCAGTATTAAGTCTTTTTGCCGCATTGAAGAGTTTTCGAGTTTCTTTCCTCATGTCTGAAAGCTCTTTACTCCACCACGGCGGTGACTTTTTATCACGCATGCTCCTAATTGGACATGACTTTAAAAATGCCTTATTGAGGGTAGTGCTTAACACCTCGGTTGCGGCATCAATCTCTTGTGGTGTTCTTGTATTTAGTTCTAGTAGTTTGCGTTCGCTTTTCTCCACCTCGCTGGCAAACATTTCCCAATTAGTTTTTTTGGGATTTCGATATTTTACCTGCGGGGGTTTGGATTCGTCTATCACGAATTCTATTATTCTGTGATCTGAAAAGGATACGTCAGCGGAAACTTTCCACTGACACACATGAAAAGAATCCGAGTTGTTCGTAAGTGTAACGTCTAAGACTTCCCGCCTATTTTTGGTTATGAAGGTAGGTTCGTCCCCAATGTTAGCTATCAACAAGTTACGTTCAATTATAAATTCAAAAAGAGACTCACCTCTTGGATTGATGTCAGAGCTACCCCATTGCGTATGATGGGAGTTTGCGTCGCATCCCATGAGCAGGTCCCATTTTTCATTCTCTGCCTTCCTCACCAGTCCGCAAGTGTCCTCAGATGGCGGTCCATCCGTAGAGTCGTGTGGCATGTATACGGATGCCATCACAAGTGAGGGCTTACCCTGCCTTTCGAATTTCACGACTGTCTGGTCACTATTACCATACCTGGGTAAGAGAAAAAGCTTAATTTGTTTCTTAGCAACAATGCAAGTTCTGGTCTTACTTTCAAAAGTATTGGTCTTATATATTTCCAGGCCTCTTGAGTTTAGTCCCATAATATTGCCTCGGACAATCCAAGGCTCTTGTATTAGGGCAACATCAATGTCCCTGTTTCCCATGAGGAAAACAAGGTTGGCACTGGCCGCCTTACTATGATGAAGGTTTATTTGTATCACCTTCATCATTGCGATTGGAGCCATCTTTTCCTTGCTGGACTGGTCCAGCAATGGGTCTGATCTTGCATCGGGTAATCCCAACGCGTACTTTATAATTGCTGTCACGGAGCAGCGGCATCGAGCGATGATTGAGAAGGATGGTTACTTCCATCCCAGTCTCAGTGTGTTCCCCCACCTCTAAAACTTCCCAGTCCTTGCTAAGGAATTCTGGGTTGAGTAGCCGCAGGTATCTTTCAATCCTATCCTTCGGGAGATAAGGACCCGTAAGGAGCAAGTGACCTTTTGGTCGAGTGAGGCTGATAAGCTCATTTTTCTCGATCACCTTCAGGTCGGCGTTAGCCCACGGAGCTTTGGTGTCGGTAATAAACTTTTTTAGCCATTTCAGCGTATTGTCATCGTCACATTCCATGACTTAAAAGGTTTGCATTCTTCAATTCCTGTTTATTTCTTAAATGACAAGAAGCCGGAATGCAAGTTTCCCGGATGGTTCCGGTTCCGTTGTAACCTCTTTGTTTTATCCTACAAAGACGAATAATACAAAAGGTAATCAGATACAAAGCCTGCTGCATACGGACTAATGTTACATAAATGTATTTTCCGTCACAAATTATGTTATGTTATATGCGGACTAACGTTACATATATGTAACAGCATCCAAAAACCTGAGCGATCAGGCAAACGGATTTCCAAAAAATATTTTTGTTTCAGGTATTTGCTTCTATACATATGATACAATAACACAACATTCATATTTTTTCTTACAATATACAGTAAGTTCACTAAAATAATTAACAAACAAATGCCTACCTTCCGCTCATCCCCATTTTGCTATCAACTCAAATTCAAATATGTAAAAAATCTTCTATTGTCAAAAAAATCACAACCAAAATGCAGTATTTTCGTGTTATTCTCTTTAGAATCCTTTACACTTTACATTGCATAAACTTTAAACTCAGAAGTCGATGAAAAACAAATAGTAATTGTTTTAAACAAATAAGGTGACCCAGTGTTACATTTATGTAACGTTAGGCTAAAATGGGTTAAGAGAAGTAAGTGAAATCTAAACTAAGAGAGTATAAAACCGCTTACCAAAACTATGGAAGATTACCAGAAAACACAAATGTTAATTTATTATAAATTAGACTACACAATAAGATTTAGCTAGAAATCGTTAAAATTATTAATGGAAAACACTATAAGGCACAGTCCAAAACAACAATTATATATTAAAAACTATTAAATTACGTACACAGAAATAAATTTAAAGAGACACTTAAAAGGTAAACTACATCTACAATTCAATGTGTAGTTGTTCTTACGCTACCTCTTGCTCTTTTCATCTTCCCCACATTCTAACCCACCCTTTAGATCAATAGCTTTTTTTCTTTTCACAAACCATAATTAAGAACGACGAATAAATAAACAAACAAAAAGCTCGTTTTCAGATATTTTCTCATTTTGGTACAACTATCGGCATCTAGTGAGGTAACCTGCAAACGTCCTTGTCATTACTATAGGATATAAATACAATGGTAGTAGTCCGCCGCATGAAAAAGTCTGCCCACCCATGCTATAAAGTTATTCGAAATCATATCACTATCGTCAAAATGATTATTAGAAATTGAATGTTTAACATAGATGGACTCAAAAAACCTCGCAAATAGCTCACATGTGGCCTCAGTACTACCAGAAATTTCACCTCCATATTCCATATTTCTTTGGATGCCATGTAGCTTTTTTTGTTGTTTAGGAATTTCCAAAAACACTTTGGATTCGTTCGAATTTCGAATTCAATGTTCATTACATATTGTTTGTAAAGAAACCTATTAAGCAAATCATATTCACGACGTAATTGGCAAAAATGTTTTTTGTGTAATTCACTATTCGATTTTTTATAACATTTATAAGCCTTATTTTTTGCATTTTTCAAATTAAGTAATCTACGGTTTTGCCAAGGTAGTTTAAATGTGCGATTGTTTATTTTTTTAATAGGAACGAATTGAACAAATGCATAATTTAATATTTTTAAAAAAGCATTATAATTGTCTTTAAGCTGTAAACCAGAAAGAATATTCAACCAGTCAATTGAATTAAACAAATTGTTCAGAGCATTATAATTAGCTTTGGAAAAATTAAATCTAATTTCAGTAGAATTGTTATCAGATTTTATATCATAAGAAGTATGCAATTCTATATTTAAACAATTGATTGGTATGTCTTTATTCTGCTTGAACATAAATCATTTACGAAGATAGATTAGGGTTCGACTAAGTTTTGTATACAACTAGCTGACCCGTACTCGCCTTGCTTCGCCCGCCTCCCATGTTATTTTGCTTTTTCTGATTTCAAAACTTGGCCTACATATTTCCTCGTATTTAAATGCTTTTTGTGGCAAGTCCAAATAATTTTTCGAAGCTGAAGTGTTAAAAAAAACATGTTTTTAACTTTCTAACATACCAGGAAATCGGAAACAGACTGGTACCTACTTTGTATCACAAATTATTCTGTTATTAATTAATGTTCATTTAAAGGTTTTTTTTCTTTCTGTTTTTTTTTTTTGTTAACTTCCACTATGATCTATGACTAAATGCGTTTTCAACAAAAAGGGATAATCGTTCTAGCTCGTATTTTCTCTAACTTGCACCAATTTTAATCGCCCGTGAAAATTCGACATAAAGGGATTCGGCTGTACATAATATTATTGTCTCCACCGAGTGTAGATTCAAGATCATGATGAATGCGTTTGCTTTTGGAAAAAAATAAAAAAAATGGAATTGCAATGAAGTGGAAACCCTTCCCCAACGTAGAAGGAACCTTCCCCTGGGTGCGCACAACAACAATGTTTTTTTTTCACATGCCCCAAGTTTTATCGCAAACGGATGAGCGATGCGCGAACGCATAAAAGTCGAACACACAAACATTACTTTTAATATACATACGGCATACCTATATAGGTACATACTTATTGACGTCACCCACAGCTGCACGGCGTTGTCTGCGGTCTCCACTGATGGAAAATTATTGGCGAACATTTCATGAACTATTTTGAGCATAGCTCAGTTCCAGTATAACGCAGAAGGATGATTTATACCTCAAATGAATCAGTGGAAAATTTACTAAATTCACATTTTTTTTGTTTTTCAATCCGATAAGCTACTATTGAGCTAGGGCTGAATAATTATAATTTTCGTTACAGATATGCAGTGTTTTTCAATATTTTGCTAAAACCAGATCACTTTGGGGATAAAAAGTATAAAAAATGTTGACCAAGAACATAAGCAATCACTATGTCAAGTTTCATCAAAATCCGTCCATCAGTTTCTGCGTTATGTGCATTCAAGAAGTTCCAAAATAAAAACAAAAAACCTGGGCACACACGAAATTATCTCCACTGGTCGTTGGTAAAATCCAACGATCTAAGCTTTTCTTGAATTGTATGTCATTTTTAATTGAATGTTAATTTTAATTTAATGCTTATTGTTCAACTTCTGCAAAACGTACGAAGATGATTTATATCTTAAAATGTTTGTACAAAATTGAACTTTATAATAATAGAAATTCCATTCCCATCGGCCAAGGCATTCTAAAGCTAGGAGCTAGAAGGTATTCATAAAAATATTTTCTGCCAATATATCAGCTTAAATCTCCGCTTCTGGATAGCAGATAACGATAAAAAATATCCTTTGCCTGTATTCCTGACATTTTGCAATCCAACTGTGAAAACCGGATTCAATTTGGTGGACTAGTTTTTAAGACAAATAGGAACAAAGTTTTTGCAGTCGAAAAAAAGTTACATTTTTATTATAGTAAGGATGAAAAATATTATTTTGGAAAAAAGAAAAATGCAAAGATTTCATGGTTATGGTAATGAAATAATGATCCATATTGACTATAGAGGCATCATGATGATATGTGCAGAAAAAGCTTGGTAGGAATTACAAAGCTTATACTTATACTTGCTTGTTTTTAAATTATTTTTTTAATTTATATATTATTTTCTACTTTTTAGTGTCTGAAATTTCCACTATCGTCTCTTCTCTGGCGCAAAAGATTTACAGCTATTAAAGCTCTTTGTCATTGATAAAAAATACCTCTATGTTAAAGGCTGCCTCTCACTGAAATGTGTACTGATATGAATAATTCTTGCTATGTAACTTATTACCTGTTTTATAACTAACAGCATACATTTTTTTTTCTCAAAAAATTAGCTTTTAGCCAAAAATCGCACATTATCTTTTCTCTCAGTTTAAACTTTTAGAAATTTTTTATTGGATTTGATGCTCCAACTATTGTTTTATAAGATAAGAATAAAAAATAGCGTTATATTTAACATTCATAAAATCGACTTTCTTCCGATCCTGAACCACTGTGTGCCGGCCAGTTCTCATAAAGGATCCACTTTAATCACGCCTAGTTCTCCTGCAAGTTCTTTAACTGTTGTACGTGGATTTCCCTCCACTAGAAACTTCAATAACAATTGATCATTTTGGAAGACTGTTTTACGGCTACGGCCTTTTTATATTTGACCGACTCATCTCCATTTCGAAATTTCTGGAACCTGCGCTGCAGCATACGTTCGTAAGTCGGCCTCCGCTAGTTTGTGGGCCAGTTTGAGCTCATATAACAAAAGGTGTGCGCAATTGCTTCTTTTTTATATTAAAACGTATCATCATGAACAACGTTGATTGAAGTTAAGTAATAAATTTAACATGTAGGAATATAGAACGAAAACTGCACTTGAAAATGATATGTAATATGAAAATATTGGGTCTATAACCTTATTCGTGGGGTTTGCTAAGAGATGGCGTAACTTGTATTATTCCATTGGAATTGGAACATGCCTTGGAAAGCTACTATCATTGTTCGTCATTTCAGTATATGTCATTCATTTGAAGCGTAAACAACGATAATTTTTTTTCACTCAAATATGTCGAACTTTGTTCCTGAAAAGGTGTTTTTGCGGGGAGTTCTTCTTCATTACTTTAATATGAAGAAAACTGCTGCCGAAAGTCATCGTATTTTGGTGGAGGTTTATGGTGAACATGCGCTTGCTGAGCGAGGAATGAACGACGATGAACGTCCTGGGCAGCCAAAAAAGGGGGATCGGAAGGGTGTGCTGTATTATGAGCTGCTAGAACTGGGTGAAACCATCAATGGACAACGCTACCATGCTACCGAACACAATTAATCCGTTTGAAGAGAGCAGTAGCCGAAAAACGCCCGGAATATGCGACCAGACACGAGGCAATAATTTTCCATCATGACAACGCTCGGCCCCACGTTGCCATTCCGGTTAAGAACTACTTGGAAAACAGTGGATGGTAAGTTTTACCCCACCCGCCTTATAGCCCAGACCTTGCCCCTTCTGACTACCATTTATTCCGGTCGATGCAGAACGCCCTCACTGAAATACGGTTCACATCAGAGCAGAATATCAAATATAGGCTTGATTCATTCTTGGCTGCCAAGCCGGCGCAGTTCTTTTGGGATGGGATCCACAAATTGCCAGAAAGATGGGAAAAAGTCATAGCTTCAGATGGGCAATACTTTGAATAATACTATTGTACATGTTTTTCTTAAATAAATGTTCAAATTTTGAAAAAAAAAAACCGCACGAATTAAGTTATGTAAACAACATGTAAATGATAAAAATTGGATTTCAAAACAACCACAAATAAATGAGTATTTTACAAACCGACATTATTTATTAAACAACCTTATATGTATATAAATCACTCGCCTTTAGCGAAGAACTAGCTGATCTGAAGCAAAGATGTGACGTATTGGAGAGAAGGGATCTTGCAGCTGACGCCGTTCTCTTTGGAATTCCTGAGCTACCTCAAGAAAACCTAAAGGCGATCTACCACCATCTGTGTCATTCCATTGAATGTAGGCCACCAGCTCTGAAATCCGTTTTTCGATCTCGCAAGCGGGATAATACCAACGACCCGCCAATAATCTTAAAATTCAGTTCTCCGCAGGAGAGGAACTTCGTTTTGAAATCGTTATATAATCACTGCAGAAAAGAGCGGAAGCAGCTTTGTCTGCGTGACGTTGGCGTAGATCAAGATTCGGACAAAAACATATACTTGAACGAGAGTCTTACGACTAGAAACCGCTCTCTTTTGTACAAAGCCGCCTGCATGAAACGTCGAAACCAGCTGTTTTCGGTATTTACCAAACATGGCTCCGTCATGGTTAAAGAGTTTAAGAATGGGAGAAACATCAATATCAACGATGAAGAGACCCTAATTGCTATTGCCGCGAGATGTCAGACAACACCAGATGATAATAAAGACCTTGATGCTCATGATGGACGATAAGATGACTCATATACAATCAGTTAATTTAATTTGTAACATTTTTCTTTCTTATTTATATTTCTCTGTACATTTTATATTACCGCTCTCTGTTTATTATTGCTCTTCTCCTATTTTCCGTTTCTCTATCTGTTCTTTCTCTATGCTAAACTTATCTTTACATGACTTTAAGGTAATTCCATTGACTCTGAAATCTAACTTTTATTTGAATGCAAGGTTGTTGTTCGGTGCTGTTCTTTTGTTTGTTTTTATGTGCCTTAATGATTATTAATCCACGTTCACGGGGTGGTTCTGTTGTTGAATCGAAAGTTCTACTTAATGTTCTTTGTAAACAAAAAAAATGGTATAAACATATGCCACTTAAATGCTCAAAGCATAAAAAATAAAATTGATGACTTGCGTCTAATTTTTGATGACAGCTTGGTTGATATTGTATGTCTCTCCGAATCCTGGTTAAAGCCGGAAATGTGCAGTGACTTATTCAAAATTAATAGTTTTAGACTCGTACGTGCAGACAGGTACAACAAATTAGGTGGAGGTGTCGCAATATACGTCAGAAGCTCATATAAGTTTCATGTTGTTAAGCAATCTGGACCGAATGATGTGTTAGAATACATGTTCGTGGAAGTTAAGGATAGGTGCAATAAACTTTTAATTGGTTGCATGTACATGGCCCCCAGCGTAGCAAACCACGCCTTAGCGAGGCATGTGTTAGAGGATATAGCCTCATTGTATACCGACATTGTCATCTGCGGTGACTTAAATCTTAATTTACTTGACTACCACAACAAACATTTCATAGAAACGATAGAATTGCTTCACTTAAGCTTTGCAAACCGCCATCAGCCAACACATTTCATGCCCAATAGAACACCTTCCCTACTAGATGTTATTCTGGTATCAAACCCTAACCTTATTCTGCATTATGATCAATTGCTAGCACCGTCCTTTTCTCATCATGATATGCTTTTCTTAACATTAAATGCTTTTCCTTCGAGTGTGGATGAAACCACGTTAGAATTTTTCAACTACTCTAGTATCGATGTGGCAAACTTATTTAGTGATTGCCGTACTCTGAATTGGGCCCCCATTTACACGACAAATAACGTAACTAGACAAGTTGAATTGTTCAATGAAAATGTTTTTTATCTTTTCAATAGACATGTACCTGTTGTATCGAAAAGAATTAAGAAAACCGCTTTTCCCTGGTTTACGCATGAAATAATTGACCTAATTAAAACACGTAACCTTTTATATGCTAGGTGGAGAAGATACAAATGTACTGTCATCTTTAGGGAGTTTAAAGCTGTGCGTAACTTAGTTACTTCTCTCATTCGCAGGAACAAGAAGTCTTTCTATGAAAATAAATTTCGAACTGGTGTCTCAAGTTCCAAGTTTTGGAAAAACATTCGTCAAGTTGGACTTCGTTCCGAAAGGAACCCTGTTCCAGATAACATAGACCTAGAAGAACTTAATATAAAATTGATTCATCCTTCTTCTAATATTTCCACCATGCCGGATGTTATCATACCTAGAAACAACCTAGTAGAGAGTTTCTCGCTTTTATGTGTAGATGAAATATGCGTTGGCCAAACTATTTTAAGAATTAAGTCTAAAGCTGTGGGTGCGGATAATGTTCACCCGGATTTTATAAAAATTCTACTTCCTGTTATACTTCATCAAATTACACATATTTTTAATACGGCTATAACAACCTCTACCTTTCCAGAAAGCTGGAAAATTGCCAAAGTTTTACCTCTGCCAAAACCATCAACGAGTAAAATAGATTATCGTCCAATCGCAATCCTCTCGTTCCTGAGCAAAGTTTTCGAAACGATTATTAGTAGCCAAATTAAGGAATTTTTCAGGAATAAAAACCTAATCACTCAATTTCAGTCAGGTTTTCGCGAAAAGCACAACTGCACTACAGCACTCTTAAAGGTCTGTGAGGATATACGCGAAGGTTTGGATAGTGATATGCTGGGTTTAATGGTATTTTTAGATTTCTCCAAGGCATTTGATTGCGTCAATCATAGCATCTTAATTCGCAAACTTGAAAACCAATTCTCATTTCAAAGCTCCCTATGTCGACTTATGTCCTCATATCTCGCTAATCGGTCACAGTACGTGTCTCATAAAGGTCTATGTTCATCAACCTTACATGTGCCTTCAGGAGTTCCGCAAGGCTCTGTGTTGGGCCCACTTCTATTCACATGTTTTATAAACGATATTACAGAACGCCTCACCACCTGTGAGTATCACATTTTCGCCGATGATGTACAAATATATACATTATTTCCGAAACTGCATAAGAACTCGGCCATAAACAAAATGGAGAGGGAACTGAACCAAGTTTTCCTTTGGTCCGTAGAAAATAAGCTCAATCTGAATCCGACAAAAACAAAAGCTATGATCGTTAACAGAAGTAGAAACAAAGAAGTCTTTCCATCACTTCATCTCAACAATTCTCCAATAAAATATGTAGAGAACATAAAGAATTTGGGAGTTTATCTTAGTAGCGATTTTAATTGGGATATCCATATAAATAGGGTTACTTCTAAAATCTATGGTGCCCTCCGTGGCCTTAGTCCAACGGCCAAATACGTCCCGGTTAATTTTAAGCTTAAGCTTGTGAAAGCCTTTATTTTACCACTGATAATATACGGTTGCGAACTATTTTCAAACATGGATCATGAATCCAAAAGAAAACTTGAAGTAGCCTATAACAGCTGCGCAAGGTTTATCTTCGGCATTGGAAGGCATGAACATATCTCTGACCACACTAAATTAATAACCGGCTGCTCCTTAACTGCGCTTTTAAAATATCGTACTATATTATTTTTACATAAAATTATTTTAACTAAAGAACCAGCGTATCTATATAGTAAAATTAAATTCGGAAGAACACAGAGAACACTACAATTAATACCTCCCAGACGTAAATATCTTGTCACCACTCGTCATTTCTTTGTTTACGCCATTCAACTTTGGAACATTCTACCCCTCAATATTAAAAATGTGAACAGCGCCTATTCGTTCAAAAAAGAATTATTTCAATACTTCGCCGACAATCTTTAATGGAATGATCTTTATTCTGTCCGCTTAACTTATCTTCGCTTCTTTAGCTATCTCAGTCATAAACTTTTCTGTAACTTTCATCATTTTCTTCTCTCTCTTAATATTATTTTATTATTTTCATTATATTTTATACATTCTATTTAATATTAATATTCAAAAAGCTTGTGCACATTTAAAAGATTTATCTTACATGTACAATGAATTATATAAAAATAAATACAAATAAATACAAATAAATACAAAACCTACATATATAATATATTCTTAAACGTTGCCATACTATTTTGTTGGGGCAATAAGATTTTCACCATGAGAAAAGAGTATTGGAATGATTTTGATTTCCTTATTGTTTTTATGCTCGACAACAATAGTTATGTGTGCAAGATAATATCGGCTAAATGTTCATCACGGCGTCGGCGGCATATTGAAGGAAGTCCGTTTTTTCACTTGGGATGACATTCTGGAATAATTGCTCCTATGTTTCACCAAAATGTCTTATTTTCTTGTCCTTTACCATTTGAATTGTTGCTGGCTTATTGGCTTTCTTGTATGCCATGTGCCTGAGAGAATTTTACGGAATAGAAATTAGATGGACGTAATGAACCTATTACTCGCTCTCTTATTCAATTCAATTTGTGAAGAGGTTGATATTTGCATCAATAGTGCTCCATTTAAGAGATCGGTCATTAAAGCTTTAAATAATCTATAACATTTATAATCATAACTAATTGTATATAGATAGTCTTAAGTGAACTTATTTTTGTAACCAGAAGATTTTGTTATCCGTTGGTGGTAAATAAATAAATAAATAAATAAAATAAATAAATAAATAGACCGTACTTTTAGATAACCCCAAAGAAAGAAGTCCAAATATGTCAAAACACACGGTGGCCAACTAACATCGCTGTTTTGCGATATATTGTGTCCCGGAAACTTCTAGTGAAATAAAGTTATTGTTGCATTGGCTATGTCGCATATGGCATCATCTTATTGAATCCCCATATTGTCCATATGCTCCGATTTGGGCAGTAAAAAGTTAGTTATGTGGTTCTTGAGAGGTCTAATTCCGGACCACGATGGCGAGTTGATGTGCTTGGGCTCTCAGCCATATTTTCGCGTACGGCAGCAATGTTTTCGGCCGTACGAATACGCACTGATGGTATCGCATCTGCTACTGCTACAGTTACTTACTTTCGATTATTAACACCAAATAGATCTCGTAATGCGCGATTTGCATTATTTTAACGGCCATTTTCATAATTTTAACACATTAGTTATGCCACCGAGTATCTATCTATGACTAAAGTTGTCAATGACTGAAGACAGACTGTTTTTTTTACCTACTCTCAGTAGGTAGCCCGGTCGGAATTGGAGCATTTTCTCCTTGATCTTATTCGCCGATTAAGCAGATTGTGGACACATCTAAGAATATGGCTATTGCTTGTACTCTGATCGATGTGTACTCCCTCACATGTTGTAGACACTCGGTAGAATTAGTCATATCAGATATTATGAAGTATATCAGCTTGTTTTTCTGTTTCTGTATTGAAGAGGTAATGTGGACTCCAACCCTCTTAACCCTCTCCAAGAACTGCGTCATCCAACCAATATTGCTGGCTGATAAAGAAAAATTTAATAAAAATGTTGACCAGAGCCAAAAGAAAAATGTTGTCAACAACTTCCAACCGACTTCTTTCGTTGAACGGAAGTACGCCCATCACCAATGGGATATCATCAACAACAGTTCAAATATAGCAGGAGAAACAGGGGCTGACTTATTCTGCACAAACTCACCCATAGAGATCGCGACACTTTTTTTTTCTCTTAAGGTACTGACCCGCTAATCTCTTGATATCATTTCTACTGAGGAGTAAGTTTTTTATAGATTTATTTTGGAAAGGATTAATAAAATGTACTTCCTATTTTATATCAGAGTTAACGTGCCTGACACTAAAATAATCATGCAGCAATAACAAAAAGCATAGAATGCTTAAGTACATCCTCTTCTGACATAAATAGAAATTCTCAAATGTCACACAAACAATGAGAATATGAATACGATATTGAATGAAATACTATGACTATGGTACTCTCATTTCCGAAATAAGCAACAGGATGTGTCGACATTACTACAATAGGAATTGAATTTCCCAAGACATCTTTTGGGTAGCATTCATATCCTTTTGTAGGATGTGAACATCCTACATGTGCCAAAAGGAACTTCTTTACAGATACTGCACCATCCCCATATGTTTGTGTACTTTATGTGTGGCAAAGGATGTGGCTATATGTGAATGGATCAAGATTCTGGGATGAAAAATTTGAAATGCAATCAAACCTCAAAAGAAAAAGTAGGTGCTCGTAGCTCGTTCGTACAGATACCATTTCGTGATCCCATAAAAAAAGGTCTCTCCTCTCGCCCGTGACTGTGTGCATTTTTATTATTGACACATTTCAGTACAGATTTCGCCTCATGGAGTGTTGTGGCAATATCGTACTACTCATAGTATTCCATTGAATATGTTCTCGTTTCTTTTCATGTTCCTATTTCGAATGGCATATTATTTCTGGCACATGAGTTCGGAAAAAGGATTTTCATTTATTGTATCATGCTCGTATTGCTTACACGTCTTTCCCTCCTATGTACGGTGCTGATGTGTTTGTGAGTCTTAAGGCAGATGCCAACATTAACACTGCTGCAACTGCAACCTGAATGAATGCCGTTCTCAGTCGCGTTGCGATTTCGTTTGGTCGTAGTATATAATATACGTCATGTTTAGGACGGGCAATCTCCGGAGTCTACATGGGCAATTTTCGACTTAGAGAATATTTCAGCGTAGGCAATACCTTTTTCTTGAATACTGTAATGTGTTTCAAGTAAAATGGCGATTGAAAAAGCTCGATTTTGACTGAAGAGAAACGTTATATCTTTAAGTGATACATATTAGCATTCTTACGGCAGATATATATGAAATTCCTAGGTTCAGTACGATATCCCGCTTCTTATAATCCAGGTTTTTAATATCCCGATTTTAAAATCTCGCTTTTTATTATCCCGCTTTTTATTATCCGCTTCTTATAATCCCATTTATTTTATTCCCGTTTCTTATAAGCATACCAGTCTCACGAACTTTTTGCACAAACTTGCGTACAGCGTGTTTCATTTCGGACAAAACGTCTTTTAAAAAAACGCACTGTTTGGGCTACACAGCACTCACATTGAAAATAAGTTTTCAATATTTTCCAACATTGTTCAAGCGTTAATATTTAATTTTTAACACGCTATTTAAAGCAAATTCCGTGCTCATTTTTTTTATCTATTTCAAAAATCGCAGAGAAGAAAAAAAATCATGTAAATACAGCCTTGTATTTACCATACACAAGTGTCATGCTATGATGCTAAAATGTGCTGAGAATGTCAAGGACAGTGGTATCAACGTAACAAAAAAAAAAAAAAAAATCGGTCGAACGAGATCGCCATACGTTGTCATTATTCCAGGAGCAATGTGGTTATATCAAAAGCCACAAAGGGCCAAATGGGAATCTCCAAAATCCTCGATTTTACTAAATGTAAATATATGCACAAATGTACATATGTACATAGCTAAACAGAAAGACGGACAGACTGAAACTAAAAGGGTTTATGTATATAGTACTCTATGGAACCCAAAAAGGTCATCGACTTTTCGAGGTATTTACAGCATGGTACATTCTGTCTTATTATTAAAAAAAAGGTCTGGCAGATCAGGTAACGTTTCTCAGTATTGAAAGGTAACCTACCAGCTACCACCCTTTGTTTTGTCAATAATTCAAAAGGAAATCCAGCATATTTATAGTTTACATGTGTATTTAAATTTAATTCTGACACCTGATTTCGAATTCTAACACCAGAGCTTAAGTTGAAAATAGATTTTATGAATTTCCAATTACAGAACCCACATTCTGTGTACACTTTTCTCTGGTTATACACGTTATGGTAAACCAGCAACAGAACTAACAGTAACGACGCCCACAAACTGATTTAACTGTAGTATAACCTTTAAAGGGTGAACTTTGAAACCATATAAAGGGTTCCCAAAAAACAACACAATTATGATATTAATGCTTTCGAGAGTAGCCTGCGTGGAACACGTTCTAAGAATAAACTGAACAAAGGAATCATAGGGTATTAATTATACGGTCTTCATAAAATATTAAGGGAAGACAAAGTACTCCGGATAGTATGTAGGCGGAACAAACGTGCGACTTACATTGGGCAGTGTGTTAAGAAACACAACCACTCTATTTTAAATTAAATGCTATTGTGGATATATTTGGAATTCAACTCAATAATACCAAAAAACTTTAATTAAAAAAACATTAGATAACTTTTTTTTGGAGTTCCTTGTTTTTTTTTCTCGTCGACAGGTGAAATATTGAGCACAGTCCAACCCGCTTTTTCATTTAAGTGGACTTAAATGAAATACATAAAAGAACTGCAATCAAATTTAATTTAAACGAGCTTCGGATAATATTAATATGTTTCATTTAAACAAACCTAGAATATTCTGTCAATAAATATGAACTAGTAGAATCAGTCAACGAAACAAAACTAATCTATTTAATTTAATTACCTTTTGCGTCGACATACCGAGTATTTTAAAATAAGTAAAATTGCAAACAAATGATTTGACGAGGAGTAGCAGATAAACATAAAATCGTTTGAAATTTAGAAAACAGAAAATTTGCTGTCACTACAGTACTGATATCTGTTCACTAAGAGAGGTGAGCTTCAGTAACGAAGGTGTACGACACACGTAAAAAATGACAAATAAATGGATGCATTCAAAGCCTGCCTCACCACTTTTTTTTCTTTTTTTGTGATACATTTTAATTGGTTCATATAAGCGGAGCCTTTTGTATGAAAAGTTTTAAATACTATAAGGTTTTTTTCAGTTGACCCAGTTTTTCACATAAAGCGGAGTATTTTGTATAAAATTTGTGAAAAAGTACATATGCACAGAATTAATTTTTCATACAAACGGGTTTTTCAACTAACCGAGTTTCAAATAAAAGAGTCCGACTGTAATTATTGGTGAGTTCATAATTCTAAAAATTTTGCTGCAAATTTAACGCAGCGAAATTTGACAACATTTATGAATTCAACATCTGCAGCAGCTGTCAAAATAGTGTACGTGGTAACAAAGAAATCAGCACAAGTCGACTTATGACGCTTATGTCGAAATTGAGTTATTGATATCATCGCGCCATACTTGATTCTATTGTCAAAATGTTTTTCGTTTCATTATCTCTTACGGTTGCTGAGTTATAGACCAGGAAAAAACACCATAAGTAATTTTCCCCCAAATATGCATATGGAAAAACAGCATAAGCAAATATTTCCCAAAAATCAGGGTGTACAGGGTGGGGCAACATAACTTTCTTTTTGCAAAACGCTTTAAGACCCATTTTATGAATCAGAAAAACAAACTTTAGAACCACTCCAGTCGAATGTAACCTCTCCCGCCTCGCCACGACGCGACCCCTTCAGCCTGAATGGCGCGCATTTTAAAAAAGGAAGTTAAGTTGCCGCGCCCTGTATGTATGCTCTTATGCTCCAAATGTTAATGAAAATAAGACAAGCATAAGTAGACTTATGTCTTTTTCCAAAACCAAAATTTGACTGGCAGAAATAACCAGACCAGTTGAATTTTTCCAAACTTGTTTAATGCGCGACAGCTGAACATAAGTTGACTTGTGTATATTTGTACAGATTTCCGACCAATCGTGGGGAAAATTATGGCAGAACTTCGTAATCTCGTCCCAACTCTTGCATCAAAGGGCCGACTTCTCTCTCCTGCCACTGTTGAAATCACCTTCCATGGACAACCGTACGGTCAGCAGCTTTTCAATTCAAAATCTTCCTAGTTAATTTTATTTTTGTTTTTATAAAGGAAGTAATCCTGCCTCAAGGCTAATACTGCGACCTAAAAGATCTATAGTATTGTAGAATTCTAGTTACTCCAAGAGGCAAACCACCTTTTTAATTAAGGCTAGTATGTCCTTAGTTAAACACATTTTTTGAAGTCTTAAGGTCTGAGGAGTTCTTAATGCAGAGTACGCCGGCCGTCTGACCCCGAAAAGTGCCGGGCAATCGCAAAGGACGTGCTCGGTTGTCTCGCCCTCCTCAGAGAGAGTCGACAATCGGTATCGCTAGACAGGCCTAACTTGTTTAAGTGTTGTATCGTAACTGTCAATGACCAGAGGCGAAATTTGTTCATTCCCTAAAATATGTAACTCAACAACAGCAGAAGTTTCTTTCATAGTTCACATTATTTACTTAACATTTGCGGAATCTGTGCAGCCGTGCAGTGAAACGAATTTATGAACACAAGTGATGCCAAAACATTTACAATGGTAATGCAGTTTTTCTACACGCACAGCTGCGGCATTTTTACAATATTAAGAACTCACCCTATTTTGTACTCGAACGAGTATGTTCCAATATTTGCAGATGGAATATCCACATGAAATGTAATTAAAATGATGAGAATGAATTAAGTATTTTCTACATATGTAATCAGTCAACTCTGAAATAAGTTAATTAGGAAAATTCCTCCGATTCTGCTGAATAAGGACCTCATAATTAGCTGTTTCATGTGTGTTTGTAGATTTGTTTATTTCTGCTTTGCTAACGCTAAAACAGGCTGTATATATTCTCCTTGAACATAAATCATTTACGAAGATATGATTAGGGTTCGACTAAGTTGTATTTACAGACGATATTTTGGAAAAAAGAAAAATGCAAAGATTTCACGGTTATGGTAATGAAATAATGTTCCATATTGACTATAGAGGCATCACGATGATGTGTGGAAAAAAAGCTTGATAGGAATTACAAAGCAATACCTATGTACATATGGCATTTCTATCAGGTAGTAAAGCTAATTGTAGTTCACAGGGAGTCAACTTTTCCAGTCTAGAGTTTTGGGTATGAAATTTCCTAGATTATTAAGTTAAAATCCATCCACAGTGGACTCGTCGCAGTGGATGAAGAGCGCTTCAAGCTTTAAGAGTACACATATTGGTGTCTCGGGGAAAAAATAATTTTTAAATTTTTAGTTCATTAAATAAAAGCTTGTTTTTAAATAATTTTTTTAATTTATATTATTATGTTCTACTTTTTAGTGTCTGAAATTTCTACTATCGTCTCTTCCACTTCCGTCCTTTCCACTACCTACAGAATTTGTTTTGTTAAAATTAGATTTCATTTTTCTTTCCACGAGTATCTAACAATTTGGTCCACAGAGGTCCGTGTAGAGAAGCAAGAAATCTAGATAACTTGAAATTTCCAAAGAATTTACATATTGATATTTTACAATAAGATACATATTAATAATATTAATTTAAAATGTAACCTTTAGTTTTTTTCTTCTTCCCCATTGGGCAAAATATGGCTTGTTGCGAGTCACCCGGCCGTTGGGGTGAATAGCGACGCGAAGGGGGTGACTAGCGACGGTAAAGGGGTGACAAGCAACTACACTGGAGTGAAAAAACAACAAGCTTATTAAAATTCAAGTTTAAAAGTTTTAAAATCCACTTTAAGCTGCAATCTGAAAAAAATTCAATAAGTAGGTAATACAAATAATGCAAAGCAAATATATTTTCGTTCATAAAAGTGCAACTTTAATAGTTTTAAATAGTTATAAAAACAAAAAAAAAAGAATTCAAATTAAATAAATGATGATTGCGTTCTTCACCCTAGTGTAGTTGCTAGTCACCCCTTTCCCGTCGCTAGTCACCCCCTTCTCGTCGCTTGTCACCCCTTTTTTGTCAAACAAATGTATGGTTTCAAACTTTAGATTGAATAATATGTTTTCTTCAGTGAATTACTTACTTTTTTTAATTAATCTGCTTAATAATCAAATAGACTCGTCCGCCAATACAAAATAAGGAATAAATCTTCACTGTTTCTCACCGAAATTTAAAGAGTTTTCAGACCAACAAAAATTACTTCAAAATATATTCAACATTCAAAGCCAATTTGGCGCGAAAGTAGGTCTGATACTTGGTGTTGGAGTTGCCGATATGCAAAAAGAATGCATCTTTTTTTTGGTTTGACCAACAAATTTGTGCCAGTGTGGAAAAATGTAGATGGTAGAGCATAAAATACTGTAATACGGTTTTTTTTTTACTGGGAATTGTTGCTAGTCACCCCGCAGTCGCTAGTCACCCCATTTTACGGTAATGTATTTTTTTAGTTGTTATTGTTAGTAGTTTGTGGCAGAATATTATAAGTGACTATTCGCAACAAGGAGACGCAAAATATATTAGCGACATGAGAATTTTTACCTCCCTCGTATACGTACTCACCGTATATTGGCTTGTATGCTTTTGATATGAAAAAGTTTACTCAAAGATAATATTGATATTTTAGAATTAGAATTTCATTCTTCTCGGACAATGCCGGAAGGTACCTATCCCTGGTGTGCACCAAGGATTAGGCTCTGTGGGACCTCCTGCTATTGTGTAAGAAATAAAAGAAATAAAATAAAAGAAATAAATATTAGTATTTTAAATACTTTATGGGTAAAGCAAAAATAATATTAATAAATTCCTAGATACGTTATTTCAGTTATTTTCATTGTATTTCACAAATTCTATACATTTCCTTTTAAACATTCTAAAACAATTTTCATTTTTAATATAACTAGGTAACCTATTGTAAAGCCTTAATCCCTTATACATAAGAGTATTTTGTGAAGATGTTGAGACTTGATGCCGTAATCTAAAGTCGTTTGCATTTCTTAGTTGATATGGCTGGGCGTTACCAATTTGTCTAACTTCATTTGTTAGATAACTGGGCGCATCGCCATACTTTATTTTAAAAACGTATAGTAGCGTATTAAGTTCCAGTTTTTGCTTAATGCTTAGCCATATTAGAGCTTCCAACATATTCCGTATCGGTGTAAGTTTATTACATCTAAGTATACTTCTCATTGCTTTATTCTGTAGCCTTTGAAGTCTTTCGATTTGTCCCTGGTTGCAGCATGTAAATAATAGTCAGTATTCAAAATGCGGTTTTATCATCGTATTGTATACCATAATTGATGTCATGATATCCAAACGTTTTCGAATCTGTTTAAAGAAACCAATTTTTTTTACCTATTTTTTTACATATGTAGTCCACGTGATCATGCATTTTTAATTCCTTATCGATAATTACTCCTAGATATTTTATACTTTTTACATTTTCAATTTGCCGGCCATTTATTTCGATTACTATTCCAGTATTTAGATTTATCTCCATTAGTTTTGTTTTTTGTTCGTTTAATTTTAATTTATTCATCTTGAGCCATACTACTAACCGACTAACGTCGTACATTAACTTAGTTTTGCATTCTTCTGAGTTCATTCCTTCTGCATATATCAATGTATCATCTGCGTATAAAGCTATTTTGCAGTATTTCATTATTTCTGGCATATCGTTTATGTAGATTATAAATAGAAGTGCTCCCAGAATTGATCCCTGGGGCACTCCTTGTTTTACCTCAATGAAGTCAGACATACTACTATTTACTTTTGTTCTTTGTGTTCTATTTGTTAGATATGATCGAAACCAATCTAATTCTTCATTCTGAATTCCATTTCTATACATTTTTTTCAAAAGTATTTCTCGGTCGATGGTTTCAAATGCTCGTTTAAAATCTAAGAAAATCGCCATTGTCTTTTTCCGGTTTCCACCATCTTTCCATTCGTTAACTATGTGGTTGACTGCTGCCTCGCATGAATAATTTTTACGAAAGCCTGACTGATATTGTGATAGAATATTGTTGTGTTCCATATATTCCATCAGTTTTTGTTTAACCACAGTTTCAATTATTTTCTCAATCATTCTTAATGTATTAATTGGCCGGAATTCTTCGTTTTTATTCGTGTTTGGTTTCTTTTCAACTGGTGTAACCATCGGACTAGGGAATTCACCTGCAACTAATGATTTGTTCACTAACTGTAGTATTGTCTGCCCAATTAAGTCCCAGTTATCAATTATCATCTTTGGGCTTATTTTTCCAAAATCCGATTTATTTTTTAAGCTTTCGCATGCTTTTCTCAGGTCAATATTGTTAATTGACGAAATTTAAATTAATTTACGGTTTGAGGTAAATGGTTAACAAATTCTACATTTTCAATTGATTCTCTTATCTCATTGGCGTCAACCATTTTTACTTTATATTGATTTTTTGTTCTTCTATATTCATGCCAGCTAGCATTATCGTTTCTACTTTTTGCTATTAGGTATTCGCTGTATTTCATCTTTTTAAAGGCTCTAAGCTCGTTACTAAACCATTGGTTGGTTCTGTTGTCGGTCTCAATTATTTTCTTTTTAAGAATTTTTTTTGCTGTATCCCTGAAGATTGTATTTATTCTCATTGCATTTTCGTGTAAATCACATTCTGTTTTATATTTCATATCAAGCTTACTCAGTCCACGTGTAAATTTATCCTTATTGTACTTAATGAACTCGACTATGTTCTTAGCTTTTGTTTTATTATTTGCCTCATTTATACTTATTTCTATGTTTTCGTGGTCGGATATCTTATTCTTTGAATCTGCATATACCATTATATTCTGCATATTTGTAATTACATAATCGATCGCAGTTTTTGAGTTTGCTGTTATTCTTGAGAAGGTTTCCATTTTTTGTTGTAAGCAATTATCGTTTAAAATACGTTCAATCTCACGTTTATACAGGTGGTTTTTACACCAATCAATATTAAAGTCCCAGGCGACTAAATTGTTTTTGGACTTATCCGTAAAACTTTCAATGTTTTCTACGAAAAACTCACAGAATTCCCTCTCGGAGCTATTTGGTGATCTATATATTGCAACTATAACCATTTCGATGCATGCCAGTAACCATATTCGAAAATCTATGGATTTTTGTACTATATCTGAAATTATCGAATGGTTTCTTGTGCAGATTGTGACTCCTCCAGTTCTTGTTGAATTGGAAAGACATGATATATTATTAAATCCGTTTATTTTTATATCATTTCCATCAATATTCTCAGTAAGATGTTTAATCGTCAAACCTTTTCATTTAATACCATTTCAAGAGGGTTGTGAAGAAACAGGTGAGCCGCCATCTTGGGCGTCCACCATATTACATTAAGAATGACATAACTTAGTTTATCGCATACTATTTGTCAAACCTGTGATTTGATACCCGTATTAATGGATCGGGAAAATAACGGCAATCTGCCATCTTGCAGCGTTCGCCATATTAGATATACAACGTCATTAAATCATACTTTTTTGTATTGGCACCGGACTTTTACACGTGTGTAAAATTTCAGCATATTCAGTTGAATATCTGGAAGTGGGTGTAAAATCGATTGCCAGTTTAACCCTCACAGAAAGTGAAAAAGCTTGTAATAAACACTATCACCCTTATTGCAAGAGTGTCAAAAAATAAACGATAAACGATACTTATCAAAAAATTTGAGTAGATAGTATTGCGATTTTAATAAACAAAATTCTAATGAATTTTCGATGAGAAATGTCAAAAAGTGTTTTCCATTCACAGCAGTCAATCACATACATTTACAATGCTCAAAATCTTTATCAATTGAGTTACACAATACCGAAAATGGTATTGATTGATACATATGTCAATTGGTTGATAATTGACACTCGTAATAATGATGTATATTTTATTAAATTGAAAACCAAACAACCCTACCTAGATTTACTAAAATGTATAAAACTTTTATTTACATACGTAGATTAAATTAAATTAAATTAAATAACCCGCGCGCCACCTATTGTACGTATACTGTAATAATTTTAGTAAACGGGCCACCGCACACGAGATCAATTCACGAGACAGAAAACCGGTTTCATACCATACTTCGAGCGCACACGGGATGTTTTCTGCCGGCAGAAAAAATTGTGTTCATGGACCGCATTTCATTGTAGTAGTATTTTTCCAAATTGGCAGAGATAGATTATGTTAAATTTTTTAAAAACAACAAATTATTTGAAACAGAATTCTTACATAAAATTATAATTTAAATAAAACGTGGCAAGTAAATGAATGCATTTTTTGGTAAATTTATCGTTCTTCGTTGAAATTCCCAGACATAAATTTTATGTTTTTAAGTTCCAATGATGGATAATAATCTATTACATAAAATGAAACTGTAGATTAAAAACTGTTTGTTCGCGCATCACGTTAGAACTAATGAACGGATCTTGGTGAAACATTGACATGGTGATTGCTTATGTTCGTGGACCATATCATTTATACTTTTTATCCCGGGAATTTGCCTGGTTTTAAGCAAATATTGAAAAAACTGCATATATGAAAGCAAAATTATTTTTCAGCTCATTTAAAAGTTGGTGGTGAAATCGTAGGTCTGATTGTTTTGCAATCCAATCTTTAACCCAACATCTTCTTTTATTGACGCATTTTTTCGTTTAATGAATGTACCTATTATCAACTGCTGCTAATTCAGTTTTTTGGCAAGGCATTTTCTTTTTTTTGATTTTATTCACACTTTCCAAATAAATTGTAGAAATAGACAACAGCAAATGTCAAATATTTTGAAGCAACAACTATTGTTTGCACGTTCATGCGGTGTGAACAACCGTGCAATATTTTGAGGCAAATGGTCGTGCAAACAATTTGCATGAACTCTTTGCAAGCAAATTTTGCATAGGTGTGATCAACCACGCAGACACTTGCCGCAAATTTTTGCTGCAAATGATTGCTCGTCTGTACGGTGCTTTAAATTTTAGCCCGGTGGCGGGCCTTATTTCGCAGCACATGACTCATGTGGTCTTATTTCCACTTAGAAATGCAAATAGGACCACATGTGGTCTTATTTCGTAGGGCTCTATTTCACGTCACCGTATCAAACATCTGTACGCATAAAGCATAATATAATTAAAATCAAAATGTCATCTTTTACAAATGTAATATGTCACATTTGATGTTCCAGTACACTCATCGTTTGCAATTTGCATGGAATACAAAATGAATGGTTGTCGAAACACCTGTGTAGGCTTATACATAGATTGATGAAATCCCGATTCTTCCTTCGTCCATGCATGGAGCTTAATTGACTTCCTCTTTTGTTATCTTCCATTTTGTTCGCGACGATGACGTAGACTGCTCAACTCAAAATGCGTTGGAGAGATGAATGACATCATACATTCTTGAGGACCTAGTTTTTTGAAATTTGTGTATGTATTAGTTTCCTTCCTCGTTCAACCGCTCAAATTCGGTAGAACGTTTTTTGCCGTTTCTTATCGCAGATCTTAGTACCTTCGCCAACAAAACCGGTGTTCTGCCGGCAGAAATCATCTCGTATCGGTGGCCTAAATCGGATGAACGGTATAGAAGCCTATAGGGAGCACAAACACAGACAGAAGTAGATAATTTTGCTAGAAATTCGGGTTTGGAGTCTAAGGCCAGGCGCCCACATTCGATTTTCTGTCGCTGCGATTAAGAAATCGTAATTTCAACCAAATATGACCATGCACGCACTTGTGGTTTTCTGTCGCACGATTATTCAGTTGCAGAAAAATATAACACACAGGTGATGAATGAATGCACACATATGCGGTCAAACAATAGCAGCGATGAACAAACGATATTTTGTTGACGATTGTTTCGTCGCAAAATAAACTAGATCACATGGATATCCATTCAACAGATGCAAGTGCGCGAACATCCATGCTAATCTATATGAACCATTTTAATTTACGGCCAAACAATCGCAAATAAAATAGAGCTTGTCCCATTTTTTTAATCGCTGCGATTATTAAATCGCATATGTGTGCACTCAAATTTAGAACTGAGTGTCTCACAATTTGCGACTAAATAATTGTGCGACAGAAACCACAAGTGCGTGCATAACAATATCTTCTTGCGACTACGATTTTTTAATCGTAACGATTAAAATCGCAAGTGTGTGGTGACACTTACAAGTACTTGTGATTCATTTTAACTTGCGGCAATCGCATCGCACGAAAAATGGGACAAATCGCAGACTTTTAAACGTTGCAATTGATACGTATTAGGCTAGGTACACACATGCGATTGCAGTCGCACGACTATTCAGTCGCAAAAAATAGAACATATAGCTTGCAATGTAAGTGCGCGCACATGAAACCAATCAATCGCAACGTATCATTTGCATGACTAAATAATTGTGCGACAGAAACCACAAGTGCGTGCATAACAATATCTTCTTGCGACTACGATTTTTTAATCGTAACGATTAAAATCGCAAGTGTGTGGTGACACTTACAAGTACTTGTGATTCATATTACCTCGCGGCAATCGCATCGCATCGAAAAATGGGACAAATCGCAGACTTTTAAACGTTGCAATTGATACGTATTAGGCTAGGTACACACATGCGATTGCAGTCGCACGACTATTCAGTCGCAAAAAATAGAACATATAGCTTGCAATGTAAGTGCGCGCACATGAAACCTATCAATCGCAACGTATCATGTGCGCGCACTTCCATTGAAAGCTATATGTTCTATTTTTTGCGACTGAATAGTCGTGCGACTGCAATCGCTTGTGTGCACCACGCCTTATGTCCGCGCATTTACATGTTCTATTTTTTGCGACTGAATAGTAGTACGACGGAAAACGCAAGTGCGCATCTAGCGTCTAGCCTAAGGGTTAAAATCATTAACATTAACTGTCGGGATTGGGAACTTCCCATTGCATTGTGAGATTTCAAAACCAGAGAAAATAAATGTCAGAAAAGCAGTAGGAGATTCTGCACGATATATGTATATTTGCGTGCGTCACAACGTCTACATTTTTTTTTATCAATAATCAAATGAACTGCGGAGGACAGTTATATGTGTTAAGACGATTAACGTCAGAAGACTCAGTCAATTACAAATATTCAAAAACAGATTCTCGTATCGTTATTTCTCGAACATGTTCCTATATAGATACATCTATACATATGTAATTCTGGCAGCAGTGTCACTTTCAGAGATAATGTTTTTTTTTTTTAATTTCAATAAACAGGAATCTCAACGATACTGACAAACACTGGTATATTCTTACTTATGCTCGTATGTATTTGTATTTTCAACCATTGACGGCATGCTGAGTTTCAACTGCAAGGACTGCGAGTATTACTGAACCATGTGCGGTGATCATAATGTAATAGCACTCTTGTTACGCACTGAAGAAAATAGAAATCTGCTGCTTAACTGGTGAATATGAGTTTAACATGGAACGTGTATAACACAAACGTGACTTGTAGGACATCAAAAAAAGACAAATAACATAGAAAGAAAAATATTCCATGGACTTCATATCAAATGAGGACTTGTGAACAGTTGTGAAGTAAAGAAGCAGTTCTTAGTGGCCCATAATCACACACGTAAGTCTATAAGTAACATCATTGCAATTGCAGGAGTGCGACTAGCATGGACATTTTGACGTGTCTGGTCCAGTCAATTCGCTACACCAAATGTCAACACTTTTTTAAATTTCATATATGTACAAAGTATATATGTTAGGTAAGTTTTTTGGCTTCTAACTCTGAATGAAATTTTGCCCACCAAGTTATTGCTCAAGCCGATGGCATTGCTATCGTTATTAATGGAAGATATCTTCCAACCTGCAGCGACTTGGCGGATTCAGCTCTAGCTTAACTGGTAAGGTGGGCCAGCAAAAGCGGCCTGGAAATTAACACAGCAAAAACGGAGCTTGTGTCATCAACTAAGAAGCACAGCATCCCCCAAGTTATGGATTAGGTTTTTTCAAAAAATGCATGTTAACGGTGCTTGCAAGGCATCTGGGGCAGAAAATCAAAACTCAGTGTAGCAATTGACAATAAAGCAGCATATCGTCGATAACGATCTTTTGTCCTTGGCGCTCAATTTAATTTGTTGCTGGAGCAATATTATTTTTAGGCAGTATATTGCTTCTGCCATCCACCGAGCCAGGTGATATGCTTCTGGTGTCTGAAATCGATTTCCACCTGGGGGAGTTCCCCCCAAAAAAATTACAAATAGCTCAAAAAACTCCTTGTAATCATCTCGAGGAAAATCATCTTCAAGCTTTTTCATAGCAAACACAAGAATTTCTTTTCTTACATCGATTGACCACCCAGGGAACTGTTGCTTATCAATTATTTTCCACTGTGACTTAAATCTTTTAACCAAAGGAATATCAGCACCAGAAAAAGGGTCAAAGTTTGCTCCGTTAAATACTCCTTGAAGTAAGCTCATACACGGCAGACGATACCTCAATACCAGTTCTAGCTGAAAGTTCTGGTACTCCAAGAAGCTGTTCTATGTTTGGAACAGTTCCAATAATTGGAAGTCTGTCAATTTTGTTTTGATCAGTTATATCAAGGAGTGAAAACTGAATTTAAGTCGAAATTTTTTTTTGTTGGCAGCAGCTGTCTGTTTACGAAAAAATCGGCGAGAGAGTCAAATAAATGTGCGGTTAATAACGAATTTTGACGGATCTATGGAAGTTGCTTCGACACAGGCTGTCAAGAGATGAACGGCATCTCTCTCACTTATCTTACATCTGCCGAGTACTGCCGAAAGCCTTAACCCCTCCGTTACCTTACAAAAAAATAACACTTATTACCTGTTATTAGAGAATTAAGAAGTTCAAGAACAAAAGAAAAATACTCAAATTAATTTCAGTTTGTATTTTATTTGGTTTGTTTAAAAATTCGTGATTTTCTCTCCTTAATTATTTTTCCACGTTCGTCTGCCGCCAAGTCAAATCCAAAAAGAAAGCCGCATGGGCCAAACGTCAGCTCGTAGACCTAAGGTTTAATGACATCTATCATTTGCTGCGGCGTTGCCGAATCTGTCACAACACTCCCCCTCGGTATGTCCTCAACAGGACCCACCTCCTTCTTCGGCCGACAGATATCGAGTACGGCTATTTTCGCCGCCGGTCTCTCAAAAAGTCCATTGATTGTTCGAACTAGAGCGCTCCTCACACGCCCATCTGAGCCCTTTCGTATTTCTATTACCCTTCCCTTCGGCCAAACGTTCCTGGGGTGATTAGGATCGACTACGTAAACTACATCGTCGATTTCAATCGGCTTTACGTCGTCAAACCATTTGCTGCGTCGAGTAATTATTGGTAGGTTCTCCCGTACCCACCTTTTCCAAAAGGCATTAGAGAGTTGTTGTGCAGCCTGCCAGTTTCGTCTTAGCTGTATTCCTTCACTCACACCTAACCTAACCTAGCTGTATTCCTTCACTCGTAGATTCCGCAAGAGGTTTTGTCCCATTCGAACTGCCCAACAAAAAGTGATTCGGCGTAAGGGCTTCTTCATATTCGTGACTGATAGGTATATATGTGAGCGGCCTGGAGTTCACGGTCATCTCTGTATCCATCAAGGTTGCACGTAGGAGTTCATCGGAGGGGTTTTCGTGACGGCAATATTCGGTAGAGAACATCTTTTACTGATCTTACAAGGCGTTCCCATGCCCCTCCCATGTGAGGCGAAGCTGGTGGTATAAATCGCCACGTCGTAGAGCCATTAGTAAAGGCCCGTACCATCTCGTTTTGGTCGACCGAGATGAATGCTTCCCGTAACTCACGCTCTGCTCCTTTAAAATTAGTGCCGTTGTCACTCCAAAACTCTATCGGAGATCCACGACGAGCAATAAAATTACGGATGGCAATGATGCAGGAGTCCGTGGATAACGAGTACGCTATTTCAAGATGCAACGCTCTCGTTGTCAGACATGTCAAAAATACCCCATACCTTTTCTCGCTGCTACGCCGTACGGATACCAAGATAGGGCCAAAATAATCAACACCAACGTAGCTAAATGGACGACAGAATGATGATATACGCGCTGTAGGTAAAGAACTCATCTTTGGAGGTCGTGGTTGAGCTTGAAAATTTAGGCAGGGTTGACATGTCCGGCGTACTTACTTCAGAACAGCTCTTAGTCTCGGGATCCAGAATTTTTGTCTGATCTCGTTGACTACGGTTTCATGGTTGGCGTGGTAGTATCTGGAATGGTAATCAGAGACAATTAAATTACTTAAATATTCACCTCGAGGTAATATGATCGGGTTTTCTCCGTTGCTGAGCGCCACTCTTCCTCCAAGTCGAAGCAACCTGTTTTCGTCGAGATATGGGGAGAGCTTATAAATAGAGCTCGACTTTTTTACATGCCTCCCTCTTGATAGGAGTATTATTTCTTCGATGAACACGTTGGACTGCACTTCTCTCAGCAGTAAAACTTCGGCAAGAAAGATTTCCTTTTGGGATGGTGATCTGCGTTCCGTCCAGTTCTTACGAGTCTTATCTATCCACTTTCGTGCAAGAAATATTACTGCAGCTGTCAGGTGAAGTAGTCGTTTCCATGACGAGAACCGCTCTGGTCCTATTGATAGGAAAGATTTAAGGATTGGATCAGCATGATATCCGACGAATTGAGCCCGTAGTTCTTCATTGGTAGATCCACTAATTTGTTCATCCGGCCAGCTACTAGGATTCGATTTTAAGAACGCCGGTCCATTCAGCCACCTGCTATTATTTGAAAAATCGGGAATTCGTTGCCATTTTGTGGCTTCATCGGCTACGTTCTCCGCAGTAGGAATCCACCGCCAGTTAGAGGCATCCGTTAACTCAAGTATTTCACTTACGCGGAAAGCTACGAATTGTCGGTAGCGTCGATGGTCGGAACGTATCCATGCAAGTACGGTGCGAGAATCCGACCAAAATGTCACTTTTGATAAGTGAATGGAATGTGTGGTGATAATGTCCTTTGTCAGACGGGCTCCCATTACAGCGGCTTGCAGCTCCAGTCGCGGTACAGACATTATCTTGAGGGGGGCTACTTTAGTTTTGCAGCCTAGCAAAATGCAGTATTTTATTTGGTTTGTTTAAAAATTCGTGATTTTCTCTCCTTAATTATTTTTCCACGTTCGTCTGCCGCCAAGTCAAATCCAAAAAGAAAGCCGCATGGGCCAAACGTCAGCTCGTAGACCTAAAGTTTAATGACATCTATCATTTGCTGCGGGGTTGCCGAATCTGTCGCAACATTACCTTTCGGGTCATAAAATGACCCCTTTGATTTAAATGCAGTAAAGGCGAAATATACATAATTTATGTACAAATAAATCTCCTTCTGGCTTCTGCTGGTTACAAAAAGTCGTAGTTACCTTGATAGTATGGCCATATTGTGGACATACTGACTTATAGCAGACAAAGCAGGTGTTAAATGTCTTTCGGTCAGGTTTCGGTGGCGGTGCAGCGCATTCGCTCGGAAGTTTTTCTTTGGTGGCTTTGACATTGATTGTTCAGTTTCTTCATTCAGAAGATGCTACCTTAGGTAAACGACACCGTCAAGAAATACATTTTCGACAGGACTTTCACCGAAATCTTGCAAAAACAAGCGACGTTTATGCAATTTTTTTTTATTGCGGATGAACCTCAGTTCATAATATATACATATGCGCTCAAGGTCAGAGATGTCAATGAAATTACTAAAAAAAAAACACTGGCCAACGATTTGTTTGAGGTTTGCAAATGTATGTTTTCACCAATTGGTCAAGCGTAACAACCCATTAGCCCAGTAGATCGATTGCCAACTTACGGGTTTTAAAAAAAAATTATCTGTAGTTGCGTTCCTTCTGCGACTAGTGCACTTCTTGAAACTTCCCCAAGATAATCATGGAAGTTCAAACGAAACCCATTCGATGCATTAGCTGCAACCCATGCTTTTATTCCGTATTTTCTGGGCTAAAAGGGGTCAATTGCACGTCGACGGTAATATTTTCATACGGAACGTATAAGAACTGCAGATTTTCGAGCCATTTTTCATACAAGTTCCGAATAGGCGCAAGCTTACTTACTTACTTAGTTGGCGCTACAGCTCGAGGTGAACCTGGGCCTGCTTCTCGCAACCATTTGTGTGTGCGTGTTATATTTTTGCACGAATGGAAGGGACCTACAGTTTTTTGCCGACCCCGAACGACGAGTTGAGAAGCTCAATCGTGCCAAATGATATTCTTTGATGCTTGTCAGACATACGAAAGAGGTGGGCACTGTGAAAAACTCTTTTAGGTGTTTGCGGCGGGATTCGAACCCAAGACCGCTGGCTCAGTAGTCCGACGCACTAACCACTTGCGCTACGGCGCAAGCTTATCTCCACGAATTTGTGATCTTCGATTTTCTCTCTCATCAGACGCAACGAAACGAGATATTTCAATGAATCGGTTCAGAGACATAACGGTTCTAAAAATTGAGCGACAGCGTATTTCATTCCATAGGATTCTTCCACTTTCGCCGTATGAAAGGAAAGGGAATCATGCTTTATATTTTCATATAACTTACTGATAAGAATCAATATGCCTAAATAAGCATCAAATTCGATTGTATCCATTCCATGAAAATCAGTTTTACCCACCTTTTTCCCTTCTATATTATTCAACCGAATTATTGAATGAATTGGCCAGAAGGCCAGAGCTGAGATACGCTGAACAGCAAACTGTGTGACACCCATGCGCAAAGTAATGATGTTTTCGGCTGGCGCACGAGTTACGTTACGACAATTAGATTAAATAATTTGACAAAAGACAAATTTCGGTTTTAAGTTCTTTATTTACATTCAATACTAACATTTAACACTTTATTTTTAAGAAACATATAATTTGACAAATTATAAAGACGACAAGAGATCCACAACACGTTACGACAAAACAAAGACTAATTACAAACTAACATTTAATCATCATATTACATCGAACATAATTTAAAACAACAAATATAAAACAGTAAAACATAACGCAAGTCAAGTGCAAAGCACCTGAATCGATCTACCATTGACCATTGTTGTTGACGTTCCTGCTGGAAGCCTCGTGACGTGCGTACATACATAATGCAGTCGTTGCTGCTGTAGCTCATAACTCCTCCCGCCTAAGTGTGGACTTAGCGAATTTGTGAACTAAGCCCATATTGTTGCTGGAGAATTAAGATGTCGTATTGTGTTATTGTTTTACTGATGCATGAGTGAATAGATTAATATTACTTTAAATTTTTGCTCACGTCAAAAAATGAATAATATTTTTTTACATAGTTGGTTTTATTTTTATTGTGTATGTTTTTGTTTGTACTTGCCGAAATATTTGGATATTGATTAAGTGCCGAAAATGTGGTTGTTAATTTTTTTTTTATATAATTAGCTAGTTTTTAATATTTAATTTCAAATTTTATTTTTTTTTCTTCTTTAAATTTTATGATTGACTTTCTAAAAAAATGTATTTAAGCTACTAAGATTTCACAAAAATTTTATTTATACTTGTCACTTTTATTTATTATTATTATTTAACATATATTTTCTTTTTATAGTCAATGTTTTTAAATGGTTACCCTTAACCCATTAATGACGAGAGTCAAAAATGTTCGATACAACAGCTCAGGGTGAACCTGGGCCTGCTTCTCGCAACCATTTGTGTGTGCGTATTATATTTTTGCACGAATGGAAGGGACCTACAGTTTTTTGCCGACTCCGAACGGCGAGTTGAGAAGCTCATCATGACAAATGATACTCTTTGAATGCGTGTCAGATATTCGAAAGAGGTGGTACCGTGAAAAAAATCTCTTAGGTGTTGGGCCCGGGCAGCATTGCGTAGTAGTCCAGCGCACTTACCACTATACCACGGTGCATTTTATTTCAGTATTATTTTTATATATTTCATACATTTAAAGATATGTAATGATTTTTCTGGAAGCAAGCTACATGTAAGCCAACATCGCACTTAGAACACATTGTAGTACAGTGTGATCCGCATAGCGAACCTGCACATCGTCATCTTTTTTTATTGGGGATCTTAATAATCAAATGGTCCAATCGATCGTAGCGAGCATTAGCATTTTCGGTTTCCATTTTATGTCTACGAAAACCATCAGGTGGTTTCGGGTCACCAAGAGTCCGCCAATAAAACCGTGCTATCGAATGCTTGAACTGAAGTCCGGGTAAATTTGAGCCAGCTTTTTTGTGGAGTAACCAAGCGATTTGATTTGAAACATCTATCAGTCAAAGCCAAGTTAAAATGGACGACCACCATTTCTTCCCTCTAACGCCTATTCGGTAGTTGTTTACATTTCGGTCCATACGGTTCGTGCCACCCATGTTTGCATTATACCATGCAATTGCATAGGGTCGTGGAAGATCCATAGCTTATGCTCTTTCCGGAAATATGTGGACACTTTTGTAACTGGATTGTTTACAAAAAGTATAGACGCAACACTCACAATGGAACTGTCAACCCATTTCAGCAGAATTACAATTCAATTGTACCACGATTTGCATTCTGCAATTCCCGTTTATTTCTTAAATGACAAGAAGCCGGAATGCAATTTTCCCGGATGGTTCCGGTTCCGTTGGTTCCTACCAAGCCGAATAATACAAAAAGTAATCAGATACAAAGCCTGCTGCATACGGACTAATGTTACATAAATGTATTTTCCGTCACAAATTATGTTATGTTATATGCGGACTAACGTTACATATATGTAACAGCATCCAAAAACCTGAGCGATCAGGCAAACGGATTTCCAAAAAATATTTTTGTTTCAGGTAATTGCTTCTATACATATGATACAATAACACAACATTCATATTTTTTCTTACAATATACAGTAAGTTCACTAAAATAATTAACAAACAAATGTCTAACTTCCATCATCGCCATTTTGCTATCAACTCAAATTCAAATATGTAAAAAATCTTCTATTGTCAAAAAAATCACAACCAAAATGCAGTATTTTCGTGTTATTCTCTTTAGAATCCTTAACACTTTACATTGCATAAACTTTAAACTCAGAAGTCGATCTAAAACAAATAGTAATTGTTTTAAACAAATAAGGTGACCCAGTGTTACATTTATGTAACGTTAGGCTAAAATGGGTTAAGATTAATACCTACCACTCCAATGTTCCCTTGAAGTGTGGTTTATGTAAATCCAGAAAATTGTAATTAACTTGTTTTTATTTTTTTTCGTCACTTTTCTACTTTATGTTGTTATCATATTTGTATTATTTTTATTTATGTTATTAGGTATTTTTTTTATTTATATCTTGTACTACAGGATTAAAATCCGCCACTCCGATATTCGTTCGAAGATTAGGAAGTCTGCTTTTCGACATTAAAATTAAAGCTACTTCCAATTCACTTATTTAATGTCGATAGCATTTTTTTATCCTGTACTGTCTATTGTTTTTCTTCCCAAGTTTAATTTTTTTTTTTTTGTTAGTCACTGTGTAAGTATTTTTTGTTATACTGTCATATTATTATATATTTATTATATTGTTATAATTATATGTTTATGATATAAACCTAATGTTATTAAATATTTTGATTTGTTTTAACTGTTAGTCACTGGTTAAGTTTTTTGTTTAATTTGATTCTTTATTCACTTATTGTTTTTTTTTTTTGCTTAGATTAACGTACATAACTGTTAGTTACTCTTCAAGTTAATGTTCTAGGATGCCAAAGGATAAAAATCCACCATTCCGATATTCCCTCGAAATGTGCATCAATGCTTCTCTAGCGTCACTCTTAGCTACTATAAGTTTTCACATTTTGGACGCTGAACTGTTTTTAAGTTTTTATTTTTTATATTTTTTTTCAACTTCTCCTATTATTTTGGTTTGTATTTATGTATGTATGTATTTAATTCATATATTTTATTTTCGCCACTGTATTTTATTGTTTTTTGTTTTGTATTTTGTTTTTCGCTTTAGTTGTTTTTACTGTACTGTTTTTTTTTTTTTTACTGTATAATGTATGTGAACATGATGTAATTCTACAAGCATACTAATCAAACACACCTATTCGAAACGACAGCAATGACAGAAGAGAAAACGGTTATTATTAAGAAGACGAGCGAACGACGACGACGTAGACGACGCAAACGACGCAGCCGCATTTAATTTACATTTTAATACTCTTTTGAATTAACATTTTGTAACGCTTTTCCTTTTTAATCAATTTCATTTTATAACTACATATCATTAATTTCAATAAAGTATAACTAAATATAATATACTGTTCACAATTGGGGGCTCAACCAAAAACAAATACATTTTCTACGAAAACGAAGAAGCATTTCCAAAAATAACATCAAGATGGCAGCGAAATACGAAACGTATAAAAAAGCAGATTTGCAAAAAGTATGTGCAGAACGGAATTTGCCTATCTCTGGGAATAAAAATACATTAAAGCATCGAATAAAAGAGGATATCAAAAAGGTAGAAGGCGAAATGTACGAGAATGATAGAAAGCTAACATCTTTTCATATCGACGACGAAAATGCAAGCGATGAAGAACACACGTCACCACAGCCCGTCGCGGGAGCACCGTCCAAAGCAACAACGTGTGATTGTTTAAACATGAGAGCGAACAATACAGGTAACCTATTTTCATTTAAAGATGTTGAAGATTCTTTTGAAACATTTAGTGGTGAAAAAGGGGAATCGGTCAAAAATTGGCTGGAGACCTTTGAAAGCATGAGTACAACACTGGGATGGAACAAATTACAAATGTTCGTGTATGCAAAACGTCTTCTTCATGGGGCAGCTCGGCAATTCATATCGTCACAAAAACAAATTGCAAATTGGACCAGCCTACAAAAAGTCCTACTGCTGGAATTTTCAATTACAATTACAAGTGCGCAGATCCATAGGAAACTACGAAACAGAAAGATGAAGCGAGAGGAAACATATCGCCAATACATTTATGCAATGATGGAAATTGCAGCACAAGGAAATGTAGAAGAAGCATCTGTTTGTGAATACGTCATTGATGGGATTCAAGACATAGAAGAGATGAGCAAAATATACCTATGTGAATCAGAAAATTTAAATGATTTAAAACGACGATTAGACAATTTTGAAAAAATACGAGCAGTAAATCAGACGAGAAATACACCATCAAAACTCAAGGAAACCTCAGTGACACGGGCATGCCAAAATGTCAAACCAACGCGGTGTTTTAATTGTGGTACAATTGGTCATGTGTCTAAAGATTGTCCAGACAGTAAAAAAGGCCCCAAGTGCTTTAAATGCGACCAATTTGGACACCAAAGTAAACAATGTGAATCATTCCGGTCGAATGTAAGCATAGTGCAGGACATAGCCACAACGAGGATTTTGATAAACGACGTAAAGATTGATGCACTGTTCGATTCCGGCAGCAAGTATAATCTGATAAGTGGTCAAACGTACAACGAAATCGGCAAGCCTATCCTCACCACACACTCCAAATGCTTCGTTGGGTTAGGAGGTAAAACAATTCGATCCAAAGGATAAACATAGACCTCAAAATTGAAGATGACGACTACATCGGTGTATTGTTTTACGTACTACCACCATTTGCATCGCAAACTAAGTTATTGTTGGGCCGTTCATTTCTAGATTTGGCTGATGTGGAGCTATCTTCGACGAGCATGCAAATTGTAAAAAAGAAGCAAGAAAGCGAAGACGTAAATATTATGATGGCGATTCCGATCGAAGAAGATATCGAACCAGTTGTTCCAGAAAAATACAAAAGCACTATCAAGACATTAATCAGTAACTACAAGCCGTCAGAAATTCCTACTACAAACGTTCGAACAAAAATAATTCTAAATGATGTGCAGCCGGATATAACACCGCGAATGAATCGATGGTCACTCTTCCTCGAAGATTTTAACTACACGATAGAACATCGCCCCGCGAATCGTATGAAGCACGCCGATGCCCTAAGTAGAGCTCCTGTTATGGTGGTACAAGATCAACTCTTAGATACGATTAAAGCAAGACAAGACGAAGACGAACGACTTACTGCCATTAAGAAGATTCTCGAAAAGGACGATTACAAGGATTTTCTATTAAGAGGAACGATTTTAATGCGACGTAAGAACGATCGTGATGTTATATGCGTACCGGCGAGCTTAGAACGAGAACTTATTAAGCAAATACATGAGAATGGACATCGAGCAAGTGACAAAGTGGAGCAGATTATAGTCAAAGATTTCTACATCCCAAGATTAACCGACAAGATCAAGAGACAAATAAGTTGCTGCGTACCGTGCATTCTGATCAACAGTAAACGAGGTAAACAAGAAGGATTGCTCAACCCATTACCGAAAGCTGATATCCCGTTCGAGACGCTGCACATGGATCATCTTGGACCAATGGACGAAACAGCCAAAGTGTATAAATACTTGCTGGTGATTATCGACGGATTCACAAAGTTTGTATGGATTTATGCAACAAAGACGACAAACTTAAAAGAGGTCATAGAAAAACTTAGAATCCAACAGAAGAACTTCGGTAACCCTAAACGCCTTATAACCGATCGAGGATCAGCTTTTACCTCAACTGAGTTTGAAGAATTTTGTCAGCAAGAAAATATAGAGCACGTTTTAGTTACCACCGGAATACCACGTGGAAACGGTCAGGTGGAAAGGGTCCACCAGGTAATCAAATCCGTCTTGGCCAAACTATGTGTAGAAAACTCAGGATTGTGGTATAAACATATTGACCGCGTTCAACGATGCATAAATAGCATGTACCAGAGTTCCATCGCTACAACTCCATTTCAACTCATGTTCGGTGTTAAGATTAAGCAGAAGGAGGATATTGATGTTATGAAGCTCCTTGAAGGTGAATTACAAGCAATATTTTTGGAAGAACGAGAAGACTTAAGATCAGAAGCCAGGCTTTGTATCCTGAAGGCGCAAGATTCCCAACGACAGCAGTATAATAAACGACGTAAAAAGGCAACAGAATATCAACTTCCTCACTTAGGAATAACCCGAAACAATTTTGGAGCTTGGTTAATTCCAAGAAAAGGTCTGACGGATATCCAGCAGAGTTTTCTTATAATAACAGCGTTTTTAATGACCCTGTTGATATTTGCAACTCTTTCGCGGATAATTTTCGTAAATCTTTTAACGATGTGCCGCTTAGTATTGATGATGATTACTTTGAGCATCTCAAAGATGTTCCTCAAGTTGGCTTTACCAACATTGCCTTAGACTTGCAGACTATTTCGAAATTTATTTCATTTCTGAAAGATGATTACTCTTCAGGTCCTGACGGCGTACCTCCAATAGTCCTGAAAAAATGCAGTGATGTCCTTGCTCTGCCGTTGAAGTCTCTTTTTGAGATCTCCATATCAACTGGCCATTTCCCTAGCTTCTGGAAGCAATCGTTTATTACGCCCGTCTTTAAGAAAGGCGATAGAAATATTATTACAAACTACAGACCGATTTCAAAGTTGTCATGCATACCAAAATTATTTGAGCAAGTTGTGTGTGAAAGCCTTACTTTTCTTTGTCGGGGTGTTATTTGTACAGAACAACATGGATTCGTTAGAAACAGGTCTACTGTCACAAACCTATTAACATTCTCCCATAACTGTTCCAATGCCTTAGAAAGTGGTCATGAGGTGGACTGTGTGTACACTGACTTCTCCAAAGCTTTCGATCAGCTTTCTCATGATATTATTATCTACAAACTCGAGGCGTTAGGTTTTCCCCCAATATTTATTTCGTGGGTTGGCTCTTACCTCAAGCAGAGGTCATATCAGGTTAAATTTAGAGGTTGTCTTTCAGACTCCTTCTTAGCAGGATCCGGCGTACCTCAAGGGAGCCACCTAGGTCCACTTTTATTTATTCTTGCTATCAATGATGTTCCATCAATCATAAAACATAGCAACATTCTAATATTTGCCGACGATATGAAGATCAGTAGAGCAATTACAACCATAAATGATTGTAGACTTCTGCAATCAGATATTGATAGTTTCAGTACCTGGTGCTCTAAAAATGGTTTAGTCCTTAACCCACTCAAGTGTCAGTCCATGACTTTCTCTAGGAAACTGGTACCGACTATATTCAACTACTTGATATCGAATCACTCTCTCAGTCGGGTTTATAGTTTTAAGGACCTGGGTGTTTACTTTAGCCCTGAACTTGATTTTAAAGAGCATATAAACCACATTGTGAATAAATAAAATTCAATGTTAGGTTTCGTTAAAAGATGGTGTAAAGAATTTAAAAATCCTTATGTCACCCTCTCACTATTTAACAGTCTTGTCCGTCCTCACCTCGAATATGCTTCGCAAGTATGGACACCTTATCAGAAAAATCTCAATACTCGTATTGAAGCTGTCCAGCGATGCTTCATTCGATTCGCATTGAAGGGTCTTCCCTGGGACGATCCTTTTAACCTCCCCCCATATTTGCATCGGTCAAAACTGTTGCAAATGCAGCCTTTGGCTCAAAGAAGGGTCAATAATGATATAATTTTTATGCATCAGCTGATCTCAGGTCTGATTGATGCACCTGACTTATTATCCTGTTTGGGATTAAACTTTCGTGGGGGATCGCATCACCTGCGTAGTATAGAGTTACTGCATGTTCCTCATCACAGAACAAATTACGGGATGCATGAGCCTATTAGCCGCATGAGTAAAATCTATAACTTAAATGTAAACATTCTTGACTTTAATCTTAACAAAATTACACTTAAAAATGTCTTGCGTAATGTAGTTCCTCGAACATAAACTCTAATTATGTATATTTGTTCTTATATTTGTTTATTTATTGCTAGTGGTAGTGTTGAAATGTAGCGTAGCCTAACCACTAACACCAGCACTAAATGATGAGCCTGTTGATGCATATTTTGCCCTGGCGAATTTCTGCTTATGGCTGTTGCTTGTATTAAGCACACCATGACACAGATCTGATAGTGTTAAAATAACTTGGCGAGCTAGTAGCTATCAAGAAAACTCAGTTCCAAACTCACAGCAAGCTTAAACCAAAATTTCTCGGACCATACAAAATCATAAGTATCAACGACAACGACAGATATGAAGTGAAAAAACGTGGATCGAACGAGGGTCCACTTCATACCTTTACAGCAGCGGATCACATGAAGCCGTGGAACTTCGAGTGCGGAGACTCTTCGGAGGCCGAAGACGAGTAGGATGGCCGAGTGTGAACATGATGTAATTCTACAAGCATACTAATCAAACACACCTATTCGAAACGACAGCAATGACAGAAGAGAAAACGGTTATTATTAAGAAGACGAGCGAACGACGACGACGTAGACGACGCAAACGACGCAGCCGCATTTAATTTACATTTTAATAATCTTTTGAATTAACATTTTGTAACGCTTTTCCTTTTTAATCAATTTCATTTTATAACTACATATCATTAATTTCAATAAAGTATAACTAAATATAATATACTGTTCACATGTATGTATATTTTTTTTTGGTTCTTCACTGTATTGTTTTTTGGTTGTTTTTGGTTTTCTTACTGTTTATGTATGTACATGTATATTTTTTTCAGAAGTTTCATTAATTTTTTAGTCACTGTTGCTCTTTTCTTTTTTTTAAATTTTTGTTTTCAAGGTAGATGCCAAAGAATAAAAATCCACCATTCTGATTTTACTTCAAAATGTGCATCATCCTACCGACTGCGCCAGTTACGTTACGACAATTAGATTAAATAATTTGACAAAAGACAAATTTCGGTTTTAAGTTCTTTATTTACATTCAATACTAACATTTAACACTTTATTTTTAAGAAACATATAATTTGACAAATTATAAAGACGACAAGAGATCCACAACACGTTACGACAAAACTAACATTTAATCATCATATTACATCGAACATAATTTAAAACAAGAAATATAAAACAGTAAAACATAACGCAAGTCAAGTGCAAAGCACCTGAATCGATCTACCATTGACCATTGTTGTTGACGTTCCTGCTGGAAGCTTCGTGACGTGCGTACATACATAATGCAGTCGTTGTTGCTGTAGCTCATAACTCACGCGACAGCAAGCTTTGAACCGGCGCGGTGCACCATATCAAATCTTTATCATTACTCAGATATTGGTCATTGGAAATGCCAATTGCTGGAGCATCAATAGCTTGCTTTAATTTTTTTTACCACCGAACTGGTATGATTACGCTCAACAAAAAGAATGGTGCATTATACAGTCGCCTAGAAACCAAAAACACTAACAGTTGACTGATTTTAAGTAAAATCACATTTAAAATGGTCATGGGTCATATGATGACCCGTAAGATAATGCGTGTATATACCTACCGGGAGGGTCTCAACACAAAACTTACAGGATAAACAATTGTTTTTCCTTAAAATATACACGAATTCAGGCACTGAGTAAAGAGAAAAGAAAATTAAAAAAATTATAACCACCTATTTTTCTACTTAAAAGTCGCTTTGGGTCTCAAAAAGACCCTAAGGTAATAGAAGGGTTAATAAAATACTTTAAACATCGCGTTTTGAAGGCAATTTAAAACCGAGAATTTGATTTATCATGGAACCTACCAAAAATAATTCTTTCCGTGTCATTTTGTTCTAAGTAAACTTACTGGTGGCTTTACAATTTCTTATTGACGAAATGCCATATATTCGAACTTAGCTAATTTGACGCCAACGCTTGCTGTGATATAATAAAAAAAAAAATACAAGCAAAACAGTCAAAGAAAAAAATTAAGATGTGCAAAAGAAGTAATCTACGTGTGCAAGTACTGTGCACTGGCCATATGTTGGCTTTAAGCTCAGTGCGGCACGTGGTCGTAAAAAAAAAATTTGGTTATGTTTTTAGGTATAAGGGAACAAGAAAAAGGGTACTCAAAACGATTTTCGAAATTTTAAAAATAAGGACCACCCTAATATACATCCTTACTATAATAAAAATTTTTGCTTTGCAAAATGTCTGGATTAAAAATAAAGTTCAATTTTGTACAAACATTTAAAGATATAAATCATCTTCGTACGTTATACAGAAGTTGAACAATAGGCATTAAATTAAAATAAACATTGGATTAAAAATGTCGTACAATTCAAGAAAAGTGTAGATCGTTGGATTTTACCAACGACCAGTGGAGATAATTTCGTGTGTGCGCCAAAACCGGTTTTTTTTCTTCTGTACCTGCTGTGCTTTTTATTTTTATTCTGAAATGGTGAGGAATCGGTGATATCTATATTAGGCGTCTTTTTTTCAAAACTATATAGCATTTTACTTTTTATCCCCGAAAAATATAGAAAAAACTGCATATCTGTAAGCAAAATTATAATTATGCACCCGTAATTTGATAGTTGTTTATAAAAAATCCGGTCAAGTGCAAGTTATACTTGCGCAATAAGTGTTCCGTACTGTATTAGTTATTTTAACTACATACATATGTATGTCATAGATTTATGTTGATAGATCTATATGAACCCTTTCTTTACGATACGATTTCTACTAAAGATACAATGATACTTTGTTCGATACTCACATATATGTACAAACATAAAAACATATATAGGTACATATATGTACATATGCACTTGTATATCTGCAGACACAAGAAAGTACATGGTTTAGTCCTTAACCCACTCAAGTGTCAGTCCATGACTTTCTCTAGGAAACTGGTACCGACTATATTCAACTACTTGATATCGAATCACTCTCTCAGTCGGGTTTATAGTTTTAAGGACCTGGGTGTTTACTTTAGCCCTGAACTTGATTTTAAAGAGCATATAAACCACATTGTGAATAAATCAAATTCAATGTTAGGTTTCGTTAAAAGATGGTGTAAAGAATTTAAAAATCCTTATGTCACCCTCTCACTATTTAACAGTCTTGTCCGTCCTCACCTCGAATATGCTTCGCAAGTATGGACACCTTATCAGAAAAATCTCAATACTCGTATTGAAGCTGTCCAGCGACGCTTCATTCGATTCGCATTGAAGGGTCTTCCCTGGGACGATCCTTTTAACCTCCCCCCATATTTGCATCGGATAAAACTGTTGCAAATGCAGCCTTTGGCTCAAAGAAGGGTCAATAATGATATAATTTTTATGCATCAGCTGATCTCAGGTCTGATTGATGCACCTGACTTATTATCCTGTTTGGGATTAAACTTTCGTGGGGGATCGCATCACCTGCGTAGTATAGAGTTACTGCATGTTCCTCATTACAGAACAAATTACGGGATGCATGAGCCTATTAGCCGCATGAGTAAAATCTATAACTTAAATGTAAACATTCTTGACTTTAATCTTAACAAAATTACACTTAAAAATGTCTTGCGTAATGTAGTTCCTCGAACATAAACTCTAATTATGTATATTTGTTTATTTATTGCTAGTGGTAGTGTTGAAATGTAGCGTAGCCTAACCACTAACACCAGCACTAAATGATGAGCCTGTTGATGCATATTTTGCCCTGGCGAATTTCTGCTTATGGCTGTTGCTTGTATTAAGCACACCATGACACAGATCTGATAGTGTTAAAATAACTTGGCGAGCTAGTAGCTATCAAGAAAACTCAGTTCCAAACTCACAGCAAGCTTAAACCAAAATTTCTCGGACCATACAAAATCATAAGTATCAACGACAACGACAGATATGAAGTGAAAAAACGTGGATCGAACGAGGGTCCACTTCATACCTTTACAGCAGCGGATCACATGAAGCCGTGGAACTTCGAGTGCGGAGACTCTTCGGAGGCCGAAGACGAGTAGGATGGCCGAGTGTGAACATGATGTAATTCTACAAGCATACTAATCAAACACACCTATTCGAAACGACAGCAATGACAGAAGAGAAAACGGTTATTATTAAGAAGACGAGCGAACGACGACGACGTAGACGACGCAAACGACGCAGCCGCATTTAATTTACATTTTAATAATCTTTTGAATTAACATTTTGTAACGCTTTTCCTTTTTAATCAATTTCATTTTATAACTACATATCATTAATTTCAATAAAGTATAACTAAATATAATATACTGTTCACATGTATGTATATTTTTTTTTGGTTCTTCACTGTATTGTTTTTTGGTTGTTTTTGGTTTTCTTACTGTTTATGTATGTACATGTATATTTTTTTTTAGAAGTTTCATTAATTTTTTAGTCACTGTTGTTCTTTTCTTTTTTTTAAATTTTTGTTTTCAAGGTAGATGCCAAAGAATAAAAATCCACCATTCTGATTTTACTTCAAAATGTGCATCATCCTACCGACTGCGCCAGTTACGTTACGACAATTAGATTAAATAATTTGACAAAAGACAAATTTCGGTTTTAAGTTCTTTATTTACATTCAATACTAACATTTAACACTTTATTTTTAAGAAACATATAATTTGACAAATTATAAAGACGACAAGAGATCCACAACACGTTACGACAAAACTAACATTTAATCATCATATTACATCGAACATAATTTAAAACAAGAAATATAAAACAGTAAAACATAACGCAAGTCAAGTGCAAAGCACCTGAATCGATCTACCATTGACCATTGTTGTTGACGTTCCTGCTGGAAGCTTCGTGACGTGCGTACATACATAATGCAGTCGTTGTTGCTGTAGCTCATAACTCACGCGACAGCAAGCTTTGAACCGGCGCGGTGCACCATATCAAATCTTTATCATTACTCAGATATTGGTCATTGGAAATGCCAATTGCTGGAGCATCAATAGCTTGCTTTAATTTTTTTTACCACCGAACTGGTATGATTACGCTCAACAAAAAGAATGGTGCATTATACAGTCGCCTAGAAACCAAAAACACTAACAGTTGACTGATTTTAAGTAAAATCACATTTAAAATGGTCATGGGTCATATGATGACCCGTAAGATAATGCGTGTATATACCTACCGGGAGGGTCTCAACACAAAACTTACAGGATAAACAATTGTTTTTCCTTAAAATATACACGAATTCAGGCACTGAGTAAAGAGAAAAGAAAATTAAAAAAATTATAACCACCTATTTTTCTACTTAAAAGTCGCTTTGGGTCTCAAAAAGACCCTAAGGTAATAGAAGGGTTAATAAAATACTTTAAACATCGCGTTTTGAAGGCAATTTAAAACCGAGAATTTGATTTATCATGGAACCTACCAAAAATAATTCTTTCCGTGTCATTTTGTTCTAAGTAAACTTACTGGTGGCTTTACAATTTCTTATTGACGAAATGCCATATATTCGAACTTAGCTAATTTGACACCAACGCTTGCTGTGATATAATAAAAAAAAAAATACAAGCAAAACAGTCAAAGAAAAAAATTAAGATGTGCAAAAGAAGTAATCTACGTGTGCAAGTACTGTGCACTGGCCATATGTTGGCTTTAAGCTCAGTGCGGCACGTGGTCGTAAAAAAAAAATTTGGTTATGTTTTTAGGTATAAGGGAACAAGAAAAAGGGTACTCAAAACGATTTTCGAAATTTTAAAAATAAGGACCACCCTAATATACATCCTTACTATAATAAAAATTTTTGCTTTGCAAAATGTCTGGATTAAAAATAAAGTTCAATTTTGTACAAACATTTAAAGATATAAATCATCTTCGTACGTTATACAGAAGTTGAACAATAGGCATTAAATTAAAATAAACATTGGATTAAAAATGTCGTACAATTCAAGAAAAGTGTAGATCGTTGGATTTTACCAACGACCAGTGGAGATAATTTCGTGTGTGCGCCAAAACCGGTTTTTTTTCTTCTGTACCTGCTGTGCTTTTTATTTTTATTCTGAAATGGTGAGGAATCGGTGATATCTATATTAGGCGTCTTTTTTTCAAAACTATATAGCATTTTACTTTTTATCCCCGAAAAATATAGAAAAAACTGCATATCTGTAAGCAAAATTATAATTATGCACCCGTAATTTGATAGTTGTTTATAAAAAATCCGGTCAAGTGCAAGTTATACTTGCGCAATAAGTGTTCCGTACTGTATTAGTTATTTTAACTACATACATATGTATGTCATAGATTTATGTTGATAGATCTATATGAACCCTTTCTTTACGATACGATTTCTACTAAAGATACAATGATACTTTGTTCGATACTCACATATATGTACAAACATAAAAACATATATAGGTACATATATGTACATATGCACTTGTATATCTGCAGACACAAGAAAGTACATGGTTTAGTCCTTAACCCACTCAAGTGTCAGTCCATGACTTTCTCTAGGAAACTGGTACCGACTATATTCAACTACTTGATATCGAATCACTCTCTCAGTCGGGTTTATAGTTTTAAGGACCTGGGTGTTTACTTTAGCCCTGAACTTGATTTTAAAGAGCATATAAACCACATTGTGAATAAATCAAATTCAATGTTAGGTTTCGTTAAAAGATGGTGTAAAGAATTTAAAAATCCTTATGTCACCCTCTCACTATTTAACAGTCTTGTCCGTCCTCACCTCGAATATGCTTCGCAAGTATGGACACCTTATCAGAAAAATCTCAATACTCGTATTGAAGCTGTCCAGCGACGCTTCATTCGATTCGCATTGAAGGGTCTTCCCTGGGACGATCCTTTTAACCTCCCCCCATATTTGCATCGGATAAAACTGTTGCAAATGCAGCCTTTGGCTCAAAGAAGGGTCAATAATGATATAATTTTTATGCATCAGCTGATCTCAGGTCTGATTGATGCACCTGACTTATTATCCTGTTTGGGATTAAACTTTCGTGGGGGATCGCATCACCTGCGTAGTATAGAGTTACTGCATGTTCCTCATCACAGAACAAATTACGGGATGCATGAGCCTATTAGCCGCATGAGTAAAATCTATAACTTAAATGTAAACATTCTTGACTTTAATCTTAACAAAATTACACTTAAAAATGTCTTGCGTAATGTAGTTCCTCGAACATAAACTCTAATTATGTATATTTGTTCTTATATTTGTTTATTTATTGCTAGTGGTAGTGTTGAAATGTAGCGTAGCCTAACCACTAACACCAGCACTAAATGATGAGCCTGTTGATGCATATTTTGCCCTGGCGAATTTCTGCTTATGGCTGTTGCTTGTATTAAGCACACCATGACACAGATCTGATAGTGTTAAAATAACTTGGCGAGCTAGTAGCTATCAAGAAAACTCAGTTCCAAACTCACAGCAAGCTTAAACCAAAATTTCTCGGACCATACAAAATCATAAGTATCAACGACAACGACAGATATGAAGTGAAAAAACGTGGATCGAACGAGGGTCCACTTCATACCTTTACAGCAGCGGATCACATGAAGCCGTGGAACTTCGAGTGCGGAGACTCTTCGGAGGCCGAAGACGAGTAGGATGGCCGAGTGTGAACATGATGTAATTCTACAAGCATACTAATCAAACACACCTATTCGAAACGACAGCAATGACAGAAGAGAAAACGGTTATTATTAAGAAGACGAGCGAACGACGACGACGTAGACGACGCAAACGACGCAGCCGCATTTAATTTACATTTTAATAATCTTTTGAATTAACATTTTGTAACGCTTTTCCTTTTTAATCAATTTCATTTTATAACTACATATCATTAATTTCAATAAAGTATAACTAAATATAATATACTGTTCACATGTATGTATATTTTTTTTTGGTTCTTCACTGTATTGTTTTTTGGTTGTTTTTGGTTTTCTTACTGTTTATGTATGTACATGTATATTTTTTTCAGAAGTTTCATTAATTTTTTAGTCACTGTTGTTCTTTTCTTTTTTTTAAATTTTTGTTTTCAAGGTAGATGCCAAAGAATAAAAATCCACCATTCTGATTTTACTTCAAAATGTGCATCATCCTACCGACTGCGCCAGTTACGTTACGACAATTAGATTAAATAATTTGACAAAAGACAAATTTCGGTTTTAAGTTCTTTATTTACATTCAATACTAACATTTAACACTTTATTTTTAAGAAACATATAATTTGACAAATTATAAAGACGACAAGAGATCCACAACACGTTACGACAAAACTAACATTTAATCATCATATTACATCGAACATAATTTAAAACAAGAAATATAAAACAGTAAAACATAACGCAAGTCAAGTGCAAAGCACCTGAATCGATCTACCATTGACCATTGTTGTTGACGTTCCTGCTGGAAGCTTCGTGACGTGCGTACATACATAATGCAGTCGTTGTTGCTGTAGCTCATAACTCACGCGACAGCAAGCTTTGAACCGGCGCGGTGCACCATATCAAATCTTTATCATTACTCAGATATTGGTCATTGGAAATGCCAATTGCTGGAGCATCAATAGCTTGCTTTAATTTTTTTTACCACCGAACTGGTATGATTACGCTCAACAAAAAGAATGGTGCATTATACAGTCGCCTAGAAACCAAAAACACTAACAGTTGACTGATTTTAAGTAAAATCACATTTAAAATGGTCATGGGTCATATGATGACCCGTAAGATAATGCGTGTATATACCTACCGGGAGGGTCTCAACACAAAACTTACAGGATAAACAATTGTTTTTCCTTAAAATATACACGAATTCAGGCACTGAGTAAAGAGAAAAGAAAATTAAAAAAATTATAACCACCTATTTTTCTACTTAAAAGTCGCTTTGGGTCTCAAAAAGACCCTAAGGTAATAGAAGGGTTAATAAAATACTTTAAACATCGCGTTTTGAAGGCAATTTAAAACCGAGAATTTGATTTATCATGGAACCTACCAAAAATAATTCTTTCCGTGTCATTTTGTTCTAAGTAAACTTACTGGTGGCTTTACAATTTCTTATTGACGAAATGCCATATATTCGAACTTAGCTAATTTGACACCAACGCTTGCTGTGATATAATAAAAAAAAAATACAAGCAAAACAGTCAAAGAAAAAAATTAAGATGTGCAAAAGAAGTAATCTACGTGTGCAAGTACTGTGCACTGGCCATATGTTGGCTTTAAGCTCAGTGCGGCACGTGGTCGTAAAAAAAAAATTTGGTTATGTTTTTAGGTATAAGGGAACAAGAAAAAGGGTACTCAAAACGATTTTCGAAATTTTAAAAATAAGGACCACCCTAATATACATCCTTACTATAATAAAAATTTTTGCTTTGCAAAATGTCTGGATTAAAAATAAAGTTCAATTTTGTACAAACATTTAAAGATATAAATCATCTTCGTACGTTATACAGAAGTTGAACAATAGGCATTAAATTAAAATAAACATTGGATTAAAAATGTCGTACAATTCAAGAAAAGTGTAGATCGTTGGATTTTACCAACGACCAGTGGAGATAATTTCGTGTGTGCGCCAAAACCGGTTTTTTTTCTTCTGTACCTGCTGTGCTTTTTATTTTTATTCTGAAATGGTGAGGAATCGGTGATATCTATATTAGGCGTCTTTTTTTCAAAACTATATAGCATTTTACTTTTTATCCCCGAAAAATATAGAAAAAACTGCATATCTGTAAGCAAAATTATAATTATGCACCCGTAATTTGATAGTTGTTTATAAAAAATCCGGTCAAGTGCAAGTTATACTTGCGCAATAAGTGTTCCGTACTGTATTAGTTATTTTAACTACATACATATGTATGTCATAGATTTATGTTGATAGATCTATATGAACCCTTTCTTTACGATACGATTTCTACTAAAGATACAATGATACTTTGTTCGATACTCACATATATGTACAAACATAAAAACATATATAGGTACATATATGTACATATGCACTTGTATATCTGCAGACACAAGAAAGTACATGTGTACCTACATACATAGTTTTATGGTGCACAGCACATTTCAATACAAATAAATTGAGCACAATTTGCGAAAAATAAATTCAAATTTTTACCTACATAAATGTATACCAACAAGTAAGTTGAACAAATTACCTACATATGCATGTATGTATGTACATACATATGTCTCTGATGTCCTTTCTCATCTGCTCAGAAGAATAGTTATACACACACACAAAGTAAAAAAAAAAAAAAACAACAAATAAAGCATGTATATACATACATACATATATACCTACATAATATGTTCATATGTATATGTATTTACAAGAAATGTACGCTTGTGCATCAGATTTAATTTTTCGTCTCGTTATTCGTTCAATTGCATTAACTGCGTATTTTGCGATTTGTCTCCCTCTCTGTGGCTGTATATACACAAATTCAATTTTTTCCAATATAGTAAAAGTAGAGACACCTACATTATAATAGGAAACCATCAAGCTTCCTTTATGTGTTATATTATGTATCATTGGTTTAAGTCTTAGGTCAATAGTTATCCGGTAGGAATATGCCACGAAAATTCGCTGCGGGTATAACACTTTTGCCATCAATTATTCAATTTTTACTCTCGTATCTACTTTTAGGCGTTGTGATATTTTTCTGGGTATGTAAACAGTAGCGTAGTTGAAATTAAAAAATTAATTAAAAAAAAACGGTTGAAGTAGGGCAGTCGTGAGAATTATGTTTCCATCTACACTTTATTCTCAATGTTTGTGATTTTATTCAGATTTTTCTGAGCGATATTTTCGGAGAAAAAGCTCGGGACAGCAAGTTGTAATGTTTTGTGAAAATTTGTTAAGAAACTACCCCCCCAAAGTCGAAATTCAGCTTTTTAAGTTCTGGTCTGTGTTTAGGCCACTAATTGCTACAACTGTTCCAAATTTCAATAGTCTAGGTTAAGTAGTCTCTGAGAAAAAGGCCTGTGACAGACAGACAGACAGACAGACAGACACCGAACTGATTCCATTAGTGTTCCGTTTTGGTACGAACGGAACACTAAAAATAAGTGAATTTAGTAATTTTCTTTTACCTTTTTTTTTTAAAAGCAAACGCATTTATCATGATCTCGAATCTATACTCTACTAGCTGATATACCCGCTTCGCTACGCATACAAAAATATTCTTTGTATGTAGATATGTGTATTTGTAATAAATTGTCTACTGGAAGCAGACTTCCAGCTAAATGCTACATTTGTCCTTGCACCTGAAAAGTTGGCATAAATCCTTGCTCTACAATTTGCTAAGCACCAAACGAAGTTAATTAAAAATAATTATTGTAGGATCGTATAGAGAGTGTAGAGCTTGGATAAAGGATTTTCCATAGACTATTAAAGAAAAAAAATTTACGCAGATGGGTAAGCAATTTCTTCCAATCTAACTTTTCCGCTTTCTTTAATATTATAACACGTTCTTACCGTCAAAACATAATACATACATAAATGAGTATCTGCTCCAAGCTTTGCACTTACTTACCCTAAAAAAAGATTGCATTCTTTATCCAGTTATTGAATTAGAGATGATCGAACAATAAATACATATAAGTAAGCACGAAGCAATCCCAATCACGTGTAATACACGTATGTACCGCATACACGCATACCCGCTGGTGCATTGATGGTGGCAATGGTCTCCCCATATCTTTATGTTATTACTTTTCTCACAGAAAATGTACAAAGAAGATATATACATATGTATATCAAAATCTTTGTTGTGAAATAATCCAAACAAATGTGTAAATTTTATTTTAATGCGTTATTTAACACGTTCGCGCTCACTTTAAAATGCGTGGAGTTACTCAGATATACACTTTTGGTAATCATGGTAGAAATACAATTTGAGGTCTGGCAAGTATGCAGAAATGTCTGAAATTGAAATCTAAATCGACTGGAATAATAAAAAGCGTTTTTTAAAATGACTGCTATAGCCGTCATTTGTGCCACTCATATGCGACTACTGATTTGTCATGCAAATGACGGCTATGGACGTCTGACAGCTATAGCCGTCATTTGTACGGTTGATATAGCTATGGCGGGTACTAATGTTAAATGACTACCGTAACCGTCAAGTTAAATTATCAAAGAACAGGTTGTAGTTTAGTTAAAATTAAAGAAAATAATATTTATTGACATAAGAATGAACAGAGTGAAATACGTTTTAGTTATTATGAAAAGGTTCAAAGCATTCAGCGCACAAAGCAGGCTTCTTTGGGCAGGTTTTACATCTGTATTTAGTCTCCTTTCGTAATTTGAGCATAGTGCACCTCGAGCATCGAAGAAAATATGACTTTCGTTTATAACCTTGCGGTGCTGGAATTTTTTCAATAAAATGTTGTTCTTGAGTCCCGAAAGAAGAAGCAAGTGAAGGACTTGATGGTAAAGCAAGTTGAAGATTGTTTCCTCCTCGAGGTCGGCCGCGTTTGGGTATATTTCTGACTAGATCGGCTCCACACACTATGTCAACAGGTAACTGGATAAGTGAAGTTATCAAATTGTCTCTGAAATCAAGAAAGCTCATCTGTTTTTGGTGAGACTTTTGATAGAGAAAGTATGCGTTCCAAACACTTATGTCGAGTAAATGAAATATCACTTTCTTGTACCACCTAATTGTTTTTCGTGGAGAAGAATAGTATGCCACCATTTGATCGCATCTATCTATGCCTGACATAAATCTGTTGTAATGTACAACGTCGTTGGGTTTCGAGGATTCCTTACCAAATCTGTTCTTCGAGCTTACTAGCTCCGGATGGAAACCCGTTGTTATAGTGAGGACATCTCTTTTATCTTTCCATTTAGATACATAGGTCTGTTCAATTCTTCGCCAGATATGTTCCCCTTTTTTTAATTTTGCACTTTTGATTTCCTGCGGGATTCCCTTTCGGTTAAAGCGTAATGTTCCCGTTGTGTGTGTGCTATAATCTAAAAGTGTTGTAGATAGTTCAAAACTATTGTAAAAATTGTCCATATACAAGTGATGACCTTTATTTAAATATTTTTTCATTAGCCGTAGAACTAGGTCTCTTGTTTTTGAAGTTTGCTCGAGATTTTCTGTTTTTCCCTGATAAATTTCCAAATTCAAAACTGCGGTCAACTCGTAAAATTTTATCCCGTACTTAGCCTTCTTCCCTTTCATGTATTGGCGAAAGCTTAACCGACCTCGAAAAAGTAAAAGGGATTCGTCCAAAGACAGCTCTTTTTCTGGCGAAAAGGCATTTTGAAAATTTTGCAACAGTGGATTCAACAAGGGTGCGACTTTTTGTAATTTCCCAGTCTCTGTTGTATCAAGATAATGACAATTTAAACATCGCAAAATTTGTTGGAAACGGCGACCACTCATGGTAAATGGAAAAATAGGATTAAAATGCAACGGATGGTTTGAAAAACGCTGTCGTATAGTAGGGCAGGGATCCTCTCCTTGCAAAAGACAAAGGCCAAAAAATTTCATCAATTCAGCCTCACAAACTTTCCTGACACATAGTTTCACTGATGAACGCGTCTTTGGCTTATTACTAGCACACATGTTTTCAGCGTAGGCATTTATAGAATTTACGAGCAACTCAACAATGTTATTTGAAAATAACTGGTCAAAAATTTGTCTGGGTGATGAATCATTCGTGACATCTATTTGTATCCCACTAGTAAGAGTGTTAAATGGAAATTCAGGAATTCTTACTTTGTCCACACTGTCTTGACCGTTGGTATTACCAGCTTCCGTAGGTTGGAATTCTTGAATAATTTCCTGCAGCACATCCTCTTCGCTTTGCCCATCCTCACTTTCTTCTTCCAGTAGACCGGGATCGTAGTCTGGATCATCACCAAATGTGCCATCGTCACAAAATGGGTCGCTTGCTTCACTGTCGGAATCTGTTTCTGATTCCGACCCAATTTCCGATAGGCAGTCACTGTCGACTTCTTCAAACAGCTTAAGAACTGCTCTTTCTTTTTTGTTGTATTCCTCCATAATTCTGCATTTAAAATAAATAGAAAATCTATTTCCTTAATCCTACATACTAATCATTAAATTTATCCTTACCAGAACAATTCCCAAAAACACACTTTTTTCCAAGATGCACTACTTCAAATGAAGAATATGACGGCTAATGCAGTCATTTCGTCCAACGAACTTCAAATTTGAATTTCCGTTGGACATAACGGATTTCCCATTTGAAAGGCAAAATGTAGCACATTCCAACAGAACTTAAACGCAAAAAGTGTTGCCACAGCATATGGTATCGTACTGGATAGTGTAAATTATAAAAATGGTTACGTAGGACACAAGACTCAAACGACGGTTATAGCCGTCATTTGTTTTTTTGTTTCTCAAAATATGACGGCTCGTTATAAGCGCGAACGTGTTAAGAACTAAGATAGAGCAAGATAAATACCCAAAAGTAAAATATAAACTTTTCTTTTTCTCATTTAGAAGTTTTTTATTGAAATATATTGATTTTTTTTGATACATTTTATAGATTTAATCCAACCGAATTCGATTGCAAAAAACCGCATTCAAATCCGTTTAGTAGTTTCTTTGTTTTTTCGGCACATACATACATACTTTTTTTTAGACTTTCTTTTATAAGAGTAGTGATGATGTCGAATTTTCACGGGCGATCAAAATTAGTGCAATTTATTCATAGTGGATGTTAACAGAGTAACAGAAAGAGAAAAACTTTTATGGAACATTAATTCATAAAAGAATAATTTGTGATACAAAGTACCGGTCTTTTAGAGTTTCCGATTTCCTGGTATGTTAGAAAGTTAAAGAATATGTTTTTTTTTAACACTTCAGCTTCGTAAAATCATTTAGCCTTACCATTGAAATAAAGGTCAAGTTATGGAAATCAGAAAGACATGGCAGGCGGGCGAAGCAAGGCGAGCACGGGTCAGCTAGTACACAATATAAATATAGAAGATATAGACAATCAAAAGTGATCTAGGCTGTACTTTCCAATATGTCAACCTGAAATTTCAGTTTTTTTTAATATGTTTTGGTAAATATAGGTTATTCTGAAATATTCCGTGTACAAATGTGAGGTAACATTTTTGTGTATTTTTAAAACAAAAATTAATTCTTCAAACAGTCCATACAAATGTCAACAAATTTGAAACAAAAATGAACTGACAGGCTGTTTTTAAAGCGTTCAGCGGGCTCAGCATGCATTATTTTCTGTTTTCAATGCGTTTATTGGATCTATGATGCACTATTTGTTTTTTTTTTTTGTATTCATTAAACCAGTCGAAATTGGTTACCATCATCTAAGCCTGGCTTATGCCTTAGGTCATAAAGTCTAGTTGATAGCGCTCCTATCCACTTAAGTATTTCTCTGAAGTTCTCTTTGGGAGAGCAATGTACCAGATTCTCTCATTGGAGAAATGTCCCAGGGCTTAGACAAGCCAAACTGTTAATTAAGCCTTATACCCAACCCACCACAGAGAACTTCTAAACCGTAACAAGAAGGATATTAGGTATCTAACAAACTTCCTCTCCGGTCATTGCCAGTTACGATACCACCTAAACAAGTTAGGCGTGTCTAGCAAGACCGATTGTCGACTTTACTTAGAGGAGGTCGAGACAACCGAGCGATTGCCCGGCACTTTTCGGCCGGCGTACCATACATAAAGAACTCCTCAGATCTTATGAATAAAAAAATTAGTCAACCAAGGACATTCTTTCCTTTATTAGAAAGTTGATTTGCCTCTTGGACTAATTAGTATCCTTTGATACAATAGATCTTTTAGGTCGCAGTATCAGCTTTTGGGCAGGATCAGTTTAAAAAAAACAAAAAAACTGGTAGGTAGGCATTATCTCACAGTTGTCCACCATTTTACAATTTTCAATTTAAATTTTTAGTCGTGAACTACTTCCTAACCTGCGAATGCTAGCAAATCACCCATGACTCAGACACTTCCAAGCTGATCTCCATATTTCGCTGTTCACTTTTCTTTTCATTTGATCGTTTCGTGTCCTTTACTCAAGTCAAAGCTGCTGAATTGCACAGACATTTTGTTTCTGTTCTAATTGTGTGTTTTCCGTACAGTTATAAAAATGTTATGAACATTTTCCCGTTTTATATTTTGTTAATTTTGTTTACAAATTGTTGACTTTTTTTTCTAAAATAATCTCCGACTTGGCTTAATTAAATCAAAGGTAAATAATACGATTACGAGAAGGGCTGACCAATGATGGTCTAACATTGTTGGACATAGGGTTTCCAAGGCAGTTTGGTTGGCGCTAAACCGTAAAAGGACCAGTGAAATCTAAGACTTAGACGCTAAGAGGCTCAGGCAAATAGGCACGATTATTTGCAGCTACTGTAATGACATAGATGTAGCAGAGGATATCGCACATATTCTGTTTGAATGTCAGGGCATAGCTCACAGTCGCAGGAACATTTTCGGCTCATACTTTGTAAGTAACCTGGCGGAGGTAGGCCGAATCAACCATAGACTCGTTCTAAAATTTTGCAGAATAATAAAATGCTTTAAGGAAATTGTGGCGGTGCCATCCTTGGATGGATCCATAGGGTAACGCGATGGGCCCTTTCAGGTGCCAAGTGTTTTGGGATGGCTCATCCTGTCAACCCCTCTCAACCGTACCTTACCTTACCTAACCATTTGCAAAAAACGCAATATGAAATTGAATACCGATCAAAGATTTCACTTAATATTTTCCCCTACACAATAAATGGACGAGTCATGAATGTCATGTAGAGAAAAAACACACGTTTAGTATACACATGGAGCAGCAGCTATCCTTATATAACTCCTTGCGAGCGATTGATTGATAAAATGTCTGCCACCTCCCCCACTTCATCCATAGAAATGCATAGAGAATACTCTTAGTCATGTTGTAACTTTCACGCACTCACCCAGCTATTATCCAACCCCAATTGTTACTCAATTTGTTGCCGATGTCATAATATAACGAGAGTACATATATACATTAATTCATTCGTACTGATGTGATATTGATTGATTGTGTTATGAAGTTCGCAGCTCGAATCTCAGACTCGAAGGTAGATAAGTTAATAAAGTGTTTAATTATATGTAATTATAAATATTGCATTAATCCACAATATGACAGGTAGTAACTATAGACATGGTAGCTAAGTAAGTGTTGAATGTATTGTTGAATGTCATGTCACAGCGGAGATAGTGTGGTAACTAATTTGAAAACAGATCGATTCCCTAGGCACATACGAGTACAAGTAGATAATTGCTATTGAACTTCATTTTCGTAATGCATAGCTTTGGAAATTGAATGAGAAAAAAAAGTGTTTGAGTATAATAAATAAATCTGTCAGAATCTAGAATTGACCAATGAAAAACAATAGCGACTCTCGGATCTGTTGACATTAAATTGCACAATAGCACGTAATGAACGTTGGTGTTTAATGACACCCGTATGTTAAATGCTCACTTACCGAACTATTTATACATAATTAAGATATACTCGTATATTACGAATACTTTACATTTGGGCAGAATAACATGTTGATGACATGTATGTGTTTTATACATATACTATACATTACATATGTACATATTTAATAATGACCTCCCCAGCAGAGCTAAAACCTACAAAATTTGGATGTTTGCTGATGACGTTTAAATGAATAGTAATGTTTCCGAAATCCCCACCCATATCGTTCTTGATAGTAATAATTCTATCATTGATGATGACAATACAACCACAACCAACATATCTACGGTGTTTAGTCAAAAAGGCATAAGTCCTAAATCTTAGTTTTGAGATAAATGCATTTTAAAATTCAATAATTTCTTCTAAATCCAGTTTTACGTATTAAACTAATATTTTAATGCCATAATAATATAAATTATAAGATGTACAACATTCAATTAATTAAGTTTAAAAAATCGTCCCAAAGACATGTTTTAAGGGAGATATGTTGTTTTGACCAAACGATACTTTGATCTTTTTTATCGGGTTGAGATAAGATCCAGATTGAAAATAATTTTAGTAACAAGATTTTTAAAAAAATACAATTATTTAAGTTTAAAAATAAAAAACAAATGAAAAACGTTGAAACAAAAGAATACTATTCATGTTTTTCATGAGTTAACTGTTGTTTTGACCATGTTATTATTTGAACAATTTAAAATGTTCGCTCGGTCAAAACAACACATGAGGAGTTATGTCATTTTGATCAAACACAATTTTTAAAATAATTGTAATGTGTTTTTAGGACCACGCAATAACTTTGGATTCGGGCTACTAAAACTTATGCTGTTAAGACCAAACGAATATCGATTTTTTTCTGAGTAGTTCTACATACTCAACTCAATTTGGACTTATGTATTTTTGACCAAACACCGTAGATATCTAATGACTTTTACTTTAGTGGGTCAGATGCCAGCTTCTAGTGACTGTGCTGCTTACTGTAAATGTGGTGGAATATGAAGTTTACAATGAAAGCTGGTTTTTTGAACCAATTACTGGCATTGAAATCCTGTCGTTGATTAATTCTCTTAATCAATCAAACTCTTGTGGTGACGATGGCATTTCTAACCTTACCTTAGAAAATAGCACTAAACGTAGTTGACATTTTGGTTTATCACTATACATTTCCCACCAGGCTAAAATGCGCTAAAGTTATACCGATTTTCAGAAAGGGTAATAAACATGACAAGAACAACTACCGGCCGATCTCCTTGCTATCCTCTATCTCAAAAATATTTGAAAAAGCTATCAAGAGTAGACATCTACGGTTTCTGAAGAGAGAGCCTATGCAATATGGCTTTAGAGAAGGACTTTCTACCAAAGATGCACTCCTGGGCACGGTTGCCAGGTTGGGCTATTTGTCGCCAATTGGGCTACAAAAAATTCTTTCCGGCGACAAAAAAATCAAGATTTTAATTTGTCAAAATTTGGGCTATTTCTATTTAAATCGGCGATGTTTGGGCTCCATTGTAAACGAAAAAAAAAGTTAACTTTTAATTACGTACATATTTTGAATTTGTGTTACAAACGATTTAATTTGCAAACCAGAATTAAATCAAATCTCAATTTACCTCTGTGGCTAGAGATCATAATGAGCTTTGTACAATAAAAAGATATTCAAAGGACTTTTCTTTTTGACTTATGGAATGCATAGAAAATTATTTGAAGGCATATGAGTATGTCTCTGTGCAAATTCAAGATTTCATTTGAAAGTCTTTCACTAGAACTAGAATGTAAGTTTGCAAATATTAAGGGCAGAGTTTAATAAAATTCAGGTAATTAACTAGCGGCAGCATTTAAATGAAGAACATTTTATTGGCACAATAGCTTTTTGGTCATTTGTGAGTCAATATAATAATGCTCTAAATGGCTTTATTTTTATTTTTTTTTTTTTTATAATCTACACACGCTAAAGAGGATATGAATACCCTTTTAATGTTTGCACACAGCGCGAGCACATGAAGGACGAGAACGAGAGACAGAGAGATCGACGTAGTAGCTTGCAAACATTCCAAAATTTGCCTTCAAATGTTTATGTACATACCTCTCTCAAATGAATTTCGTCAAAACAAAGCTCAGGAATAAAATATTTAAAAACTTTTGAAGCAATATTACGTATTAGAACGCCAATGCAATTGACTGGAAAGTGCTGTAAAGAGTTTCTGGTAACTAAGAAAATGTTACAATTTTTAAACAATGTATCGAAACTTCAAAACCAAATTGAAAATATAGAAGAAGAAATTGTCGCAATATTGTACTGCGAACTATTAATCTTTATTTACACTAATATTATTTAATATAAAAAGGTTACAAAATACAAATGATTATTAAAGAATTTATTGCAACGAAATTAAAGCAGCGGCTGATGAAATTCAACTGACTATATATTCAAAAAATGACAGCAATAGACTTCAGGCCAATGTCAGTGCGAACAGTGTTGCCATCGATGAACTGTATTTAGCAATGCCGCTACAGGGCTTCGCCCCTAGATATGCACTATCGATAACGTGCTGGGAAGTGCACATGTCGCCTTGATTTTGTGGTCTTGGTAGAAGAAAATGGTTCGGATGTGAATGACGTCTTTTTTGAGGAAACATCCGAAGGCGTTGCTGACGAAGATCTCTCGGTTTGAGGTTCTGCCATGACGCACGGTGGTACTGTTGCACCTTCAGCCGAATCGCTCTTGTCCAGGTAAGCCGCTTTTAATCGATCCAAGGATACGTTGACTGATCGTCGATACATCTTCAATTTAAAGAACTTTTCTCCTCGCTGGATGACCTCAAAAGGACCCTCGTACGGAGGCTCCAGTGGCGAACGAATTCGATCCACACGTACGAAAACGTGGTTACAGTGTTGAAGATCTGGTTGGACGAAGATATCCTTCATGCCGTGACACGATGTATTATTTGGCTTTAACAACTGCATGTGACCACGGAATTTTTTGACAAAATCTGTTTCGTTTGCCGCAGATTTCTTGTGATGTAGGAATTCTCCCGGAATTCGCACGGATGAACCCAATAGCATCTCAGCTGGACTAGCGCGTAGCTCTTCCTTCCACGTCGTTCGTAGCCCTAGCAATACCAGCGGTAAGGCGTCACTCCAATCACTGGTTTGATGACATTTGATAGCTGCTTTCAGCGTTCTATGCCAACGCTCGATTAACCCGTTTGCTTGTGGATGGTACGCTGTAGTCTTAAAATGTTGTACGCCTAATATACGCATCAGCTCCTCAAATACACCGGCTTCGAATTGAAGACCTTGATCGCTCGTCATATGAAATGGAACACCGAAAAGCGCTATCCACCCGCTAACTAAAGCCTGTGCAATCGTTTCCGCGGTGATGTCTGGTAGCGGAATTGCTGTCGGCCATCTCGAGAACCGGTCTATATTTGGGTTCCGATTTGCATCCCGGCGTGTACGGACGTGTGTGGGAGTCCGCCGCTGCTCCAATTAATAACAAAAAAAAAAAAAAAAAAAGTTCTAGTGCTAGTGCAAGTGAAAGCGCAGTGCATCACCCGACCAACACCAGCGGGTCGTGGAAAAAAAAAAAAAAATCAACAACAACTAGTGCGAGTGCAGTGAATCGCCCCGAACACCTCCAACGGCACGCGAAAAAAAAATCAAAAAAAAAAAAAAACAACTAACGCACAAAGCACCCAGCAGCGGCCTAGGTGGTGCAATGACCGAATTTGTGTAACTTCTGGCGGATAGCGGGTCGTGGGTGACTTTCTTGTTGGTGAGCCAATGCATATTGTCATACGGGCATAACACCTATGATAATTTGTTTTGGTAAACTAATGTATGATTTTCACTTCGCGGCTCTGCTTAGTAAGCGTCGGAGTTGAGTTTTTTTTGTGTTTGTGTTTTGTCATGGTAGGGAATTTTCGTGTTGATTTTAGCAACATTCGTGGGTTGAAAGCTAATCACTTTGCTACTTACGTCCACACTGTAAATTACAGGCCAGCTGTTCTGGCACTATGTGAAACACAGGTGGGTGAGAATGCAGATACTTCTGTTTTATCCCTGCCTGGATATAATATAGTGCCATTATTCTTTCCTCATCGCGGTCTCGCCATCTATATCCGTAATGATATTGCTTACCAGCTTCAACCTCAATTCGGCCACTGTTCCAATCCGGAATTTAATTTCATGTGGTTAAAATTTAATGTCCGTAAGCATTTAATACATTACTGCTTTATTTATAGAAGCCCAAATTTGGACAGCAATTCATCTTGTAATGAGTTTGATGCGCTGTCTGATTCCATCACAAGAATTGTCGCCCATTACCCTCATTCTGAAATCGCAATTGCGGGTGATATCAATATACACAATTCTTCTTGGCTTCGTCACTCTGGACCGACAACACCCGAAGGAAGGTATGTTGAGATCTTCGCTGAGATAAACAATCTTACTCAGCTTGTAAATGAGCCAACACGCATACCAGACATTGCAAGTCATTCCGCCAACACCTTGGACTTGTTTCTTACCTCCCACCCCAATAAATACACCATTGATGTATTATCGCCTCTAGGCTCGTCAGACCACTGTGTCATATCAGCTAATTTCTCGTACTCCAGCCACACAGTTAGAGAACAAATACCTAAAAGAATAGTTTGGCAATACGAGAAAGCCAACTGGGACGGCCTTAACAGCTTCTTTAGGTATTTTAACTGGTCGCTATGTTTCCTCGATAGCGACTTGGACGCCGCCACTGATATGATCACAAACACTATTCTCTCTGGCATGAAAACCTTTATTCCCAACAGAATGAAGGGTATCAAGCCTAAGGAAAAAGCGTGGTGTGACTCGAGCTGCAAGGAGGCTATCGCGATAAAGGAGTTAAGTTTTCGGTCTTTTAAAGCCAACCCCACTGAGGATAACCGAAAGAAGTTTAAACAAGCCAGAAATGACTGCAATGCTCATATTCGACGTGTGAAATTCTTCCATGACCAAAAATTGAGGCAAAAAGTACTACAGTGTCCCAAGGGTAGTAAAAATTTTTGGTCATTCGTAAAAAACATTAAGAATTCTGCCTCGTCATCGATTCCGACGCTCATTTGCAATGACATTCCAGCTGTCAGCTCTTTGGACAAAGCCAATCTGCTTGCTGCACATTTTGCAGCTAGCTCAACGCTTCCAGATTGCGCTTTGCCTCCGCCTGTACTTGAGAGCGTTGAATACTCCATGGGACAAATCCACTTTCGCACTCGTACAGTTGCAAGAGTACTTAAAGATCTTAACATTCACAAATCCGCCGGTCCAGACGGTATATCCCCCATAGTTCTGAAGCGGTGTTCTTCCACGCTGGCAAAACCATTGCGTAAGCTTTTCTATCTTTCCTACTCCTCTGGGCTCTTTCCGAGTAGATGGAAAACAGCATTTGTCCAGCCCGTCCCTAAAAAAGGCGAATCTTCTTCTCTCTCCAGTTACCGACCCATAGCACTTACGTCCCTCCTTTCCAAGGTCATGGAAACTCTGATAAACCGTCAGCTAATGAAATATCTTGAATCACGAAAGCTTCTCAATGACCGACAATACGGCTTTCGTAGCAAAAGATCCACTGGTGATCTGATGGCATATCTCACCAAAAAGTGGAACAAATCCCTTCATAACTCTGGTGAGTGTAAGATTGTTGCACTTGATATTTCAAAAGCATTTGACAGAGTTTGGCATCAAGATCTTTTGTCGAAAATGCGTGCATATGGCTTCGATGAACATTTTCTTCAATGGATTAGAAACTACCTTTCGGGCCGTTCAATACAAGTTGTTTTGGACGGTTTCAAGTCTGCAATTCACCCTATAAATGCTGGTGTCCCCCAGGGCTCAGTTTTGTCTCCGACACTCTTTCTTATTTTCATAAATGATCTCTTGTCTGCCACATCTAATCCAATACATTCCTTCGCTGACGATAGCACCCTCAGCTTTACATATTCGTTTACAGATTCACGTCCCTGCTCTTCGGCTGTGGAACTGGAACGGTTGCGTATGTTAAGCTCATTAAATTCCGACCTTGACAGCATAACCAAATGGGGTATAAATAATAGAGTGGAATTTAATGCTTCAAAAACCCAATGCTGTCTTCTGTCGTTAAAGCGTAATCTTACCCAACAGCCATTATCCATGAATGGCTCTTGCATCGTTGAAACCGAAAAGCTTTCCATTCTCGGTATGTGTGTTAATGCCAACCTACGTTGGAATGACCACATATTCGAAGTCGCCAAAAATGCCGCGAAATGCCTAGGTTTCCTCCAACGATGAAAGAAATTCTTCACCCCTTCTGATCTAGCTACAATTTATAAGGCGTATATTCGCCCCAAGCTCGAGTACAATGCTCATATCTGGTCGGGTGCTCCAAAAACATCACTGCACCTGATCGATAGAATACAAAAGCGCGCGATAAAACTAATAGGGGATAGAAGCATCACTGAGTCAATTGACTCTCTTGAACACCGTCGTAATGTTTCCTGTCTTTCCCTGTTTTATCGTTTTTTCCACAAACAGTGCTCCAGTGAAATAGCCGGCTGCATTCCTCCCCTTCAACAATTTTCCCGCAACACACGTCTCGCAAGGAATGCCCATCAGTTTACCCTTAAGCCCAACTTCGGACGTACAGTAAAATATAGAGATACTTTCTTTAACCGCTCAACACGAATGTGGAATGCTTTACCAAACACGATTTTTCCCTCCCGTTACGATCTACAGGCATTTAAGACCAATGCGCATCGGTATCTCCTCTTTCATCCTCCCTAAATTTCCCTTGGCCCGCGCTGTGCAAGACATTTTAAGGGTATTCATAACCCCTTTAGCGCGCGTGAATTATAAAAAAAAAAAAAAAAAATACAAGTCAAGCAATAACGATTTCCTTTGGAGATAGGCAGTGGACCAATGATATCTATGTTTATATGGTCGAAACGACGATCAATTGGTCCGTAGTCCCCCTGCGCTGACTTGTTATGCCGTTGAACTTTATTTCGTTGACACGGCACGCATGTACGTACGTACTGAGCGATGTCCTTCGCCATTAAAGGCCATACGAATCGTTGCGAAACCAGCTTTTGCGTCCCTTTCCTGCCTGGATGTGCTAACTCGTGCAATTTCTTGATAACATGACGGCGGAGCGCAAGTGGAACGAAAGGTCGAATTCTATCTCCGGACGAATCGCAGTATAAAACTTGTGTTGAGTTCGGGATCGTAATACGTTTCGGGTTAAGCGATGATTTATCCGATTTCAAAAAAGCCTCTAGTTCCGGATCATGTTGCTGTTACGTCGCTATGAGCTCGAAGTCCAAACAACTGACAGCGTTGATGCGAGAGAGTAGGTCTGCAACTGTGTTTTCTTTTCCCGAGAGGTGTTGAATATCGGTAGAGAATTGGCTTATGTAATCCAGTTGGCGAGCTTGTCTTGGTGGTGTCTTTTCCAACTTTTGCGAAAATGCATATGTATATAAGTGGCTTATGGTCGTAAATTGTCTCCCCTCAAGCATGTACTGGAAATGTTGTATAGCTAGGTATATGGCTAAGAGCTCGCGATCGTACGTGGAATAATTCTGCTGTGCGGGGTTTAGCTTTTTCGAATAAAATCCCAGAGGCTGTAGATTTCCCTCTACTAACTGCTGGACCACAGCACCCACTGCACTGTTCGACGCATCGACGGTTAATGACAGAGGCGCATCGGGCGAGAGACAGGATAACAACGTGGCGTTCGCGAGTTCATCCTTGCACGCTTGAAATGCTTCGCTCGTAACTTCGGTCCACTCGATCGGAGTGGTATCGTTTTTAACATTGCCTTTCATCAGAGTTTGAAGCTTGCCTTGGTTAATCGTGGCATTCGGCAAAAATGGCCTATAAAAATTAACCATTCCGAGAAATTTTTTTAACTCCCGCGCAATCTTTGGTTTCGGAAAGTTTCGTACAGCATTCACTTTATCCTCCGCTGGTTGAAGTCCTTCAGCATTAACCCTGTGTCCAAGGAAAGTAACTTCCGATTGTCCGAATTGGCATTTGCTCGCGTTGATGGTCAGGTTGTTGTCGCGAAGACGTTCAAAAACTGCTCTAAGATGTTGTTCGTGCTCCTCTTCATTTGTAGATGCAATGCAAATATCATCGATATATGCAAACATGAAGCTGAGGCCCTTTAACGCATTATGGATGTATCGCTGAAACGTTCCGCCGCATTCCGCAAACCAAAAGTCATATGGGAGAACTCGTACAATCCAAAAGGTTTCGTGATTGCCGTCTTTGGTATATCGCTGGGCTCAATCGGTATCTGATAATACGCGCGCTGCAAATCTATCACCGAGAAGATGTTCTTGCCATAAAGTATATGTGTAACATCGTGCAGAAATGGTATTGGATACCGATCAGGGACTGTCTTGGCGTTCAATGCCCTATAATCGCCGCATGGCCTCCAATCTCCATTCGCCTTTTGCACCATATGCAGAGGACTCGCCCAATTGCTACTGGAGGGTTTGCAGATACCGTGTGCCATCAGAAACTGAAACTCTTTTTTCGCGGCTGCGAGTCGTTCTCCAGCGAGCCTACGTGGGCGTGCAAACGCAGCTGATCCTTTAGTAACAATATGGTGCGTGACCTTCGACGCTGCAGGACTCATGTTGTGATTAAGAACGTTCGAACGGGCTCCCCCTTCGCTTGCAACATCGTCTTCCTATCGAGTAGTACTCCTCTCTTGACGTCCACTAATAAATCAAATTGTCGCAAAAAATCCGAGCCAATTATTGGTGTTGATACATCAGCTACAATAAATGTCCATTCGAAAATTCGTCGTAAACTAAATGACAATCTGAGGCGGCGTTCTCCATATGTTCAAATTGTTGAACCATTTGCTGCAAACAACTTTATGCTAGTACTGTGATTGTGCTTATCCTTTGGCCGTGGTGGTAATACTGAAACTTCGGCTCCAGTGTCGATTAAAAATTTATATTTTGTGCCCTCGTCATGAATTGTAAGACGCAAAATGCGATTTGTATCTTCTGGTCCACGGGGCGAGGGGCCAGAAGTGCTGTCTAGTTTTTTGTGTCCACAGTAAAGCTGCAAGGTTTGCGACACTTCTGTGCATCCTTGCCGAATCTACCATGATACCAACAAACGCTTGGTGTCGAATCACGTTTGTGATATGGGCGTCGATTTTTCGTAGAACGACTGGCTGAGCGTGTGCGAATAAGTTCATCTATTCGTTTTTCCAATCGTGACATGCGAACGGAGATTTCATTCACCTCATTGCCACTAGATGTATTGCTGGAAGAAGCCATCGCAATTTGTCCTATGCCACCGACTTCCAATATTTTGTCAGCCAGTTTCGCTAAACCTTGCAGATCATCATTTGAGGCCTGTAATATAGCCCGTGCATGCGGTGGTAGTCGTTGAAGCCACAGTGATCGTAGGAAATCATCACTAACTCTATCTTTCGCTAAAGCACTTAGCTCGTTCAACAGCTGAGTTGGTCGACGGTCGCCAAGATCGATATCCGAAAGCAGCTTCTGGATTTTCTTTTGCTCGCTTTCACAGAAGCGCTCTATTATGCTTCGTTTGAGATGTTCGTACTTGTCGGTGGGTGGAGGATGCAGTACTGCATCTGTAATCTGCGAAATGATGCTCGACTCGATGGCTGCAACGACCGTGTGGAACTTTGTGAGGTCGGCTGAAACACCTGCAATGCAAAATTGTGCTTCGACCTGGGCAAACCAAATTTCTGGTCTCTCGGCCCAAAATGGTGGTATTTTAATTGAAACCCTGTTTACCTGTATGTCTGGAGGCGGATTTTGCACAATGTTCTTGTCTGTTTTAGAAGCATCTGAAGCGTTTACTCCCGGCTGATCGTTTAGAGATATTCTTCACCTTGTATTCGTTTTAGTAGATTTACAGAGCAAATATTGTTGTATTCCTTATAGAAAATTAACTCTAAGTCTGGGTCACCACTGTCGCAATATTGTACTGCGAACTATTAATCTTTATTTACACTAATATTATTTAATATAAAAAGGTTACAAAATACAAATGATTATTAAAGAATTTATTGCAACGAAATTAAAGCAGCGGCTGATGAAATTCAACTGACTATACATTCAAAAAATGACAGCAATAGACTTCAGGCCAATGTCAGTGCGAACAGTGTTGCCAGCGATGAACTGTATTTAGCAATGCCGCTACAAAATCTTTGCAAAAGAATTTTTAGAAGCTGCAGATTGTTATTTTTTTTTTGTATTAAATTATTTGTGTATTATTTATTATTTCAATTAAGTCCAATTTTTGTATTTTAGAGTTAGTTTAGTATTTTTGTTGCAATAATTTCCCAAAAAAAAAAAAAAAAATAAAATTTAAAAAACGTTTATGTGTGTTTTAGGTCATGTATTCGATATTGACATTCGAATTTATTAGGCGATTTTTTGGAAAAAACGGGCAATTTTTGGGCAACTACTTATTGGTAAATCGGCTACTGCGTACAAGTACTTGTAGGACAAGTGAATTTCGACAACTTTTAAACATTTCTGTAACACAAAACGACAATTCCGTGAGCACCTCGACAGTTGTCGCGAGGAAAGATGAGAAGTGCGACATTATATAATTTCCCTCTTTCTGTAATAGAATACGACAAGTGTCAAGAAACACTTGTAGAAATGTGGTTCAATGAGGACAGTGATTTGAGTATTGTCAAAAGTTGAGAAGTGCATTTTTTTGTAATACCTTTGAAAAACAGAATACAAACATAGAAATAAAATAATGTTTAATTTAAAACGTACTTTTCTGATTCTGAATTTGATGTGGTCCCAGGTACATTGTTTCCAGAATAAACAGTAAAACACAGTTCACTAATTAAAATAGCATTTTTTTTTGTCCGCCGTTATGTTTTGCCCTTTCACTTGCTAAACACTTGTCGAAGAATGTCGACAAATCAAGGGAAATTATTTTTTTGGACAAGTGCAACGGTTTGAGTTCTGTTACAGAATTAATTTGTACTTGTCGGATAACATACCATAGTTCGACAAGTAAATTTAGACTTGTCGACTTGTCGCGTTGTGTTACAGGCCCTGGTGTTCTGCTTCTCAATAGCCAAATGGCTTGATGCGAAAAAAAACTGGTGCAGGTCTGTTTGCGGGCATAACCAAGGCATTCGGCATGGTTGGGTTTTTGTTTTCAAGATTAAGAATATTGGTGGTACAATAAGAACTCAATAAGAGCAATCGAGGCACCTTTGTGGCGCGAGAATCGAGAGCTCATGTGACAAAGCTATTTGTCTTTTATTCTCCCTTAGACGTGCACGTGGATTTAAAAGTAAAATGAGTCAGAGCCTGCAGTTAATACCATCGATTTGGCAATATCTCTAGGATTACTTTGTACATATTTATTTATTTTTGTCCTTCGTCTTCTGAAAAGAAAATCATTGCTCAGCCAGACCGAGCCTCAAAAAAAAGTCAAAATAGCCCCTTAGCCGGGCAGATGTTACTTCGTCAACTGATATATTTCGTTTTTTTTCACATTAAGCGGCCCATACACACCACACTTGTGTGCACACTTCGGTGTGAGCATCGGTGTCGTTTTTCGCCATACACATCACACAATATTCGCATACATTAGTTCTTTATCGGACTTAGTGATGGGACTCGAATGATTTTATTTTTCTCGAGTCACTCGTGTCATCTACAAAAATAGTCGATTTCTACTCGAGTTCAGAAATCTTTTGACAACTTATTCAATAAAAAAAGGTATACATACATAGTATAGTAGTTGCAGAATGCATTATTGTTCATCCTTAAATGATAAATACACCAAAGTGTAAAACGTGCGTTGTAGTTTAACAATGCACCCATTTGTTTACAAGAATTGAAAGTGAATGCGCTTGCGCGAGTAACTAAATTGCGCATCTTATGAATGTTATATACATATGTATGTAATGTATACGGTGACTCCATTTCGTAGTCGTGTTTGTTTTTCGAGTAAAATTTATTGAAGCCAGTTTCAGATTAGCTATTCGAGTACGAATTGACTCGAGTACGAGTCCATTCGAATATAAAAACATTTGAATTGAGTTCGAGTTTAAACTGAATTACTCGAGTAACACGAGTAAAAGTCGACCCGAGTCCCATCTCTAATCGGACTTCGACGACGAAGGAACAGTGCTATGGGCATTGAAAGTGATGATTGTAACACTACCGCGATCAAACAAAGACTGATATTTTGTATGAGCGTGGCACACTTCAAGGAACACCGACACAAAAAATGAAAATGTTTTGATTTTGCTCACACAGTGTGGCACACCGGAAAATCGGTGCGCGGACTGCCCCATACACACCACACATTTCAGCACACCGACACAAGTGTGCACACAAGTGTGGTGTGTATGGGCCGCTTTATACACAGACGTAGAAGATTATCCATTCCTGGTCAGTATGACATATTTTGGTCACTGAGGGCGGGCGTTCGTTTGCCGACAACAACTGATGATAGCGGTGGCATTGGCAATATGAGACTTCTTTGTACCCACAATTCATCAGGAGAATATTTATGTATACGAAATACACTTCTGGTTAAATACCTCGCGGTATATATATACCGAGTATATACTCGTATTTGTATGTGAGTAGATTAATTTTTGTTAGTGGCATGCAGCCAATTAAGAGAAGGCTAGTAAATTAAAACGTCCAATGCCCCAGGAAAGATACCAACAAAACCAAAATTGAGAAATAATTGCCAAACAAATACACTGCCATATTCCCGCGGTTAAGCGGATAAAAGAACTTTGGCATAAAGCCAAACCCAAATGTGTGCATATTTTTGCGTTGCTATTAGCGTGCGTGGATTTTTTGGCATAGAAATGGGTTCTGTTTTAGACATCCACGATAGCTCCACGGTGAATACACACTTCCTTATACGTACTTATGTACATACATTTCTAGCTCTCTACGTAGAGAACAATGTGATTTGGAATCCATGAGATTTTTTAATTTGTTGAGCAAAATGGAATGTTGAAAGCAAATGCAAATGCGCAAAATTACAACACAAGATTATGTTGCGGTACCTACCAAGTAATCCAAATGAGCAAATTTAGGTTTCTTCCCGGAACCAGACGTAAACTATGTTTAGTTTGAATTCTTGGTTTCTGGAAAAATCATCAAATGACATTGCCGAGGCGGGTACGAAAGGGAATCTTGTGCAATAGTGAGGGATTTTAAGTTTTAACCCTTTCAGTACATCTTTTTTGTTGTAAGGGTTAAATATTTTTTTTTCTTCTTTTTATTGTCACAGAGGCTAATACTAACAAGTATGAAAAACAATTTTTGTTAAATTTTAGTTCTAAAGTGGTTTTTGGAAACGATTCCCTAAAAACACAAAAATTATGTCAAATTGACTAGACTTAACTTACACGATTATTTTAATTCTTAAACTGTTCGCCCATTATCTATTTACAAAATTATATCAAAAATGTTAATTAATTTGACGATTATCTAAATAAAAAATAAATAATAAAAATGGTCTGCTGTAAAAAAATCTTGAGATAGAGCAGATCTTGAGAGCAGATAGGATCCAATTTGTTTTTAGCATTAAATGCTTGCACATATATTTATTTTTATTTATTTATTTATTTATCTACAGCAATATTACAGCAAACAGATGTACAACAATTTAAGTATATGTACATATGTAGATTAGAATAAAAATAAGTACAAAATTTCAGATTTACATTTTTCTCGAGTTAAACTTAACATATCAATATTTAAGGACACTTCATTAAAATACATAAACGAACAGATCTTGATAAGGGTTCATTTTAACCATAATTTGTTCTGTGTGAATTTTGAAATAAGTAGAATCTCGCTCTAAGAGACCTAGCGCCTACCGGGTACATTCATTGGTACCAACGCAAGAAGCGGACGTCTCTTTATGTGGTAACACAATAAATCCCTCACCAGCATTACACCATGGATAGCACGTCTGGATTCTAGCGATTTTATTCCAAGCAATTGACATCTAGCTTTGTAATCGGGACAAAAACTCTATCGCATTTGCTAAAATATATATTTTGTGAGTCGTCTTTGAATCCGTCAGAGTGAAGTTTAACTGCAAGACTCCAAATAACATCTGCATACTCTAGGAGCAATCGATGAGATCGAGAGATGAATATAGGGATATTAGGACGTAGGGATCCCTAAAATCCTTTCCGCTTATTTTTATGAAACCGACTAACGAGTTGGCTTTAGGGACAAAATAGTCGAAATGACTATTAAAAGCAAAAGAGGAGTCAAGTATTATATCTAAGCCTTTAATACGAGTGACTAAAGGCTCAGATTCAATACTGTAGGCAAACGGCAAACAAGATGCTTTTCTTGAGAAGGAAACTACGGTGTACTTTTTAATATTAAATTTTAGGCCATTTGAAAAACACCAATTGAACAGAGAATCAGCGTCAGATTGAATCCGTTGACAATCTTCAAGACATGTTATTATAATATACAATACTATGTTAGGAAAAAATATTCTCATAGAGAAAGATTGGGATTCGGGAGTTACAAGAAACCATGTTACCGTATGGTAACAAAATACTGAATGGGTTCCAAATCTAAAAAAAACTTTCCGAAGACTGACTAATGTCTGTCTTTAATTATTCGTATAGGGGAAGACGGGCCTAAAAGGAACAGGGGTAAGTTGTAACAGCAAAAAATAAAGGGTTCCAATCAAAATTAAGAGTCGCGTGAAAGAGAAAAATACATATTCGTCTTTTCCAAAGTACACCACATGTCTACTTACGTTTTGAATTGATCGTCAGTTGAAAAAGTTGTGGGTGGGGTCCACGAAATTGAGAGATTTGTAACTTTTTTTTTGTATTTTTTGGTATTCCTATTCACATGCGAAATAAAGTGCCAGTTGTTTTAGTAGAAAGTGTTACCTTTAACCCCACATAATTATTATTTAATTTTGAGAAATCGCTATCAATCTTCTTATTAAATTATAATTAAGAAGTTTATGTTTCATTTACAAATCGCATGCCATGAAGTTCAAAGTCTATGAAGTTCTTTTGACTTCATTTTCGACCTTTTTTATCCGATCCTGATAAAATGTGTCAGTCGATATGGGCCTAAGTAGTAAACCTAACCCCCGCACACAGATATCAACCACTCACCCCGGGGGACTGCAATTAGGTACTACTTCGCGAAGTTGGTTAGCTTATCATACAATTCGTCTTTTGAGAGCATTACTTCTTCTTATGCTTGTAATGGAGTTTTTTTTTAAGTGCATCTTGTCTACGAAGACGTCGTTAAGGACCATTCCAGTTATAGCAATAGCCGCGTTTTATTATCACCCATGATCCGGATTGGATCATTGGTTTGTATGCAATACAATAGCCGTGTTTTATTATCGCCGATGATCCATATAGATCATTGGTTTGTATGCCATACAACAACACTACGTGATCTAGCTTTTTATCAAGATCAATTTTCATGATCTGAAAATTAGTTCGGCTATATCTCAGTAGGATTCTTGTGAACTTCCGCTTGTGAACTTTTCTTATCTGTATCCATGACAGACACCTGTGGTAAAAACCTGCTAAATGTCTGTATCTGGCTGAAGGTAGTGTAATTAAACGGCAACGCACTAAATACCTGTGTCTGAGCTAAAAAGAGTTGTATCTGAGCTAGAAAGGTGTGCAATGTAATCCAGTTTGTTTTATTTTCATTGAGTGATCCATATAGATTATAGATCATCGGCGATAATAAAACACGGCTAATAATAATACGAGATCTTTGCTTCTCATTTAGATTTTTTTTTGTGATCTCAACATTAGTTCGGCTATTTCTCAGTAGGATCTTCTTCCGCTTGTGCACTTTGCTTATCTGTATCCGTGACAAAACCTGTGGTAAAAACCTGTCAATTGTCTGTATCCGTGACAGAAATCTGTGCTAAAAACCAGCTAAATGTCCGGCTATAGGTTGTGTAATAAAACGGCAACTTCGCGCTTAAGGTCTGCGTCTGAGCTAGAAAGGTGTGCAATGTAATCCAGTTTGTTTTAGTATGCCCGTGATCTGATCCGGGTCAGATCAGCATAATAAAACGCGGCTAATAATATAAAATACTAGCTGATAAGACTTTGTTCCGCCTAGTATTGATTAAATTATTAGTAGGTATCCCTTTCGAAAGTCGAGCCTATCTATTTAAAAAGAATGAAACTCTTTTGGAATTAAATTTAATTCAAAGCATTTTATTTACACGAAAAATGGATTTCACACATTTCAGGGGCCCAACTATGTAACTCGATTCTTCAATAAAAATGTTCGAATTCGCAAAATGCTTACTCTATAATTCTAAAGCCCTAGTATTCGAAAATCGAACGAATCTCGAGCTTCATATTTGTTTTCCCAAATTTGGTACTACCTTATTCTAAAGTAAATGTCAAAATCGTTCGGATTCGAAAATAATCGTTCTAATGCAAATTTTCAAAAATGTAGGTGACAAATTTTTCCATATTTTATTATATGTATATTGCATAGAACTACTAAAATATATTTTGTGCGTAGGTAATCATTTAAAATAAGCAAACAAGAAGACATTTCAATTTGAGATTCTTGTGGAATATAGACAAAGGATACTTGAGAACCCCGGAGGCTAGACGAAAATCCGTACAGCTAATACAAAAAGCCATCTTTTGAAAGTTGGGCATTTTTTTTTATTAAACTTAAACTAAATCATTTGATTACAAATGTTTTGATTATTAAATGTACCTACATATTCTAAACAAACACTTTCACACAGCTCCATTCATTACATTGAATTTATCCCGAATTCGTGTTTTCTCAATTTGACCATTGCGATCTTGGTTTTCTTCGTTTAAAAACCAAAATGCGACACGCAGCATATTATTAATATATGCAGTACCTATTAATTATTTCCTTGTTTCACAAATCACAATAAATAATTATTTACTTTAGTTTTCGTTTATCTGTCAAACACAAGGCGAGACTTGTTCGAAATTCGGAAATTTTGTGGGAAAAAGTTGGCATTGCTAACGTTCGATTCTTAAATCATACGTAGTGCGGTTTGAAAGTAGAATCGGAAACAACTTTCGAATAGAATCGAAAGTAGTATCGAGTTGGGCCCCAGGTCTCTGCAACACTTTGTGATAAACAACGTTGTTTGTGGGAGGGGAATGGGGCAATTGATCCACTTTGGACATATGGGAAAGTTCATCTGACCACATTAACTCAAAGGCGGGATTGTAACCGCGTTCTTGGATAAAAGTGGCTCCAAATGAAGTCATTTGGAAGCAGCCGTGACATTGATGGGTGTGTGTGAGGAAATGGTGTGATGGCGGTATATATATTCATACAGAAGCGACCGCAAAGGCTGCGGTGGCGGTGCCGAAACGTGTAATTTGACTAATTTTCAGGTGATGTACATATTTATTATTTATTTTATTTATTTATTTATTTATTTATTATTATAGTGGGCGCAAGTGGTTAGTGCATCGGTCTACTGAGCCAGTGGTCTTGGGTTCGAATCCCGCCGCAAACACCTAAAAGTTTTGCACAGTGCCCACCTCTTTCGAATGTCTGACAAGCATCAAAGAGTATCATTTGTCACGATTGTGCTTCTCAACTCGCCGTTCGGAGTCGGCAAAAAACTGTAGGTCCACTTTTATTAACAGTACATTCTTTACTAGACATTTGTCAAATAATGTCACTCGACAGTTTTAGCTCAAATTTTACTGTTTGGTGACCGCGTTGTGTACTACATCCGCAATGCAGCTACATATTACACAATGCAGCTCCATATTACACTTATTAATAAAGCAAAGTGCAAAAAACTGTAACGTTAATGTGAAAAACAAATAAGCATTACCAAAATATCAAATATAGGTCACGTAGTACTGTATTCTGGATTTCAAATCATGCAGAATGCACCACATTTCACCACTTGTTTCTTAGACTTTCATCTGAGTGGTGCTTCATATTATCTTAGTAAGATGAACCTTTTGAAATTATCGATTGCAGTGTTGTTAAACATGGTAATTTCCAGTGCTTCTGATCAGGCAAAAGTATCTACTACCATACTAAGCTTCATCGAAAGAACTTTATCACGTCGTAAGCGGTCATTACTGCTTCCCAACTATGGAAGCATTAAATTAACTATTGGTTTAGGAAAAAACCTTATAGGAAACACTCCGAAGGGTCTAAGTTCCAGTTGGGAATTAAGTTATTACTATGCCGGACCAACTACTATCAAAGATTGGCTAAATGAAGTTCCTCATCCATCGAGTAAGGTATCTAACATAACTAAAGCTATTGTAAGTAGTAAGACACTTTTACTGTTTTGAGATTAAAGCAAAATATTTTTCAATTTAGAAGCTAGTACCCCAATACAAGGATTTACAAATGAAAACAAAAGAACACCAGTATTTACTGAGCCCTCATTACACCCCGAATTATTTTCCTCCAGTGATATTTGACGAAAACCCGAAAGCTTGGACGATTAATAAAAATGGTGAATACAGTTACTTAAACCATAAACATTTCAAACGATCGCATATGAATAGGGGCGATTCATCTTCAAGAAGGATAAACAATAAACACTTCAAACGATCGCATATGGATTGGGGGGATTCATCTTCAAGAAGGATAAACAATGATGATCAATTGAGTCGTAGAAGTCCATTGGAGGATACACTTACTTTCTTGTACGTCGTCACAGATCCTATTATTTTTATTTTTAAATTAACATAACAAAATGTGGAAATACATACATAGATTGGGAACAGATGTTAAGTGCAGCATTATAAGATCAATTTGTAGAAGTAAGCAATTTCTGTTGCCGCCAGGATACTCAATGATTCAGGATATAATCAGGATTATGTTCATGTAAGTCTTATTTTTATTTCAACTCGTATATAAATATGTAATTTTTAAATGTTTGTTTCTTACAGAATGCCAACTAACAATCATAGTTCTTTTGAAGACTTTTGTGAGAACATATCGCATTGTGAATTGGAGAACTCATATAAGGATTCGTTTAATTTTTTGGATTGGATATTGAATCCCATGAAAGTTGTGTAGAGTCGGTTATATATTGTTGTAGATATACAGAGTGTTTTTTATGTCCCAGGTCGGTTTTTTTTTTTAATAACTTTTAAATGAAAAACAATTATACAGTTTATGTTTCTTATTGGTCGAATCTTTAATATTATGTACTAGCTGACCCGTGCTCGCCTCGCTTCGCCCGCCTGCAACTTTTTACTAATTTGCAAAACCTATTTCCTCAAGAGCGATTTCAATGATTTTTTAAAAATTCTAAATGATTCTTCAAAGCTGAAGTGTTAAGAAAATATGTTCTTTAACTTTCTAATATATCAGGAAATCAGAAGCTTTATTAGACAGGTACGATCACAAATTATTCTGCGGGCCTATGCTAAAGTATCCACAATAACAAACAATTCTATTAATTAACTACCTGAACCCGTGTTCAGCTTGCTTCGCATTCGCACTCTAAAGGCTTTCTGATATGTACATATATACAAAATATGAAATATAAGTGGCGAAGAGACATTAAAGTATTATTGTGCAAGTCCAGAAAATTTTGTAATACATTTTTTTGATCAACTGAATTTTATGAATGTGTTTCAGCCCCTAAATGCAGATTCCATAGTTCTCAAAAACCAACATGCTCTAAAATGTTATAAAACATCATCTAATATAAATAATTGATAATTACTATATTTTATTATGGTGGGCTCAAATTTTTTAGAAGAATAATAGGTACACCCACTTTAAGTTTTAATTTCTGTGATGGAGTCCCTGGAACAGATAAGGAATTTAAAAATTCGACCATATAGCTGGTTGTTATTTTTTCGTCCATAACTCGGTTGATTGACATGTATTCTGCACTTTGACCATCAACACGTGCCAGTACGTAAGAACTATCGTAACTACTGACGATGCCACAGCCAAGGGCAATATTACCTTATCTTCGTACTAATGAACAACAAATGCTTCCCAGATGATTTTCATATAGCAAATACATATACAGTAGAATCCGCTTAAGACATTCTTCAAGGGACCGACAGAAAATAGCGTCTTAAGCGGGATAACCTATTAAGCGGGAAAAGCTAAACATTTACATCCAGTTAAAAATATGGTTATTTTATAAAAAGAGTTGAAATTATACATGTATTATGCTAGTTTTCCTTTCATCCCTTGTACTAACCATTGCACGCAATCAAATTCTAATGCACTGACACCACCTGTATGTACGTAAGGCGCACAAACGAAATGAAATAAAACTGACAAAAGTAACGACCACAAAAACGACACGCTTCATATGGTTTGTTTTAGAAAAACAAAAAAAATCCTGTTTACAGTGCTTTTACTGTAAGTAGTAGTAGACGACGGTTCTGTACCGTGACTACCGATGGTATTTCCAGTACAAACTAGAACACCAATATTTGAGATGAATTCGGCAATCTTCCAAGCAGACTCACTTAGAAATGAAAGAAAAGTATGTGTCTTTGATAACTGTCGAATTATATCTGACCAGATCAATGTTTTATTAATCGATATTTATACATAAAATTAGCTTACAAAGGTATTTTAGAATTAGCTTACGATACAAAAATTACAAATAATAAAATAACAAAGGTTCTTAGAATGAGCTTACTATACAAAAATTACAAACAATAAATTAGCTCATATAATTGCAAGCCTATCATTTAATTTAAATAACAAAGAAAAAACACATTCAGAATGAATGAAATCATGGTGTTGTTTTACACCTGCAGTGCGGTGAACTCAGTTTAATGCCAGGCACGAGTCTTCGGTGTTGGATTCAATGTCGTATGTCTAGCGGCTGGCAATTGGCTGACAGTGCATTGTAGATACTGACCGTACTCAACATCCTGCCCCCCATTGAACTGTGTTCAATCGTGTAGTTAGGGTTGTGGTAGGTTGGATACTCCTGGAACTGTTCTTGGAGCAGCAACCGGGTATTCTGTGAATCTGCTGTTATGACTGCATACTCGAAGTTTCCAAATTAGTACAATTATTATAGCGATGATGATGAGTATTCCTGATGAGCTTATGATGGTGTGGGGTATTGTATGTCGCTGAACAATATTTGGTAATTCAAGATGAGTGGAGTCTATCTGTGCTGCAAGTTTTTTCAATTTTGTCTCATGTTCGTCAAACCGAATCGGATATTGGTGTGCGGCATCCATATGGTTGTTCATACGCTTGAACAGAGTATCATTTGGAATCTCACTGAACATCGTGATGGATGAACGGATTGTATGGGAATGGTTGCCGTGAGCTTGTAGAGTTATGAAGTCACCTTTCGCGATACAATTGGGTTGCAATTTCAAAGTGCCAGATCCTTCAATCGTAACTAATGTCGTTGTGCCCTTGCATGCTACGTTCAATGATGTTCTTGAGGTTACGGCATATATCCATTGATTGGTGTGTACAAATTTGGTCCATATTGGGTTGTTACGAATTAGCTTTATTTGACACGATGATAGATCCTCCATTTTATTAAGAATATGCATTTCGCACTTACTTATTGTAGCTCCTTTATTATAAATCGGATACATTTGTGTGCAGAGATGCCTTGTCTTTTCTACAATGATGCAAGTTGATAGTTCAGGATCCGTTAGCGGGTAATACTGGTCATGATGACGGTTGACCGCTAAGTATGTAGATGATGGCTGTATGAGTACAATTGTCTTGTTTACTACCGCTGGGATCGGAATTAACCTGTATAACTCAAGATCTTCAGAATTTATCAGTGGTATTTTTATCTGAAATATCACATGGTTATTTGTTATTCGGCCAGCAGTCACCATAATTCTATAAAGTTCCAGTACGTTGTCAGTGCTTATTGGCAAGCGGTATGTAGATGATAAACTGTTCCTTATTACGATGGCTTGTTGTTTCATTTGATGTGGAGAAATTAATAAATGACTTATTTTTCCTTGATGAATGTCTGACAAGGCGGTTGTTACTGCTGTTTGTGTGCGTTGAATATTTGATATAAGAAGTGTGGTGTATAGGGACCACGAAGAAAAGAGTTGTTGAATCTTGAGTTGATATGATTCGTCCGTGTTGTTGTTAATTCGGTTAACTACTTCATTCAGCTGAGCTTGCTCACAAGGTTCCCAAAGATGTGCAATTTCACGTTTTTGCGGATGCGTCCGAGAGGCCTATGGAGCAGTAACTTACGTTCGATCGCAGGACAAGAGCAAGACAATTGCAGTACGCTTACTTTGCGCCAAATCCAGGATAGCTCCTTCCAAGAAAACCAAACTTTCACATCAAAGCACCATTCCACGCCTAGAACTATGTGCAGCGAAGCTGGCTGCGGAACTTATTCATCGATTGCAAACCGATTTAGAGATTCAACGAGATAAAATCTACTTATGAACCGATTCAGAGATAGTGCTCAATTGGATTAATACATCGTCATCAGGCACATTACCAGCCTTCATTGCTAACCGAGTATCTACAATACAAGAATACACAATTCCACAGCAGTGGCGACACGTAAGCTCTAAGGAGAACCCTGCAGACATATTGTCACGCGGAATAGCACCAGAGTTACTGCAAAATCATACCTTTTGGTTTTATGGGCCGAGGTTTTTACATGGACCAGAATCTATTTGGCCACCCAAGTTTATGAAGAAACTAGATATCCGTCAAGACAACATTGCACTACCAGCCACAGGTCTTCAGTCATCAGACTGTAATATCTTGGGCGCTCTTAATCATGGCAACTCATTTCAAAGGGCAATACGTATCGTCTCATACATGCTCCGATTCAAGAGATCTAGGAAAGGAAAATGCGATGCTGATAAGGGCAATAAACATGATGCTTTTCTCAACAGTAATGAAGTTGATCAAGCTCGGAAGACCGTGATTAGATTAATGCAGAAGGACGAATTCCAAGATGACATAAACCATCTCCAAAAATATAATGAAGTATCCAGAAAAAGTCCACTAGCAACTCTTACACCATTTCTCGATAAGGAAGGTATCATTCGAGTTGGTGGACGATTGGAATCATCTGTATTACAATATGACGCCAAGCATCCAATACTGTTGCCCTACTCTCACATGTTTACGAAACTATTATTGATGGAAATTCACCAGGAGAACAAGCATGCCGGACCTCAAACTATCTTGGCAATCGCTCGACAAGGATACTGGCCGATCAAAGGCAAAACGATTGCCCGATCTATCGTTCACAGTTGTGTGTTCTGCTCAAGATCAAGACCAAAACTCTTATCACAAATGATGGGAAATCTACCGGCTGACAGAATCCAACCAGCACGACCATTCTTGAACACTGGTATCGACTTTTGTGGACCTATCTATACCCATTACAAGCTAAGGGGAAAACGTCCTCAAAAAACATACATATCAGTGTTCTGCTGCTTCGCAACAAAGGCTTGTCATCTTGAACTGGTAACCGATTTAACATCAGAAGGATTTATTGGCGCATTAAGGAGATTCATGGGAAGGCGAGGTCACTGCAACAATATTTACTGTGACAACGCTACCAACTTCGTAGGAGCCAAAAACCAATTATCAGAGTTAAACCAAATTATTGATTCAGCAAGAGGCAGAGAGCAAATTATAGCTTCATGTACTAGGAAGGGATGCGACTTTAATTTTATTCCACCACGATCACCACACTTCGGCGGATTGTGGGAAGCTGCAGTCAAGTCCGCTAAACATCTTCTACAACACACATTGGCTTCAGCATCGCTTACTTATGAAGAACTGGAGACTGCCATAATTGAAGTAGAGGCTATACTGAATTCTCGGCCAATTACACCCATGTCATCATCTCCAAATGACTTTGCCGCTCTTACCCCAGGACACTTCCTCATTGGAGAACCGCTCACCAGTAACATTGATCGTGTTGCAACCACTGAAAACTCGTCAGTTCTCACGAGATGGAAGCGTGTCACCCACGTCAAAACCGAATTCTGGCGACGTTGGTCAAATGAATACCTGAATCAATTGCAGCATAGGTATAAATGGAAAGAAAGATGTCAAAATGTGGAACCAGGTATGATGGTCATACTGAAGGAGGATAACCAACCAAGCCTCAAATGGCCGATAGGCAGAATTATTAATGCCGTCAAGGGACAAGATGGACTAGTAAGAGTGGCAGATGTACAAACAGCAACTGGCGTGTTCCGGCGAGCCATACACAGGCTAGCACCACTCCCAATACAGCAACAATCACCACCCAGTGAGGAGACTTCATCTGGACATTTAAAACGTCACAGTGATGAGGAGGATAAACCAGCTGAAACAACGGTAAACAATAAACCTCGTGATGACGCCCCCACCCCACGTAAACGGAAGGGAGGTCTTTCCATTAGTGCAGCATTGGTAACCTTATTCATCGCTTGTACAATGTCGACTACGATAAATGCAAAGGAAATTGAAATCAGCACATTTGACTCTCGACCTGGAATATATTTCGACAATGTTGGAACATCAAACTTAGTAACCCATACATGGAACCTAGTTATATACTATGACCTAGCTCCATATTGGAGTAAACTAGAAGCAATTGAAAATAGTTCCCGCGTATTGCAGCATCTCTGTGTGAGGTTACAGCAAAAAACGTTGTGTACCCAAGTAACCAATCTCATTCACCACACACTCGAAGATTTATATGAAGAGAGCTTTACTTTTGCAAATACAAAAACACGTCGAACCAAAAGAGGAGCATTCAACTTAGTCGGAACCATAGCGAATTCTTTGTTTGGAGTTCTTGACTCTCAGTATGCAGAAGAAATGTCAAAAACAATTGAAATGGTACAATCAAATGAAGACTACCTGTTAGCGCTTTCGAAAAACCACACATCAATTGTAGAGTCCACAATCAACATAATTAAGCAAAATCAAGAAACCTTGGATCAACGACACGCGATATTGCAAGCTCAGCTGAATGAAGTAGTTAACCGAATTAACAACAACACGGACGAATCATATCAACTCAAGATTCAACAACTCTTTTCTTTGTCTGTTGAGTTTCTCTGCCAATACCTTGGATGTGCATGGTCTGAGCGAATGGTGTTACTCCCAGCTTCTTTATTGTTTTCTCCGTGATAAGGTTTAACTGGGATCCGGAATCCAGTATGGCCCTGCACTCTATGGTTTTACCGTGTTGATTTGATAGATTGACGAGAGGAAGACATACCCTTGACTTCCAGTTCTTTGTGATGTTAAGGAACTTGACTCATTCGTTATTGATGACGTTGGTGAGGAGTTATACTCGTATGTTGTGAGTATGTTGTTTGTTGTAGGTTTAGTACTCTGACCAGGCTTCTGCTCTAGGTGCAGAAGTGTGTTGTGTTTCTTGTCACACATTCTGCAACCTCTGGAAGAGCATTTTGAAGATGTGTGCCCATCCCCTAGGCAATTTATGCAGCTGTTAGATTCCTTGACCATTGTAAATCTTTGCGATGGAGTCATTTGCAAAAATTTATTGCAGGCATACAATTGATGACGCTCCTTACAACATTTGCACTGATTTGGAGCTGTTTTTGATATTGTGGTCAGTGATCTCCGAATATTCATTCTCTTATTTGGGTCATCGACAGCCTTAGCCTTGCCGCCCAACGCTTCAAGTGACTGGAATCGTGTTTCTAAATACTCCAGAAAGCTCTTTAGTGTTTGGAGCGCTCTGGGCTGTTTTAACGATTGCTCCCACAATGTGTGTGTGGATTTGTCCAGTTTTTTTACAAGAGTATGCAGGAGTATGGGATCCCAATTTTCCGTGTCGACTCCTAAGCCGTCCAATGCTAGCAAGCATTCTTGAGTGGTGTCATGTAATGCACGTATTGCATAGGCACTTTCCACTGTTGCCGTAGGTTGCGACATTAATTTGTTGAGTACAGCGGTGACTAAAAGACGCTTGTTCTCAAATCTATCATTTATGATCTTCCACGCTGCTTCATAATTTGCTTCTGTTGGTACTATATGCCGTATTAATTTTTCGGCGTCGCCAATCAAACTTGTTTTCAGGAAAAAGATCTTCTGACAGTTTGCGATGGGTTGTTTGTGTACTAGTTCGACAAAAAGATCATGAAACTGGCGCCATTTCATATAGTCTCCATCGAACTTTGGCAAGACTATTTTAGGCAGCCAGGCTAGACAACTCATACAGCTCAATAAGTTTCTGCTGAGTTTGCTCTTCTAAACCGAAAAAATGCTGGACATTGTATCCACTGAGAGCGGGGTCTACTGATTGCTCATAAATATCATTATGCAACTGCAGTATTTCATCCCAATAACGCTCTATTGTTTTTACCTTAATCTGGTAAAATTCTGTTGATTTATTGGCTATATTACTTGAACTTCCAAGAAGTGTTCTTTGTAACAATTCTATAGCCGCTTCTTGCCTTCTAATCAGGCCTGATACGTTGTTGTTGCATTGGAGTGATTGGCGAACAACGGTAACTGGCTTACTTGCTTTACCCTGCGGCCTTGTATTTGTGTCACTTCCTAGCTCATCTGTATCCTGAGTGAACCGATTAGAGTGTGCGCCTTCTTCTGGATTTGCCTTTTCTTCAGTATTGGGCGGAGGGATCGTAGTTGCTTTATGTTGCTTGGGATGAGCACCCTCTCCCTGATCAGCTGAAGTTACTATATTGCTGGGCAACCCATTTGTATGTATTATTTCTAACCTTTTTAGTATGGTTTCCCGTACGGATTCATATGCTTGAAAGATCACATCGTAATATCCTTTCGTGAAGTATTCATGTGACACTTCGGTTCCATAATTTGCCCGGATGGCGTTGTCCGTAGCCTCGAAATCGTCCCAAAGTCGATTAAGCTCTTTTAGCCGCGCAGTGTAGAGTTCTTTAGTTCTTCGATGCAGGGGTTCCTTTGCTAGGTTGGAAATGATCCGCTGTATTTCAGATCCTGAATCCTCTTGCCGGGATGCTAGCTCGATCAATGTAGATTCCATGATAATTTCGTTGAGAGTTTGTTAAATTATTTTACCAGTGTAAGCCCTGGTAAACGCTATGTTAAATTATGTTACCAGTGTAAGCCCTGGTCCACGCTTTGTTAGATGTAGTTAGTTACCAGTGTATAGCCCTGATAAACGCTTTTATTATTTTTGGAAATGCTAAATGCCCCTTACCTCTGGTGGTGGGAAGCAAATGAGCAGTTGAACCAAATCGTAGATCGTCGATTGTCGGGGTCACCAAAATGTTTACAGTGCTTTTACTGTAAGTAGTAGTAGACGACGGTTCTGTACCGTGACTACCGATGGTATTTCCAGTACAAACTAGAACACCAATATTTGAGATGAATTCGGCAATCTTCCAAGCAGACTCACTTAGAAATGAAAGAAAAGTATGTGTCTTTGATACCTGTCGAATTATATCTGACCAGATCAATGTTTTATTAATCGATATTTATACATAAAATTAGCTTACAAAGGTATTTTAGAATTAGCTTACGATACAAAAATTACAAATAATAAAATAACAAAGGTTCTTAGAATGAGCTTACTATACAAAAATTACAAACAATAAATTAGCTCATATAATTGCAAGCCTATCATTTAATTTAAATAACAAAGAAAAAACACATTCAGAATGAATGAAATCATGGTGTTGTTTTACACCTGCAGTGCGGTGAACTCAGTTTAATGCCAGGCACGAGTCTTCGGTGTTGGATTCAATGTCGTATGTCTAGCGGCTGGCAATTGGCTGACAGTGCATTGTAGATACTGACCGTACTCAACAAATCCCTATAAAAACGGCAGTGGCCGTCGGTGCCGCCGTATATCCCAATGCACCACCGAATTGTTTTTTTTTGGAAAAAAAATTAAAATACAAGAAAATACAAATTTTACGAAGTGTATCGTTTAGTTGTGTGAGCGTATTCAGCGGGAAATAGAGCGTATTAACCGTTTTTTTTTTACGAATTCTTATCAAATTGAAGGGACCGGAGAAAAACAGCGTTAACCCTCCGTTTAGCGCTGACCCAAAAGGCGGTAAGTCATACTTTGTGGTCTGACAGACCACATAATTTATTTTGTAGTTGTGTCCTATAAAATCGCGGTATGGTCTATTCTATGTGTAAGATTAGGTGTAGAAACGATGTATAGTAAAGTTTTTAAATTATGTATGTTTGTATTTACCTTTATTGAATAGAAAGGAAGAACAACAAACAAAGACGGGCTTAGTTCCCTACTGGTAGAATGTACATTTTTATTTCATCTATATAATTATCTCGATTCATCCCTAGAGTTTATTTCTCCACCGATTTCAATGATTCTAACACTGATAGAAAGCTCATGAACTGAACTTTGTTCATCAGTATAAACTGATGATATTTTGAAAAAGTGGATATTAGTAAAGTTATTACGAAAAAAATAATATTACCAATACCTACGGGTATAGAGTTTCTATATGCGAGATTCCTCGCAATGGTACACTAGTTACTTATTCCACAAATTAAATAAAGATAGATATAATGTATATACATACATATACTCTGAACGAGTATATTATTTAGTTCTGATATGATGCTTCTTCTGTAACACATTTGTGGTACATTGATTTTGAGTGTAAGTCGCAAACCGGGTCCTTATATCTCAGGCAATGGAAGCGGGCGGGGCAAACATAGGCCCGTCATCGTCCAATAATTTCGGAGAAGATGGTGGCTGCAATGTCGATTAAGAATATGTTCGAAGTCAAAGGAATTGTAGTTAGGGGTAGTATACAAATTTTGATACTCACAGCAATGCCAAAAATATTCATGGCATCTTCGATATGCTGAAAAGGCAATGTTTTGGGATTGGCTGCCCGTAACTCCATCTGAGGTTTTACCAAGTGATGCGCGAGTTCAATTATAAACTCATGACGCTTGTCACTTTTTTTCTATGTAAATAATTCGTCAAATATTATGTAAGAAGCTAGTGCAGAAACATCAAGCATGTTGAAAAAAAGCCAGTGGCCAGCGATTAGAAGCGTGTTTGCACGAGCAAAATGATACCATCTGGTCCATTGTGTCAACTCCCGCCTTGTGTTTATTGTAGTCCAATATTTGATGGGCCTTACTAGCCTCTCCATCAACGTTACACAAAGTGTTCGGTTGAAATAAGAATAACTGACTAACTATTTTTTTGGCAAGCAGGATCACAATGAGAATTTGTTGTAATGGAAACAAAAAATGCTGCTATTTCATGGGCGAGTGGAGGAGCCCAGCAGTTCTGATGGAACAAACGCTTCATATGGTTTGTTTTCGAAAAACAAAAAAAATCCCTATAAGAACGGCAGTGGCCGTCGGCGCCGCCGTATATCCCAATGCACCACCGAATTGTTTTTTTTTGGAAAAAAAATTAAAATACAAGAAAATACAAATTTTACGAGGTGTATCGTTTAGCTGTGTGAGCGTATTAAGCGGGAAATAGAGCGTATTAACAGGTTTTTTTTTCATACGAATTCTTGTCAAAATGAAGGGATCGGAGAAAAACAGCGTTAAAAGCGGGATAGCGTCTTAAGCGTTAGCGTCTTAAGCGGATTCTACTGTATATTCATACACATCACACTAATAATACAATACTGTTGTAACTAAAAATTTGTAATATTTGAGATTTGAGATGTCGTTAGAATAGTGCAAGAAACAAAATATTTATTAATAATCCTAATAAGCTTTTAATTTTTTTTATAATCTGTAACAGGAAATAAATACTCAGTTTTTCGTTGGTTCAGAAAGAAGTCATATTTTGAATTCCGACAGTATTGCATTATTAGTGCGATATTTGAACCAAAATTAACTCTTAAAATAACAGGAGTTAATTTTGGTGAGTTTTCGGTATTTTTTTTTAAATTGTTTAATAACATTTAAAAACTGAGCTCATTGCTCTAGAAAATTGTCTTTCTTTTGACACCTCATTTGTTAAAATTGGTGGAGTATGAGAGCCGCAAATGCTTATGATGATTGTAGCACATTGAAGTGCAAAACAAATGATCACGTCAGAGCGAGCACATATACTAACACACACACTATTGCACCGATACCCACTGCTGCACGGCTGCTGGCAGTGGTCTCCGCTGAAAGAAAGTTGTGGGCATTGCTTTGAATAATTGTTTTGAACGTTGCTCAGATTCAGGAGAACGCAGAGTGATGTTTTATTCCTCAAATGAATCAGGGGAAAATTTATTAAATTCACCTGTTCTTTTGTTTTTCAATCCGATAAGCCATTATTGAGTTAGGGCTGAATAATTATAATTTTCCTTTTAAATATGCAGTTTTTTCAAGTTTCAGTTTTTTCCGGCATAAAAAGTATAAATGATATGGTCCAAGAACATGAGCAATCGCTATGTCGATGTTTCATCAAAATCCTTCCTGTAGTTCTAACGCGATGCGCGAACAAACAGTTTTTAATCTACAGTTTTATTATATGTATAGATTATAAAATTATAAAATATAAAATAAAATAAAATAATAAAAATATAATATATATTTAATATATATATGTTTGTATGTATGTATAGAAGATAAATATAGATGGAATATAATGTCGGTCAAGTGGCCGTCTCTAGCAATGGCGGAAAAGGCGAGCTCTTAAGCAAGCACATTTTTCATAACAATTTCGCAGACTTCTTTGTTTACACCTTTTCCTTCAAGTATACCTCCATAGGAAGAAATCTGGTGGGCCAACAAAGGGGATCGGGGGGCTATTCGATATCACAATACTGTCAAATTATTCAGTCGGGAGAAATTTCTCGAGTCGTAGCACGAGCTGTATGTGATTTGGCACCGTCTTGTTGGAACCACATGTTCCATGCATCAACCTTTTCTGGCATACGCAGGCTTAATTGTCACCCTGTTTTTACTTTGTTTGCCAGTGTATGAAAATTTTTAAAATTATTCATCTCACGCTGAATGGGGATGACTTGCTCGAGACCAAAAAAGGCACGTAATTTTCCCCGCGCATCCACAATTGTACAATTATTATTTAAATACAATGTTTTAATAATTTCAATACGTTGTTCTGACGTTAGCTGCTCCATAATAAATTGTTATCGACCACTTTCTACGACTGTCAAATGCCATCTGACAAAAATGTTATCCAAACCGAAATGGCAGCTCTTGTGGATGTCTACTACTATTGCAGTATACTGTCAAAAGAAGACATTTGGTACCTATACTTGGGTGTTTCCAAGTTAAATGTCAATACTTTGGGAAATGATACTTGGGTATAATCTAAGAAAAAAATCGTTCTACAGCAAGGGCATCATTTATCGAAAATATAAGAAAATACCTACCTTGGTGTACCTTGGCCCATGCTAACACAAATACCTCCGATAATACTTACTACAGATACAGAACATTTATTTAGGGCTTAAACTTTAGAGGAAATAATACTCCTTTTAACCGCGTTTAAATAAAATTGATGTATTTGTTGATTTTCTAGATATTTTATTTAGTCAGTTTCATTTATCTTGCTCATTTTTTTTTTTTTTTTTGTTTTTATAATCTACACACGCTAAAGGGGATATGAATACCCTTTTAATGTTTACACACAGCGCGAGCACATGAAGGACGAGAACGAGAGACAGACAGATCGACGTAGTGGTAGGAAACTCAGATGATAGGTTTCAATTTCAACTAACTCTATGGGTGGTGTCCAGGATAACTGGAGAGTTGTGTCTTATTTTTGTACTTGCTTATGATTCAGAAGTTTTTTTCCAGATGTTTCTTATTATTATAGTTTGTGCGATCAATTTCTTCAGCCATATTCAACATCCTACTGCCAGTGTTATGCCTTCGCAGTAGGTTTCGATATTAACTTCTGAAACTGATCAACTTATTTTTTTTTCGTGAGAAATAAATGCTTCGAAGACATCTGAACATTTTTGACTTTCAGGTCACTTTTCTACAAAAAATGCATAGTAAAAACAAAACCAGAGAAGTGCGAATCACACTCGCCCTTATAAACGAAAATATCCTTGGGAATCATATCAAAAGATCATAATAAAGAATGAGAAAAACGTTTATCTAAATCGAAAAAATGATGTGAATTGTGAACTACAGTATATTTATTGGTATGTTTCCAAATATATATGTACATTGTACACATGTACATTAAATATTATGTATGTATGTAAATGCATTACAGTTTTTGGAACAGATTTGTAGGTTGTGTTCTAGTTTCCTCTTCGATACACAGAAGCAAAATCACTGCCAAAAGCATGAGCAGGACCACTGAGGTTGGAGGTTAGAGTCCCAGGAACATCACGGTATTTTTTTTTTCATACTTTATTGCAAAATTGGAAAGTCCATAATACTCCTAAATGAATTTTTGATCGAATGTTATAATTTCATTAAAATCGGTCCAATAGTTTACGAGTTAATCAGTTGAGAAATCTAATTTTTCGATGAGAATTTCTCAAAAACTATACAACTTATGAGATTCGCTATAATTTTAGCTATACATTTAGCTAAATATCTACAAACTATGATTTTTTCGTATTTTTTAATTCAGTAGTTCTGGAGATGAGGTGGGGGGTTTGGTATTTTTTTTTTTACACATTTTCGGTAATAACTCTCAAAGTTGCTAACGGAAAGAATTAAAAAAAAAAATAGCTTTGGAATCTTTGCTTCTAGCCCTTTCGAATAATATCCCATATAATATATTTTTCAGATATATTTTTTTTCGAGTTTACATTTTGCCCACCCTGTATAGTTGCTTATGCCGTAATGTATAAGTGTGCCAAATTTCTAGTTTCTAGAAAGAACGGTTCTTGATGTTTTTATCGTGACAGGCATTTTAGAGTTAGAGCGAACTTGTAATGGTTCCGTATTACCATATGGGTACGGAACCCTAAAAATGGACAAACACTTGTCTACTTTAAATTTAAGGAAAGTACCGAAAACGAAATCCCGAAAAATTATATAAAATGCAAAATTTTCCCAAATACATACATATTTATATATAATACTAGTGGTTACCCAGTGCGCTTCGCTTCACCCATTGAGAACAATGTTTATGTCATAAAATCTCCAGACATTTTTTCGAGTGACTTTTGGTGCACCGAACGATGTCTTCTGGAACCAGGAATTGTATTTGCAAATGATGTTCAAGATGTGCTTGGTCAACTGTGTAACTTAAATTTATTTGAATAAATTAAAATTTGCCTGTTTGATGTACATACATATGTTTATATGCACGTAAATATAATTTTGAATCAATTTTCCTGACATTAAAAATAGTAATGACTCTGGTGGAGAATTAAATGCCGGCAACACTATTTGGATTTAAGAAAACTATCCAAACAATGATATCCAACTTTTTCGACCGAGTTTCACTCAAACATTTTAATTAATTTTTAAGTTCTGTGCACTTGCACTTTACTTACATTAATTTCGTTTTTTAACGATTTAAAAAAAAAAAGAAAAAAACAAATTTATACGGATATAGAAACTTTTCGGTTAAATATACTTAGGAACTGGCCCAACAATCATTAGTTCATATCATAGGAATAACCTGTTCGATTAAGTGCTAGAAAACTCAATAACTTACCATCCGATCGAGCTGAAACTGACACAATGTATTTGTTATGAAGCGAGAAGTGTACGTAAACCAAGAGTTAGCTGATAGCTGTCACCGTGAATTGAGATTGTTGAGATTTTGGTTTTCAGCGCCATCTATCGGAAAACTTGAAAACTTTTGATTTGCAAATATTTCTCACACACAAATTGTTTCAAGTCAGTGAGCTAAACAAAATTGTTCAACAGTTGTTGGAAGACATAAACGATTTAAAAAGTGATTTAAAAAGTAATTTAAATTTTGTTTTTTTTTTCCGAGGGTAGGTGAAAATCTTCCATAGACACTATGAGAATAGCGAGCGCGTGCTCATAGTAGTGTCAGATTCTTACTGACCAAAAACACCACCCTTCGATATAAATTTGTTAGATACTGCAACTAAGTTATACTACTTATAAAGCAATTTTTCTATCACGAAATATAAACGTTTGGCAGGTTACTTTCCAATGAAAGATCCTGCATATTCCGCAATTTAGATGCGGTTAATCCTTATCTCGCCAAGTCGAAAGGTTTTGTCCTTTGTAGTCGGCGGAATAAATTGCTCTCATCCAAAATAAGTAGGACTGTATTATTAACATGTCCGATAAGTCGGTTTCTATGTTTTCGCGCGAAGCTTCTAGTTTCAGCTTCGATTGTCGGAATTCCGAAACCGCTGTGGATATCGTCATTTCTAGCATACCACGGTGCTTGGACAATTTCTCTAAGCACTTTATTTTGAAAGGTCTGTAAAATATTGGCATTTGTTTTCTTGGTACAACCCCAAAGTTGTATACCGTAGGTCCACACCGGCTTTAGCACTTGCTTGTATAAAAGCAGTTTGATCTCGGTACTGAGGTGGGAATGTTTCCCGATCAACCAGTACATTTCTCTATATTTGATATCTAGTTCTTTACGTTTCATTTTCACGTGCGAATTCCACTTCAGCCTTGCGTCGAGTGTCATTCCCAGGTATTTGGCTTCATTTGCAAAGGGTATTCGGGCCAAATTTATAAAAATTGGCAAGTCATTAATTTTTCTATAAGTGAAATTCACGTGAACAGATTTAGTTCCGTTAAGGGCGATCCGCCAGTCCCTCGTCCATTCATTTACTTTATTCAATGCGTTTTGCAGTTTGGCAGTCGTTTCCTCGATTGTTTTACCTACTGCTAGGATAGCGGTGTCGTCGGCAAACGTAGCAAGAATAGTGCCATCTTCTTTCGGTATATCACGAGTAAATAACAGATAAAGAAGCGGCCCCAGAACGCTTCCTTGCAGTACGCCGGCCGAAATATCTTTGAGTTCTGAGTATTCGTTTCCATTTCTAACACGGAAGAGTCGATTCCCGAGATATGAATCCAGAATCTCGTATAGGTACACGGGGAGTACTTGTCGTAATTTGCATTTCAAGCCATCGTGCCACACCTTATCAAAGGCTGGCGAGACGTCAAGAAATACGGTTGAGCATATCTTCTTTTCTTCTAGTGCTTTTTCGATTACGTTAGTAATTCTATGCACCTGGTCAATCGTTGAATGCTTACTTCTGAACCCAAACTGGTGGTCAGGGATTAGATTATTTTCTTCTATAACCGGTTGGAGACGCCTTAGTAATATCCTTTCGAAAATTTTGGATACGACTGGGAGAAGAGAGATTGGTCTGTATGATTTTACTTCATATGACGGTTTTCCTGGTTTTAAAACCATTATGACTTCCGCAACTTTCCATTGGCTCGGCACGTGTTTTAATCTGAGCGCAGCATTTATAATATAGAGAAGCTTAATTAATGCTTTTCTAGGTAAGGCTTTGAGAATTTCTCCGGTAATCAAATCATAACCAGGAGCTTTCTTAGGTTTTAGTTTCGCGATCTCACGTCCGAGTTCTCTAAGCGTCGCAGATCTGCGCGTTAAATCGTCAGATGGTGGAACTACTATCCTTGTGATGTTGATGTTATCATGAACCACTTGACCATCGTTCGGTTTAAAGGTTTCTTCCAAATCGGCGGCAAAAATATCCGCCTTTTCTTTATCTTCCCTTGCCCATTCATTTTGATTTATTTTAAGTGGTGGCGCGGGGATTTTGGGCCTTTTGGTGCCTTTTACGGCTTTCCAAAGGGAATAATTGGAATCTTTTTTCGCTGTTAAACTTTCAAGGTAAGAGCCTATTGCACGATTTTTAAAATCCTTAATGCTATTCTTTAACAAATTGCAGAGACGATTCAGATATGCTTTATGCTGTGGAGCACGACTCTGTTGCCATCTTTTACGCGCTTTTCTTTTTTCCCTGATTAATTCTTTTATTTCAGAAGGATATCGTAGACCGTATTTGTCCGGCGTTTTTTTTTTTTGGATTGGGCGTATTATTCCAAGAGGCGAGCTGTACTATCTCAACGAAGCGATCGACTTCAACCTCGAGTTCATAGGGTGTCGTAAACGGTACGCTCAGTTCAACATTTACTTCGATTTCGTTCCTAAAGCCTTCCCAGTTAGTTGTTCTACCAGTTAATTTCGCTGGCTCTCGGTTATATGCTAGTTTTTCGCTCAATGTCAAAATAACTGGGGAATGATCAGACGACAGATCAAAGCTCTCTTCATCTTTTATGTGGTTGTTAGATATTCCTTTCACCACGAAGAAATCGATCAGGTCAGGTATTTTCAAAGTATCAGCTGGCCAGTAAGTCGGTTTGCCCGTCGAATGGAAATCACAACTGTACTCCATACCTGCCCCATAGAGCATTCTATCTTTTTGCGAGATGTATCTAGAGCCCCAGAACGTATGTTTCGCGTTAAAATCGCCGCCAATAATGAAAATAGCGATTTAAATAAGTTAGTAAAATCACTTTTTTCAAGCGTGGAACGCGGTGGACAGTAGATAGATGAGATTTTAATAGTACGCTGACTATTTTTAACTCGAATTGTGCACAGTTGCAGAGTTTCAAGCTCTATCTTTAGATCTTCGCATTGTTCAATGCAGTCTTTAATAAACAAGGAAGATCCGCCTCTCGCTTTACCCGAAGGGTGACAAGCGTAGTAATCAGTATAGCCTTTTATTTTTATATGCGATTCCTTTTTTACGTGAGTTTCAGAAATCAAGCAAATATCAATATCTTTTTCTCGCACGAATATTTCCAATTCGTCAAGTTTTTGCAAAAGTCCGTTTGCATTCCAAGTACATATTTTTAACATTCTTTTTTCATTCATATTTTAGGTGAAGTACGCGTTTTCCGTGAATAACTCTCGAGCTTAACCAACCTATCGAGAATAATTTTATTTATTTTGCTTTGCTCTTCAAGTTTCGCGAGAATAATTGAGAAAACTTGAGAAGCAGGGTCCGTCGGGATTTCGAGGTTTTTCGATTTCTCGGATGCTGCAGCCTGGGCGTAGGTCTGCACTCCTGCTGTCCGAGGGCTATTACTTGATGTCTTTTCTAATGGCTTTTCATCACCATTTCTCTTAAGACCAGAAGTCGAGGGCTTTTCTCCTGTCACCAACTTTTTCCGCTCTGAACCCGGTGGTTTTTGTTTGTCTACGTTCCCCTGACCGATCTTACCATTTGCCTTAGTTAGCGGTCTTGTTATTTTATTTTGAGGCTTATGGAGTGCATCTCTCCGTTTTTGCAACTCCTTAGCTACTTCACAGCCTCTATAATTTTCCGGGTGCTTTCCCTTACAATTAGCACAGATTGCGGAGGCTTGTTTGTTCACTCCACAGTCTTGGGAGAGGTGATTTCCGGCGCATTTCACACAACGCGGTTCTTTTTTGCAGTTAGTTTGCGTATGATCAAATCCTTGGCAACGTTTGCACTGCGGAATTATTTTTAAATTTCTACGCATGGGCTCGATTTTGACCACGATATTCAATATGGTTTTAATTCGGTAGATATCGTCGATGCTGTCAGATTTATCGAATGTTAGCATAAAAAGTGGAAGTCCACGCCTAACCAATATGTCTGTATCTATTTCAGATTGTTGCTTCTCCTCCTTGATGATATTAACGGCATCAAGAATTTTAAAGCCTTTGACTTGAAGGTCGCTCATAACCTCTTCTTTGGTGCATTAAATTAAAGAACAAAAACACAACTGTAAGCAAAGCGATCAAACTCAACCAAGATCAGCTGAATTCAACACCAATACGTATTTGGACAAGGCACCATCAGTTAACTCAGCAGAATTTGCTGCCCCTCCAACTAACATCAATTCATCCGAGTCAAATGTACCAACTGAGAATTGGAGAATCGTCCGCAATAGAAAACCAAAATCAACTCCTACGAGAAGTATCGTCGGCACTGATTCATCAAATACTGCTGTTGAAGCTATATCTTCCATTAAATGGCTTCATCTCTCTCGTTTCTCTACAAACACTTAAGTTGATGCGATTAAGGCATATGTGTCGAATAAGCTTAATGTTCCTGTAAATGCACTCTCTTGTTATCCACTGCTTAAGAGAGATGCTGATTTGTCTTTACTTAAATATGTAAATTTTCGCCTTGCTGTCCCTTCTTCTAAAATTGATGATGCAATGAATGCAGATAACTGGCCTCTAAATGTTCGAATTAGACATTTTCGTTTCATTCCAAATAACGAGAGTGCTGAGAGAGCTGAATACCTAAGCGTCAGGAATGAGACGACTTTTTTGCATTCTTCCTCTTCGCATTCTTCATTGCCATCTTCGTGTTATCATTATGTAAACTCAAATGTCACTGTTTATTACCAAAACGCTAGAGGAATCAGAACAAAAATTAATGAATTATATCTCGCCATTTCATTACATGAGTATGATATTATTGTATTAACCGAGACATGGCTGCATTCTCACATTGCAACTCATTCCAATGTTGTTCTTTCATCTAGTCATAACACCCATTACTCTTCAAACGTCAGTATGGGATCTTTATATATAACTTTGGATGACATAACTAATGGTATATTGTCAATTAACTCTTCCCAAAGTCCTGGTCCTGACGAGATTCCATGTGTTGTATTATAAAAGTGTATTTTGTCTCTTTGTCGTCAGGTGTATTTTTGGATGAATGGAAATTTTCATTTATTACTCCCATATTTAAAGCTGGATCCAAGAAAAATATAGAAAATTATAGAGGAATTTCCAAGCTTTCAACCATTCCCAAACTTTTTGAGCTGATTGTGACCAAGAAATTATATTTTAATATTAAAAATCATATTTCCATTTGTCAGCATGGATTTATGTCTGTCAACTGCAACAAATTTGATGCTCTTTTCTAAGTATCTGTTTGATTCTCTCGAATCGGGTTATCAAGTTGATGTTGTATATACTGATTTTGTTAAAGCTTTCGATAATGTCACAAAATCTTAAAAAAATTAAATCTGTTTACATGTCACTTATGCGTTCTCAACTTGAATACTGTTCTATTATCTGGTGTCCCAGCTTTGTGTGTACAAAACTTCGTTTGGAACGAGTTCAAAAGTCTTTTACAAGATTCGTTGTAAAGCAATTAAAATGGAACCTTGATTGTATGCCTCCGTACTCTACAAGATGTGCATTAATTGGTTTGGATACTTTGGAGAAAAGGCGAAATGTTCAATGTATTCTGTTTGTTCATGATGTTTTCTCTAATCGCGTTAATTGTTCGAATATTTTAAGCAACTTCTTAATTTATGTCCCAGAAAGGAGAATTCGTCCACGCAATTTCTTAAATAATCCGCCACTGTTGAAGCAAATTTATTATCAAAATTATATAATATTACATTATATTCACTTTGTATAAACTTAATTTAGTATAAAAAATATTAGTCATGTAAACATATAATCAGAGCCTTAACTCATTTAATTGCATAGTTCACATATAAGAAAATCTTACTTAATATATAAACGTCAAATGTTCTATATACTAAGGATGAAAAATATATGGCGGATACTTACTATTATAACACGAGGTGAAGCTGGTTTTATTTAAAGTTATAAGAAGGAAAAATTCTAAAATAAGAGAGTGTTATCGAAATAAACATTGGTCCTCCACAGACGGATAATAAAAAAAAAAAAAAAAAAAACATAAATAACAAAAAAAAAAAACACCTAAAAGACAATTATTGCGAGTTTAGTGCCAAACGGGTTCCCGCGCCGTGAAAATTTACATATAGATTTACATATATGCAGGTGAGTGAGTAGGTAGTTGGTTTTTTATATATTATATTGCTTTATTGAGATTGCTTAAATAATACATACATCAGAATGAGTTGTAAGGTTCTTAAAAATCTATTGGCGCAAATCAACAAAGACGAAACAAACTTCAAGAAGGCGAACAAGGAAGTTAAAGCGTCCAAGCATTACCTTCAAGCCCGCCTTGCCATTCTCGAAGGTAATTTCCAAACTAGTGTAAGTACCAATATAGATGCTGTTAAGACCGCTACTGATGATGAAGGTCCAAAAATTTATGAAACGTTCGATGCTATTAAGGAATTGTACGTGACTTACCGTGCGTCTCTATTCGATCACCTGGAGAAAGTTCCCGTCACTCCTATAGCACAAACCCCACCGTTGTTACGAACAAAAGGCATGATCTTCGACTACCCAAAATCAATTTACCCACATTTTCCGGTAGTTATGAAAACTGGAGGTCATTTCATGACATTTTTCACTCTTTGGTACATAGCGACTCCATATTGACTGAGATTGAGAAACTTCACTACCTCAAATCCAGCATCACAGGAGAAGCTGAAAGGCTCCTACAACATCTCAGTTTGGACAACGGCAATTACCAAAAGGCTTGGAGTATTCTCACAAACCGCTACGACCACAAACGTGTATTGGTGAACACACAACTGAAGCTTTTCTTCGGACAACCCGTCTTTAGTGTCGAAGGGTCCGGAAACTTGAAACGGCTATTAGACGTATCTACTGAATGCTTGCATGCCCTGACCAACCTTGGAGTACAGATTGACAGTTGGGATGTGATTCTTGTCTACGTTATGCTCCAGAAACTTCCAGCCGTAACTCAGCAGTTATGGGAAGAGAAGCTAGGGTCAAAAAAAGAACTTCCTACTTTAGCTGAGTTCACAGAATTCCTGGAAACCAGGTTTCGAACGTTGGAAGCAGTAGATCAACAAAAGCAAAAACCTAGCCTTAAACCGGAGGTGCAGAGCAAGCAGACGATAAAGAATGCATTCACAACACGGCCGAAGCAGAAACAGCAATATAATTGCAGTGTTTGTAGTAAGGGGCAACATTCTCTTCGGCGTTGCAACAGGTTTTTAGCGATGGGGGTAAATGAACGTCTCAATGCAGTAAGAAGCCTCAGTATGTGCGAAAACTGTTTGGCAAATAGCCATCATACACAACATTGCCCAAGCCGCGTAGGTTGCTACTTCTGCAGTCAGAACCATCACTCGTTATTGCACAAAGACTACAGCCGGCCTCAAAACTCGCATCCGCCACACATGTCATCATATGCACCACCTCACAACACAATACAGTCCAATAATACACCGCACACCAGCAATTCACAGCACACATACAACCACTCTCATCAACCCCACACATACACACAACCCCATCAGATTTCTACACAACCCAACACACACACACAGAATTTTCAGAATACGGTAGTAAACCCTAACGCGCCAGCATTTTACCCTACGAATGAACCTCAACCTTCCACAAGCTCAGCGCTTAACAACTTCCACACACAACACAACACTAACACGCAGGTATTATTGGCGACAGCGATGGTAAAGGTAAGAGCAGCTTCGGGAGAGTATTTTAATCTTCGAGCTTTAATCGATCCGGGTTCCGAAGCCACTTTCATCACCGGCGCCGCAGTTCAACTGTTAAGTCTTCGAAATAGACGTACATTTATTGAAGTATCTGAGTTGGGGAAGGTCACTAACGGAACATGCCACAATTACGTGGATTTATCGTTTGGCTCGTTACATTCAGCATACGAAGGACACACCCGAGCATTCGTCTTCAAATCCCTGACTGGGCTTCTTCCGGCCCAGAAGATAGATTTCAATAAATGGACGCACATAAATGGGCTGATGTTGGCCGATCCGAGTTACCATACTCCTGCTGCCGTAGATATACTATTGGGAAGCGACATCTATGCTGAAATTCTCCTACCCGACATCATAAGAGAAGATGAGTTCATAGCACCGGTCGCTCAAAAAACTCAACTTGGTTGGATTTTGTTAGGAAGTGCTCCTATCGTAGGACAGGCAATTCGAAGTTTTGTACAGTCATTCGATCTCGACACCCAGCTTCGGAAATTCTGGGAAATCGAGGAACAGCCATTCGAAAGGTATGAATCCAAGGAAGATACAGCATGTGAAAAACACTTCATCACACATACCAAACGTTTACCCAATGGCCGATATCAGGTCTGTCTTCCTTTCAAGGGAAATACGTATCCAACATTAGGATCCTCGTACCAGGGGGCGCTCAAACGGTTCTACCAGCTGGAAAGGAGATTCACTAATAACTCCAATCTACACGAAGGGTATAAGAAATGTATGGATGAATACATACAACTCGGCCACATGACCGAAATTAAAAATTCTAATGAGGTAGTATCAACACCTTACCATTATTTCATTCCCCATCATGCGGTCTTCAAAGAATCCAGTACCACCACAAAATTGAGGGTCGTGTATGATGCGGCCTTCAAAACTCCTTTTGGCTCTTCTCTGAATGACCACCTGATGGTAAGACCTAAAATACAAAACAACGTTATAGATATTATACTACGTTGGAGGAAACATCGATTCACCTTTACCGCGGATATGGAGAAGATGTACCGCCAAATTCGGATGGACCCAAGGGATGCCAACTACCAGCTCATCTTCTGGAGAGACGATCCAGAGCAGCATGTCAGGATATATCGGCTGGATACAGTGACGTTTGGCACAGCTTCAGCTCCGTATCTCGCTATCCGTGTCCTTCTCAAACTAGCTGAAGATGAAGCGATGAGTTCACCTTTGGCGGCATCCATTCTACGTGAAGACACTTACGTGGACGATGTCATAACTGGAGCAGACACAGTGGAACAGGCCCTGCAAAAGAGGGACGAAGTAAGACAGGTTCTCGCATCCGCAGGGTTCAACTTACGTAAGTGGACCAGTAATATAGAGAAACTTTTAGACGGGGTGCCAAACGAAGACCGTGAAGTGAATTTCTCGCTGCCATTCGACGAAACCAGCCACGTGAAGACTTTAGGCATAAAATGGTTACCAGTGTGTGACTCATTCACTTATCAAGTGACTCATCATGATGAGGAGGAGATAACGAAACGTACTGTTTTGTCGTCAATTGCCAAATTATTCGATCCACTAGGTTGGTTTTCCCCATGCATCGTCAAGGCCAAGATACTGATGCAGAATCTGTGGACGCGAGAACTCGAATGGGACACACCCATTCCCCAGGACCTCGAGCAAGAATGGATCCTGTTCAGTAGGGAGCTTCCAACAATCGAAAAACTCCGCATTCCGAGATGGATTCGGACAGAAATGGATGACAGCAACCTGGAATTACACGGATTTAGTGATGACTTACCTGCGTGTACTTGATCAGCACAACCAGATCCACATGCACCTTTTGATGTCCAAAACTAAGGTGGCTCCACTGAAAGCAGTAACTCTTCCCCGACTGGAGTTGTGTGGCGCAGTTTTGCTGGCAAAACTACTACATGAGACTGCCAGAGCTCTAAAGATGGAAAGCCGCAAGACATACGCTTGGACAGACTCGGAGATAACGTTATGCTGGATCAAGGCATCTCCATCCAGATGGGAAACATTCGTGCGTAATCGTGTCGCTGAAGATCAGAAGCTTACAAATGGTAATAGCTGGAGGCATATTCCGTCTGAGCTGAACCCAGCAGATATGGCTTCCCGGGGAATTTTTCCGTCTCGACTGCTTCAGAGCGATCTTTGGTGGAAAGGACCATCATTTTTGCACGAAACCTGGGATATTAAGTTTCCGAACCAGCCTTGCACACTCGATACTGAAGAAGGAAGACGTCCAGTAAAGGTATACTGCGTGATAAGTGAAACGAATTCCATCAGTGAAACCATTCAGAGACACTCACGTCTAACCAAACTCACAAGGATCATCTCGTACTGCAAAAGATTTGCCTTCAACCTACGAGAGAAATCTGGAAATAAAGAGACAGGCCCACTTTCACCGCTAGAACTGCACAGGTGGAAATGTTTCCTGCTGATGTCAGAGCCAACATCGGAAACGCGAAGGGTTTGAAGGCTCTAAATCCAATCATTGATGAACACGGAATAGTACGAGTTGGAGGCAGACTACAAAACGCAGATCTACACTACGATCAACAGCACCCGATTCTTCTAAAGGCAACACACCACGTCACAAGAATGATCATCGCAGACGCCCACGAGAAAACGCTACACGGAGGAGTTCAGAAGATGGTTCCTTACCTGCGTCAAAGGTTTTGGATCTGTGGCATCAAAAATGCCGTCAAGAAGCACGTCCACGGGTGCAATATCTGCTTCAGGTATTAACCGAAACCGATGGGGCAGTTGATGGGGAACCTACCTGCTCCTCGTGTGAGAATGTCGAGACCCTTTACTCATACAGGAGTGGACTACGCTGGACCCATCGACATAAAGGCATGGAGAGGAAGGAACGCGAAGACACTCAAGGGCTACTTTGCGATATTCGTGTGCATGGCCACCAAGGCCGTACATATCGAAGCGGTGAGTGATCTTACAACACAAACGTTTCTTGCAGCCTTTAGAAGATTCACCGCAAGAAGAGGTCTATGTTCGGTCATGTACAGTGATTGTGGCACCAATTTCGTTGGTGCAAACACCGAGCTCCAGAAGCTTCTGAAGGAAGCTAAATTCGACTGGAAGTCATGCGCAGAAACGTTTAACAGCGAAGGAACTAAATGGAACTTTAATCCACCTGCTTCCCCTCATTTTGGAGGATTGTGGGAAGCCGGCGTAAAGTCGATTAAGTTTCACCTAAAAAGAGTCGCTGGTACCCAGGTACTTACTTATGAGGAACTCAGCGCGCTTCTAGCCCAAATAGAAGCGTGTCTTAACTCGAGGCCTCTTTGTCCGGTATCAGAAGACATCAACGACCTTCAAGCCTTAACACCAAGTTACTTCCTCATAGGAGCACCATTGGTAACACCGCCACAACCTGAATACGACATCGATAGAATAACATATCTTGACAGGTGGAAGAGAGTTCAGGCACTAGTGCAAACCTTTTGGAGGAGGTGGAGCACGGAATATCTCACTCGTCTCCAACAGCGACCAAAATGGACCAAAACCGAAACACACATACTAAAAGAGGGAGATTTGGTGTTACTACGCGACGAAAGACTTCCACCCGCCAAATGGAGTTTAGCCCGGGTCACAAAACTACACCACGAACCGATAACTTCGTAAGAGTAGTTACAGTAAAAACATGGAACTTGTCTAAAATCCGAGAGTTCAAAACACCGATCTCAAAAATATGTGGTTTACCCAGCAACGAAACCATCTCCCAAAACTCATTTTAAATTTAGTAAATGGTAAAAATTCCGATTTATAACAAGCTATCTTTGGCAATAAACAAAATTCTTCCGTATTAATATATCACATCACACTGACACAAAACTAGCACAACAGATCCACCACATATGTATCACAGAATATCATCAAACAAACAAAATCAGTCCTTCACTCATGCGCATTCACTCTTACTTACTACATGCAAACAATCGCGAACATGACATATCGCCGCGCGCCGTGTTGTCCTTATTCACGTCACCGAGTACGCAAACTCAAACAAGCACGTTCTCGCAATCAAAATATCACAAAAACAAAGGGTATTTCAATTTTCGTTCCAACTTATTTCACACACACAAATCAACTGAAATTTCTACACAATCATCCAATCAAATCATGAAAATGATGAATCAATCACATTACACATCACTCAATCAGCAACAATGAATAATGCAAAACAAACCAGCAATTTGGTAAATAAAACTAATCCTCACATCTCACACTCTAGAAACATAATTCCCCAATAAATTAAAATATGGTATCTAGTTTCAATATATTTATAATATGATCACCGCACTCATATCATTGATGAGGATTTAATTTCTCGGCTGTCGAATTAAACTGCAACTACAGAAGTAAACAAGCTAAATAACAATAACACATCAAGCCCAGTCTTCTAAACAACGAAAGAGACCGCAACTGTTCTCTAAAAGCAATATATTAGCCACTACTACTCACGTTCACTGTGTGCACAATTAGAGTCTTTTATGTGTTGTCTTTGTCAATCTAATACCTACTAATCAAATTCTTCCCATAGCCAACCAAGGGAAACGACTATAATAACAGAGACAAGATACAATGAGGCAAACAACATCTTGAGAACTTCGTTCGCGGCCGGGGAGAATGTTGAAGCAAATTTATTATCAAAATTATATAATATTACATTATATTCACTTTGTATAAACTTAATTTAGTATAAAAAATATTAGTCATGTAAACATATAATCAGAGCCTTAACTCATTTAATTGCATAGTTCACATATAAGAAAATCTTACTCAATATATAAACGTCAAATGTTCTATATACTAAGGATGAAAAATATATGGCGGATACTTACTATTATAACACGAGGTTAAGCTGGTTTTATTTAATGTTATAAGAAGGAAAAATTCTAAAATAAGAGAGTGTTATCGAAATAAACAGCCACATATTTATAACTATGGCTTTAATGAACCCATAACTAAATGTGTAAAATTGTTTAATTGCTTATGTGCCTCTTGCACTTCTATAGATTTAAGTCTTGATAGATTCAGTTTTAGGTCTATTGTTATTGAAAAAATTAATACTTTATAACTCAATTATTTATTTTTATATTATTAAATTTTATTATTATCATTATATTATTCTTATATTCTGTTAGAGATAAGCTCGGTAGATCAAATAAATAAATAAATAAATAAATTAATATATTGTGTAAGTCTCAGCTCAATCTGATGGTTTTGAAATTTTGAATTTCCAGCGCCATCTATCGGTAAACTTGAAAAAAATTTCTCACTTCATTATAAATATATTATGCAAGTTTCACCTTAATCGTACGGTGAGTTTAAACATTTTTGAGTTCCAGCGTCATCCACCAGAAAACTTGAAAGTTTTTGATGTACGAACACTTCAAACATCATAAAAAGTATATACTCGTAGTGTAAGTTTCAACTCAAACGGATGGCTAGTTTATGAGTTTTGAGGTATCAAACGAACAGCTCATTTTTATATTTAAAGATATGTATCCATATATGTATTAATATATGACACTTTTTTGTATTCCCCTTTTTCTCATTTTTACCTGACCCCAAGTTCGACTCAAAAGGCCCTCACTCAAAGTTAAGGAAATATTTTTACTTGTATAATATCACTGTCGCGATCTGAACATTTGCCAAATACTTGGCTGTAGGATATCTAGGGTTTTAATTTCCAACTTGTGATTAAGAGCTAAGCATGAATGTCACGTCATATAAAGTGGCAAATGTGATCGTTAAAATGATCGTCACTCTTTGGCAGCAAAACAATTTTTTTTTACATAATCGCATTTATTTTCGTCAAAGAACAAAGTCGGCTTTCCAGACACTATCTGGACACAGCGGAAACTTGTCCATGCAACTGCCATCATGTCCATGTGCTTCGTCGTAAATTTTATGATTGTAATTATGAACAGGATCTTCACTCTCTGGTATCGTGAAAATGGATCTCATAATTTCGCCAACAAATGTACCCGGTTCTATCTCGTTGCTTTTTTGGCCGGTCTCACAGAGTGCTTTCAATACGCACTGATGGCCATTTTTGTCGTGTCTAAAATGAAAGATAGTAACTGAAACTGACATAAAAGCTACTGAATACATACGTTTCTAGATATCTCTCGATCTTATGATAAAGGTCCTGCCGTGTACTCCTATGATGCCGAAGATGAATTTGGTCAATTTTCGTTAGAGAGAGACCTGCAATACCATGACGCTTTTGTCGGTTGTGCGCGTCCACACTACGCTTGGCGAATACGGGATAAATTCGATGCTTCCGAATATACCCTGGTTTCTTGTAAGCCCAGTTCCTATTAAAGAAGCATAAATAATAATCATTCTATTGGTAGACGTATACCTTTGATTGCTCTTCCACCATTGTGACAATTTAGAAGTAACAGATGACAATGCTGATGGCACTGCTGAGGATGGTGATACTCTTCGTAGCTTGCTGTCCTGCCATTCAGCAAACGGATTCCTTCGCGTTGAGTAGTAATCTGTGTCGTGTTTTCTTGAAAAGACATTACTGGGCTTAGAGTAGTACACGGGTTTGGAATTATAGTATTTGGTCTCCATTGGTGGATGAAATTGGTTGCTGCTGTAGTAAGACGGCGTTTGAGGTTTTGTAAATGTCGTAATGTAAAGCGGCTTCTGAGGATAATTTTGTGTTTGCTTTTGTTTTGTGTCCACGTATTGAATATTATCAATGGAGTCGTTGCGACTGACGTCAATGGTAACGTCGTTGAGTTTGTCTTGCAAGTTTTCAAAAATTTCACTTGGAGCTTCGCTAGGTAATTGCCAAGCTAAGGCAGAGGTAACACCAAGGATGAGGTAGTTTGTGTAGTCCACAACGCCAACAATTAAATCGTATACTGTAAGTTAAAAAAATAACAATATTAATCATTTTAAGTGCCAGGGCCAGTCATTGGATTCTGGGTTCCACCACCGATCCCAGGGGATGATGATGAAGTTCTTAGGTTGATAGATATACAGGACAGGAATTTAAGCACTCATAAATGGAAAGTTATCTCTGCGACAACGAGCTCAAAATGTAATGGCAGGAACTCGCCATCGATCCACAATCTCTTGCCACACTCATAGGTAACTCGGGAAGCATCAAGCTGTGGCTAGGTAATCTCAAGCCAGCTGCCGGGACGTTAGTGTAGATTACATATTAGTACGATTATCGATTATAGTTATATTATTAGTACCATTACAGGACACTGCCTTATAGGCAAACACACAACTAGACTTGGCGCCATCTCGATTGACTTCTGCAGAAGCTGTAGGGATGAAGAGGAGGAGGAAAGTCCAACACATCTCCTCTGCTCATGCCCAGCTCTTTCTCGTTGTAGAAAACTACACCTAGGAGAATACTTCTTCGATGATCTAAGTGATCGAACACAAAAAGACGTAGGAAGCCTACTTCGCTTTGTACAAAGCTGCAAATGGTTCTTTTGAGTAGCGGGGTAAATATCCCCGAGATCGTTGGTATCATAATGGGCCTCTATAGGCCTAAGTGTGTTGGTACTTGCTACCGGCAGCCACTGCTACCTAACCTAACCTACTGTATCTGCACCACTGCAAAACAGCCAACGAACATTTAGTGCTTTTTATGGCGGAAAATAATGTGGATATAGCCCTTAGCTCATATATGTAGAAGAACAACTACATCCGTAAGTACCTAAAATTATTCAGATTTCCTCTCTCTACTATGTAACTGCGAATTCACTCGAGAGATAAGTCTGTTTAATCCAAAATGGCAGCTGTTACGGGAGATTGTGTCATCTTCGTCAATTTCCAGCAGGGTTACCGATGGGTAAATTTAAAAACTCACTTTGGTGCAAAAATATGGTAAATAAAAAATACAATATACACACACACACGGACAAATAAAGTTACTTTAAGTTTTTTGTCTAAGGTCCAATTTGAGACAAAAAAATATTATGTGAATCAAAATATAAGAATAAATATGTGGACTAAGAAATGAATTAAATTAAAAATGGGTTCCACAGTATAAAAATTGCAAAAGGGGTCCAGAATCCACTATTTGCGAAAATATAGTCGCCACGGAACCAGACCGTTAAAATGTTTCCATATTGTGACATTTATCGCATATCGGTAACCCTGTTTTCCATTTGCTTTAATACCTCATGTTACTCTTAGTGAAAAAAAGGAAGAATTTGATGCTGAGTGACTATTGGAGTCCATTTTATATTATAATATGCATGCTGCATGCATAATGTGACACACCCCTTAAGGAGACCTTCTGGTCTAGCGCCATTGAATTTGACGAGTTTTTACGATTTTTTTTTTTTAAATGAAAATAATGAGCAACAGTATTTAAACTTTGTAGATGTATTTTATTACTTTAACAATATACGAAAATACTAACAAAAACAATAATAATAATTTTAATTAAACAAAAATTGGTTTTACAGTCACCCTCTTCAAAAAAATATATCTTGGTGGTGTGTCGTGTTTTGGCTTTTCCACTGATCAAAAACAAACAAAACAAAAAACATTTTAATCAGTATGAATGTAGTTATCGCAGGAGCTAGAATGAAAAAAATGACGCGTTGTTGAAATTTACGTTTCGAAAAAAGGACAATTTTTCATTACCTTTTGTATGTAAAAAGTAAGAAATATTCAACGTTAAACATTTTTTTTAGTTCCGACGATAAGCACTGGTTTACTGAATAACATACTAAAATTTAAGATGAATCGGTCGAGTAGTTTTTTTTTGTCTCACACCGTGCAGAAAAATATGGTTTCGAGATAAATGAGTTAAAATTTTACCTGCTTCTGCGCTGACTTGCTAAATAGGCTGTAGAAGTCAAAATACTGGAAATATTAATACGAAATTTGATAATCACTTTGTACCTAAAACTTCTCCTTCGTCTATTTATTGAAATTTATTTCACTTTTTAGAGCTTTAAAATACTCATCTTTTAAGTCCGAAATTATATTTTTACGTGCTCTAAAAGCTGAGCAATATACAACATATTTTTTTATTAATTTATTAATTGACCAAGAATGCCAAATCAATCTCAGTGTAGTTTTTTTTTAGTTTTCTTTCGAGGTCTTTTCGTAATTTTTTAAAAGAGCAAGAGCGAATTCTTTCTCTTCTTCCTAAAAACGTGACGTGCACGTGCGTCGTGAGCCAGCGTTGCCACTTTAGGACTATTTTTTTGCAGTAGATTTTCTGAAAAATGCAGTAGATTGAATTTTTTCGCAGTAAATTTTTATTTCAACAGAAAAACAAGGTATGTATATAAACACAAATTGACTTGTGTTTTTGTTTCTCTTTTATTATTTTGAATTTTGGTTCAATTAAGCCTCTAATTCCCTCAACCGTAGCATCATGCCTGTTTTTAAATACAAGTGCTGTTCGATAAGTCAGTGATTTTGATGCAAGATGGCGCTCGGATCGCATTGAGTTTTTTCCGCCATCTTTGTTCCTTTCTAGGCATAGCAAAAACAATTAGACAGATCCATCAAACACTGATTTTTAGGGTTCCGTACCCATATGGCAATACGGAACCATTATAAGTTCGATCTAACTCAAAAATGTCTGTCACGATAAAAACATCAAGAACCATTCTTCCGAGAAACTTGAAATTTGGCACACTTAAGCTACGAGCAGACGATATGCAAAAGTCGCATATATATGCGAGTCTGACGTAATTTTTGCGTCATCATATGTGATTAATGCTCGCATATCGTCTGAACACCAATTTATGACAGTCCGCATATGCTCGCAAAGCATATGCGGACGATATGCGACACCCAGATCGCAAACCAATTTGCGACTTTTCCGCATATCGTGTGAACACTTTCGCATATCATTTGTGACAATTTGCGAGCATATGCGATCATTTGCAAGCGTCCCAACCATATGCGACCGGACGAAAACCTTACATTGCATATGACCGCATATTTGTGAACAAATCCGAGATCTCAAATGTTTGAAAATTTAGTTTGGGGTGTGTGTAGGTACATACTATTTTTATTTTTGTCTTACATTTTGCTTTGGTTGGGTTGTGTTGTGAGTTGTGACAGTTAAATTGTGAAGATAATTATTAGGTCTGTTTGGTAACACGTTACTTTTCGTAATACTTTGTAAATTTACATAGAATCACACGAATCTGTGTTTGTTAACTCGAAACATCGCAAGCTGAGAGCGAAATGACGTAAAAAATAAAGAGCGATGAAATTGTACGCAACATCTTTTTCTTGTGATGAGCTGGACAACTCTATCAATTCAGGCCATCTGACAGCTTATGAAATCTCATAAATCTTCATTGTTAGTGAAAAACAAAAAAAATCGAAAGGTTTGACCAAAACTGTGTTTGTTTACTTTTGTGCAAGTTTCCTGTCTTTGAGTTATGCTCGCTTGTACACAAAAAAGATACCAAACAATTATATGTAATTGTGTAAGTAATCAATCCGTAGGCTACCTAGCGGTACGTGTCGCCATGTAATTATAGTCGAAATAGTAGGTCTCTTTGTCTTTGGTAACTTTTTTTTTGCACAAGGAATTAAGACCTGTCAAATAGTAACATCGTCTCAAAGATAGAAAACTTGAACAAAAGTTACCAATCGCTTTTGAAACAACACTTTGTAAAAAAAATTGAGAGCCATGAAACTGTCATGATTCTATGAAAGTTTACATAGTAGGTTCACGTACTTTTTGCACTTAATATGGGTTTGCTGTCAAATCTCGAAGAGTAGGGTCAAAATTCTCTCAAAGACAGAAAAATCACGAAAAAATAATCGAACGCGTTAACTGGAATACGGAAATGGTATTGCAAAGACCAAACATTTTCGTCAGTGGACAAGAAGCGCAGCATCAGCAACGGGCCATCTGACGCGGGAATGCTTAATCGCATGTTCCTGTCCGCTTTTTGAATTCGCGGTTTTACCAAACTTAGTAGATGACCAAATTGATCGGATGACATGCGAACGAGACCGTGATATAATTCCGGTTCATCGCCAGGCAGTTCTAGCAACAATTCTGCGCAAAAGCTTTTAGTCTCGCGAAGTCGCACCCAATCTTTGGCAAATACACGACGAATCCTTTGCACTTGCCACTCGCTTCTTCGTGGCTTCCATCATCGTCGTAATTTTTCATCATATCTATTGCCAAAATAGCAATAGCAGCCCATTTCCATTTTGACATTTTTGATATATTCCCACACTTTAAACTGTCACAAATCACCAACACAATACAGAAAATACAAAACGTCAAAAGATTGATAATGCTCGCAAATCTGCATATGATTGAAAATATGTGATCTGCAAATTGTGTCGCATATCGTGTGAACACCTCGCATATGGGCCACAACATTTGCGACCCCATTTGCGAACATATCATATGCGAACACCATGTTCGCAAATACATTTGCGAGTTTTGGGACAAAAGTCGCATATCGTGTGAACACGTCTATATGCGAGTTTGCGAGCAATGCCTACTTTATAGAATTTGCGATAAATTTGCGAGTTTTTTCGTGACGTCAGCACTCGCATATATATGCGACTTTTGCATATCGTCTGCTCGTAGCTTTATACATTATGGTGGTCCACATACATGGACAAAATATTACTCAAAAATATTGTGAAACAACTATACAGGGTGGGTAAAATGTGAGCTCAAAAAAAAAAATTTTTGAAAAATATATCATGTGGGATATTCGAAAGGGCTCGAAACAAAGATTCCAAAACTATTTTGCTCAGTTTTTTCCGTTAGAAACTTTGGGAGTTATTGCCAAAAATGTGTGAAAAATATCATACAAAAAGCACCAGAACTTTTTCTCGGAAACTACTTAAGTCAAAAATATGAAAAAATCATAGTTCGTAGGTGATTAACCATATTTTTGAAGAAAAATATAACGAGTCTCGTAAGTTGTATAGTTCTTGAGAAATTCACGTCGAAAAATTCAATTTTATGTCGAAAAATTCAATTGCTCAACCGATTAACTCGTAAACTACTAGACCAATTTGACTGAAATTATCACTATTCGATTAACAATAAATTTGGGAAAATTAAAGACTATCTAAAATTCTTTACAAATAAGGTAAAGTGGCTTAAGTCGATTTTTCACACTTTTCAGGAGAGCCGTTTTAAGTTTTAAAAATTAATTCAATGAAAACCGCTTGTAATACAAAGCTGCAATTGCTACTCAAAATTAGTTAGCCAAATTGCTATTAGGAGACTTTTCAATATTTAAAAAAAAAGGTTAGATTAAGAAGATATTTCTGAAAACCCGACTTAAGCCATTATTATTTTTACCGAAATCAATTAAAATTTGACTTAAGTCAGTTAAGCCGTTTTACCCTATTTTTATTAAAACAGTTAGTTGGCTTAGTTAAACATAAGCTCTTTAAGCTAAAACAAAATCGATAAAATACTTAGCACATAAGCCTTTTATCTAAAATAAAATTGGCGAATTCTACGTTTAAATAAAATAATTTCTGCACAGGACGTAGTAATTTCCTTAATTGATGTTGAATTTTGAATATTTTGAATGTTTGCAGCTTGTATATACATAATTTAATGCAATCTTAATACATATCTTCGAATTTAATATCTCTGTACTTTAATACCAAAACGTGATATATGACTGTGCCATTTTTATATGATAATTGAAAATTCTTATATTTCAGATGAGATGATTCTAATATACACTTAATTTCAGTGTGCTGTCGTTTCCCATCGCAAAAAAGTTTATATGCAAACTAAAGTAGGCATTATGGTGTATGACACTCATTTTTTAAGTATTGAAAATCAACTACGACAGGCCAAAATTATTTACGAGTATAAATAATTATGAAACAAAAGCATCATATAATCTTCTATATAATTAAATCACTAGCGCACAAGCTTGTGACTTTTCCTGAGAGCTCACTTCTGCACCTATTTAAATGATTCTAACATAGTTTATCAGTAAAAAAAAACCTTTGAAAAAGTGCAAATGAGTTAAGTTATTGCGATCAAACATTAATTCAACGTATAAACAAATGAGGTACTAAAAGAAACAAAATGTCCCGGAGCATTGACGAGTTGCACTCTCATTTTATAAATCTTAACAATTTGTTAACACTGAATCTTAATATTTATCAGGGTCACCATCACGAAAAGTTGCTTCTACTTTATGCCACAAGGTGCCAGTAGGTAGCCATTTCATTCGTAAACCGTTAATGGTTATATGATTTCTGTTATACTTGCGAGATTTCTCTCACTTTATGCCATCATAAGCCACTAGTCATACTTAAATGATCATTCACAATATTATACAAGGAAAGCTTAAATAGAGAACATTTTTAAATCAGTTGAAATAAAGAACGGTACATATTCATCTTTTGGTATATTGTTACGGAATAATAAGCCAAATAATTACATACCTGTAGCTATATCCCCATTTCGCTTATAAAGTGGCTTTCAACGGAGTCACATAAGTCTTATTCTTTCTTTTAATGATATTCCAGCAAACATAAGTCATAGCAACATCCTTATAAGAATTTGCAAATGATATGAAGATCAGTAAAACAATTACAACCACAAATGATTGTAAACTTCTGATATCAGATATTAATAACTTCAGTACCTGGTAGTGACACTCAAGTGTCAACTAATGACATTCTCTAGGAAACGGGTACTGACTATGTTTATAAATGTTGATATCGAATCATTCTCCCTCTCGGATTATAGTATTAAGGAGTTCGGTGTTTATTGTATTCCTAAACTGGATTTCACATAGAATTTAAACCACACTGTGAATAAATCAAACTCAATGAATGTTAGGTTTCGTTAAAAGATGGTTTAAAGAATTTAAAAATCCTTATGTCCCTTTCTCACTAATTACCAGTCTTGTCCGTTGTTATCTCGAATATTCGTACTGAATATATTCGTATATATTCGTACTGAAGCCGTCCGCTGAAGTTTCATTCGATTCGCATTGAAAGGTCTTCCCTGGGACGATCGTTTTAACCTCCCCCCATATTTGCATCGGATAAAACTGTTGCAAATGCAGGCTTTGGCTCAAAGATAGGTCAATCATGATATAATTTTTATGCATCACCCGATCTCAGATCTGATTGATGCACCTGACTTTTTATCATGTTTAAGATTAAACTTTTGTGGGGGATAGTATTACTGCAAGTTCCTCATCATAGAACAAATTATGGGATACATGACCCAATTAACCGCGTGAGTAAACTCTATAATTTAAATTTAAACTTTCTTGACTTTAATCCTTACACGGTTATTATTAAAAATGTTTTGCATATTCCCGCGCACATACCTATAATATTAATAATGAATATTTTTTGTTATTATTTATTTATGCAATGCTGTGGTAGTGTTGTAATGTGGTGTACCCTAACCACTAAAACCAGCGCTAAATGATTAGCCTGTTGATGCATACTTTGGCATGGCAAATCTCTGCTTGTGGTTGTTGCTTGTATTGAGCACAACATGACATAGATCTGATAGTTCTATAATAAACACAGAACAAGCACTAAAATATCACGGTTTGACTTTTTCGATAAAATGAGTCAGGATCAAAATAAAAGTTTTCGGCGATTTCCTTTTGCGACCGTCTTGTGTCTCGGAAAACTATTGAGGCTTTTTGGATAAAATCGTAAGGCCTAAATGGACTTTAGTTGTTATTCTTTATTGAATTCTCAATCTAAAATACATATCTTGCATGTGGTAAAATGGCTTATTTGTACTTAAAATTTAAATTTTTTGGATATGCGAACCGGCTTATGTTAGGTAAGCTCTTTTATAAAAAGAATAAATATCTGTATTTATTTTTTTTTATTTTGTAATAATGGCTTATGATGACATAAATTTAATTTGTATAACATTCCAATTTGGAAAAACGGCTTAAGTCGACATAAAGATTTTGTTCCTTACAATTTTGAATTTGAAAAAGTGACCTAAGATAACATAATTCATTTTTCCTTTTTATAAATTTAAATTTTTCTAAATGTATAGAACGGTTTAGATAGACTTAAGCCAAAAAATAATTGCACAGAAATAATAGTCCTGACTTAGGACTTTATTCCAAATGCAAACTTTTTCTTTGACAGTAATTAAGCCGTTTTATGAAATTTGAAAACAGACTTACAGGGGGGCTAGAAACCAGCCGACTAGACCGAATTGAAGCTAATTTTTTTTCCTTTTTAAATATTAAATAAAACAGTTTTTGGCTTATGTCGACTTAAGCCACTTCACCTTGTTGGTAAAGAATTGTGCTGCCATATAAAAAAAAAAAAAATGAAAATACGGATTTGGCCAGGAAACGAACCTGAGACCCCCGAACTCAGCTACACACTCAGCCGCGTTCTTAATGTTTATCCAATTTCTCATAGTGAATGATATTACTGAATTATAGGTTTGTAAAGTGAATGTAGAGGTGGGTCGTTTTCGTTTTTTGTGTTAACGAAACGAAATAGTTATTTAAACAAAATATACATATGTACAACTACGGAACCCTTTGAGCGCGAATCTGACTCGCACTTGGCCGGTTTTTTTTAACAGTGATTGAAAGAACTTTGGTTTGTGTTATTTGCTTAAAATGCAAAAAAGAGAGATTCGCACTACTTTTTGCGCGGTAAAACCATTAAGGAGACTGAAGACAGACTTAAAAAATATTATAGAGACTCTGCTCCCTCGCATGGAATGGTACAAGAGTGGTTCACTGAATTTCGTACGAGCATAAAAGACACTGAGCGCCTGATTATGGGCAAGATGGGTGCCGCGTTTGCTGACGATTGATCAATAACGGATTCGGGTTAAGTTTTCAAAGCAGAATTAGGAACTCTTCAGGCGCAATTCAAGTGGATTCTTACACCGGCTCAGTTAATGAATCCTGGATACACTATAATGAATCCTGGAAACATCATTACACATCAGGAATGAAAGAACAATCATAATAGTGGTCTTTTTTCAGGCGAACGTGCTTCAAAAAGGCAAAAACGGGTTCGGCGGCCGAAAAAGACAGGACAACGGTTTTCTGGGATTCCCACGGCGTAATCTTCATTAACTACTTAGAAATGGGAAAAACGACTACCGCACATTACTATCCTATTTTATTAGATATGCAGAACTAATGGAAAAACGGCCATATTTGAAGAAGAAAAAAGTGCTCTTTCATCACGACAATGCACCGGCTCATTCGTCCGCAGTAGCCACAGCGAAATTAGCTGAATTGGTTGAACTGCTTCCTGATCCACCCTATTCCCTTTATGGATAGAGAGATCGCCTTCAGATAAGGAATTCAACTTTTTCGAAAAGTTTTGTTGTTAAGTTTTGTGCTAAAAGGGACGTTCTCGATCTTGAAGTCCACACAAAGTATACTAAAAAAAATGCAGTAGATTTAATTTTTTGGCAGTAGATTCAAATTTCGAAATAAATGCAGTAGATCTACTGCAATTGCAGCAAAGTGGCAACGCTGGCTCGTGACGTGCTTGAGTCGAACGGATTTGTGTTGTGTCTGCTCAAGCGTGAAGGTTTTGTCAGTGTGTATTGCGTTGCCACTTTGTTGCAATTGCAGTAGATCTACTGCCAAAAAATTAAATCTACTGCATTTTTTAGAGAATCTACTGCAAAAAAATAGTACTGAAGTGGCAACGCTGGTGGTTACCCGGTGCGCTTCGCTACACCCATTGAAAACAGTGTTTATGTCATAAATGTAATGACATGTTTTCGAGTGACTTTTTGTGAATAGTAATGACTCTGGTGAAGAATTAAATGCCGACAACTCTATTTGGATCTAAGAAAACCGGCATTTAATTCTCCACCAGAGTCATTACTATTTTTAGTGTCAGGAAAATTGTTTCAAAATTATATTTACGTATACATACATATGTACATTAAACAGACAAATTCAAATTCGTTCATATACATTTAGGTTACACAGTCGATTCCAAGCACTTCTTGAACAACATTTGCAAATACAATTCGTGGTTCCAGATAACATCGTTCGGTGCACGAAAAGTCACTGGAAAAAATTTCTGGACAATTTACGACATACGTTAACACTGTTCTCAATGGGTGTAGCGAAGCGCACCGGGTAACCCCTAGTTACTTATAAATTAAATTATTTAATTTTATCAAAATTGTGTCTAAGGATGCTAGTTTTTTCAACGCAAAGTGTTGGGGTGCTCAGGAACCCCATATGTGTTGATGTAACAAAAAAACACGTATGCATTCTAAGGTTAAATCGCTAGCGCAAGAGCTTGTGATTCCTACTAAAAATTTATTTATGCATCGATTTTAATAACTCGAAAACTGATCAAAAGCTTATAAACTGAACTTTGCTCATCAGCATAAATAACTTTGTAAAAGTGTATATGAGTAAAGTTATTACGAAAAAACAATGCACTCGGATTTTATAAATATAAATAATTTCTTTACACCTAATCTTAATATTTATCAGGATCTCTATCAAGAATAGTAGCTTTTATTTTTTGCAACAAGGTGTCACTAGGTGCCAGTATGTAGCCAGTAGGGTTTTAGGGTTTCTACATGCGAGATTTCTCGCTCTGGTAGGTTTTATTTTTATTTACTCACCCAATTGGAAGGAACTTCCCGATGGAAATGTTAAATATCGCCTTTTTCGTGAAAGTAGCTGGGAACTCCTGCGCTCGTTCTCATTGTGAAAGTATGCACCATCAACGTTATCCCAGCTTATGTCCTTGCTCAGAAAGCCAGCATCGTCATTGCCAGTAATCCGACTATCAACACTTATTTCATCTGAGGTGACCAAGTTAAAGTAAATTATAAATATTAACACTATTGCAATAATTCCATAGGATCGGCGACTATGGGATTTAAATAAATGCATATCTACTGAACTGATGAGGTGTTTTTTTTTTCAATGATGAGTAATAAATTAATAAAAAGTCGACTAATTACACTTTCGCACAATAACTTGTTTTTGTTAAATATTTGCAATGAACAAGTGCAGAGTACCTTTTACGCGACCGTCTCAGAAAACTGTTGATTCCAGTATGTAGTCCAGCACACGTAGTCTTGTTCGAAAAAAAGTGTTTAGTTCCATCACCCGTTCCCATTATGGCAGAGAAATTCTTAAAGCAGCTGTGTATTCAATTAACATAACCAAAAGAAAACAATGCTAATTGTGAGTTCACTGTGAGTTCTTTATAACCTCCATAGCATCATAAACCAAAGAAGAAGCCTACTTTTGAGTTTTATTTATTTGTTTTAAAATTGTAAGGCGTTCTTATAATTCCAAATAAAATTATCGCACAGAGGGTAGATTTCGGAACAATTTTCGCGATTGTTATGAGCTTTGTCCCACGCCGTTTGCTTGGGATGATACCGCGAATCCTCGTCAGCTTTCGGCAATGTAAATATAGCTCTAAGAATTTCTACCAATATACCGCTCGGTTCGATTTCGTCCCTTTTTTGACCAGTCTCACACAGAGCTCTCAGTACGCATTCCGTTCCGTTCTTACCTTGTCTGGAAGGTCGTGTGAAATAGGTTAAGTCTTCGTAAGATCAAGAATCGTTCTCATTTATTAACTTACTGATTAAACATGACTTCGATTTTGGAGTATAAAGTGTGTCTTGATGAGCGATGGTATCGTAAATGGATCCTGTCCAATTTTTCAAGCCATGGATGGGTGTGTTCAGTATTCCCCTGAAAACTTCGTTTACCCATAATATGGTACACTGCATGTTGTTTCGGGAAATTATTTCGACGACGTCCAGAAGAAGGCGCTTCTGATGTAGTTTTGGTTAAATCTTTTATAGTCGGCCTTGAAAGAAGAAAAGATAATTAAATTAGTCTGTTAGAAAACAATAATGACTTTAAAAATAGATTTGGAAAAATTACAATTTTAATATTTTGGTATATATTTTCTATATTTTGGTATTTTTGTGACATGTGACTATGGAGCTAATAGGCCTCAAATGATTCCCCGAATATGCCTATTCTCTTTGTTTAGAAAATGTAAAAGGTAGTGTACGTAGTAATGAATGTAATGAGAACGAGACGTTAATAATTGGCAGTTTTATTTTGACATCTTAAATATCGCAAATAATGGAATGAGAACATATTCAGAACAATTTTATACATTCCTTCCTATATACTAATCCCGTGCAACTGTTTACTTCAGCCTGTATATAGAGGGTGGTTGGGCGTCAATTTTTAAAAGTGCGTCAGGAAAGCTTGGCAACTCGATACCCCTTAAGTAGTATGTAGGCATAAACAGTGTATATGTGTGTTTGATTTAGGATACAATTTTAGTGGACAATATTATTCCTTCTTAGATTTTCAACACAATGAAAAATAATCCGGTCAAGTGCAAGTTATATATACTTGCGTATGCATATGCACTCGTATATCTGCAAACACGAGTAAGTACATACATACATAGTTTTATGGTGCACAGCACATTTCAATACAAACAAATTGAGCACAATTTGCAAAAAATAAATTCATATTTGTACCTACATAAATGTATACCAACACAAATGGAAGAAAGTTGATCAAATTACCTACATATGCATGTGTGTATGTACATATGTATATATATATATATATACACGAAAATTCGCTGCGGGTATAACACTTTTGCCATCAATTATTCAATTTTTACTCTCGTATCTACTTTTAGGTGTTGTGATATTTTTCTGGATATGTAAACAGTAGGGTAGTTGAAATTAAAAAATTAATAAAAAAAACGGTCGAAGTAGGGCTCGAGATAATTATGTTTCCATCTACACTTTATTCTCAATGTTTGTGATTTTATTCAGATTTTTCTAAGCGATATTTTCGGAGAAAAAGCTCGGGACAGCAAGTTGTAACGTTTTGTGAAAAAGTGTTAAGAAACTACCCCCCCAAAGTCGAAATTCAGCTTTTTAAGTTCTGGTCTGTGTTTAGGCCACTAATTCCTACAACTGTTCCAAATTTCAATAGTCTGCGTCAAGTAGTCTCTGAGAAAAAGTCCTGTGACAGACAGACAGACAGACACCGAACTGATTCCATTAGTGTTCCGTTTTGGCACGGACGGAACACTAAAAAGTAGCGTCCAGGGAAAGAGTGCGCAGTCATTCTGTGGGTAAGATTGTGCAGTGCTTTCTTACCCAATATTTAACTTTTTGTAATAATAACAATTTTTGGGCTATTACAGTCTGTCATCACATGCAACAAGCACACCATAGTCGTAGGTGGTAAGTTGTAGCTCTATCTTTCTGTTTTCGTTTGTCCTGAAAATGCCTCTTATCTACTAAAGACAAACGGAAAGGAAATTAATAACCTAGACGCAAATCTGCGAGGCTAGGGAGCTGATTTCAAATGGAAGCAGCGCATGGAAGGCCGCCGAAGAATTTAGTTTGAGTGAAAGCACAGTTTCAAACCTTTTAAAGTACGGAAACCGTGACTTAAAATGGGTGCGCACTCTTACCCATACCTCTGCGCACTCTTAACCTGACTTCGGGGCAAGAGTGCGCAACTTGACTTCCTTTTGTTTTTTGATCAAAACATATGAAACATTAAAAAAAAGTAAAATATTTTTGCATAAATTTGTTCCTAAAATATAGAGCTACCAAATAATAGGCTCGTTTGTTTGTTACCTGTTGCAGATTTTCGAGAATTTAAGCTCGAAGTCCAAAATGCGCACTCTTGCCCCGAACGACTATACATTTTTTTAAATTTTCATGAAATTTTATTCAGAATGTCTGGAGTTATAGCAAATTTTTTTAATACCATTATGGACCCATGTTGCCTATAAGCGACATTTCTAAAATCTAGACTAGAAATGCTATCAAGCTCAAATTGAAACGCTGTATTTCTTGAAATTGCGTATGTTGAAGGATTGCTGTGTACTTTTGCTTAAAACAAACTTAAGACCAACACTAGGAAAAAGAAAAAAATTGCCAAACTAACTAAAAAAATTTTACCAAAAAATCATTTTGAGCGATGAGCCACATTTCCATCTTCACTGCTTTGTTTACTAAGCTAAAGTACAGCACTTGGAGCTCAGAAAATCCAAGAATGACTATCGAGAAGTCTCCCTACATCATGTTACTATTTGGTTCGGTTTGTGGGCAAAGTGAAGTGGGGCGGCTGTTACGGCGAATTATAGAACCATGATTTTTTATTGCTAAAACTGGAAGGTATGGATGTGGACGATGCTTATTTCCAACAAGACGGGGCTACTTACCCGCCACAAGTGGCGAAACCATTGCTCTTTTGCGAGAAGAGATTTTTGGTTTATTTATTAGGCGCGTTTTTTTCAAATCTATATAGATTTCGAAAAAGCTTTCCATACAAAACTAAGACTGGATAATTACACTGTGTGCCATTTTTCAGGTCATCGTCTCGGGCCTAAGATTTGAGCATTGATCCTGAAAGTACTTACCAAAAATAGAAAATCTGCATCATTCATTTTGTCAGATTGGCTGCCTAACGTATTTTATAGCCCCATGAATATTTTGGCTAAAACCTTATTTTGAGCACTTTCTCATGGCTATATCTTGGTTAACCGTAGGGATTTTTTTTCTGTCCTCAGCAAATTATTGGTATTGATTAGGGGAAAGAAAGTGCAAAACAAACTGACTCAAAAAAACTGCATCCAGGTAAAAATGCCCAGAGAAAGAAAAACCTTCGGAGAAAGTGAACAATGAAAAAAGAAGAAAAAAAATTACGTATACGCCAAATTATCCACAAATATATTGTAACAATTATGGTTCAATTAATTTTATATAGAAAATACGTTTTTTTTTCTTTGTAAACTAAATTCAAGAAAAGGCTTGTGCTGATTTTTTTTCAATTGATGGTGTTAGTGCAAATACGTACTAGTTATAGGCCAAAAATGGTAGAAAAATGTGAAAGAATGGTAAAAAAAATTGACATTTTTACGATTTTGAGGCCCTTGATGCAGTTTTTTTGGGTCAGTTTGTTTGGGAAATTTTTTTTCCTTATCAATACCTATAATTTGATGAAGACAAAAAAAAATATTCCTACGGTTAACAAAGATATAGCCATGAAAGAGTGCTTAAAATAAGGTTTTAGCCAAAATATTCATGGGGCTATAAAATACGTTAGGCAGCCAATCTGGCAAAATGAATGATGCAGATTTTCTATTTTTGGTAAGTACTTTCAGGATCAATGCTCAAATCTTAGGCTCGAAAAAAGTGGTTCACTGTGTTATCCAGGCTAAAGTTTTATTGTATTTTATATTGAAAACATGTTGCGGAAACATGTTTAACCTATATAGGTTTGAAATAAAACACGCCTATTATTTCTTGATGTGATCAAAATTCGCCGCCGAGGTACTGCAATTTTGACACCGTGCAACTTATTTCTTATCAAATTCGAAAATTTAGGTTAGATTTTTTGTTTTAAGACCTATACGAATTGATCCAGGAACAGGGCTGCCGTTTTGAAAATTTGAATGGGAGTATTTTAGACGTTTACAAGGAAGTATTTTGTGTCTGAGAGGAGGACGAAAAAGAACCGATGCCATTCAAACATCAAGCATTAGCCTATTAACTCTAATTAGCCTGTTAAAACTCTAAAACATTGGTAATTATTTTATTTCGACTGTAGCATTAGACAAGTACTATTCAATAAGGAAAATTTACTCAATCAATCAGATTTTGAGATAGTAGTACGAATACACCCTTAGTACTCACTTCAGCAGCCCTGTACATGAATCCCGTACATGAAATATAGCACACTAGCTGACCCGTGCTCGCGTTGCTTCGTCCCCTTGCCACTGTTAAGGCAAGACAAATTGTATTGGAAATGAGTGCCGAATTATTTTTCCGAATTCACCCACTTAGAGGTGGGATTACAAAAAATACTCTCTAAGTGGATGTTTATGTTATTATAGCAATATACTGTCCAAATTTCAGCCCTTTAGGTCTATCGGTTTGGTCTGTGCGTTGTCTGTCAGACAGTCAGTGAACTGTTTTATGTGTACATAGAGATAGCTGACCCGTGCTCGCCTTGCTTCGGCCATCTGCAACTTTTAATAGAAAACAAATTGTTTTCTTGTACAGTATAATTTCGTTAATCCGGACAATTAAAAACCAAGCAGTGTCCGAAGTATCGAAATGTCCGGATTACCGAGAAACAAAAAATTAGCGTGAAAAAAATAAAAGAAGTCCTACTGCTAAACTCATGTTTTTAAACCTTTATTTTTTTTATTTTTTTATATGTATGTTATAAACATTTTTAATGATTTTGAACAAAATTTGTAATTTTTCCTTGTCGAAGTTTTATCGAGGTTTTCTTTTTATATGCAACATCTCTCAGGCCGACAAGTTTTAAAATACCCCAAGCGGTAAAATCCTAATCTTCTGCATATTTAATACATGTGTTAAAAGCAGATATAGCTTCAGAATGCAAAATGTTTTGGTCTTGGATTTCAACTACTGCTATCGAGATCGTCTTCTTCAGTCTGATCATCCGCGACGTCATTCAATCACTGATCGATTTCGTTATCATAATAAATATCCGGTGCTGTTTCGACTAACAAGTCAGCTATTTCCGTTGAGCTACTGGAACGTAACATTGCAAGAGGTAGATCATCATCTGAATCCCATTCTTCATCATAAAGAATTTTGTTGAAACATTTCTTAAGGACACCTTCATCCACCATATCCCAGGCGTTTGAAGACAAAAAAGCAACATCTGATAGTCTGCATTACACATTGGTATAAGAAAGAGATAGAACTTTGTTTTCCATAGGAAACCGCTGCTAATTTATTAAACCGGGAAATCCCCGTAGAAATAGCAGACAAAAAAGAAAAAGAAAAAATAATTGTCCGGATTTATGAGGTAAATCATAAGCCAACTGTCCGGATTACAGAGTCAACAATAGAAAACAATTGAGTGTCCGGATTACCGCATTGTTCGGATTAGCAAGTGTCCGAATTAACGAGATTGTACTGTAATACATTTCTATAGTATAGGTACAGCTGTTGCCCACCCGCCATTGCCCGTGCACTTTTTTAAAATTTGAATTTGCTTTTACAATCATATTTATCGTAGTAAGCCGGGCACAATGCATCAATAGAATGCTATTTCAGTAAATACGCAGAAATTCAAATATGCCACATACACACACCATGACGTCACCCACTGCTGCATGGCTGTTGGCTTCGGTCTCCACTGATGGAAATGATTTCATGAATTGTTTTATGTTTTTAAAATAGTTATTTATTTATTTCTCAGCATGTACGTAGTGTTAAGAAAAGATTAAGATCTTAAAATTTGCGTATATGTATTGACTTTATGCAAACATTTTTGTTTTGCCAATTCGTATAATTGGTTTAAAGTTAGGAGTTAATATGTGGGACAACCTCAAAAAATGGGTATAAAAATATAAAAAAATTACATTTTCTTAAGAACAAACAATATTTAAACAAAAAACACATAGCCTAACTGGTTTTAACGAAAATAACGATTATTATAGAACTTATTTCACGTTAATCGGTGCAGTATTTGCGGAGATCATCGGTAACAAAATTTATTCTAGATTTTCTTCTGCATAACTTCAGTGATCTAGTTCACTGTTAGGAGCTCCAATCCTATATCAAAAATAATTGCATTTAAATTGTTATAATATTATTACATACATTTTACTGTTATTTGTTCTCCGTAAAGTCTGCCATCGTGTCCGCGCGTCAATCCTTTCATTATTTATGCTTTTATGTTTAAATGGAGAATTGTAACTTTTTGTGTAAAGCGTTGGCTGTTTTTGTTGATTACCGGTGTATATAGGCTCAGGCTTATACCTGTTAAAGTTGTTAAGATCCATTTTTTTCTGCGAGTACATTTGTGATTTACTATAAGGAGCCGAATTGACTGGAGAATTTTTATATTTATACTCTGATGGCTGAATGTAGATTATATTTGATAAGGGCTGCCGGTGATGTGGCATATCGATGTATTTGATATTATTGACAGAATCATTACGTGATAGCCCAAATGTACCATCATTAAGTTTTTCCGCTAAATCGTTTTCAATTTCACTAGGTGGTTTACTAGGAAGTTCCCAAGCAACAGCACATGTGATACCCATGATTGCATAGTTTGTGTAGTCGACAATAGGAATGATTAGATCAAAAACTGAAAATGGAAACAATAAAATCAAATTCAAGCTATATATACATCCTGTAAAATATGAGACATACATATACATATGTACAAACATATGAATTCTTAACAAAAAATAATAGGGAATACAGTTGCGTAGCGTTATGTTATGTTTTGAGTAAAAAGACAAAGACCTCCGCTGAACGGAAGTGCATAAGGAACATTAATATCGTCGGCTAAATGCATAAGGCTGCCAAGTAAATTTTCACAAAACACAAATTTTACAAATTGTGATTCCATTTTTTTAAGAAAAAAGAACTTAAAAAATCGCATAGAACATGTAAGTCCAAGACTTATATACATACCTAAACTGGATTTTTGAATTCTTAAAATTGATATAAATTCAGCAGTTCCCCTACTTTCCTTGCCAACTCATAGGCAAACTCGTTGCCTTCTACAACATCTGACCAGCCACCCAACATAGTCTTACCTGGTTTTGCATAATGCATAATACCCTTAGCCTTAGCATTATTCGGCAGCTCCTGACTAGTGCCGATTTGGTAGTGAACTATTCTAGCGCCTTAAGTACAGCCTGACTGTAAATGTTAATAACAATATCCTTGCTTAGGTTGAGGCAGAAGATGAATATGTACCCCTCCTATATAGAAAATAGATATTGACGAATCAGTAAGGACAATAATTCAAAACTTTTTGCCAACGACATTGGTCTCATTCGCCTGCTTTGTTGCTTTACTACAACAACCTTCTGCAGTTAGTGCATAAATGAATGTAAAAAGTAATAGTTTTGGACGTCATCTATAAAATGGCTCTTGTACTAAATAAGAGCATAACAGAAAATCCAATGATAAGGAAATCAAAAGATATTGTTTCGTGTTGCAACTCACAAACAAAGCTATTGTCTCCATTGATAGTTGTTCTGTTCGTATTCAACAGATTTACTGAAATAAACATTATTTTTGGGTTGTTTTGGTAAAAGTGTTTTATGTTGATGTTGAAAATAAATATATTTCGATACATTGCCGTTTTTTCGGCGGCATTTCGATGCAGCACCAGTTTGTGATACTTTGATGCTCCACAAACTCCGTATGAGAGAGCTTATTATTGTTGGGATAGAAATAGAGCCTTATTTGATTTATTCACGTCGCGTCGCCTGTCTCGACTCATTCACCTTCTACTTTTTAAATGTTTTATATTTACTTCTATTCACCCTATGCGCATTAATGGCCATGGAGGGCGCATTCGACAACGCCAACTTCATCTCAATGATAAGAGCACCAAAATACCAATAATAATAAATGATCAAAACACCTAGGAGTGACCCTAGATCGCAAATTAACATGGGAACAACATCTAAATTCTATCTAGAAGAAACCAATAAATGCACTAAGGTGCGAAAAGAACCAATACTAGGAAAATCCTGGGAACTCAACCCCAAGATTGCTCTGTGGTATGCTGGAATAAACCTAACCAGAAAACTACTATTAACATGCTAAACAAGATCCAGTGACTGGCATCTTTGAGCGTAACAGGGGCAATGAGAACCACACCAATTGCAGCTCTAAAAGCTCTACTGAACATCAAACCACTTCACCTACCAATATGGGAAGAAGCAGCTAAACAAGTCCTTACTCTTCATATAATCTGTAAATTCAAAGACGGTGACCTAAAGTGACATCTGACTACTAACAAATTATATAGTGGTAGTGATCACATGTTCCTAAAAATATGATTCGTTAAAAACTACGAAACATTCTTCCCGAACATAGACGAATGGAAAGTGGACCAGGAGCTATGTCCAACAATGGTAGACATATGGGTCGAAAGCAGAGAATGGCGTCGGAGCGGGAATAATGGAGCAAAGATGTCACTCCATTAAGATGCCACATTTTTCCAAGCGGAACTATCTGCCATCAATAGAGCCGCACAGATCCTACTAGAGAGAAACTTAAATAAAACAAAGATAACCATAATGTCTGACAGCCGACCTGTATTAAGAGGTCTAAGAAGCCACAACAATTGAGTTTCCTACAACTACGTCGATCTGTCTGTCTGTCGTTCTCGTCCTTCAAGTGCTCGCGCTGTGTGTAAACATTATAAGGGTATTCATATCCCTTTTAGCGTGTGTAGATTATAAAAAAAAAACTACAAATCAAAAGCCACATTCGAATGCCAATCAAACCTAAAGCTGTTGGCAAAGGGAAACATAGTTAAACTTATATGGGTGCCAGCCAGGGCATGAAGGACATGAGGGCAACGAAAAGGCTGATATCTTGGCTAAAAAAACAAGCCAACAGTCACTATAGCTTTACAAGAGAAGACACCAACAAAGTCATCACAGAATGGACAACAAACCAACTAAAAAGTTACTGGAACAACTTAGAGGGCCTGAAGCAATCAAAAAAGTACCTCAATCACAACGACAAAAGAACAAATGAAACCCTAAATCAGAGGAAATTTATTTAAAAATTATTTGCGCAGGTCTAACGGGACATTCGATCTGCAACAGCCACCTCTACAAAATGAAAATCAGCAACACAGACACCTGCAGATTCTGTCAACAGACAAAAAAAAACTATGAAACACGATATCAGAGTGTCATTCTCTAGCAAAAAGAAGTGCCAAAACACTAGGTAAATAGGTACATATTAACGGAAGAAGACTACTTGCAAAAGTATTACAATCAGAGGGATTATCAAATTTCTTAAAATTCTGTATGACTCCTAGACATAAAAGGGGGCACAATAGACCAACTCTGGTTGCGGTGCTAGCGGACACATCCACCGTACCCCAGATTCATCTTAAGAACGTACAGCCTTTCTGTCTGCTTACAACACCGTAATCAAATTTGGTTAAATTGCAACGAATGCTTATCGTAGGATAGGATCGAACCCAAATTGGAGTGACAGCTAATATTCTACAGAAGGCAAGGTAGTGATACGTGTGAGGGATAATAGGCAATGATACGAAACACGGACAGTCAATTGTGCGTTGGCGGAGAAAAAAGAGTGATAAGTGTTTAAGGCGATTCTGGTGGACCGATATTTTTCAATGGACCCAATCGCAGAGGTTAGGAATGAAGGAGATTCGGAAAATAAGGGAGGTGGGGGGGGGGCGAAAAAAATATTATCAGCGGCAAATGAGAGGCATATCATCAAGAAAATCAAGCAAAACCCGAAGACACCTGTAAAATTATTGACCGTAGGGATGTCTAAGGTTATAAATAAACCTTCTCTCTGTCGAAACAGTAAGCCGGTTTTAAGATCGGATGCTTTACATGGCAGATTCGCACGCCGCAAACTTTTCATTTCTGGCATAAATAAGAAAAAAAGGCTTGCTTTCACCAAATAACACATTAACAAGGACTCAGAATCTTGGAGGTCTGTAATTTTCAGTGACGAGTGTAAATTAAAGTTGTTTGTTTGGCTAGAAGTAGCTACTTTTCATGCAACCGTGCAACACGGTGGTGGTAACATCATGATGTAGGGGTGTATGTCTGCAAGCGGCCTAAGAAAAATGGAGTTTATTGATTATAAAATGGACTAATATGCCTTAATATCGTAAAAAGAAATCTCCAACAAAGTGCCACGAAATTGGGTCCAGGGTCAGACTACATCTTCCAACAAGACAATGACCCTACTGCCTATAACGTTAAAACGTGGCTGCTTTCTAATGCATCGTCGCAACTGAAAATACCCCCATAATCACCAGATATTAATCCCATCGAACATTTTTGGGCTTAACTTGAAGGAAAATTAGAATGCCTTCATGCAGGAATGTTAGCTTATAAGCCCAAAATTTTACTAAAAAAAATTGTGTATAGTATGCCAACACGCTTAGAATCTGTAATTAAGGCCTATGGTGGCGCAACAAATTATTGATATGTTGCGCATCCCTTGAATTTTGTTATTTTGTCTTTTTATTTGGTTTTGTGCGAATAATTTTGTATCACATTATATTGAAGTTCGTTTATTTATTACCTATTTTTTTTCTAGGAATCAAATATTTTGCTTTTATTTTTTAACTACCTATACCTACATATTAATAATAAAGTCAAAATCGTTTCTGAAGTATCAAATTTCTAATTTTTATCAAATAAAGTTGTCTTAGTTTTGCCTTTTTTTTCATATAAAGTCTTGTTCCATTAATTTTGTGAGGATGTGTATCCAGTGTGGCGTTGTTTCGGCTGGCAACGTTTTTTGTGGTTCCAATTATCCAAGCATTTAAGTGAGGGTGACTTTTTATCTACCTTTGATAGCTGCTAACCTAAGTCCTTAAACGTTACAATTACAATGTTATAACAATATTACAGCGTTATTATAATAAAATTAATTTTGCTTTCTTACTTTCTAATAATTAAAAAAACGAAAATTTTTAACTTGGAGATTGTGCAATTATTCTGAGGTGCACAAGGTGTTTAGTCAAAGAACTCACTGTAGATAGTCCGACCTTTGATTAATTGCTGTATTAGTATCTTGCATAAATATCCATACATAAATCTAAAATGTATCCTAATTGCCAGGTCAATTTGAATCACCCTTTGCTAAATCGGACAATCATAAGTCATAAACTCAGAATGGATATTCAGCAAATTATTCACTGCATTATACAAGAAAAAACTTCAACTGTACGTCTGCATTATACATATTTTTGTACTATGTCCGTATGGACTTACATACCAATTTGAAAGGAACTTCCTTCGGGGAAAAGCAAGTAGCGTCGCTTCCGGTAAAGTAGAATATCCGTATCATTCCGTTTTTTGTGGTCGTCAGTTTCACTTAAATTTGCATTATTTTGATTAATGGGATTTCTTTCACTTTTCGAACTATCATTGAAGTCATCCAAGTTTTCCACTTTATTCAGCTTGAGTGTATTGTTTGTATACGCCATTCTATTTGTTAGTATTTCACTACTGCTTTTATAACTTTGTGAACTTTGCTCATGATCCTTGATGACTGATGGAATTTTGGAATTTGAAAAGAGTATGACAATTGATATAGCAATTAAAACAGCGCACGTTAAAACACTATAATTATTAAGTAAAGTGAAATATTTCGATTTCATTTTGAAAAGAAGGATGTGAAAAGTTGATAAGAGTAAGCGATGTATTGAAGTGCTTAGTTTTAAAAGTGGAATGGAAATAAACGATCAGAGTTCTTGTTGAATGTGATTGATGATAGGCGATTATCGTATGCATACTTTTTGTTATGCGCTTTAAGTGGTTATTTATCATGGCGTTAATGTTTAAGTAGGCAGTTAGCACTTTCCCAACATACATATTAGGAAATAATTTAAAATTATGCCAGATGCTAGCCGCGTAGCTACATATGTACATACATAATTGTATGCTTAGAATATTAGCTTTCATTTAGGAGGTGAGGCTTAGTGCTCCTATCACCGCAGCTATGCTATGCTTGTTGATATTTACATCACTTTATTAATCTCTGTACATTTATAAACATATGTACGCAAGACCTATCCAAATAAATTGTATAAGATCCATGGAAAAAATGAAGAATCGCAAAAACAAGTTGCAACCTATCGTAGCGCTCTAAGAACTAAACTTTATCCAATATATAAAAATCTCATCTCATGGTGTTTGTAGTCGCACTCCTCCGAAACGGCTCGACCGATTCTTATGAATCTTTTTTAGTATATTTGGTAAGTATGAGAATAGGTCGTTAACTATATTTCATCCCGTTAGGTGGCACTGGAGTCAAGTTATTAACAACTTTTATATTTATGAACCAAAAATGCTCATATTCACAATATTGTGTTGGTTCAGTGCCAAAAGAAAAATATTATATAATAAAATATGGACACAATAGTTGGCGCAGGAGTAATACCCTTCTGATTTGAAAACAACACAATTTGTTGAACGAAAAAAAGATACTTGTGTACAAAGTGGACACCACCTCAAAGGGCATGTTTTCGAGTATTTTGGTGTATCAATGTTATGTATCGGAAACGATTAGCTTACGAGATGTAGGCTAAAAACAAAATAAAAGTCACTATTCGTTTCCGCACCCAAAACTCATCTCGCGCAAATAACCTTCATTATAAATCACAAAAATCGAAAAAGCGTTAAAATTCATTTTAACGGTCTCACCAGAAAAACAAGAAAATGGAAAAAACAAAAGCCATGTGGCAATACCCTCACATACTCAAATTAATTTTATTGATCCTCAAAGCACAAAATCCCAAAGCTCTTTTACAAAAACCAAAGAAAAAGCATAAACGATTAGCTTTAACTTAATAATGGTAGCACTGTTTTGATCTTGATGTTTTCTATGTACTATACAGCGATTGGCAGCCACACATAATCATTCAGCCACCGACTGTGGAGTTGGCCGGTCGCTATGGGGGATGTATGCGAATTTGTGGTGAATTACAAAAATAAAACCTGTGTAAGTCAGTGCTTTGGATTTTATTTCAGTGGCGATTTCTCTAATTGAGTGCCGTTAAGACATGTTCAGGTACCAGTGTTTGAAAAAAAGCTCCCCCATGAGGCCTGTACAGACAATTTTTGTGGAACAGAGTATAGATCTATATATATAAAGGTGAATGTATGTATGTACATATGTTTGCCTTTTATAGACTTATAGACCCAACCGATTTTAGTAACATTTTCAGAGTACGTTTTTCTTTATAGAAAACAACATAGCACCAGTGCGGTTACTCAACAAGAGGTGGTTTTGGTACCTGTCATACCAAATTTCGTAATTTCAGGTGAAATGTGAATGTGATTCATTTTGGTCAATTAATATAGACAGACAAACAGACAGATAGATGGACAGACGGGCAGGCAGACAGATAGATGGACAGACAGGCAGGCAGAGAGACAGACAGACAGACAGATAGACAGACAGACAGACAGACAGACAGACAGACAGACAGACAGACAGACGGACAGACAGATAGACAGACAGATAGACAGACAGATAGACAGACAGATAGACAGACAGATAGACAGACAGATAGACAGACAGACAGACAGATAGACAGACAGATAGACAGACATACAGATAGAAAGATAGATAGGCAGAAAGACAGACAGACAGACACTGACGCAATTAAGCGGGATGTCTGTATTTGGGTTCCCCGGTTAATTGCTTCAAACATTGTGCATTTTTCGCCTATGCAACTAACCGGGGTTACATTATGTATGAATACATACATCAATCAGTATAGTTAGTTGGACTCTCTTGCGTTTTACTTTATCGATGGGAACAGACGATTCTTCTGGGAACGTATTTGTGGTAAACGATATGAATCAACTAAATGGAAATCTTCACACGTAAACGGCTCATAATGAAATTATACAAAATAACAAGCTCATTACTATTCTCTTTGCTATTTATAACTTTGCGCATTGATTTTTTATTTTTGTTTAACTTTAAAATATATTTCGTGAACATTCGGTTGTCAATTGTCATCAGTAACCCAATTGTTTTGACCTGGAACCTCTTTTGATTCCAGAGTTGATATAAAATGCTCCTTACCGCTGGTGGGAGGTAGCAAATTAAACGAATGACTTCTGAATGCAAAGTGATTTATTTCTTTATTCTTATGGCTATTTATACTCTAATTTACAAGCTAAAATAATAAGTCAGCAAAATCATTCTATGGGAATAATTTCGCAATGTGATAGGAAAGCACCTGTTAAGGTGCATGGATGATAATTTGATGGGAATGGGTATGATATCTGAGAGTGGTTGACAATATTGTGAATGGTATAGGGTGGTCGATATGAGGAGTCGGGTGGTCATAATATTTTATAGTTAACTTAATTCTAAACAACAATTGTTCAACAAATGATTAATTACATATATGGGTTGGAATTATTGTGCCTACAAAATTTAGTGGACGATTTAATAAAACAAATATACTTCGTTTCTCATAGAATATTTCTCAGCCACTGTCAAATGCTCTTTCAGTAATGACACACTTCAAGAGTGAAAATAAGTTCGTTTTATTATTCTGATCTGATCCGGATCAGATCATGGGAATAATAAAACACGGCTAATGTCGTGTTCAAACATTTTCATTTGATACCCATATGAAAGAGGTCGTAAAGATATCGCCCATCCGCCATATTTAGAATGATGTCAGAGCGTATTGTATTCTGCTTCCAAAGTCTTTTCATTTGATACCACTATCAACGCGGTCATCTTGCCTGATGTGTCCGCCATATTGAATTTTTCTGTGACATCATATAGCCCAAGACACTGTCTGGATCAAGATGCATCCAACGACACCTCATTTGTTGAAATCGGTTCCATAGTTTAGGCTGTATGAGGTGACATCCGTATATACAAACAAATAAAAAAAAACAAGGAAACAAACCCCGTTTGTGAGATTCGTAACCCTTCATTTTGCCTAGTCGGGTAAAAAAGGGCGACATTATTCCATTCCCTGGCAAAATATGAAAAAATGTAATAAAATAATCCTGTAAGTATCCTGCAAATTCAATTACTGAAAAAAGAGGCTACTTGAATAAAAAGTGATTTTTTTTTTTATTTATTAAGATCGTGTTAACGTTTTCGAAATAGGGATTTCTTACTTATCATAAATTACTCCAGTTTTTGAGAGCAAACTCGAAGCACATAGTGCCACGATTACTTTTTGGCAACAGGTTTACCACAGAATTTTTCATGACTAAATCACCATAACTGTATGGGAATTAAGCCTTAAGAAACGATTACTTTCTACTTAGAATAATTAAATTTTATTTTTGAAAATACGGGTTCAGTTAACCTTCTGGGACTGACGTGGTAGTATGACAGACACCACAAAATCGAAATCGGCTTTTCAGATTTTGCTCTCAGATTTTAGATTTTTCGTGCTGGTTGGAAAACAAACGAGATTGATCTGTTTTTCTGCAATTGTATTAGTGTGACATTTCACACCTTGTTCGTAAAAGAAAATATATAAGAAACAAAAATAATAAATACAATTTTAAAACACTTTCTTTATATTTTCTAAATATTCTACACATTTTCTGATAAATATTTTTGTTGATTGACATTTATTTTGATGTACTGCGTTAACATTTCATATGAAATCTGCTGGTGTTAGTGCAAGTAGGTGTAAATCTCGAGCTGAAACCGAGATTCACAACAATTGATCTAGAGCAAAAAAAAAGTGATTTTTTGGTCGGTTGGAAAATGAAAATTGTACTAGAGCGATAAAAATTGCTCGAGATCAAAAAAAAGTGCCATGTATTAAAAGTGATTTCGAAATTTCAATACCGAGTATTCTACTACAAAATTCTGTTAAGGAGTGATGGTCCACCGTTTAGTATTGGTTCTTTTGTATCGACATTTACATGGATTTTCTTTACTTAGGTGGCGCAACATTTCGAGGTGAACCAGGGCCTGCTTCTCGCAACCAAAGTCCAAAGTCCAAAGCACTAGTTACTTCGCCACGTGGCTCGCTAATTTACATAGATGGTCAAATGAAAAATAAGTAGTGATACTTCACGTTGACATACAAATCCTCTGTCGTCGAAATGATATCGACTGATCGACTAACCGTTTACTTCACGTAAAAAAAAATCTCCTCAGCGATAGTGATTCCACGATAGCTATTTAACTATTTTCTATCTAACTGTACTTACACTTTAAAGTTATTTCAGTTAGTTCCTCTTCTGTCTAAAATGTCATTTTTTTTTTATAAAAATATATCTTGACTAATATTTTGTGGAATTTTTTATTGAAAAATACAATAATAGTATAAAACATTACAAAATCAACTACTAAAGCTTTGCAACATTTAATTGGAATAGGTACATATTCGCACTTATGTACATATAAAAGTTTACTACCATTCTAGATACTAGAACTTATAATAAAATAAAAAGATTTCATTAAATGATCCTGCTTCTGGTGTATTTTACTTTTGGGCATACGACAAGTCGTTATTGTTGTGTGGTCAACTTCGGACAAATTGCCGTACTTTTCGTGTTCAACGGACCCATCAGTACAATCCACGCGGCCATCACACTCCCAGTTGTTCTTTCCACAAGTGGACTTTGAGACATCGCTGTTTTTAAAGGCGCAGATAATTCGCGTATTCTTTGCCTTCGATTCGCACAGTTCCTCATCAGATCCGTCGGAGCAGTCCTTGTAACCGTTGCACAGTCTTGTGCCGGTTAAACACTCGCCCGACTTACAACGGAACTCACAATCCAGCGCATTAATGCACGTGTGGTTCTTCGCATCCTTAAACACCAAACCCGAGGGACACAAACAAGTAGCGGTATTCTTTCCTGACGACACACATATATGGGAGCATCCACCATTGTTCAACAAACACGGATGATCTAGCTGCACGTGGTGGTGGCTGGACAGCAATTGAATCCTATCCACTTTTTTTAAATTTGAAACCTCAATTTGGGTCTTTTTAACCGAGCTCGAATTACTGTTATGCGTCCAGTAGAGGTATGGCGAACATAGAGTGGTCCAGAAGATAACATCATCGATCAGCGCCATCGATGCTGGTTGGGTAAGACGGGTCCGCAACGGGTAATTGTACAGATCGTTGAACATTGAGAATTGAATGCTCCCTCCTTCTGTGTCTACCCAGTACAGAGTACGAGTATCACGATCCGGCACAATTTGTATTGCTCCCATTCCTGTGATGTTCTCGTAGACGTGAATGTGGTCGCCATGACCTCCGAGCGTATACTGATCGATGTGTATATTCTTAGACGAGAGTAAGGCGATGAGTAATTTTCTAAAACAAAAACCTCAGTCATAATTTTTAGTTATATTAAAACCTTCTAACTCACCCATCTTCTGGTAACAGCCCAAGGCCAATGGGCACTTCAGCGAAAAAGTGCACGATTGCCCGTTGTTTCATTGTTACGATGTGTCTTTCAGAATCTGTCCAGTAGAGATTTTGTGCCAAGTAATCTACAAAGAATGAGTTTATAGCTCCAGCTTCTGTCAACTACTGCCGATGAACTCACCAAACGCCATTCCGGTAACATTTCCCAAGGTTCCACGCAGCAAAGTCCTTATCTGCTTTTCATTAGGATCGTACTCTGCTATAATTTTCTTTACATTATCCGCGATCAGTATTGTTCCATTGACGGTATTATAAGCCATTTGATGGATGTACACAGGCAGAGCAAACTCCTGCAGAACCTTATGCTTGCCAAAAGTCGTGGGTTCCATTTCCAAGATGATGTTCTTCAGACCCACATATAGTTTTTGCTTCTTGGCCGACTTGACACAACGCGTGCGATCGATCGCCAGTGAAAAGCCATCAGGACAAGCACAACTGGACGAGTTATTAGCTGCCAGTAGGCACATATGTGAACACCCTCGATCGGAGCATGCGTGCGTAATCTGCGGCTGGTTCGCCGAGTGATAGACGTGCACGGCGTATATCCGGCCATCTTTTCTGATCACTTCATGGGCCTTGCCGGTGAACTTGTGACACGTGTGAATGCTCTGGGTGGCCCAGTCCGACCAGTACAGGTTGTCTTCAAACACCGCAATGCCATAGGGATGCTTTACAATATCTGACAGGATCAACCTACGATCAGAACCATCCATTCGGGTGCTTTCGATGCTCCTCAGCTTCGCATCAACCCAGTATAACCTTTCGTTATGCGTGTCGAGAGTTATTCCATTGGGCCAGTGAATGTTCATCTTCACCAGGGCCACTGGTTCAGCGCCATCCATGGAAGCTCTCGCCACCATTTGCCGCCTGCCCCAGTCAGTCCAGTACATTAGTCCCATCTGTGGCCAGAGGGCGATGCCACGTGGCTGATGCATGTCAATATTCACTAGGGGCATGCAGTAGTGACCGTCTTCCGAACAAACGGCGATATGCCTTAAAGCGCTATCGGAGAAGTAAATATTTCCAGTCAACCAATCCACTGCCAGATCTTCAGGAGTATCCAATCCAGACGTGAGAAGAATTTCCTGCTTGGAACCGTCCTCCCGAGCTTTCACAATGCTCTCGGCCTCATTTTGGATATTCGTCCAGAAGACATTGTGCCCATCATACGCGACTCCAATCACCAGTGTTAGGTTATCGGCGACTGTGTAGACATACTTGGACTTCAAAAAGATTCCAACTACAGCCTCCTGAGCCGAATACAACACCAATGGTTCATGGCTCTGTACGACGCAGGTCTTATTGTCCAATTTCAATTGGTATTTATCACCACAAGTGCATCGGTACGAACCCTGCGTATTGATACAACCTTGACTGCATATTCCATAGCCGAAAGCCCTGGTAGCTAGCGCTTTATTTTTTTTTTCCATTATTGATCATGTAATTCTATTTATGTATCAATAAAGTTATAATAATAATAATAAAAATGACTGCATATTCCATAAATTGCACACTCGTTTATGTCTTCGCATGCGTTTCGTGCATTGTTATACTTGTAACCTGTGGAACAAACACATTCTGCTTCCGTTAATAGATTATGACATGTACTATCTCTTGGGCACTCCTTGGACTTGCAGTTCATCTTAGGCTCATGAAAGTTCTTACCCTCATCACTGTTATCATGACAATCGAATTTGCCATCGCAGACTTTTACTAAATCGATGCAAGTAGAGTTATCCTTGCAGAGGAATTTATTCAAATCCAATTTGCAATTAATCCACACTGCAAGTAATCAAAAATAAAGAAAGTAAGCATGGAACGGGTTGGATATCAAGTAGATGACTAACATAACCTTACATCTTCAAGTTTATATCAACAGTGAGGAAGGGTTAGAGTTTGTATCGGGTTCTATTGACAAGTTTCCTGAAATCCGCAGTAAGTTTTTAGGCTATAAGGTTTAGGTTTCTTGACATAAGTACGTGAATGTATACAGTATAGCTCGGAAAAAACCAACTCTGTTACAGAAAATACTTGAAGATATAAGGAAGGATAACAGTGGCTTTTAAAAGAAAACTTCGTTATGATGGATTACTGCCTCGGAGTAAACATGAACTTCACGAATGACACCCTGCGGAGATTCAACAGAGACTTATCCAAGGCTGCTATTTCGATTTGTGAAAACAAATGAATTCAAAACTGCTAGCTCAGAAGACAAAATGCAAGCTCTACAACACTTTAATTTTAACAGTTCTGCTGTATGGTGCCAAGTACTGGACGATAAGCCGAAAAATAGAGTGGACTTTGAACTAGTATAATATGTTGCCCATGCCCACGCCCAAGAAAACAAGTATCTACGGACCAAGCTTTTGAAGCAGATCTTACTCGATCGTTAACATTCATGCTCATATTCTTGATAAGATTAAATTCAATAAAGTTAACGTTTAACTTACAGAGATTACTCGTGCAGTATTTTTAATCATATGCGATCGTCCATGATAAATAAACTCTTAAGTAGGTCAAGTGCATCAGTTAGACCTGAAATCAGTTGATTCATAAATCTTAATGCCACTATTAAGCTTCTTGTAAGAAATGTATCCTATGCCAATATAGAAGAAAGCTTAGAGGATTGTCCTAAGGAAGCCTCTTAAGTACAAAACGAAAGCAACTTGTGTTGTGATTTAAATAAATGGGCGTCCATACTTGCATGTTTAAGATTAGGACGGACAAGAGTGTTAAAAAGAGATAAAAGTGTTAAAATGCTATACACCATCTTCTCTCTTCTATCTTTTATATTATACAGGGTGGTCCGGTTTGGGTTACAGATATTTTCGGAACTGATTCATTGGTTCATGTTATGGAAAAATTGTATGGGAGGGTGGACTGTCGTCAACACCAATTGAGCTACCGACAGTTATTGAATTATAATTTCTTGTGTATTAAACTTAGAGCAACTAATGTGGGCTCGTTTCATAGACAATTTTTTAGTGTTAGGTAAAAACTATTACCATCCGTACTTTTATTTTCGACATATTTTATCTTCAAACACAGATTTTTTTTATTTTTTTTTTTTTAACAATTTTTGTGAAAGTCACATTTATCTCGGGAAAGTGTGCTTACAATTTAATTTTTTACTATTATTATTTTCATGCGCCATAACGTCACCTACAAATTCACCTTACAAAGTTTTCAATTCGGAAAAACTCAAAGGAAAAGCGGGAAACTCGAAATTTGCGTTTTGTAAGGGAATTTATTTCCTTATGCACCACCAATGAGAATTGTATTTCGACAATGAGCATTCAATTATACAGCCACTTCAGATTACTTTCAAACATACATATGTATTTCTTATTCTGGTAGACAGATGGGTCGAAAACAGAGAATGGCGTCGGAGTGAAAATAGTGGAGCCAAGATGTCACACACAGATATTTCTCCATAGAGATGCCACAATTTTCCAAGCAAAACTATCTGCCATCAATACAGCCACACAAATCATACTGGAGAGAAACTGAAATAAAACAAAGATAATGTCTTACCTCAAAGCTGTAGTAAAGGCTCTAAGAAGCCACAGCCACAAAAGAAAAGCCAATTTCGAATGCAACCTAAACCTGCTGGCAGAGAAAAAAATAGTTAAACTAATATGGATGCCAGGACATGGGGGCAACGAAAAGGCTGATATACTGGCTAAAAACGGAGCCAACAGTCCATTTATTGGACGAAAAACCAACTAATAAGTTACTGGAACAACTTGGAGGGCCTGAAATACTCTAGAAAGTTCCTTAATCACAGCCATAAGAGAACGAATGAAACCCTAAAACTAAACAGAAGAAATTTAAAAATTATTTGCGCAGGTCTGACGGGACGTTCAATCTGCAACAGCGAACTCTAATAAATAAGAATCAGCAACACACACTCACAGATTCTGTAAACAAAGAAAATAAACTACCGAGTACCTGATCTGAAAATGCCCTTCTCTAGCACAAAGAAGAGCCAAAAAATTAAGCAAATACATATTAACGGAAGAAGACTACAAAAGTATTCCAGTCAAAAGGATTACCAAATTTCTAAAAATTCTATGATTCCTAGATTTAAAAGGGCTCGCAGTGCTACCGGACAACTCTACCGTACCCCAGATTTATCATACATCATCCAACTTCCAAAGTCTTTAAAAATGTTTGTGCGCTACTAAATTGCCTCTCCAAAATGTTCAAAACTATTCTTGTAGCTATAACAGCTCAGAAATTAGATCATTTAAACTATTTAATTTATACCTTCAAATTGTAGATGTCCCACTGCGACGGACTATAACTTGGAGCTACAAGAGAATTTCAATGCAACTTTTTTCTGAACATATTATTCAAGTTGCTGCGATCGATAAATCCAGTAATTCAATAATTAAAGAGAGATCATATTCATATTTTCTTAATCTTAACTATTACACTAATGTAATTATAAGAACTCAAACTCATCGCGCGACATACAGGAAAGGGCAGAACAACGTCTGCCGCCGGGCCAGATAGTCTTTTAAAAAAATTGAGTTAGATTTTTGCACAATAAGCATGCATAATTATGTGTAAGCAAGCTGCACTATGAAGTTATGTGAACGGCTTAAAAAAAACGAGATCTAACTTTTTAGAATGAGAATCAGAACTATGCGATATGAAATCGTTGAACTTATATGGTGGATACCTGTTGGAATAAAAGAAAGATGTTTAGAGAAGAAAATGATTTTATTTAACAAAGTAAAAACTGGATCTGCTGTCGGAAGTTAAGAAAAAGGAAGTGATGTGAATAATGGCAGCTTTGACAGATGACAGAAGACAAATGTGAGTGTTGCCATACAAGCATACAAACAAAGTGTTGCCATGTGAAATATACTTTCCCAACACCCCCGCACAACTTCACAATTGTCGACCGTTCGGGTGTCAATTACAATTTCTCTTATAAAGTAACTTACATACATTCTTGATTTACAAATTTATGTTACATATTGTAAGAACAAATTCAAATAAAAATTAGTAATTCAAATAAAGGTTATATTCATTATCAATATGTTACGTTAAGTTTTAAGAAATCAAAAAATACAAATGTAAATTAGAAAAAGTTTAAAAATAATTCTTATAAAGAATCCATTCATATGTTACGTTAAGTTCTCTTCTTCTTTTCAGAAAACAAAAAGATAAATAAACAAAATTTAAAATACCATGCCCATATCGGAAAAATGTTTGAGGTGAGTTGAGTGCGGCAGCGTTTTCGTCAGCGCATCGGCTAGCATGTCTTCGGACCTGATAAAACTTATTTGGATTGTGTTGTCGGCTACTGCGTTCTTTACGTAATGATAGCGCACGTCTGTGCTTCGTCCTCCCCTGGTTCGCTTGATCGCTCGCGATATGTTTTGCACTCTGGCTGTCACAATGAATGATGACATGACCGTCATGTAGCTTTATTTCCATCAGTATGTTGCGAAGGTATGCCGCTTCTTTTGCCACCGACGACAGAGTGATGTACTCAGCCTCCGTACTAGATGTGGCCACTATTCTTTGTTTCCTGGATCCCCAATGTACTGCTCCACCAGCATATAGGAATACGAAACCGGATTGTGACTTTCTGTCGTTAATGTCACCAGCCCAACTGGAATCTGAGTTGGCTTGAAGTCGTTGGTTCGTCTTCCTGTAAACAATGGTTGATGATTTAGTGCCAATTAAGTACCTTACGACCTTAAGTGCTGCCGTCCAGTGCTGACGCCTCGGGTCCTCTACATGCTGAGAAAGTGCATTTACTGTGTAAGAAATGTTTGGCCTGCTAAACGTTGAGAGGTACAATAATCGTCCGATTAGTTGTCTGAATGAAGTTTTGTCAACTCTTTCGCTTTCTCCCTTTATAGCTGGTTCCTTTTCGAGCTTTAAACCAACTTGTGCGGGCAATCGTGATGGTTTCGCTTCTTCGAGTTTGTATGTTTTTTCTAAACTGTTGATGTAGCCCGTTTGTTTGACTGTATACGTACCGTTTATTCTCGAAATCTCAAGTCCCACGCACAACTTCGGTTCTCCCAGGTCACGAATGTCGAAAGCCCTTGATAGCCTTTCACATATTAATGACTGCTCTTCGTGATTGTTGGTTGCTAGAAGCAAGTCATCGACATAGACCGTCATGATGGTGATGCTTTTTCCGTTGAGTTTGTAGTACATACATCTATCATAAGACGATGGGATAAACTGGAGTTCCTTTAAGATTCCGTCCAATCTTAAATTCCACTGGCGACCCGACTGCTTTAAACCGTAAATTGCCTTTTTTAACAAACATACTTTGTTTGCAGGGTCCGTCTGAAATCCTTCTGGCTGCTCCATGAAAACAAGGGTGTCAAGCTCGCCATTAAGGTATGCCGCTGAGACGTCCAGGTGGTTTACCATCAAATTATATTCTACTGCGATTGCCAGTGTAAGTCGTATGGAATGGATGTTGGCTACGGGAGAGTACGTGTCGGTGTAATCCAGTCCTTGGATTTGAGCGTATCCTTTCGCTACTAACCTCGCCTTTCGCCGCTCCACAGTGCCATCTGTAAGATACTTAGTTTTGAAGACCCATTTCGATTTAATTACCTGTCTGTCGGTAGGTCTTTCTACCAACTTCCAAGTCTCATTCCGAATGAGTGAGTCGTATTCCTCCTGCATTGCACTGTACCACTCTTCTCGATTCTCCGTATCATCTACCTGCTTCAAGGTAACAGGGTCAGTCTTGATACTGCAAGCTGCTTCATCTGCATCCGGGACTAGGGTCTTATTTAAAATTGTTTCCGCATCTTCTTCGGACAAGTCTTCAAAATGTTTCTCTTCAGCAATCTGCACAGGCGGTGTTTTTTCTGGATCTTCAGCTTCTGTAGTTTGATCTTGCGATTTTTCCTCAATATCCGGAGTTTCGAAATTAAATACATACAGATTTGGCTCAGGTTCTTTGGTGTTTGATACTTCATCCATAAATCGTACGTCTCTACTCCTAGTGATGACACGAGTTCCGGGCTTCCAGAGCCTGTAAGTGCCATGCTCGTCACTATATCCGACGACGATGTGTTCTGTACTTTTGGGATCAAATTTTCCGGGATTGCCTCCCTTATTCAACACGTATGTCTTCGTCCCAATACACCTGAAAGACGACACGTTTGGCTTCTTACCCGTCCACAATTCTTCTGGTGTGAATTGTCCATTAAGTTTAGTTGGGCATCTGTTCCGGATAAAAGCAGCCGTGGAAATCAACTCCGCCCATAACATATCTGGCAGCTCCGCCTCTAACTTCAAACATCTTGCCATTTCCAGTAGCGTCCTATTTGCTCTTTCAGCTGTCCCATTCTGTTGGGGCGTGTACGGTGCGGACAGTTCGTGATCAACTCCGTTTTGTTCAAGAAACTCCTCGAATTTTGCATTTGTGTACTCAGTTCCGTTATCGGTTCTTAACGATTTCACTGATTCACCTGTTTGCTTTTCCACATAGGCTTTGAAGATCTTGAATTTTTCCAGGGCTTCGTTTTTCTTTCGCATGAAGTACACGAAAATGCGTCGAGAGTAATCATCGATGAACGTAATGAAGTACACCGATTTGCCTAATGATTCGGTACGCATGGGTCCGCACACGTCCGAATGAATTAGTTCCAGCCTTCTGCTAGTTCTCTTAGCATCGCATACGCCAAATGGCTTAATGGACTGTTTTGCACAGATGCACGAGGCACAACTAACATCGTTTGGCCCAAACTCTTGTGGCATTCCGGTTACCATTCCTTTTGACTGCATTAGTTTCAATGACGTAAGATTCAGATGACCCATTCTCTTGTGCCACATATTCAGAGAATTTTTATTTTCAACTGCTGCAAGCGCTCGATGTTTTTCACGTATGAAGTATAATCCATGTTTCTTGTCAGCTGTGATTAACACCTTTCCATTTCTGTCATGTAACTTAGCTTGGTGATTTTCAAACATAACCTTGAAGCCGTTACCTGTCGCTTTACTTACTGAGATGAGGTTTTCCTTCAGATTTGGAATATACAGCGTATTGTAGAGTTTGATGGCTTTGTCAACGTGGCTTAGATGTGGTGGTATTGTTGCCGTTCCAATGCCTGCTATTTTTACTTGTTGACCGTTTGCTAAAGTTGCATAGCTGTTTCTTTTGTAAAAATCTAAGCTCTCAAACAATGAACGCGTTGAACACATATGCGACGTGGCTCCGGAGTCAAGGCACCAGGCTGTTTCGTTATTCGCAATCCTAAAGACAGAGTGTTCTCTTATAACGAACCCATACTCTTTTTCCTTTTCATCGTTTGTTTCTACTTTCCTTACTCTTTCTTTGTTTCGGAAGCAGTCTTTTGCCTTGTGGCCCTTTATTCCACACTTTCGACAGTCAAATGGAAATGAAAATCTTTTGTTAAAATTTGTAAATTTCTTCGGCTTGTACTTTGTTTTAGAGTAAAAAGCAGTGTTCGGGATTCCATTCATCTCTTTTCTTCTATCGCTGACTTCGAGAAGTCGAGTGCACACTACATCGAGTTCCGGGTAATTGCTCTGTGCGTCGAATGCAGCTTGGACGTCTTTGAAATCATCCGAAAGTCCATCGAGGAGAATCACTACCAACAAATCCTTGTCTAACGTAGCTTCCAATTCCCGCAACCTGCTAACCGATGTTTTAAAATCACGAATGAACTCACCCATGTTTTGGTTTGGTTCCATCTTCATGTTTAAAAGACGTCTGAACTCCTCAGCCTTTTGCCTGGGTCCTTTGCGGTCATACGTTTCGCCTAGAAATTCCCAAATGTCGTTAGATAGCTTTTTATCTTTGACCATAGAAACTATATTTGATTCCATTGCCAGAATTAGTTCCGCTCTGGCGTCCAGATCTTTATCGTCCCAGGATCGCTGGGAATCGCCTGCCTCCGCAGGTCTTTGCAGTGTTCCGTTAACGTATCCGCTCAATCGAGCCTTATGAAGAATTGCCTCCATTTGTGGTTTCCATGAGGTGTAGTTTTCCCCATTAAATGGTTGGACACGATTCATGATGTTTGAGTTCATCCTTTTTTTTTTTTTTTTTTTTTTGGTTAGGGCAGACTGTTGTAATAAAAGAAAGATTTATTTACACACTATCCAGTGTTCTTGATTGCCTGGGCCCATAACCTGTTGGAATAAAAGAAAGATGTTTAGAGAAGAAAATGATTTTATTTAACAAAGTAAAAACTGGATCTGCTGTCGGAAGTTAAGAAAAAGGAAGTGATGTGAATAATGGCAGCTTTGACAGATGACAGAAGACAAATGTGAGTGTTGCCATACAAGCATACAAACAAAGTGTTGCCATGTGAAATATACTTTCCCAACAATACCCGATTCTGAGAAAATGTCATTTACTGGAACTTAAGTTGAATCCGAACTTATCCATTTTACAATACTAGGGTACTGAAGTTATAAAGTTACATATAATAATGTCGTGATGTTTTATAAATGATAAAACATCATTAATAGCAACAGAAAACAAAAGTGGACCTACCTCAAGAAAGAACAGGAAACAGCAGGAAGACTGATGAGCAGTGATAGGATTTTGCTAACTTTGCCTCTTTTTTTTACTTAGTCGGAAGATAGTATCGACTTTACACAAACACGTTTCATGTCCTCCTGATTCCAAATATACGTATTTTATTTTGCCTTTTTATACCATTATTGCTTTTTTTGCCTTTTTTTGCTGTTGTTGCCTTTTTCTGCCTTTTTTACATATTTTGCTTTTTTCTCAAAGTTTGTTCGCTAAAAAAATAATGTTCGTATGTACATTATGCATGTTCATCTGGGCAATTATTATACTTCTTCCTCACAATACGTAAAACGCATACGCATACTTACATTCCTAGATGCATTACAATTTAAAACGTCTAGTCTGTGGGGAGTGTGAACATGGAAATATTGTACACTAGCGAATACCCTGCGTGTGTTGCTACGCTTTATAAAAAATTCATATTAACAGCATTGCCGCCACCAAAAGTGTCCCTGCCCTGCGATCACTGATCTTATGTATGTATGTATGTTTGTATATATCTACCCGCTTTGGTTTGAAAAATGTTATTGCTTGTGTGCATTCATAAATATGCATGTACACGTATTCCGACAAATCTATGTTCGGCGGTACAGTATATGTCAAAATTTGGTCAAAATGAGATAAATATGTACATCATTCGATTGCAAATTTTATATATCATGTTTGGTAAAAGCTGTATCGGTCTATTACACACACAAATGTTAAAAAAAGGCAGTGCAAGTAGCCTTACTGTATGTGACATAGTAGAAGGTTTATTTAGTTTTTCCCCTCTACTGAAAAATTTAAATTTTTGACTTATACTCGTTCTACGGCACACCATAGAAATTGAAAAATATTTTCAGAAAGTACCGTCAAATATTGATGTAAATAATATTGAAAACTTTAACCCTATTACTGCCACACAGTGACTGTGAGTCACTATTCATTTTCAATTCAACATAAATGATTTAAAACATGTTTTAACGTAAAATCAGTTTAATGTATTTTATTATTGGTCATTATGTTACTGATATAAACAATTAATTTGTTTTTATGTTTTGGTAATGTTTACCTATTACACAAAATATTCAAAAAGAACATAAACTGCTACGTAGTGACTCTAAGATTAGATTCGTTGCACTACTGCGTCTCTCGCGTTCTGATGACAAATCCACACGATCAACTCGCAGAGCTCAAGATATGTAAATTCGCGCCAATAAGGAATATTTGGTATATTATCAACAAAGAATTGCGAAAGCATTACGTGCCGGGTAGTAACTTGACAATAGATGAACAACTAGTCGCCTTTAGGGGAAAGGTATTTTGCCAATGTATGCCTTCTAATCCAGATAAATACGGAATGAACATTTGGTGAATTTGATGCCAGCACCAGTTATCCGCTATATGGCATTCCGTACCTCGGAAAATAATTTATCTCTCTACTCGAGGCGTCGAGTCAACCTTTTGAAAAGACAAACAGGGACGTGACATTCGACAATTATTGCTATCGAAGGGACTAACATGTGTCGGCACATTACGAAAAAATAAAAGATGCACTCCAACAAATTTTCTACATCATAGAATAAAGGAAGTTGAAAACAACGTGTTTGCCTTTCGTCGAGGCATGACAATGGTTGCCTCCATACCGAAGCAGAGCAGAGCAGTTATACTTCTGTCAACTATCAAAATATACATTCAAAACAAATATGTATTTAATTTAACCGTACAAAGGAAGGAGTACACTCGCTAAATCAAATGCGTTTGTCACGCTTTTACTGTAAAGCGAAAAATGAGTAGATGTCATCGCGCACAATTTTATAATATCGTTGACGTCTGTGGTATTGCGGCAAAAGTTATTGGGCTGAATTTATACCCTAACTGGAACCAGGCGAAGCTAAATTCTAGTCGAAAACTTTTTCGAAGTGAAACTTCTTAGCTCGCGGTGTGAATCCAAAATCGTGTAACGAAAATTCGTCACGAAAAACATTGCATCTCTTTCAGAACCCAACGTTTTAGCACGCGTTGGAATGAGATACACTCTACACTCAGTCTCAGCTTTGTTCACAGCCCAGCTCAGTCGGGCGGCCGCTCACGCAGTGTAAGTGCATGTGTGTGCTACTTGGTGGGGTTTCGGGTGGTATAGAGTGCTAGCGCGCTCATACATGAAAGCATTGTATCTTGTATGTGAAACCACTCTCATCAAGCTCTTTTCGAATTGAAATATTGAGAGCGCGAATAATGAAAATGAAGAATGAGTTCGAGTTGAGAACTAAAATATGGGATTTGACTTTTACTACTAACGAGCTTACGACTTACGAGTATGACGGATTTATTTCTTTATTTGGTAGGAATTTGAATGAAACCATATGAGATACAGTGAATAAGCCAAAACAAAAGTCAACATTGCGCAGGTTATACATATTCAAACTTTTGGTAATTTTGGTGAATCAAAATAAATAAGTTGTTAAATTCAGTTGTCCGTGTTGAATGATGTTGATGTACGTAGGTATGATTATTATATCTTTCTTCTGTCTGTCCGTCAATTTCGCTCTTCGCTCTCTTGCAATCTCTATCTCTCTGTATTTATCTCATTCGTAAAATTATATGACCAATACAAATAATATATACACCATTTTTAAAAAAAGTTTCACTTCTACCGCGTGTGACTGACACACACACTTTTTTTTTTTTTGAAACAATTCGCCAAGGCCTTAGTCATTCCAAATATGTATGTCATGTATGTCGAAATCTAACGTTGCTGAGATAGACGAGGTTTTGGAAAACTGATCATCGAATCTATCTTCGACTGTATCACTTTAGCAGTACAATAACATAAGAGACGACGCTGCCCTTATGAAAAAGGACATTTTAAGCAAAACAAGTGTTGTCAGAAACCCGTGTGTAACAATTCAGATAGCATGGATGTAATAGGGTTAAATGGGCTCCACTCGTTTCAGCTGAACTAGAAAGGTCATTTAGCTCCTTCAAGGCACTTCTAAGAGACAATCGGAGAAGATTTTTACCAGAAAATTTCAAAAAGCTCTTGGTAGTTCAATGCTACTACAACAAATTAAAGGTGCATTTATGTTCTTTTTTCTTCTTTTTTAATATATGCCTTTTTTTGCCTTTTTAAGTCTTTTGTTTTGCCTTTTTTTACTTTTTTAGATCAACAAAATCCAAACCTTGCTGATGAGTCAGCTCAAGATCACCCACTTAGTGGTAATGCAGCCTATAAAATTCCAATTTTTCTATAATTTTCGATTGTAGCTACACAAATCAATGTGTAGTAAATGAAGTTGCTTAAAAGATCCACTAAGACCTATCTCCAAAAATAACGTTCAACTTTAATCATTTGTCTTAATTTATACACTTTTTTTTCATATGTGTCACTTTCATAATTTTTTTTTTATTATAAAAGTGAAGAGCTTACCACATGTTTTTTCATCACTGCCATCGCCGCAATCATCTACGCCATCGCACACCCACACGTGACTCTCCAGGCATTTTCGATTGTCACAGAAATATCCCGCACAATCGTATTCTTCTCGGCACCCAGCAACCTCATCCGACCCATCGTGACAATCCTTCTTTCCGTCGCACACCAAAGGTATTGGAACACAAGTGTGATCCTCACAGGTGTATTCACTGTCTGTGTAGTTCCCGGATGACCATGGTTTTCTGCCCTCACAGTTTAGCTCATCGTCACCATCGGGGCAATTCTCGTCGCCGTTGCATAGAAAATAAGAGGAAAGACAAGTATTTTGTATTTGTATTTTTGTATTTTTATTAAATAATAATTTTACACTTAGATATACAATTATATTTGAGTTGTGCAAATTTTAAAAAAGGTAACAGATTTAATTATTCAAGAGAGTAATATAACAATAACAATAGTAATAGAAATAGTAATGATTTTATCTTCTATGATTTGACCATATTTCAATAAATAATAAAAAAAAAATAAAAAAATAAATAAAATAGAAAAGAAGAAATCCCTAGTTCCCTAATTAGATATTATGCGCAAGGTGTATTATACCTGTATATGGGTAAAATATACGTTCGGCTTCTTTCAGAAGACGCTGGTTGGAGTCTTTGGTAAAGGTAATCCGGTAATTTTGTCTCTGTTAAGCGGAAAAAAAAGGTTAATATCTTGGAGTCTAAGTATCTATTAGTTTTTTAAGTGTTTTTACATGATTCGATATATGTTCGTAACGACGGATATTATATACGAATCTGACAGCTACTTTAAACTTACGTGTGCTGTTGCTGTCAAGGTCACAGAAAATAGGGTACGCGTAAAAAAGAATCGGCAGCAAAAGTGTTTTTACCAGCATTGCTTTTATTCTAACTGGAGGACATTTACCTATTTGATATAATGCATACACTTTACATACTGTGATTGTTACATGTTCAACCCACGTAAAATGCTGGTTTAAAGTTACTCCAAGATTTTTCGCGCACGTGATATAGTTTAACGAAGATCCGTTAATGCAGATCCTAGGTAGCCTGGATGTATCAATATCTAACCGACTAATTACAATGGCTTGACTCTTATTTGAATTCAGCAACAGCTTGTTCTGAATTGACCATTTATGGATAAGGGTCAGATCTTCATTAATTCGTGAAACTGCGTCTTCCACCAAGTCAATAGGGTAACTCAAGTGCATTTGTACATCGTCCGCATACATTTGTATCTTGCAATGCTTTGGAACCGAAGGGATATCATTATTGAAGATGGAAAACAACAGAGGACCCATAATAGAGCCTTGCAGAACTCCGGCCTTGGTTTCGAGAAAATTCGATAATATCCCGTTGGAATACACTCTTTGAACTCTATTAACAAGATAACTGCTTATAAGTTGAATCGCAGTGGGATCAAAGTTAAAGTAGTGCTTCAATTTCAAAATTAGGATACCATGAGGGACCGTATCGAAAGCTTTCGAGAAATCTAGCATAACTATTGACGTGACATAGTTTTTATCCATTTCGCAGCGAAAATCATCCACAATAATAAACAAAGAGGTAGTGCAGCTGTGATGCGAACGAAAACCAGATTGATGGGGTGACAACACATTAAACTCGCGAAGGTACGAAGAGATTTGGAGGCTTATGAGCTTTTCAAAGACTTTAGAAATAAAAGGAAGAATTGAGATGGGTCTATACTCCTTGCTGCTGGCAGCTGAGCTTTTCAAAATAGGTATAATTTTGGAGGCTTTCCACTGCATTGGGTAAGCTGAATAAGTCAAAATAGAACTGAAGATGTGTGTTAGTACAGGTAGAACCTCCAAAATTATAATTCTTAAGAATTTAGGTTGCATCTCATCCAACCCGACAACTCCTTGATATTGCTCCAGGTTTTAGCTTTGCTTAGCTCAGGCTGGAATTTGGAGGCGAAGAACCTTCTCTTAGACTTCAATACTTCGCATTTAACTAAATTTCTAAGTCTCCTATATTCATTTCGTAATTCGGGAATTCTGAACCGCTTCCATCTCCGATAGAGCCTATCTCTGTTTTCCATAAGCATTTCAATATTACGGTTGAACCAGCCACACTTCCTGTTGCGCACAGTAATATTTTTCAGAGGTACATGTGTTTCAAAGAGACTGTTGACATTGTCAGTGAAAATAGAGACTTGTTCCTCAATACAGGTTGACTGATAAATGCTTTGCCAGTCCATTAATAAAGTGTCTCCTAATAACCTTCCCTTGTCAATGGATTTGTAGTCCCTATATGAAATGGATTCTCGAGCTACAAATCGATCAAAACTAAGGTCGTAAAAGAGTATGATGAGGTCATGCTTCGAAAACCCGGGAACGTCTAACTGACCGTAGAAGTTGGTTCGCTTTAAGTCACTAACAATAAAGGTGTCCAACAGGGTTTAATTATTATTGCTGAAATGAGTAGAAATGAGTAGAAAGTCTTACCATCTGAACAGAAAAACCAGCTTGGCTTCCTACATAGTATAGCATCTAAAATGACCAGAAGTAATGAATGTTGTATCCCTTTTGATAAGATAGTTGCCCTCGTATATTCAACTGCTGTACTTACCGCAATCATTCTCATCGGAGTTATCCGGACAATCAGGCTTCGAGTCACAAATCTTTTACTTGGATATGCATGATCCACCTTTACATTCGAATTGGGAGTTATCGCAGAAATCAATTGAGTGCACTGTCCACTACAAAGTGGATCCTAGCCCTAAAAATTTGCAACAATGAGGACGTGGTGTGGGTTTTTTGGGATTCAATGAAGAAACTTACATTTTTGGAAACTTTATGAAACAACAAATAAGCGGAGCGGATAAATAAAGACACGAAGAAATAACCTTAAACTTTAAATGAGTGACAAATAAATTAGAAAATTATGAAAATACCAAATTTAAGTAAATTAAACAAAAAGAGACTAAAAACGCGCGCGCCGGTTGGGAAGCGGAGCTTGAACTGTTTCGCAAATCTGTTTAAAGCGTTGCGAATTATATTCAATGAACTGTTAATGTTTTTTTTTTGTATAGTGTGATGAGAGCAATCATCCTCTTCTTTCTCACGCTAATCCTAACTCAAGTCATAGAATCCATAAAACATTCCTCTTAGATCCATAAGCGTCACACGTAGTGAACTCTGTTCATCCAAAAGCTTTTAGTAGTACCTGCTGATATTTGTGGACTTTTTTTGGTGTGATATTTGTTGGTATCAAAAAATTCTTGAATATTTGCTGTAAGATTTCCTTTTTATCAAAACACTTTCGGCGGTTCCAATATTAGGTTGATGATTTTAAATGAAAAGTTAAGGTATAGAAAATTGTTCCAATTTTAATGGTAAAGGTATTTTCATGAAATACTAAAAATAACTAAATCTAGTACAAATGTAACAATGTTCGTGAGATTGTTTTTTTCGGCAGCTGTTTGAGCCTTTTGATGGTCATAGAAATTTGATAGAATAGAAAATTTGTCCTTCAGCAAACTTTGTCAGCCAGTAAAAACTTAATAACCAGATAGATCCTCAAAGAATTGCCAAAAAGCGATTATTGAACTTCTGTATACATATGTACATACACATGTACATTTGTAGATACATATGTACATTTGTAGATACATATGTACATTTGTAGATACATATGTACATTTGTAGATACATATGTACATCAGTGGCGTGGGCTCCATATAATACGATTCCTATCGGCTTCCCTTTTCAAATTCTTAACTTTATAAATTTCGAATTTCAAATTTCAATCAAGTATGCTTCGCTTATATCATTGTATAATATGGAACTAATAGCCATATACAATGGTGACAGGCAAGTTTTAAGTTTTTTCTTTTTTTTCATTCGCGCTTTTCGGGGTGGGTATTCTCTGTCTAGCACACGCTCTCTTATGAGGCATATAAGCCGGAAAATATCGGCTTATGAGTATTTTTTCTGCAATCAAATTGAGTTTTTTTTGGTATAGAGAATATGCTCATTTTTTTTGTACGTCTACGTATATTTATTCAATTGGCTGATTGTGCGTGTGCGTTGCCACTATTGACTATTTTCACTATTTTTTCGCAGTAGATTCTGTAAAAAATGCAGTGAATTGATATCGTTCACAGTAGATTTTTATTTCAACGGAAAAATAAGGTATTTTAACACAAATTGACTTTCTCTTTTATTATTACGGTTTATGGTTCATATACCTAAGCTTTTATTTTCCTCAACTGCAGTATCATTAATACTTTTATATATACCTAGAACATAAAAAACTTTGAAAAGACAAACCAAGACCAATACTCTTGCCAATATAAAAGCTAGTTACTTGCTAACAACTCAATTACTAACGAATTTTTGCTGGGTCCAGCTAACTATAGTGAGCTTTTCAAAGAAGCACATTCAAACGTTTAACCCTTACAGCAACCTGAACATTAGAAAACCCTTTTGTGGCAATAACTTTTGCTATTTGACACGAGCATATGTAGCTGCAATTTACTAACAGAACTAAGTTGTTGACATGAATAGTTATTTTTGCCTCTCGGGCCTCTCAAACGATATTCAAAATGATTTAATACATTGTATTTTATTGTTGCGGTGATTAGATATTAAATTAAATCGGAAATCAGGCAAGTTCGGTTTGTGTCCATTATGATTGACGAAATACCAAATGTGAATCACATAGAACAACTAAGTGCAGTTTTACGGTACATCTCACAAGATGGATTAAAAGAGATTTCTTGGTTCTTTCAACGTTAGTTCAAGTTAACTTAGTTGTGCAATCATATGATTGTGCCACAGTGATGTTCGGTGGTCCGTGAGCTTGTCCAAAGGCCAATTTCATCCCATGTTATGCTCATGTTTTAAATTTGATATTATCCCGATAGTTAGAAAGCATACCTGAGGTTAAAGTATTTTTTGGTTTTACCAATAGCATATGCTGTTTCTTTAATAAATCTACGAAACGCTCGTCTGAAAAAAAAAAACAGCTAGCCGACGAACATATGGTATGCCAGGAGTATCGGAGATTCGCTGGCATTATCATTCACGAATAATCAAGCTTTTGTTTGACTACAGCTTAGATATCATAGAAACATTTAGCCAAGTTTAAAATGACCGAAAGAATGATACACTTTGTATAGCTGAAGGTTTTCTACATAAATTGAACGGCAACGAGTTTTGTTTCTTACTTAATACTGTTTCTGAAATATTTGTAAAAACAGATTTCTTATTTAATTAAATGTTGAAATTGCTAACAGGGAGACCAAGTGCTTTGAATCTTGGATGTGTTCCAATAACCGTCGCCTCTGTGGAAAGATCCTTTTCAGCCTTTCTTATAAATCTAAAAAAATAATCTAACTTAAAATAGATCTAACTTCTAAGAAAACGTTCTTGCAGAGTTTGTAAAAACAAATCATAGGATAGCTCTGGAATATAAATTAGGATACGGATAGAAAAACTGTTCACACGATTTTTTTTAACTTTAAATAATTGGAATTTTTGCTTTCTTGCTTCGGCTTCCCATCTTAAATCTGGCACGCCACGCCACTGATGTACATACATATCAGCATTGCCAGATTTTTTTTCGGGCAAAGCGGGATTTTGAAACAATTTGATTAAAAAAAGCGGGATTCTAACGTTGAAAGCGGGACTTAGAAAAACATAAATTGTCTGTAGTTTTTTATTACTTTTCCTTTTATTTGAGACTAGCTGATCCCCGTCGTAAACGACGAACATTTTTACAGCGCTTATTGGGCAAAAATATATGTTAAGAAAATAACTATGTGAATTATATTCATCAATAAAAGCTCAGTGTAGTTAGAAGATTTAATGCCTACCTCTGTAGATGAATAAATCGCTAATTATACATATGTGCTCATTTTCGCGTGCTTTTCGTATAAACTGAGTTTGAATTAATAGAATAAGCTATAAGGCAGAATTGAATTGGAATAATTAAAAGAAACACAAAGACAACAACAACAACAGCAGCATCATCCGTTGGGCCCACAACATCACGATGTTCTTTTTTTTCGACATTTCCTTCTGGTTCAAATCATACTTTCGTTGTATGCGTGGCAGACTTTTAATTTGAAAACAATAGAAATTTAATTCAATCAAAACTCAATCAATCTTATGTACCCACTTTTAACCCAATTATTTGTTTTGGCCAAATAAATACTTTTTCTTCCTCAAATTTATTTATAGGATGGATGTTTTATTTTTTAATTCATACGCATCCACTTTCATGCCGAATTGTGTTGCAAGAGAAGCAAAGTTTTGGGGTGATATATGTACATAACATATGTTATATGTACATGCAGTTCTTATTTCTAATTCACTTTTGAACAGTAATACCGATGGACTGAGCAACAGCCGAAAAAAGCCAATTTTTTAAAATCAGTTAAAAACTCAAGTACCGTTGTACAACTTTTTAGGCAAAAACCTAGCATGACACTTGATAGCATATATCTAAGCTAAGCTAAATTAAAAATTTTAACAAAATCGTTGGAGCCGTTTTCGAGAAAATCAGCTTTTTATTAAATCGGTCCCAAATGAAGTATAGGTACCTTAATTTTTAGGGCTAGAATGAAAATTCCAAATTGGCCTTGTGGTATATTTAGTCCCACAGACCCCAGGTATGAAGTTTCAAGCAAATCCGCCCAGCCGTTTAGGCTCCAGTCCGAGATACAACCGTGTTTACAGAATGAGCGTTACTGCTTTATTATATATAGTAATGATTCCAATTCAGTTTAAAATGATGATAGACATAGAATAATTTGTATGAGAATACGTTACTTTTACTTTTAAAGTTTTCTTTTCTGCTTTAATTAGTGGAAGAACTCTGCACAGGATAGCTCCAGATTGAACTGAATGAGTAGTTCAGCTTTCAAAAAATGTTTGGAATCTTTGTTTGGAAACTGTTGCTTGTTGTTTGCCATTGTGGCATTATGCTAGAACAGAATAGTGCGTATGTTCATGTGCGCAGAGTGTCCCTACTAATTTTTCGATATATTCTGAGGGTGATGTATTGAATGAATGCTGAATGAAGTTTGAAAATATTTTAAACAGAGGAGTGAACAAATATATTGAAAACATGACTGTGCCTGTCACAATTAATAATGTGCTAAAAATCGGGACATCCCGCCAAAATCGGGAGGTCTGGCAACGCTGATACATACTTATATTAAATACTTCGTTTTGATTACTGAACTTTCGAAGCCGATGAAAAGTCGCCGAAATCACATAAAATAGTTCTGAAACGAGGAAAATCACCAAATGACAAGAAATCGTACAGACCGATATTGCTCCTACCAATAAGTCATTCAAGAAAGTCGCCATATACCTGGCCACCAATTCGGGTTCCCAATTAAACATACCGCAGTTGAGCAGGTTTATAGAATAACCAATAACCGATTAAATCGAAAAAGCCCTAGCGGAGGAAAAGATTTGCTCTCGTGCTTTTCTTGAAGTCTCTCAAGCCTTCGACAAGGTTTAGCACATTGGCTTATAGTATGTATAAGCCAGTGGCGTCGCGTGGAATATTTAGCTGGATGTTCGCTGCGTGAAATAGTTGAAATTCATTTTAATTTCAAATTCGATCGATACTCCAATCACAAATAAGAGAAATATATTTATCTTGTCTGTGCTCAAATAAACCATGACTTTCCATTTTTTTTTTTCTTAGCATAAAAAAAAGTTACTGTACAAAATGATGCATACAATGAACTTTTTGCGTAGGTATTGGACAAATACAACACATGAAGTGCATAGTTAAGTTTCGCACGAGCTTACGTTATATTTTTTCAAATTTATGTCGTGGAAGTGACGATCTGCACAAGGAAATCAAGTGCGAACTTTTGTGTGTAGCATGGGTTGTTTTTGGTTTGATCTCATTCAACGAATAGAATCAGTCATGTAGGAAAGTTATGATGTAAATACTATGTATGTATGTATATGCTTGCTTTGCTTGTATATGTATACTGTGTCAGAGGTGATGCGGAAAAAACCTTAAAAACTATTTGTATGGATTGAGTATGTTTTTGATACGTACGATGAGGGTGTGCAATGCACACCTTGCACACCTTGACGAGACACCACTGGTATAAGCCAATAATGGTAATAATGAGCAAACCTACACTTAAACGCATACATACGAATATGTATGCTCACATCTACTTATCTTTGTATGTATATACATACATACATACATACATATTATGCATCTAAAATGTTAACTGTTGTTTTTTCTATTTTTTTTTAACTAGGCCACTCTACTGACTAACCACTGATTTCTAGGCCATTTGTAATTCGTGATTAATTTTTTTCTTCGACAGGCAGCCTATATAACCTGACACATGGGATTGCTAATAAACAAGCAAACAGACACAGGTTAACGGCCGATGCTAGTCATTATGTATAATGAAAACACATTGCTTGTCATTGATGCTAATTATTTGAGTAAAGAGTTCCAGCTACTGGGTAGGTTCATTGACCTAATGTTATGTTCACAGATACAAACAAATTACAACAAGGGTGTTAATTCGTTGTTCCAGTTTGTCGATGTTAATGTCTCTGGCATAAATAAAACTTGTAAACAAATCTGAAGTGTAGTTTGACAAATAACGAGGAAGGAGTTATGGTAGATAAGTATGCCTTTCGCTACTTCTAGAATATAACTGAAACTTGTCAATAAAATAAAAGGAAGATATGAAGGCGTCTCAACGGGCCTTGCCATCAAGCTGATCTGGCCCAGACTAGATTTCAAATACTCTAACTCTCTACTGTCGCTAACAATACTGCAAATTAGCACCCTGACTTGGAATCCAAAGATCATTGGAATCACAACGGACATCAACTGGCTTAAGTGTACTGGTTTAATAAATACGTAGCCACTCCTACCTAACCTTACCTTTCGCTAACCATTCTTTTTTTATTTGAAATTTGAAATTTATTTTTATTTCATTTTGAAAAGGAATTTAACAAAATACTTCTAGATTTAAAATCTAATGTTAAGTATCAAAATAGCATTTACAAAGTTCACATTTAACAATTTCAAGTTAAAGATAAAGAAAATAAAAAAAAAAAGGTAAAAAACAAGAGTAAATAAAGAAGAAAAGATAAACAAATGGCGAAAAAAACCATGATAATTAGGCTTAATATAAAGGAATTGATATTATGTGGCTTCAATTATTGTTTGATAAGTGAGAGAATAGCCTCCTCCGAAATTCGGTCAATGAGCTAATTCTCTGCAACTCAACCGGAAGTCTATTCCACAGTCGAATTGCCGGATTCGGGGCAAGATTAGACGTAGACCCCTACCGGATTGGGCAAATCGTAGCATTTCGTTCAGATACACAGGACAATGGTTATGAATAATCGCATGGAGTTTTAGCAAGTTACGGAAGGCATAGTAATCATTCAGACAGATACCTAACAGAGAAGTTTTGAAATATGAGACACTGGTATATCTCGGAACGCTATAAATAAATCTGAGACAGTCATTGAATGCTACATTTATTTTGCGTTTGCATTCGTAGTCTAATGTGGCATATACAGAACAGTTAAACAAAAAATAGGGCATGATAAGAGTTTTAACTAGACGCAGTTTCATGTTCGGTGGAAGGAGACAGGCAGAGCGTCTCAAGCTGCGCAAACCAGAGTATATTCTTCCAATTGTTGTCGATATGGCATCGCAGCAGCTTAACTTGTTGTTTAATGTAAAACCCAGATATTTTACTTTATCCACGTATGGAATAATTTCACCATTAAGTACAATGCAGAGAAATTCTGAAGCCTCCACTTCTCTCCTTGAGCATAACATTGCTAGAGTCTTAGAGGGATTAAGTTTAAGTTTGTTGAGATCAGACCAGAGTTGAATTCTTGCTAGATCTTCATTCATCCTTGCCACTAGATCCTGCATCAGTCCTACGGGACGACAAAGGTAAATCAAGACGTCATCTGCATACATTTTTATATTGCAAGAACTTTTAGAATCCGGGAGATCATTAATATACAATGAAAATAGTATTGGTCCCAGAACGGAGCCCTGTCGGACCCCTGTTTTTACAACAACTGGTCTGGAAGTTCCGCTGTCAGTATTAACTTCTTGAACCCTGTCTCCGAGATAGTTATATAGCAAACGAAGAGCAGTACTAGAGAAATTGAATTTATTCCTCAATTTTGATATAAATATTGAGTGATCAATACTATCGAAAGCCTTCGAAAAGTCCAACAACAAAAAAAGACCAATTTTGCCTGAATCAAACTCCATGCGTAAGTCGGTAGTGACTTTAATGGCTACTGATTCACAGCTATGTTTGTTTCGAAAGCCGGATTGCCAGACAGAGATCATATTGTTGTTATTTAAGTAGGTAAGCATTTGACTATGAATGATTTTTTCAAAAACTTTCGATAGATAGGGCAGCAAGCTTATCGGTCTGAAGTCTGCTGGAATGGTGGGGCTCGCTTTTTTAGGAATAGGGATGATTTTAGCCACCTTCCAGTGTGACGGAAAAGTACTAGTACAAATGCACACGTTAAAAATATGTAGTACATATCTTGAAATTATAGGCCAAATAAGTTTAATAAACTTTGGTGACATATTATCAGGGCCTACAGCATCAGATTTGACAGAGCGAACGGCGTTTGAAACAGCTTCTATATCAATGCAGTTGAAGGAAAAGGATACGTTTGAAATATGGTTATCCGAAGTGACTACAGGCATGGAAGAACTGACACAACTTGGGACAAAGTGCGATATCATAACGTCGGGACTAAGGGAGCACTTCGACATGTTTTTGGATCCAGTGATGCCAAGTTCTTTTAAATTTTTCCACAACTGTTTTGAACTAAGTGCGGGATCAATTCTTCCTAGCAGATACGATCGAGTCGTGAGCTTATTTCGAGCAAAACAGTATTGCCTTCTATTATACTCAGACGGATTCCTTTTGTATGTTCTAAAAAAACGTTCTCTCTCTTGGATTAAAAGTTTTATTTCATTGCTAAACCAAGGGCAAGTCAGGGATCTGATTCTCTTCGTTATCAATGGGACATAGTTGTCATATAGCAAATTAACTAAAGAGTTTAATAGAACAACTTTGTTGTCGTATGGTAAATATCATTCCAATTTATGAAACCGTAGTACTGCTGGAGACCCTCATAATCAATGTTACGAAACGACCTGTAAGTAATATTTATATCTGTCCCTATCTGAATTAATTATATCGAACTTGAAGGAACAATAAATAAAGTCATGAATGAAATCAGATGTGGGTCTTACTTGGTCACTCCCAAGGACGTTAAATACCGAACTAGTTAAGAACATATCAACTAAAGACGGATTCTCCAGCGACTTGAAACAAGTAGGCCACTGTGTATTCACAATAGATAGACTCATTTGGTTCGTTTCGCGGAGAATACACGACTATCAATAAGCACTTTTCATTGTTGCCGTTACTGATCTCAACGCACAAGAATTGAATGTTCGACCTACTTGAAGAGTATATAGTTTTTGACGGTATACAATTTCTAACATACATACAAACGCCACCTCCTATCCTATCTACACGATCATTCCTAAATAAATTGAAACCTGGAAGATGCACAAGTTGTGAGTGAATATCTTTATGGAGCCACGATTCTGATACCATAATCACATCCATTTTCGATGTATTAAGCATTTGGTATAAAATAGTGTACTTGGAACGAATGCTACCGGGATTTATGTGACAAACATTAAGCCCAGTGTAAGCGCTACACATTACATTTAGAGCGATCCTAACAATATCAGGATTTATACCTAAGACCATAAATATAAAGTTCTAAGTCGGATAAAGCCATCACCAAACCAGAAGACGCATTCTCCACAAACAAAGAAGCCAAAGAATATCTATTTAAAGCTAGAAAGAAGTTAATTATTAAATCATTATATTTATCCATTCTTAAATTCATAAATTTCATAAATATAGTGAAGAAAGATGATTAATAGAGCTGAACTACGTTAATAGAATCATAATTTCATTTTCATTCATTAACTTTTGCTCAAACAAAGGCAAATCAAACGTTACAATAACAATCAAATATGAACATGAGAGCTAACGAGAAAAAAAAAATAATATAAAAAACAAAAAAACAAACAAAAAAAAAAACACACACCAAAACTAACCAAAAAAGATTCTCCACATTTAATCTCCAAACTTCAATGCACGCCTGCTAAATCCTTCAACTAATTTGAAACACTTTCATTTATATATAGGGTTCGAAATCAGCAACGCTATACTAGTCATACGGACTCATACTCATATCGCTGCATACTCTCATGAAAGGCACTTTAAAAGCCTTGCCATCTTCCCATCGTAACTCTAATCCAGAAAACGCCAGTTTAAGGAAACCAAGAGAGTCCCCATTCTTTTGATAAAATTGTGGATCAATTGTGGAGATTTTAAAAATACATATAGAAATATTGACTTTACGGCATATATTGGATATATGTACATACATATTATGTATGTATGTTTGTACGTGCATCTGAATATTTCCTGTTCATTTTTGTGATTTTACTAAATTTTTAGGGGTTTTCGCGCCGCCAAGGGTCGTTCTACCTGTATCTGTTGAATATTGTTATTATCGCCAGGATAGCTCTGATCTTAGTTTTAGTGATTTGTGTATTAATTTGAGTTAACACATTGTCAATGCAAAGGTTTCCATTTGACATAGTGATTATAGTTGAATATTCGTTTATGGTTTTTATTTTCTTATGTATACCTACGGAGATCAGTCGGTCATTTGCTCGGCCCCTTCACCGTCGTTATAAGTTCTATTGTAAAATAGAATTTAATATGCAGATCACAGAATAATGTACTTAATGCTTTCACAAAACTGTTAAAATGAATCTATGTAATACATATGTACAGTGAACTCTCTCATAACCGGACACTGACGGTACCGAAAAATTTGTCCGGTTATGACAGGTGTCCGGTTATGAGAGGTGTTCGGTTATAGGGGAAAGAAATAAATTGACATCAACGACACACAATTAATAGACATATGGTAGGTATTAGTTTTATTTTATAAAGAAAAGCTGACCCGGCGAACTTCGTGCCGCCCAAATTTGTTAATGTGATATATAAAGGGTGATTTTTTAGCTGGTTTGGTTTTGGCAACACTGGTTTTGACAGCTGACGTGTGTTTAGTACCTTGTGTCACTGTCAAACAGCTTCAGTTTGGTTTGCAATTTAACCATGGATCGTCTTACAAATGAACAACGCTTGCAAATTATTGAATTTTACTATCAAAATTCGTGCTCGGTTCGAAATGTTCATTGCGCGCTGCTTCCATTTTATGATCGGCATTCTCGACCTTCTGAGCAGTCTATTCGGAAGATTGTGACCAAATTTCGCACCAAATTTACTTTGTTGGACATTAAACCACCAACACGTTTACGTACTGTGCGTAGTGAAGAAAATATTGCGGCCGTATCAGCTAGTGTGACAGAAGACCGCGAAATGTCGATTCGGCGCCGTTCCCAGCAGTTAGGCCTTTGTTACAGCACTACGTGGAAAATTTTGCGGAAGGATTTGGGCGTAAATCCTTTTAAGATACAGCTGGTGCAAGAACTAAAGCCAGCCGACCTACCACAACGCCGAATTTTTGGTGAATGGGCTCTTAGAAAGCTGGCCGAGGATCCGCTTTTTTATCGAAAAATTGTGTTCAGCGATGAGGCTCATTTTTGGTTGAATGGGTACGTAAATAAGCAAAATTGCCGCATTTGGAGTGAAGATCAGCCAGAAGCATTGCAACAGCTACCAATGCATCCCGAAAAAGCCACTGTTTGGTGCGGTTTATGGGCCGGCGGCATTATTGGGCCATATTTCTTCAAAGATGATGCGAATCGCAGCGTTACTGTCAATGGTGAACGCTACCGAGCGATGATAACAAACTTTTTTTTGCCCGAAATGGAAGTTCTTGACTTGCATGATATGTGGTTTCAACAAGACGGTGCCACATGCCACACAGCACGCGAAACAATGGCGCAATTGCGAGGCGAGTTTGGTGAACAGTTAATTTCACGTTTCGGGCCGGTCAATTGGCCGCCTAGATCGTGCGATTTGACACCATTAGATTATTTTTTGTGGGGGTATGTCAAGGCTAATGTCTATAGGGACAAGCCCGCTTCGATTGACGCACTGGAAGCCAACATCCATGCATTCATTCGTGAGATACCGGCCGATATGTGTGAAAGAGTATGCCAAAATTGGACTCAGCGGATGGGCTACCTGAGACGCAGCCGCGGTCAACATTTGCATGAAATTATCTTTAAACATTAAATTGCAAGGTTCAAACTATCGATTCAAATAAATATTTCATTCATTTTTTCGAATTTTTTGTGTTTTTTTTTTTAAAAAAGTTCTCAACCTCTTAAAAAATCACCCTTTATATGATATATATATGTGAAATAATAATTCCGAGCATGCACATGTTGCATTATGTAATTCGACGAATTAAAATTGTTTATTCAAAAGGTCTATTAAAAACAATGGAAATAATTGAAGTGTAAAAATATCGATGTGTTTCAATCAAACCTTTTTCATTGAAGTGCTTTATGGTACACAACATTTGTCTCGTGTTGTTGTATTCTCGGTCGCGTACACGTACAAAGCGGGAATTTTGCCGATACGTGAGCACGCCACGTGAGCACGCCACATACAATTGACCATGTGAGAAACATGGGAATTCAAGATTGATGCCACAAACCTCCAGCGATTGTCCTTGCGAATTATTAATTGTCATAGCGAAAGCAAGACGTACGGGAAATTTAAGACCTTTAAATACGAATGGCAAATCGTTTGGAATAAGCGGAATCCGCGGAATGAGAACATTTTCACCTTTGAATTTTCCCCTAAAAGTCGTCGCTTGGATGATATTTGATTTAAGATTCTTGACAATCAAACGCGTTCCGTTACAAAGTTTTGGGGTTGCGCAGCAAAATTATAACAGAGCCGACTTTCAATTTCAAATTGTATTGCGGCAAGCCCTGAGCATCCAAAGAATTCAAAAATTTCGTCGGATAGTTGATGACTTCGTTTTGGTCCATCACGGAGTCGACAGATTTCTATGAATGTAACTCACCGGCGATTTGATTTTGAATGACGAAATTCAAATGATCGACATCTTGGTTCTCTGCATCCAAAATCGCTCGTGCACTCAGCCAATCATGGTTAGCATAATTTGCATTGATAACATTCGGAAAACATTCGTGATGAGCTCCTCCGGCGTCATTGTAAAGTTGCAAAAATTCAGTGGAAATGCAATCAGACCGGTGACAAATCGACTGGAATCACACCATTTTTAAAACATAGTTAATAATATTTGTGGGCACCGTAGCGCAAGTGGTTAGTGCGTCGGACTACTGAGCCAGCGGTCTTGGGTTCGAATCCCGCCGCAAACACCTAAAAGTTTTTCACAGTGCCCACCTCTTTCGAATGTCTGACAAGCATCAAAGAGTATCATTTGTCACGATTGAGCTTCTCAACTCGCCGTTCGGAGTCGGCAAAAAACTGTAGGTCCCTTCCATTCGTGCAAAAAATATAACACGCACACACAAATGGTTGCGAGAAGCAGGCCCAGGTTCAACTCGAGCTGTAGCGCCAACTAAGTAAGTTAATAATATTTATTTTATCTGACACCTGTCACATTCCGCAATAGCAGGATGATCAACCACCTGGCAATTTTTCTAATCATCAACATAATGTTAAAGTCATGTGTCAGATGTCATACTGCGCAATGGATCAGCCTGGCAGTTTTTCGAGTCATCAACAAATGTCAAAGTCGATGTGCGGCGACATCTGTTTTCGAAAAAATTTTACTTAAAACCGTACCTTCCCGGACTTCAAATTTTCCGGTATTTTCCTCCACAGTGTCCTCCGGTGCATACAAACAGTCGCGTCACTCACTTTTGCAACCATGTTTTCGACAAAAAAATTACTAAAAACCGTACCTTCCCGGACTTCCAATTTTCCTGCAAATTTTCCGGGATTTTCCTTCACAGTGTCCTTCCTTGGGCCAATACGAATCCATCAAACCCAAAATCATGAAAATCGAACAATCCGTTGTCGAGTTATGCGTGCACACACTATTTCAGTCAGTCTATTTTATATATATACTAGCTGTTGCCTGCCCGGCGTTGCCCGTGCTAAAAATCAGTCGCGTCATTTGATTGTAGTATGATAGAAAGGAAGTAGTAGGAATCGATATTATTTAAATTAAGATTCTAAAGAATTCTAAAGCCAATACATTATTATCTGAACTAAGTGGTTGTTCCCTATAGATGAAACGATTGCATAAAAAATGTATGGAAATGTAATATTCCTGTGTACAAACACGTCTACACACATATGTACATAATATGTATTTTATGAGCATCAAATAATGGTACTTTCTGGTTTCTTGTCTCTAATAGTTGTACTTAATGTTTATATTTAAAGTACAATAGTATTATGTAAACACCGAAGATATTAGGCTTTGTTGTAAGCATTGATCGCCGAGTAACTGGTGAGGTTTGTCTGAAATCACCAACTAATAAGACTCAACATCGCCTGCCTACCCCTACTACAATATAATATGTATTTGTGAATTTAAAAAAAAGGAAAAACTTTATTCTAAGGTGTCCACTGACTTAACCTTAAGGTAACCAAATACCGCTGTAAAGTGACAAAAAAAAGAAAGTAAAAAAAATCGTACATTTCCCCCTTTCTGTAGATCTAGATCCGCACGCTGATGAAGCAGAAACACAACTAACAAAAGTCGGTAGCAAATATCAGCATAATCATCCCTCCTCTACTTTGTGTCACAATCCCAAAAAGGAGCATTAATTATTAACACGAACAACCCTCTCTCAACAGAATGACGATCAATGGCAATGGTTTACCCATCGTTCAATGCGCGTATGGGTAGAAAGAAAATTAAAGAATAACCCAGCAGGAAAGTACGGAATGTATTACTTGGAGAATCGAATACATAATTAGTTATTAAAGGTGAGAAATATAATGCATTCCAAAAGAATCGACGTGGTAATATCATATAATAACAAAGCACATTGTTTACCACGTAGATTCCCACATCTGCAGAAAATGTAATATAGTGTTTTTTTTGAATTGAACGATTTTTCGGTTACAGATGTCTGTCGGCGCCTTCATGTCGCCTACAAATTTTGCGTTTTTATTTAACAACGCATGAAAATTTCATTTTGTGTTGCAACGCGTGACAGCGAGGAGTGAAAAAAGTTAGAAATAAAAATAAGTTTGACTTATGTAAATTTTGATTTTGAATTTTTGTAATTGAGTTTTTTCCTTATTTAATCATTTTTTTTTTTGTTTTAAAAATGCGTTTTCAGTTTTATCCTGGAGCGTTTTATAATAAAATATTTTATAACAAAACAGTGTTTTTTTTCATTTAAAACTGAGAACATTCCTTAATTTATGTCGGAGGAATGCATTATATATAACTAATTATAAATGCATAAATAATATAATACATTAAAATTAATGAATTCTATAATGCATTCTTAGAACACTTTCAGGTAATCGATTATTTTCCTAGGACATAGTCTGTGTTAAGTATAATCCATTCTGGAATCAATATTGTATACAAGCGATTGATTCCGTGTTCGATTCCAATAGATAACCTTTTCCTGCTGGGAAGCGATAGCGATGGATTTGTGGCGAAGAGAAGAGCATAACATCTAAAAAAAACAACCCTCTCCCAACAGAATCACGATCAATGGCAATGGTTTACCCATCGCTCAATGCGCGTATGGGTAGAAAGAAAATTAAAGAATAAGCGATAGCGATGGATTTGCGGCGAAGAGAAGAGCATAACATCTACAGAAACAACCCTCTCCCAACAGAATGACGATCAATGGCAATGGTTTACCCATCGTTCAATGCGCGTATGGGTAGAAAGAAAATGAAAGAATAAGCGATAGCGATGGATTTGCGGCGAAGAGAAGATCATAATATCTACACGAACAACCCTCTCCTAACAGAACGACAATCAATGGCAATGGTTTACCCATCGTTCAATGCGCGTATGGGTAGAAAGAAAATTAAAGAATAAGCGATAGCGATGGATTTGTGGCGAAGAGAAGAGCATAACATCTACAAAAACAACCCTCTCCCAACAGAATGACGATCAATGGCAATGGTTTACCCATCATTCAATGCGCGTATGGGTAGAAAGAAAATGAAAGAATAAGCGATAGCGATGGATTTGTGGCGAAGAGAAGAGCATAACATCTACAAAAACAACCCTCTCCCAACAGAATGACGATCAATGACAATGGTGTACCCAAAAATAATGACCAAGTAATAAAAGCGGAAATTGGAATAACTCGAATTATGGAATCAAGGAATTGTATGTTTTGATTAAAAAGTAGCCTAATCTCTAATCCAGGAAGTAGACTATCTATTCCCGAAAATTTAATTCAAGTCTGTTAAACCGTTAAGGTGTTATAGAGCAACAAACATCCAAACATCCAAACATCCAAACATCCAAACATCCAAACATCCAAACATCCAAACATCCAAACTTTCACATTTATATATTAGTAAGATAAGATAAGATAAGATAAGATAAGATAAGATAAGATAAGATAAGATAAGATAAGATAAGATAAGATAAGATAAGATAAGATAAGATAAGATAAGATAAGATAAGATAAGATAAGATAAGATAAGATAAGATAAGATAAGATAAGATAAGATAAGATAAGATAAGATAAGATAAGATAAGATAAGATAAGATAGATTCATTTTTATGTGATAAACACAAATTACAGAAAAATTCATATTTCTGTCTATGGCAATCAAGCTTGAAATTACACATTACATACATACACTTAACATACAAACCTATTTAAAAAATCCGGTCAAGTGCAAGTTATACTTGCGCAATAAGTGTTCCGTACTATGTATCAGTTATTTTAACTACATTCTTACATATGTACATATGTCATAGATTTATGTTGATAGATCTATATGAACCCTTTCTTTACGATACGATTTCTACTAAAGATACAATGATACTTTGTTCGATACTCACATATATGTATGTATGTACATACATAAAAACATATATATATGTATATATATAGGTACATATATGTACATATGCACTTGTATATCTGCAGACACAAGTAAGTACCTACATACATAGTTTTATGGTGCACAGCACATTTCAATACAAACATATTGAGCACAATTTGCGAAAAATAAATTAAAATTTGTACCTACATAAATGTATACCAACACAAAAGTTGAACAAATTACCTACCTAAGCATGTATGTATGTATGTACATATGTCTCGGATGTCCTTTCTCATCTGCTCAGAAGAATATAGTTATACACACACACAAAGTAAAAGAAAAAAAAAACAAATAAAGCATGTATATACGTACATACATATATACCTACATATATACATATGTACATACATATATACCTACATATGTACATATGTATATGTATTTACAAGAAATGTACGCTTGTGCATCAAATTTAATTTTTCCTCTCGTTATTCGTTCAATTGCATTAACTGCGAAGAATTTTGTGATTTGTCTCCCTCTCTATGTCTGTATATACACAAATTCAATTTTTCCCAATATAGTAAAAGTAGAGACACCTACATTATAATAGGAAACCATCAAGCTTCCTTTATGTGTTATATTATGTATTATTGGTTTAAGTCTTAGGTCAATAGTTATCCGGTAGAAATATGCCACGAAAATTCGCTGCGGGTATAACACTTTTGCCATCAATTATTCAATTTTTAATCTCGTATCTACTTTTAGGCGTTGTGATATTTTTCTGGATATGTAAACAGTAGGGTAGTTGAAATTAAAAAATTAATTTAAAAAAAACGGTTAAAGTAGGGCAGTCGTAATAATTATGGTTCCATCTACACTTTATTCTCAATGTTTGTGATTTTATTCAGATTTTTCTGAGCGATATTTTCGGAGAAAAAGCTCGGGACAGCAAGGTGTAACGTTTTGTGAAAAATTGTTAAGAAACTACCCCCCCAAAGTCGAAATTCAGCTTTTTAAGTTCTGGTCTGTGTTTAGGCCACTAATTGCTACAACTGTTCCAAATTTCAATAGTCTAGGTTAAGTAGTCTCTGAGAAAAAGGCCTGTGACAGACAGACAGTGTTCCGTTTTGGTACGGACGGAACACTAAAAAGGCAACGGGATTTATAAATTCACATAGTTCTTGGATGTTCGCGGACAAAACGGCATATGCCCTCATTTGTTAAGGAAATTAGTGGGTCATCATGATGGCATATGCCGTCAAAGAATTTTAGGTAAGACGGGATACCCCGACGAGAAATATAGTTTCCATACTTCCATATTCCGGCATTATCTTGTCCTTACAGAGACAAACTTTCACTTCACTGTGACCAGCGGAATCATTTTTATCTTTATACAAAATTCGCACAAAATAATATAAAATATCTCTCAAAATGTCGGTTATATGCGTGTATCATACTAGCGTTCTCCACCGAAAATTATGTGTCGGCGAGACCAAGAACATGATAACAACTCAAAGGCACACTCCACGGTTTACATTTTTTTTTTCATTTCTTTGCAAAGTGTTAAGAAGAGGAAAACAAAACAAAAAAAAAAAAAAGTATGTAAAAAAATTTCCATACGTACAGTACATATGTACATAGATGTGTGTTGTCCAGTTAGGAGAGAGCGACATTCTATGGCGGTTACGAAAATTGATGTCCGTGTCCGGTTATGGGAGAATTTTTTATATGAAAAATCGAGTTTTTATTTCCGTTCTTTGAAAACTGTCCGGTTATAAGAGGTGTCCGGTTATGAGAGGTGTCCGTACGGAGAGAGTACACTGTATATTAAATGTTTTTGATGTTTTTCCCCCTTTTTCTGTATTATTACAGAAATTGACGAGCATTTTTGCGGGAAACAACTCTACCAAATATCGTGTTAAATTAATTTTCAGTTCTAGTGGGAAATAATTCCACATTGAAAAAATTAACTTATTAACCACTATATTAAGAATAGATTCCCGTGGAGTTATGTATTTCCCTGAACCTCTTCTCCTGAAGATGTAAAGAATACAAAAAAAAAAAAAAACGCGGTATAGATGCCAGATTCAGTGGTCGCCGTGGCCGTGGTGGTTAGTGCGTTGGACTTCTACGCAATGCTGCCCGGGTTCAACTCCTGGTCGGGTCTAACACCTAAAAGAGTCACCTCTTTCGAATGTCTGACAAGCATCAAAGAATATCATTTGTCACGATTGAGCTTCTCAACTCGCCGTTCGGAGTCGGCAAAAAACTGTTGGTCCCTTCCATACGTGCAAAAATATAACACGCACACACACCTCGAGCTGTAGCGCCAACCAAGTAAGTTAGATGTCAGATTCCATCGACAGATTCAAATATCCTCCTGAGACCCGGTGTCCATAATTTTGGACATAAAGTTCTCCTTTCTTATACTATACAGTAGACATTCAACACACATAAATGGAACAATCCAACACCAAATTTTTTATACAGGGTGTAAATTTAAAGGGTATAAATACTGAAAAATAAAAATCTCGATACAGAACTTATTTCTTAGAAAAACAATCGGGTGCGGCTGTTACCGTGAATGGATTGCGCACTTAATCATTTTCAATGAATTATTGTGATCGGAACTTGAAGGTATGCATGATGTAGATTGTAGACGATGTTTATTTCCGACAAATTGGCGCTTCATGCTACGCAAGAAGTGGTGAAACCAATGCTGCAAGAAAAGTTAACTGTCTGAGTTATTTCTTGGATCGGAATGGTGATCAAAATTAACCGCCGAGATCGTTGGATTAAACACCGTTCATTCTTTTTATGGGTGGAGAAGGTTAATGTCAACGTTCCGCTGGTAATCAAGAAAATCTTCAGTAAGGCGATCAGTAAGTCATAAATTGCCAGCATACAAAAATTCGTGCAATTATATCGAAGGAATAGTGTACCGGAGCAATATATGGGTTATTGAGTCATTGAATGTTATGCTGCTACACACCGTAACGCATCCGACTGCGCGAATTGTTAATGTTAATTTGTTAAACATACAAACTGAACACAGAATATGAACGATTTGCACGTTACACAGGTAAATTCTTTAACCGATTTACTTGGAACAACCGTTGCAAATATTACACCATTCCAGTTATCAAAGTTACATTATAACAGTGTCACATTTGTGTGCAATTCAAGTGGTTGTCGATAGTGCATCTCCTCATGACTACCATAAGACAGTTTGTCAGTGCACCAGTTAATTTTATTTTGTATCTTTTAGTGGCACACATCATTTTATCAGTTGATTGTGGTAATAATTTAACATCTGCTAAACTTGTACGTGGAAAACGATATTTGGACTTTCAAAAATCTACTCGTGTCTTTGTAAGATTTATTTATTTCTTAATAAATAAACTAAAAAAGCTAATCAATGTTAAATATAGTTTCGTGCGAATGCGAAGAATAATATTTTGGATGTAAACACGATCTTTGCATACGCATTTGGATTTCGAGCCAATTTTCCAATTGAAAATGATAAAAAGAAGAAAAAGACCATGAAACGAGACATTTATCGAGCACTGGAGACGTTTATGGATAAGTAAGCAATAAATTTATAAGGGCGGTCCTAAATTCATTTGAATTATATTTTTTTTCTTATTTACAGTCATGGTTTTGATGGCAAAGCATGTGTTTTAAAATCATTTTGTACATCACTAAGAGGTATCTCTAATGGAGGAGGAATCCTGTTCAAAACATTCAAAGCAGTTCTATCGTAAGTCAGAGTTTCTTAAATAATTTTATTATTTATTGTTCTCTTTAAATAATGGGCCATTCTATAAGAAGTGTAAAAAGTGCATCTCTCAAAGTAGATATGCCAAATAACATATTTAGTATATACTGTGGTGTGAAAAATTATAGACTCAAAGGTAAATTTTCATTTTCCTGGAATAAATAGTAAACTTTTATGAATCATTGTGTAACAAGATATTACAAACTGAAACCAACTCGGGGAAAACCTTTTTTTTTGGTCTGAGAATAGCTTGCACTGGAACAACCAGCGCGATAAGTACCACACCGACAGCGGAACTGGAGCAATTCTTAACCTGCTCCCTCTGGATCATTATAGTGTAGGAGACCGCAGCAAAGAGACCGCAGCAAAGAGTCAAGTGCACACAAGTACACACCCAAATACTTGGCAATTATCTCAATGGTGACATCAATTCAGACTACACTGTCCCATACCTGGACTTCGAAAAACCCTTCTCGTGGACTCTTCCAAGCAGACAGAAGTGGAAGAGAAATGAGGTACCACGAGACGCTAAGTCCGCTGGTTGCTTTTCAGAGGAACTAGGACTAAGTAGCTCCATATAACTCCCAGACTATGGCAGCGTTTTTCAAGCTGAGGTTCTAGCAGTGACAAAGGCCACCCAGTTGGTGTCAATGACGATAATATCCCGTGAGGATATCACCATTTACATTGATAGCCAGGTGGCCATTAAAGCAATAGCTGCTACGCAAATAACATCTAAGCTTGTAAAGTGTTGCCGCGAAGAGCTGAAGGTTTTCGGTACGCAGCATAATGTAAAACTCCGCTGGGTCCCTGGTCACAGCGGGATAACAGGCAACGAAGTCGCAGATAAATTGATCAGAAAAGGCTCAGCGCTGGACAAATAACAAGTGGACGGGACGGTTAAACCTCCACTCTGCTACCTTCGAGCCAAAATTGAATAAAGATCAGTAATTGAAGCAAAAACAGATGGAAATCACTAACCAACTGTGAGGTATCAAGAAGATTGTGGTCAGAATACGACAAAACAAGAGCAAGGAAACTCCTACAAAAAGATAGGAAGTCGTTGTCGATGCTTATAGGAGTGCTAACTGGGCACAACACTCTTAGATACCACATGAAGAAATTACGACTGAATGACGACATTTGCAGAGAATGCAGTGATAAAGAAGTACATGAGGACAAAGCCCATTTCCTCTGTCACTGCCCTAACCTCTGTCAACTGAGAAGCAGAACCCTGGGCAAATTCGTCTTTGATCACATCGACGAGCTATCAGATGAATCACAATCTGACCGGCTTGAATTTGCTAGGGCGTACTATTGGCATGATCTCTGGAAAGAAAGCAAAATCATGTCATGCAGGCCTTTAGGAGGAAGATGAGTTTTGTGTAAGCAGCTTTTATTGTAAATCTGAAAACAGAAATTGTTTTTATTTCTGGGAGAATTGACGCCAAAAAGTACCAAGTTGGAAGAGCATCTTCTTCACTTAATAACCCTAACAGAGGACGAAGATGTCATATTTCACCGAGGCGACGGTATTATACAGCACGAACAACGACAACGTGGTTCCCAGAGCATGGAATTAAACTTTTACGGTGGCCAGCTTTAAGTCCAGACACAAACCCCATTAAGAGTCTGTGGGGGATCCTGGCAAGGGCAGTTTACGATCAGGAAAAGCCAGGAATTCAAACCTTGGACCAACTTAAATCTTAAAGAAAGAATTGTTGAAGCATGGTATAATATACCGGACAATACCTTAAACAATCTTATTTCCAGTATACCGCGAACTATTTGAAAATAAATAAATTATTATGCAGAAAAAGGAAAAAATAAAATCATAAAAGTATATTATTCATTCCAAGGAAACTGAAAATTTACGTTTGGCTCTATATCTAATTTTGTACACCACTATTTTATTAATATATAAATCTCAGTGTGACGCTCTTTCCTGTCAATCTTACGATTAGACAAACACAAAAACTAATGCACACAATGAAGTAAAACTTCGTATTCCAGTTCACTAATATCTGCAGACACAAGTAAGTACCTACATACATAGTTTTATGGTGCACAGCACATTTCAATACAAACATATTGAGCACAATTTGCGAAAAATAAATTAAAATTTGTACCTACATAAATGTATACCAACACAAAAGTTGAACAAATTACCTACCTAAGCATGTATGTATGTATGTACATATGTCTCGGATGTCCTTTCTCATCTGCTCAGAAGAATATAGTTATACACACACACAAAGTAAAAGAAAAAAAAAACAAATAAAGCATGTATATACGTACATACATATATACCTACATATATACATATGTACATACATATATACCTACATATGTACATATGTATATGTATTTACAAGAAATGTACGCTTGTGCATCAAATTTAATTTTTCCTCTCGTTATTCGTTCAATTGCATTAACTGCGAAGAATTTTGTGATTTGTCTCCCTCTCTATGTCTGTATATACACAAATTCAATTTTTCCCAATATAGTAAAAGTAGAGACACCTACATTATAATAGGAAACCATCAAGCTTCCTTTATGTGTTATATTATGTATTATTGGTTTAAGTCTTAGGTCAATAGTTATCCGGTAGAAATATGCCACGAAAATTCGCTGCGGGTATAACACTTTTGCCATCAATTATTCAATTTTTAATCTCGTATCTACTTTTAGGCGTTGTGATATTTTTCTGGATATGTAAACAGTAGGGTAGTTGAAATTAAAAAATTAATTTAAAAAAAACGGTTAAAGTAGGGCAGTCGTAATAATTATGGTTCCATCTACACTTTATTCTCAATGTTTGTGATTTTATTCAGATTTTTCTGAGCGATATTTTCGGAGAAAAAGCTCGGGACAGCAAGGTGTAACGTTTTGTGAAAAATTGTTAAGAAACTACCCCCCCAAAGTCGAAATTCAGCTTTTTAAGTTCTGGTCTGTGTTTAGGCCACTAATTGCTACAACTGTTCCAAATTTCAATAGTCTAGGTTAAGTAGTCTCTGAGAAAAAGGCCTGTGACAGACAGACAGTGTTCCGTTTTGGTACGGACGGAACACTAAAAAGGCAACGGGATTTATAAATTCACATAGTTCTTGGATGTTCGCGGACAAAACGGCATATGCCCTCATTTGTTAAGGAAATTAGTGGGTCATCATGATGGCATATGCCGTCAAAGAATTTTAGGTAAGACGGGATACCCCGACGAGAAATATAGTTTCCATACTTCCATATTCCGGCATTATCTTGTCCTTACAGAGACAAACTTTCACTTCACTGTGACCAGCGGAATCATTTTTATCTTTATACAAAATTCGCACAAAATAATATAAAATATCTCTCAAAATGTCGGTTATATGCGTGTATCATACTAGCGTTCTCCACCGAAAATTATGTGTCGGCGAGACCAAGAACATGATAACAACTCAAAGGCACACTCCACGGTTTACATTTTTTTTTTCATTTCTTTGCAAAGTGTTAAGAAGAGGAAAACAAAACAAAAAAAAAAAAAAGTATGTAAAAAAATTTCCATACGTACAGTACATATGTACATAGATGTGTGTTGTCCAGTTAGGAGAGAGCGACATTCTATGGCGGTTACGAAAATTGATGTCCGTGTCCGGTTATGGGAGAATTTTTTATATGAAAAATCGAGTTTTTATTTCCGTTCTTTGAAAACTGTCCGGTTATAAGAGGTGTCCGGTTATGAGAGGTGTCCGTACGGAGAGAGTACACTGTATATTAAATGTTTTTGATGTTTTTCCCCCTTTTTCTGTATTATTACAGAAATTGACGAGCATTTTTGCGGGAAACAACTCTACCAAATATCGTGTTAAATTAATTTTCAGTTCTAGTGGGAAATAATTCCACATTGAAAAAATTAACTTATTAACCACTATATTAAGAATAGATTCCCGTGGAGTTATGTATTTCCCTGAACCTCTTCTCCTGAAGATGTAAAGAATACAAAAAAAAAAAAAAAACGCGGTATAGATGCCAGATTCAGTGGTCGCCGTGGCCGTGGTGGTTAGTGCGTTGGACTTCTACGCAATGCTGCCCGGGTTCAACTCCTGGTCGGGTCTAACACCTAAAAGAGTCACCTCTTTCGAATGTCTGACAAGCATCAAAGAATATCATTTGTCACGATTGAGCTTCTCAACTCGCCGTTCGGAGTCGGCAAAAAACTGTTGGTCCCTTCCATACGTGCAAAAATATAACACGCACACACACCTCGAGCTGTAGCGCCAACCAAGTAAGTTAGATGTCAGATTCCATCGACAGATTCAAATATCCTCCTGAGACCCGGTGTCCATAATTTTGGACATAAAGTTCTCCTTTCTTATACTATACAGTAGACATTCAACACACATAAATGGAACAATCCAACACCAAATTTTTTATACAGGGTGTAAATTTAAAGGGTATAAATACTGAAAAATAAAAATCTCGATACAGAACTTATTTCTTAGAAAAACAATCGGGTGCGGCTGTTACCGTGAATGGATTGCGCACTTAATCATTTTCAATGAATTATTGTGATCGGAACTTGAAGGTATGCATGATGTAGATTGTAGACGATGTTTATTTCCGACAAATTGGCGCTTCATGCTACGCAAGAAGTGGTGAAACCAATGCTGCAAGAAAAGTTAACTGTCTGAGTTATTTCTTGGATCGGAATGGTGATCAAAATTAACCGCCGAGATCGTTGGATTAAACACCGTTCATTCTTTTTATGGGTGGAGAAGGTTAATGTCAACGTTCCGCTGGTAATCAAGAAAATCTTCAGTAAGGCGATCAGTAAGTCATAAATTGCCAGCATACAAAAATTCGTGCAATTATATCGAAGGAATAGTGTACCGGAGCAATATATGGGTTATTGAGTCATTGAATGTTATGCTGCTACACACCGTAACGCATCCGACTGCGCGAATTGTTAATGTTAATTTGTTAAACATACAAACTGAACACAGAATATGAACGATTTGCACGTTACACAGGTAAATTCTTTAACCGATTTACTTGGAACAACCGTTGCAAATATTACACCATTCCAGTTATCAAAGTTACATTATAACAGTGTCACATTTGTGTGCAATTCAAGTGGTTGTCGATAGTGCATCTCCTCATGACTACCATAAGACAGTTTGTCAGTGCACCAGTTAATTTTATTTTGTATCTTTTAGTGGCACACATCATTTTATCAGTTGATTGTGGTAATAATTTAACATCTGCTAAACTTGTACGTGGAAAACGATATTTGGACTTTCAAAAATCTACTCGTGTCTTTGTAAGATTTATTTATTTCTTAATAAATAAACTAAAAAAGCTAATCAATGTTAAATATAGTTTCGTGCGAATGCGAAGAATAATATTTTGGATGTAAACACGATCTTTGCATACGCATTTGGATTTCGAGCCAATTTTCCAATTGAAAATGATAAAAAGAAGAAAAAGACCATGAAACGAGACATTTATCGAGCACTGGAGACGTTTATGGATAAGTAAGCAATAAATTTATAAGGGCGGTCCTAAATTCATTTGAATTATATTTTTTTTCTTATTTACAGTCATGGTTTTGATGGCAAAGCATGTGTTTTAAAATCATTTTGTACATCACTAAGAGGTATCTCTAATGGAGGAGGAATCCTGTTCAAAACATTCAAAGCAGTTCTATCGTAAGTCAGAGTTTCTTAAATAATTTTATTATTTATTGTTCTCTTTAAATAATGGGCCATTCTATAAGAAGTGTAAAAAGTGCATCTCTCAAAGTAGATATGCCAAATAACATATTTAGTATATACTGTGGTGTGAAAAATTATAGACTCAAAGGTAAATTTTCATTTTCCTGGAATAAATAGTAAACTTTTATGAATCATTGTGTAACAAGATATTACAAACTGAAACCAACTCGGGGAAAACCTTTTTTTTTGGTCTGAGAATAGCTTGCACTGGAACAACCAGCGCGATAAGTACCACACCGACAGCGGAACTGGAGCAATTCTTAACCTGCTCCCTCTGGATCATTATAGTGTAGGAGACCGCAGCAAAGAGACCGCAGCAAAGAGTCAAGTGCACACAAGTACACACCCAAATACTTGGCAATTATCTCAATGGTGACATCAATTCAGACTACACTGTCCCATACCTGGACTTCGAAAAACCCTTCTCGTGGACTCTTCCAAGCAGACAGAAGTGGAAGAGAAATGAGGTACCACGAGACGCTAAGTCCGCTGGTTGCTTTTCAGAGGAACTAGGACTAAGTAGCTCCATATAACTCCCAGACTATGGCAGCGTTTTTCAAGCTGAGGTTCTAGCAGTGACAAAGGCCACCCAGTTGGTGTCAATGACGATAATATCCCGTGAGGATATCACCATTTACATTGATAGCCAGGTGGCCATTAAAGCAATAGCTGCTACGCAAATAACATCTAAGCTTGTAAAGTGTTGCCGCGAAGAGCTGAAGGTTTTCGGTACGCAGCATAATGTAAAACTCCGCTGGGTCCCTGGTCACAGCGGGATAACAGGCAACGAAGTCGCAGATAAATTGATCAGAAAAGGCTCAGCGCTGGACAAATAACAAGTGGACGGGACGGTTAAACCTCCACTCTGCTACCTTCGAGCCAAAATTGAATAAAGATCAGTAATTGAAGCAAAAACAGATGGAAATCACTAACCAACTGTGAGGTATCAAGAAGATTGTGGTCAGAATACGACAAAACAAGAGCAAGGAAACTCCTACAAAAAGATAGGAAGTCGTTGTCGATGCTTATAGGAGTGCTAACTGGGCACAACACTCTTAGATACCACATGAAGAAATTACGACTGAATGACGACATTTGCAGAGAATGCAGTGATAAAGAAGTACATGAGGACAAAGCCCATTTCCTCTGTCACTGCCCTAACCTCTGTCAACTGAGAAGCAGAACCCTGGGCAAATTCGTCTTTGATCACATCGACGAGCTATCAGATGAATCACAATCTGACCGGCTTGAATTTGCTAGGGCGTACTATTGGCATGATCTCTGGAAAGAAAGCAAAATCATGTCATGCAGGCCTTTAGGAGGAAGATGAGTTTTGTGTAAGCAGCTTTTATTGTAAATCTGAAAACAGAAATTGTTTTTATTTCTGGGAGAATTGACGCCAAAAAGTACCAAGTTGGAAGAGCATCTTCTTCACTTAATAACCCTAACAGAGGACGAAGATGTCATATTTCACCGAGGCGACGGTATTATACAGCACGAACAACGACAACGTGGTTCCCAGAGCATGGAATTAAACTTTTACGGTGGCCAGCTTTAAGTCCAGACACAAACCCCATTAAGAGTCTGTGGGGGATCCTGGCAAGGGCAGTTTACGATCAGGAAAAGCCAGGAATTCAAACCTTGGACCAACTTAAATCTTAAAGAAAGAATTGTTGAAGCATGGTATAATATACCGGACAATACCTTAAACAATCTTATTTCCAGTATACCGCGAACTATTTGAAAATAAATAAATTATTATGCAGAAAAAGGAAAAAATAAAATCATAAAAGTATATTATTCATTCCAAGGAAACTGAAAATTTACGTTTGGCTCTATATCTAATTTTGTACACCACTATTTTATTAATATATAAATCTCAGTGTGACGCTCTTTCCTGTCAATCTTACGATTAGACAAACACAAAAACTAATGCACACAATGAAGTAAAACTTCGTATTCCAGTTCACTAACATCCTGTGCCTATTACAGGCCGATTTTTAAATTAATTTATTCAATATTATTTAAATTAATGCAAAAATAAAAACACTCTAACAAATGCCACTTTCTTGCGAAATATCATTTGTTCAAACTTAGAATCCACACTTGTGGATTGTATATATTGATAGACTGCAAACCTTGGGGTGTGTTTGCACTGTCTTTGATTCTTCGAACAAAATCACAATGTATATATTGTAAGTAACACTATAGTTTTTAGACACGGGCGAAGCCGGGTAGGACAGCTAGTACATACATATATCATCGTCATCGACAAGGCTCAATCACTTTATATAGGCAGATATATGTACTCCTTTTTACTGAAGTGAGAGACTCATTATGGGTAATAGGATTTGAATTTTAAATAAAACAACAGTTTGACATTTTAATTTAAATTGTTGCTATATCTTGAAGCTTGGAATACGGCAGTTGTATTCGTAACAAGATGTCGATCAAACATTCACCACGGCTTCGTTTACACCGACGCACCCGATCGCTCCAATTTTTGATCACCCTGTCTAACATTTGCGGCTGTATGCTGGCGATAGCTTGACCAATGTTCCACAGTATGTGGATTAACGGCCTAGACTTGTGCTTTGGCATAGCCCAAAAGAAAATAATCCAGGGTTGTCAAATCATATGACTTCGGCGGTCAATTTAAAAATCCTCATCGAAGTAGTAGGTGTAGGATGCAATCACTGTTGTTATTCAAATTTTTTAACTTCAATTTGTATATTTTTTAAGTGAATACTTAGCTAGGATTACACGATTGACGCAAAAGCGTAAATTTAGCGTCAATAGATTTACGCCCGATTGATGTAGTTTTGATAGAAGCGTAAATAGATGTTTCCCCCCATTTACACGATTGGCTGAAAAGCGTCAATTTTATCAACGTCAACCAAAATATCGATTGACGCAATTTAAAAAAAAGGGTCAACCGTCAACCGTACAATCACACCGTTTATACGATTGACTCTTTTTTAATTCAATCGAATTGACTATTGGTTAGGGGAATGAAAAGTCTCGTGAAATACGAAATCGCGTAAAGCGAGTCCGCGCAAAGCGAAGTATGAATTTCATGTATTTAGGGTGTTTGATTCCTGAAAGACGAAGTACCATACTTCAGCCGTTCAAATCGAATTTTGGTAGGCAAATGCATTTCGCGCAAAAGTGGCGCAAAGCGAAAGACCAGTGTAGTTATAAGCAGCAATCGGAAAAGAAGGCAGCAGAAAATTCTCGCGTTGTACGAATAGCCTGGATGTTTGAATGGCTGAAAACCCGGACAATATGTGCAGCACACAACAGTTTGTTGAAGGAATTCCGTGATAATGAGAATCAGAGACATTTTTTTTAAAACTTTCTGCGGATGAATGAAACTACTCCCAATGAATTGTTGCATATGGTAACACCGCTAATTCAGAAACAAGACACAAATATGAGAAGGTCAACTTACGCATCTTGGCGTTTGGCCGTAACTTTGAGATTTTTAGCTACTGGCGACAGCTTCAAATCGCTCTCAATACTGTTTCATGTATTGCCATGAAATTGCAACTTTGGACATTGCTTTGGAATTCGATTTTTTACTTTCTGTTCTGTTGTTTCTTGAACTGTTGTTTCATTGTCTTGCATCATCACACCAGAAAATTGAATGCATAATATCGTCGAATAAAAATTTCTCACCATCATGTTCAAAAACACTAGAAAATAAATATTTAAAAAAAAACTACATGTTTTTTGAAACGAAAATAAACGAGATATGTCAATTTGCCTACGAAATTGATCCAAAATTGACGCCTGTGGTTGACGCTCGAGTCGTCAACCACTGGTTGACGCAATTGAGCTGTTGGTTGACGTTAATGTTTTAATTAATTCGTTTACACGATTGACGGAATCGAGTAAATTTTGGTTGACGGAAATTGGGGGCAATCTGGGGGTCAACCAAATTGGCGTAGATTGACGTAAAAAAATTGTGCCTTTACACGATTGATATCGATTGGAGTTCAGAAAAGCGTAAATATTGACGCAAAGCGTCAATCGTGTAATCCTAGCTTTATATAGCGATGTATGTATTTGTTTTGATAACGTGTTACGATAAATGTGTTACGATAAAGGGGAAATGATTCCATACAGGGGAAATATGTATACAGAAAACATCAGCTTGTGTGTCTGTCTATTTATCTATCTATCTATCTGTCTGTCTATCTATCCATCTATCTGTCTATATATCTATCTGTTGTCTATCTGTCTATCTGTCTGTCTATTTATCTGTCTGTGTCTGTCTGCCTGTCAGTCTGCCTATCTATCTATCTATCTATCTGTCTGTCTGTCTGTATGTCTCTCTGTCTGTCTGTCTGTCTGTCTGTCTGTCTATATATCGTTCAGTCTGTCTGTGATATTATCATTTCTGTCTGTCTGTCTGTCTGTCTATCTGTATGTTTGCTAATATTTCTATCTATCTATCTGTCTGTCTGTCTGTTTGCTGTCTATCTGTCTGTCTGTCTGTCTGTCTGTCTGTCAGTCTGTCTGTCTGTCTGCCTGTCTGTCTGCCGGCCTGTCTGTCTGTCTGTCTGTCTGTCTGTCTGTCTATCTGTCTGTCTATATATCTGTCAGTCTGTCTGTCTGTCTGTCTATATTAACTGATATTAACATTTCACCTGCAATTACGAAATTTTGTATGACAGGTACCAAAACCACCAGTTGTTAAGTAACTAAAATCGGTTGGGTAGTTTCCGAGTCTAAAAAAGACAAACATACAGACATTCATTTGTATATAATAGATGCACGTTTACGAGGTTAACCATTATTGTTATTCATTGTTATTCCTCAAATGGTGGCACTCTTCACTTAGCGTAAACTCTGTGGGTATCAATTAAAGTGGAATATCAAACGATCCTGATGCATTGGCACCTTTATGCATATTAAATGAACGTACATGTATGGGAAAATCACTGCACTGTACAAACAACTTAACACGTCTGTAGGTACTTGGTTCAATAAGCTAATAAACAAGTTCTGAGTTTGTCACATGAACATACACAATGTACACATGTCAATGATCTCGCAACTTCATTTAAAATACAAAATTTAGAATGTGTATATGTTTCAATAAATAATAATCACATAAATGGGTAATGGACAGACAACATTTGAAGTTCACAGTATTGCCTTATATACATCGCTTCATTATTAACCGTAGTTAGTAACTACTTCTCAAACCTCCTGCTTAGAACACATTTTCCAGGATGCGCGGCCCCGGCCAGCAATTTGGAAACTGATAATCGACTAGAAGAAGAGATGACGGTACCAATAGGAATGGTGACTGAGGAAAGGATTATTTGGGCAATCGAATCATTTCAGCCCTTCAAATCACCAGGCACTGATGGGATTTTCCCGATCATGCTGCAGAAAACTAAGCACCTAATGGCACCAATTTTGCATAAAATTTTTCAGAACAGTCTTAGGTGTGGGCACATACCCAGAGCGTGGCGAGAAGTGAAAGTTGTTTTCATTCCCAAAGCTGGGAAAGCCAGCCACGTTACCGCAAAAGACTATAGACCTGTTAGCCTTACTTCGTTTTTGCTAAAGACCTTTGAGAAGCTGGTTGAGGTTCATATACGTGGTAAGTTCAACCACATGAATATGTCCGCGGCGCAGCATGCCTACACTAAAGGTAAGGGTGGAAACAGCGCTACATGATGTAGTCACCACGATTGAAAGATCCCTACACCTTAAGGAATACACGCTGGCAGCATTTCTCGACATTGAAGGTGCTTTTAATAATGTCGAGACACATGCGATTGAAAAAGCGCTAGAATATAACCACGTTGAACGCACCATGACCAAACTGATAGTTAGCCTTCTTAGCAGAAGGCACATCATTGCTGAACTCGGGGGAACCCGTCAAAATGTGATCGCATCTAGAGGCACACCGCAAGGAGGGGTCATCTCCCCACTTCTTTGGATCATGGTCATTAACGAATTGCTTATGAAATTTAGATATAGTGGAATAAAAGCAGTAGCATATGCAGACGATGTAGTGCTACTTGCCACGGGAAAATTCCTTACCACTGTTAGTGAACTAGTTCAGAGAGCCTTAAACACACTAAACGTTTGGACGAAGCAATGCGGACTGGGGGTCAACCCTCAGAAAACTGAACTAGTGTTGTTCACTAACAAAAGAGTGATACCACCCTTCACGCTACCAAATATTGAGGGTACCCCCCTCAAGTTGTCTGAGAGCGCGAAATACTTAGGCCTCATACTTGACAGAAAGCTAAATTGGAAGCTGAATATTAAAGAAAGGGTAAAAAAGGCATCAGTTGCTTTCTACACCTGCAGTAGATTCTTCTTGAAAAACTGGGGTTGTAGACCACAAATAACGCTATGGATGTACCGAGCGATAGTCAGACCCATTCTTACATACGGGGGATTAGTCTGGTGGCAAGCTGTCACCAAAATCAGCAACCTCAAAGATATGACCAAAGTACAGAGAATAGCTTGCACTGGAACAACCAGCGCGATGAGAACTGCACCAACAGCGGGACTGGAAGCAATTCTTAACCTGCTGCCTCTGGATCTCTATATGTAAGAGACGGCAGCAAAAAGCGCTCTCAGGTTAAGTCAGTCAAATTACTGGAGACCTTATGCATATGGACACACCCAGATACTTAGCAATTACCTTAATGGTGACATCAACTCAGACTACACTGTCCCATACTTGGACTTCGAAAAACCCTTCTCCTGGACTTTTCCAAGCAGAGAGAAATGGGAGAAAAACGAGGTACCTCAAGATGGTAAGTCCATCTACACAGATGGGTCAAAGATGGACATAGGTATAGGAGCGGGTTGCTTTTCGGAGGAACTAGGAATAAATAGCTCCATACGACTCCCAGACCATAGCAGCGTTTTCCAGGCTGAGGTTCTAGCAGTGACAAAGGCAGCCCAGTTGGTGTCAATGATGACAATATCGCGAGACGATATCACTATTTACATTGATAGCCAGGCGGCCATAAAAGCAATTGCTGCTACACAAATAACATCGAAGCTTGTAAAGTGTTGCCGCGAAGAGCTGAAGGTTCTCGGCACGCAACACAATGTAAAACTCTGCTGGGTCCCTGGGCACAGAGGGATACCAGGTAATGAAGCTGCGGATGAATTGGCCAGAAAGGGCTCAGCCCTAGATAGAGAACAGACAGATGGGACGGTCAAACCTCCACTCTGCAACCTTCGTGCCAAAATTGAACAGACATCAGAAACTAAAGCAAACAACAGGTGGAAATCACTAACCACCTGCGAGGTATCAAGAACGTTGTGGCCAAAATACGACAAAGCTAGAACAAGAAAACTCCTGCAAGAAGACAGGAAGTCGGTGTCTTTGCTCATAGGAGTGCTAACTGGGCACAACGCTCTAAGATACCACATGAAGAAATTAAAACTGAATGATGATGACATCTGCAGAGGATGCGGTGATGAAGAGGCACATGAGGACACAACCCATTTCCTCTGTCACTGTCCTAGCCTCTGTCAATTGAGAAATAGAACCCTGGGTAAATTCTTCTTCGAAGATATCGACGAGCTATCAGATGGATTACCATCTAACCTGCTGAAATTTGCCAGGGCTTCGGGATGGCTGTAACCAAGACAATAATACCACGGGTGGGAACACATTATGGGTATCACAATGGGTCCACAAGGACCTAAGTGCGATGGGAATGTAGCCATTCTCATCAGCCCGCTAACCTAACCTAACCTAACTACTTCTCAAAGAGAAAGTATCTTTTTAAAATCGTTCCAATAAAAACCTAGAGTACGGTTAATAATGAAATCAAATTTGGTGATTTTTGGTATATTTATTTTTCTGACGCTTTTTGTACAATGTTTTGCCTCCGGTTACAATTGCAAATCGAGCGAAAATAACAGAACTGCACTCAGACGCTCAAGGCGTTATTTGGATTTCATGAAAGCAACTCGTGTGTTTGTATGTTCAGTGAATTTGGTTTCCTTTGAATCGCATACTTAAAAGAATTCTCTCTACGCAGTTTCGTGTGAATATAAAGGAGAATGTGTTTACGTGGGGAGCTATTTGGGCCCATGCGTCAGGCTTCAAGGCCAACATGAATATGTTGAATGATAATAAGGCTCTGCGACCCTACCGCAGGGATACATATGAGGTATTGCGGGAGCTTCTAGACTTGTAGGTTGCACCAATAACATGACTTCAATTTGATTGTAACATTGGTATATTTTCCAAGACATGGATTAGATGGAAAGGCGTGTATGTTGAAAGCATTTTGTACAGCTACCAGAACCACCGATGGAAATATGGCAAATGGAATTTTATTTAAACTACTGCGGCATATATTTACGTGAGTAGACATTGTATACTTTGAAGTGGGAAACTCACGCAGTATATTATGCATAGAGTTAGTTCGGGTATTATGGTATACATGTTTCTATTTTGGACTTAACGGACAAAGTGTAAGATTTAATGCATCCAAATTTCGTAAGGTTCAATATAGAAGTACAAACTACCATTCAAATTCTTTAAGCAGGATTCTAATCGTTACTATATAGTATTTTGACAAAATTGTGCCCCAAACTCGAAAACCTTATTGTGAACTGTGGGTTCTAATGTGGCACACGGCACAAATAAAATTTAGTTGTTAAAACAAAACTTGCAGTTTTTCTATGTAGATGAAGTAGTGCTTTTTCCAAATAACTGATCATCTTGTTTCAAACAGAATTTCTCACTCCACTCAAAAAAAACTCGAATGCACGCGAAAACAAATTTTGAACAATAAAGTGAAAACATGGCCGGTTTCTAACTAGATTAAATAAGCATGCTCCTCTTACTACAGTCACTTACTTTTGATGTAAAAAGAGTTACCAAACTGAGCATAGTTTTCGAGAAAACCGCCTGTATCACATTACCCGCATATACCACAATACCCGAACTTACTCTATCTTACGGCGTTTAGTTTTATACTAGTAAATATACACATAGTATAACGTAGGCAGCTGTAGTTATAAGTCGTGGTTTTATTAGGTAGAAGAAGTCTTCTTTATTATTCCAACTGTCTGCTTTGAAGCAGACCTACCTATTCTTAAACAATATCTAAATGAACCTCAACGAATTGCAATTCTCATAGTTGGCAGATACACCCATTGATTGATTGCATTATTAGTTGGGATAAAAGTGCGTCCACACAATTAGTTATGTGCACGAAAGTGCATAGTAAAGGGTGATTTTTTAGCTGGTTTGGTTTTGGCAACACTGGTTTTGACAGCTGACGTGTGTTTAGTACCTTGTGTCACTGTCAAACAGCTTCAGTTTGGTTTGCAATTTAACCATGGATCGTCTTACAAATGAACAACGCTTGCAAATTATTGAATTTTACTATCAAAATTCGTGCTCGGTTCGAAATGTTCATCGCGCGCTGCTTCCATTTTATGATCGGCATTCTCGACCTTCTGAGCAGTCTATTCGGAAGATTGTGACCAAATTTCGCACCAAATTTACTTTGTTGGACATTAAACCACCAACACGTTTACGTACTGTGCGTAGTGAAGAAAATATTGCGGCCGTATCAGCTAGTGTGACAGAAGACCGCGAAATGTCGATTCGGCGCCGTTCCCAGCAGTTAGGCCTTTGTTACAGCACTTTTTTTTGCCCGAAATGGAAGTTCTTGACTTGCATGATATGTGTTTCAACAAGACGGTGCCACATGCCACACAGCACGCGAAACAATGGCGCAATTGCGAGGCGAGTTTGGTGAACAGTTAATTTCACGTTTCGGGCCGGTCAATTGGCCGCCTAGATCGTGCGATTTGACACCATTAGATAATTTTTTGTGGGGGTATGTCAAGGCTAATGTCTATAGGGACAAGCCCGCTTCGATTGACGCACTGGAAGCCAACATCCATGCATTCATTCGTGAGATACCGGCCGATATGTGTGAAAGAGTATGCCAAAATTGGACTCAGCGGATGGGCTACCTGAGACGCAGCCGCGGTCAACATTTGCATGAAATTATCTTTAAACATTAAATTGCAAGGTTCAAACTATCGATTCAAATAAATATTTCATTCATTTTTTCGAATTTTTTGTGTTTTTTTTTTAACAAAAGTATTAAATATCGGTGAACGGAAATAAGGATTGGATTTCCGTTAGTGTCTGTTGTTCAAAACCCGTATAAAACTATATTTTTTCTGGCGCATTCCAGTTCATAAATCTGCAGTGCGGCGTTAGCCTTAGTTTTTCCGTAACATCTAAGTATCTTTTAATGCTTCAGTTGCCTGATCACAACCCAGTCATTTGGTTACTTACTTAGTTGGCGCTACAGCTCGAGGTGAACCTGGGCCTGCTTCTCGCAACCATTTGTGTGTGCGTGTTATATTTTTGCACGAATGGAAGGGACCTACAGTTTTTTTTTGCCGACTCCGAACGGCGAGTTGAGAAGCTCAATCGTGACAAATAATACTCTTTGATGCTTGTCAGACATTCGAAAGAGGTGGCCACTGTGAAAAACTTTTAGGTGTTTGCGGCGGGATTCGAAATCAAGACCGCTGGCTCAGTAGTCCGACGAGCTAACCACTTGCGCTACGGTCATTTGGTTATTCCACTTTTTTTCTTAATGACGTCATCAATCCTGTTTGGCATCGAATCAAACAATTTTTGTATATGGGGAATTGTTAAATCTTTATACCAGATGTCTTTTATTATACTTTCCAGTTGAGTAACAGATGTTTGCCTGGTCTCTCTAATTTTTTTGCCCATGTAATGCCAACAGTTTTCTCTAGGGTTAAGATCCCGGCTACCACCAGCCCATGGAAGAGAAAGAATCCCCAAAGAATCCCTGTCATTTTGTACCCAAAATTAGAGAAAAGTAAAAAAAAGTGTCTAACCCTTACCGAACCATACAAAATTACACACTAAAAAGCCCATAGGTGGTACCCGGGTACCAAGTTTGAAGAAGAAATGCTATAATGATATCCGAATCGAGAGAAAGTATCGGAAACGTTGCCAAAATTGTTGTAATGCTGTTTACGACCTGCATATTACACCTGCTCTGGTATCTCAAATAAACTTATAATATATACTACAAAAAAAAAGTTTCTATACAAAATGTACTAGGTGGTACCCGGTGGTTCACTTCCGCCATTGGTTTGAAAAATGGTAAAAAACCACATGTTTTTTTCACTTTTTTAAAATAACTTTTAGTTTTTATTTCTTAAAAATGATTTTCTAGAGATGTCATGGAATCTCAAAAAAATCGGATAAGTGGAAAAAAAAATTATTAAGATTTGAATGTCTAAAAAGTACCCGGGTACCACCTGTCGGTCGGTGAGGTAGGGACAAGTAGGGACAACATCGTTTTCTATAATTTTTTCTTATTCTGGGCATTTACTGAGCCTCTAAGGATAACAATTTGTCCAACACCAAATCTGGTTACTGCCCCCATACCATAATATAAGGGGAATGCTTAACGGTTGGTTAAATGCAATAATCTGAATACCGTTCACCTTTTCTTCGGTGAACCACCGCGTTCCCGTCTGGACCAAATAAATTGAATTTGGTCTCATTCGAAAATATCACTCTTGCCCTTTCGGCCTGAGCCAATTTGTATAAGTTTTTGCCCATTCAAGCCTTATTTTTTTCATTCGCGGTGTTAACGATCATTTATTGTTTCCCATTTTGCTTCTGGAGTGACCAGTTAATATCCACAGTATGTAGAAACCGGTTTTTTAAACAAATTCGCTGGATCAGACCCTGATCTCTAGGAGATGTCTCTCTGGGCCTTCCGCTTCCAGCTTTCCGAGCAATTGAGCTCTCTAGTTGAAAATTTTTCAAAATGTTTCGCACACTCCATTCATTAGACCCTAGTCGACTAGCAAATTCATGATTTGAGACTTTTTCCTTACGCAAAGCAACAATATACGCTTTCTCTTCCAGAGTTAACACCATTTCAAATCTTTGAATAAACGAACCCATTGTGACTTATAACCAAATAAAAAAAATACAGAGCGCTTACCAGTAGACTTGAAGGATATTCAAATAATTAAAATATTGGCAATAACTAAAAAAATATATGCTTATAAATTATTTCACCATACATAGATTGGCTCCCATCGGAAAGGAGAAAATACAAATTATTTCGAATGCGAGGGTTTTTTTTGTCCACGGGTGTATGTATTTGACTAGTTTTAACCCACTTATTGCCGAGGTTTATATTTTTTAAATTTTGGTTTGGACTAAAATATCCAGTTTAAAATAGCTTCTCGGTGATAAATTAAGACTTTTTTTTTTTTGAGTTTGTGTATAGTCAAGTCACTAATGGGCGTCCTTTTAAAAGGACGGTGGCAAAATGCACTACCAAATTTATATTCCAAAATGTTATTATTATATTTTTCAGATTCATTTTATTCATGTTCTATGTGACAAAAACAAATATTTTTTAACAAAGAAAACAATTATTAAAAAAATATCTTACAAAACTGTATGATATGCCAAAAAAACAATGTGACTTCGCATGTGTAATGTGACTTCGCATTTTCGACAGATAAAATTGGCTCTTTTGTGGCACCGAATGCAGCGCGTTAGGGTATCTTATATTCCACTAGAACTAGATGATCGTGTCCGTCAAATCGTGAATGCACATGAAGGTTCAAACTTTGTCTACTTAAACCCTGCTTGGATGATTTTTTAAAAGATTCCAGCAGGCCAGTTGCAATCTGCCTACGAAAACCTAGTTGATCCAATCTCTCCCCAATGTTTCGATGAAGATGCCACGCATTTTAAGTTGACATATCCAAACAATGACTTATTAGTGGAAAATACCACTTTTTTCCACGTAAAGACGTCCTGTACAAACTGATATTCTGATCAGCTCTAGCAACTCCTCCCATGTTGTCATTATACTTTTTTATTATCCTTGGTTGCTGAACATTTATTCTCTTTTTTCCCCTTTGTGAATAACGTTTGACTGTATGCGTTGCGAAAATCTCACAGTTGTTTGAAGCAATTGTCACGACGCTGTTGTCAACCCATTTGCAAATAACGACATTGTTATCCTCTGAGCATACGTAATCAAAATACCCTCGTGCCTTGTTTTACAGTATGGCGCAGCTCACTCTTTCCCAAGCCTATTTGCTCTTACCGTCATAGTTTCTCTCAAATTTTTTGACCGCAGTTCTTCCAATAATTTTACACATGTGAAGAAATTGTCGAAATATTATATGTATGTCAAATGGTAAATAATGATATCTGAATTGTAAAACATCTGCCAACTGCAGTACCAAACTGGCTCTCAGTGTGACGCTCTTTCCTGTCAATCTTACGATTAGACAAGCACAAAAACTAATGCACACAATGAAGTAAAACTTCGTATTCCAGTTCACTAACATCCTGTGCCTATTACAGGCCGATTTTTAAATTAATTTATTCGCAATATTATTTAAATTAATGCAAAAATAAAAACACTCTAACAAATGCCACTTTCTTGCGAAATATCATTTGTTCAAACTTAGAATCCACACTTGTGGATTGTATATATTGATAGACTGCAAACCTTGGGGTGTGTTTGCACTGTCTTTGATTCTTCGAACAAAATCACAATGTATATATTGTAAGTAACACTATAGTTTTTAGACACGGGCGAAGCCGGGTAGGACAGCTAGTACATACATATATTATCGTCATCGACAAGGCTCAATCACTTTATATAGGCAGATATATGTACTCCTTTTTACTGAAGTGAGAGACTCATTATGGGTAATAGGATTTGAATTTTAAATAAAACAACAGTTTGACATTTTAATTTAAATTGTTGCTATATCTTGAAGCTTGGAATACGGCAGTTGTATTCGTAACAAGATGTCGATCAAACATTCACCACGGCTTCGTTTACACCGACGCACCCGATCGCTCCAATTTTTGATCACCCTGTCTAACATTTGCGGCTGTATGCTGGCGATAGCTTGACCAATGTTCCACAGTATGTGGATTAACGGCCTAGACTTGTGCTTTGGCATAGTCCAAAAGAAAATAATCCAGGGTTGTCAAATCATATGACTTCGGCGGTCAATTTAAAAATCCTCATCGAAGTAGTAGGTGTAGGATGCAATCACTGTTGTTATTCAAATTTTTTAACTTCAATTTGTATATTTTTTAAGTGAATACTTAGCTAGGATTACACGATTGACGCAAAAGCGTAAATTTAGCGTCAATAGATTTACGCCCGATTGATGTAGTTTTGATAGAAGCGTAAATAGATGTTTCCCCCCATTTACACGATTGACTTAAAAGCGTCAATTTTATCAACGTCAACCAAAATATCGATTGACGCAATTTAAAAAAAAGGGTCAACCGTCAACCGTACAATCACACCGTTTATACGATTGACTCTTTTTTAATTCAATCGAATTGACTATTGGTTGACGCTCCCTGTCATTAGTGCCAAATGAATTAAATAAATTTTTATATTTATTTCTTCGATTAGAATCTTAAAGAAAATGGCGTCACAAAGTGAAAAAAAAACAGCAGCTGCTTTGTACGTGTTTGCAGCATTTTACACTGATCTCTGGCTTTTCGCGGTGGTTAGGGGAATGAAAAGTCTCGTGAAATACGAAATCGCGTAAAGCGAGTCCGCGCAAAGCGAAGTATGAATTTCATGTATTTAGGGTGTTTGATTCCTGAAAGACGAAGTACCATATTTCAGCCGTTCAAATCGAATTTTGGTAGGCAAATGCATTTCGCGCAAAAGTGGCGCAAAGCGAAAGACCAGTGTAGTTATAAGCAGCAATCGGAAAAGAAGGCAGCAGAAAATTCTCGCGTTGTACGAATAGCCTGGATGTTTGAATGGCTGAAAACCCGGACAATATGTGCAGCACACAACAGTTTGTTGAAGGAATTCCGTGATAGTGAGAATCAGAGACATTTTTTTTAAAACTTTCTGCGGATGAATGAAACTACTCCCAATGAATTGTTGCATATGGTAACACCGCTAATTCAGAAACAAGACACAAATATGAGAAGGTCAACTTACGCATCTTGGCGTTTGGCCGTAACTTTGAGATTTTTAGCTACTGGCGACAGCTTCAAATCGCTCTCAATACTGTTTCGAATGGTACCATGTACAATGTCAATCATAGTACCTACCAGAAGTCTGCTAAGCAATACATTCATCATTTTCAGACGGCCATGAAATTGCAACTTTGGACATTGCTTTGGAATTCGATTTTTTACTTTCTGTTCTGTTGTTTCTTGAACTGTTGTTTCATTGTCTTGCATCATCACACCAGAAAATTGAATGCATAATATCGTCGAATAAAAATTTCTCACTCATCATGTTCAAAAACACTAGAAAATAAATATTTAAAAAAAAACTACATGTTCTTTGAAACGAAAATAAACGAGATATGTCAATTTGCCTACGAAATTGATCCAAAATTGACGCCTGTGGTTGACGCTCGAGTCGTCAACCACTGGTTGACGCAATTGAGCTGTTGGTTGACGTTAATGTTTTAATTAATTCGTTTACACGATTGACGGAATCGAGTAAATTTTGGTTGACCAAATTGGCGTAGATTGACGTAAAAAAATTGTGCCTTTACACGATTGATATCGATTGGAGTTCAGAAAAGCGTAAATATTGACGCAAAGCGTCAATCGTGTAATCCTAGCTTTATATAGCGATGTATGTATTTGTTTTGATAACGTGTTACGATAAATGTGTTACGATAAAGGGGAAATGATTCCATACAGGGGAAATATGTATACAGAAAACATCAGCTTGTGTGTCTGTCTATTTATCTATCTATCTATCTGTCTGTCTATCTATCCATCTATCTGTCTATATATCTATCTGTTGTCTATCTGTCTATCTGTCTGTCTATTTATCTGTCTGTGTCTGTCTGCCTGTCAGTCTGCCTATCTATCTATCTATCTATCTGTCTGTCTGTCTGTATGTCTCTCTGTCTGTCTGTCTGTCTGTCTGTCTGTCTATATATCGTTCAGTCTGTCTGTGATATTATCATTTCTGTCTGTCTGTCTGTCTGTCTATCTGTATGTTTGCTAATATTTCTATCTATCTATCTGTCTGTCTGTCTGTTTGCTGTCTATCTGTCTGTCTGTCTGTCTGTCTGTCTGCCTGTCTGTCTGCCGGCCTGTCTGTCTGTCTGTCTGTCTGTCTGTCTATCTGTCTGTCTATATATCTGTCAGTCTGTCTGTCTGTCTGTCTATATTAACTGATATTAACATTTCACCTGCAATTACGAAATTTTGTATGACAGGTACCAAAACCACCAGTTGTTAAGTAACTAAAATCGGTTGGGTAGTTTCCGAGTCTAAAAAAGACAAACATACAGACATTCATTTGTATATAATAGATGCACGTTTACGAGGTTAACCATTATTGTTATTCCTCAAATGGTGGCACTCTTCACTTAGCGTAAACTCTGTGGGTATCAATTAAAGTTGAATATCAAACGATCCTGATGCATTGGCACCTTTATGCATATTAAATGAACGTACATGTATGGGAAAATCACTGCACTGTACAAACAACTTAACACGTCTGTAGGTACTTGGTTCAATAAGCTAATAAACAAGTTCTGAGTTTGTCACATGAACATACACAATGTACACATGTCAATGATCTCGCAACTTCATTTAAGATACAAAATTTAGAATGTGTATATGTTTCAATAAATAATTATCACATAAATTGGTAATGGACAGACAACATTTGAAGTTCACAGTATTGCCTTATGTACATCGCTTCATTATTAACCGTAGTTAGTAACTACTTCTCAAAGAGAAAGTATCTTTTTAAAATCGTTCCAATAAAAACCTAGAGTACGGTTAATAATGAAATCAAATTTGGTGATTTTTGGTATATTTATTTTTCTGACGCTTTTTGTACAATATTTTGCCTCCGGTTACAATTGCAAATCGAGCGAAAATAACAGAACTGCACTCAGGCGCTCAAGGCGTTATTTGGATTTCATGAAAGCAACTCGTGTGTTTGTATGTTCAGTGAATTTGGTTTCCTTTGAATCGCATACTTAAAAGAATTCTCTCTACGCAGTTTCGTGTGAATATAAAGGAGAATGTGTTTACGTGGGGAGCTATTTGGGCCCATGCGTCAGGCTTCAAGGCCAACATGAATATGTTGAATGATAATAAGGCTCTGCGACCCTACCGCAGGGATACATATGAGGTATTGCGGGAGCTTCTAGACTTGTAGGTTGCACCAATAACATGACTTCAATTTTATTGTAACATTGGTATATTTTCCAAGACATGGATTAGATGGAAAGGCGTGTATGTTGAAAGCATTTTGTACAGCTACCAGAACCACCGATGGAAATATGGCAAATGGAATTTTATTTAAACTACTGCGGCATATATTTACGTGAGTAGACATTGTATACTTTGAAGTGGGAAACTCACGCAGTATATTATGCATAGAGTTAGTTCGGGTATTATGGTATACATGTTTCTATTTTGGACTTAACGGACAAAGTGTAAGATTTAATGCATCCAAATTTCGTAAGGTTCAATATAGAAGTACAAACTACCATTCAAATTCTTTAAGCAGGATTCTAATCGTTACTATATAGTATTTTGACAAAATTGTGCCCCAAACTCGAAAACCTTATTGTGAACTGTGGGTTCTAATGTGGCACACGGCACAAATAAAATTTAGTTGTTAAAACAAAACTTGCAGTTTTTCTATGTAGATGAAGTAGTGCTTTTTCCAAATAACTGATCATCTTGTTTCAAACAGAATTTCTCACTCCACTCAAAAAAAACTCGAATGCACGCGAAAACAAATTTTGAACAATAAAGTGAAAACATGGCCGGTTTCTAACTAGATTAAATAAGCATGCTCCTCTTACTACAGTCACTTACTTTTGATGTAAAAAGAGTTACCAAACTGAGCATAGTTTTCGAGAAAACCGCCTGTATCACATTACCCGCATATACCACAATACCCGAACTTACTCTATCTTACGGCGTTTAGTTTTATACTAGTAAATATACACATAGTATAACGTAGGCAGCTGTAGTTATAAGTCGTGGTTTTATTAGGTAGAAGAAGTCTTCTTTATTATTCCAACTGTCTGCTTTGAAGCAGACCTACCTATTCTTAAACAATATCTAAATGAACCTCAACGAATTGCAATTCTCATAGTTGGCAGATACACCCATTGATTGATTGCATTATTAGTTGGGATAAAAGTGCGTCCACACAATTAGTTATGTGCACGAAAGTGCATAGTAAAGGGTGATTTTTTAGCTGGTTTGGTTTTGGCAACACTGGTTTTGACAGCTGACGTGTGTTTAGTACCTTGTGTCACTGTCAAACAGCTTCAGTTTGGTTTGCAATTTAACCATGGATTGTCTTACAAATGAACAACGCTTGCAAATTATTGAATTTTACTATCAAAATTCGTGCTCGGTTCGAAATGTTCATCGCGCGCTGCTTCCATTTTATGATCGGCATTCTCGACCTTCTGAGCAGTCTATTCGGAAGATTGTGACCAAATTTCGCACCAAATTTACTTTGTTGGACATTAAACCACCAACACGTTTACGTACTGTGCGTAGTGAAGAAAATATTGCGGCCGTATCAGCTAGTGTGACAGAAGACCGCGAAATGTCGATTCGGCGCCGTTCCCAGCAGTTAGGCCTTTGTTACAGCACTTTTTTTTGCCCGAAATGGAAGTTCTTGACTTGCATGATATGTGTTTCAACAAGACGGTGCCACATGCCACACAGCACGCGAAACAATGGCGCAATTGCGAGGCGAGTTTGGTGAACAGTTAATTTCACGTTTCGGGCCGGTCAATTGGCCGCCTAGATCGTGCGATTTGACACCATTAGATAATTTTTTGTGGGGGTATGTCAAGGCTAATGTCTATAGGGACAAGCCCGCTTCGATTGACGCACTGGAAGCCAACATCCATGCATTCATTCGTGAGATACCGGCCGATATGTGTGAAAGAGTATGCCAAAATTGGACTCAGCGGATGGGCTACCTGAGACGCAGCCGCGGTCAACATTTGCATGAAATTATCTTTAAACATTAAATTGCAAGGTTCAAACTATCGATTCAAATAAATATTTCATTCATTTTTTCGAATTTTTTGTGTTTTTTTTTTAACAAAAGTATTAAATATCGGTGAACGGAAATAAGGATTGGATTTCCGTTAGTGTCTGTTGTTCAAAACCCGTATAAAACTATATTTTTTCTGGCGGATTCCAGTTCATAAATCTGCAGTGCGGCGTTAGCCTTAGTTTTTCCGTAACATCTAAGTATCTTTTAATGCTTCAGTTGCCTGATCACAACCCAGTCATTTGGTTACTTACTTAGTTGGCGCTACAGCTCGAGGTGAACCTGGGCCTGCTTCTCGCAACCATTTGTGTGTGCGTGTTATATTTTTGCATGGAATGGAATAGACCTACAGTTTTTTTTTGCCGACTCCGAACGGCGAGTTGAGAAGCTCAATCGTGACAAATGATACTCTTTGATGCTTGTCAGACATTCGAAAGAGGTGGCCACTGTGAAAAACTTTTAGGTGTTTGCGGCGGGATTCGAACCCAAGACCGCTGGCTCAGTAGTCCGACGCACTAACCACTTGCGCTACGGTCATTTGGTTATTCCACTTTTTTTCTTAATGACGTCATCAATCCTGTTTGGCATCGAATCAAACAATTTTTGTATATGGGGAATTGTTAAATCTTTATACCAGATGTCTTTCATTATACTTTCCAGTTGAGTAACAGATGTTTGCCTGGTCTCTCTAATTTTTTTGCCCATGTAATGCCAACAGTTTTCTCTAGGGTTAAGATCCCGGCTACCACCAGCCCATGGAAGAGAAAGAATCCCTGTCGTTTTGTACCCAAAATTAGAGAAAAGTAAAAAAAAGTGTTTAACCCTTACCGAACCATACAAAATTACACACTAAAAAGCCCATAGGTGGTACCCGGGTACCAAGTTTGAAGAAGAAATGCTATAATGATATCCGAATCGAGAGAAAGTGTCGGAAACGTTGCCAAAATTGTTGTAATGCTGTTTACGACCTGCATATTACACCTGCTCTGGTATCTCAAATAAACTTATAATATATACTACAAAAAAAAAGTTTCTATACAAAATGTACTAGGTGGTACCCGGTTACCACCCATGGTCACTTCCGCCATTGGTTTGAAAAATGGTAAAAAACCACATGTTTTTTTCACTTTTTTAAAATAACTTTTAGTTTTTATTTCTTAAAAATGATTTTCTAGAGATGTCATGGAATCTCAAAAAAATCGGATAAGTGGAAAAAAAAATTATTAAGATTTGAATGTCTAAAAAGTACCCGGGTACCACCTGTCGGTCGGTGAGGTAGGGACAAGTAGGGACAACATCGTTTTCTATAATTTTTTCTTATTCTGGGCATTTACTGAGCCTCTAAGGATAACAATTTGTCCAACACCAAATCTGGTTACTGCCCCCATACCATAATATAAGGGGAATGCTTAACGGTTGGTTAAATGCAATAATCTGAATACCGTTCACCTTTTCTTCGGTGAACCACCGCGTTCCCGTCTGGACCAAATAAATTGAATTTGGTCTCATTCGAAAATATCACTCTTGCCCTTTCGGCCTGAGCCAATTTGTATAAGTTTTTGCCCATTCAAGCCTTATTTTTTTCATTCGCGGTGTTAACGATCATTTATTGTTTCCCATTTTGCTTCTGGAGTGACCAGTTAATATCCACAGTATGTAGAAACCGGTTTTTTAAACAAATTCGCTGGATCAGACCCTGATCTCTAGGAGATGTCTCTCTGGGCCTTCCGCTTCCAGCTTTCCGAGCAATTGAGCTCTCTAGTTGAAAATTTTTCAAAATGTTTCGCACACTCCATTCATTAGACCCTAGTCGACTAGCAAATTCATGATTTGAGACTTTTTCCTTACGCAAAGCAACAATATACGCTTTCTCTTCCAGAGTTAACACCATTTCAAATCTTTGAATAAACGAACCCATTGTGACTAATAACCAAATAAAAAAAATACAGAGCGCTTACCAGTAGACTTGAAGGATATTCAAATAATTAAAATATTGGCAATAACTAAAAAAATATATGCTTATAAATTATTTCACCATACATAGATTGGCTCCCATCGGAAAGGAGAAAATACAAATTATTTCGAATGCGAGGGTTTTTTTTTGTCCACGGGTGTATGTATTTGACTAGTTTTAACCCACTTATTGCCGAGGTTTATATTTTTTAAATTTTGGTTTGGACTAAAATATCCAGTTTAAAATAGCTTCTCGGTGATAAATTAAGACATTTTTTTTTTTGAGTTTGTGTATAGTTAAGTCACTAATGGGCGTCCTTTTAAAAGGACGGTGGCAAAATGCACTACCAAATTTATATTCCAAAATGTTATTATTATATTTTTCAGATTCATTTTATTCATGTTCTATGTGACAAAAACAAATATTTTTTAACAAAGAAAACAATTATTAAAAAAATATCTTACAAAACTGTATGATATGCCAAAAAAACAATGTGACTTCGCATGTGTAATGTGACTTCGCATTTTCGACAGATAAAATTGGCTCTTTTGTGGCACCGAATGCAGCGCGTTAGGGTATCTTATATTCCACTAGAACTAGATGATCGTGTCCGTCAAATCGTGAATGCACATGAAGGTTCAAACTTTGTCTACTTAAACCCTGCTTGGATGATTTTTTAAAAGATTCCAGCAGGCCAGTTGCAATCTGCCTACGAAAACCTAGTTGATCCAATCTCTCCCCAATGTTTCGATGAAGATGCCACGCATTTTAAGTTGACATATCCAAACAATGACTTATTAGTGGAAAATACCACTTTTTTCCACGTAAAGACGTCCTGTACAAACTGATATTCTGATCAGCTCTAGCAACTCCTCCCATGTTGTCATTATACTTTTTTATTATCCTTGGTTGCTGAACATTTATTCTCTTTTTTCCCCTTTGTGAATAACGTTTGACTGTATGCGTTGCGAAAATCTCACAGTTGTTTGAAGCAATTGTCACGACGCTGTTGTCAACCCATTTGCAAATAACGACATTGTTATCCTCTGAGCATACGTAATCAAAATACCCTCGTGCCTTGTTTTACAGTATGGCGCAGCTCACTCTTTCCCAAGCCTATTTGCTCTTACCGTCATAGTTTCTCTCAAATTTCTTGACCGCAGTTCTTCCAATAATTTTACAGATGTGAAGAAATTGTCGAAATATTATATGTATGTCAAATGGTAAATAATGATATCTGAATTGTAAAACATCTGCCAACTGCAGTACCAAATTGGCTCTCAAGCTCAAATGTATATATTTTTCAGCTACGGGCATTGAAGCTCCTTGATAGGGCTCAAACCATTCAACATATCCAATTAACACGTGTATGGTAGCATATTTTGCCACCGTCCTTTTAAAAGGACAGTGCACTTTTTACAACAATAAACACATAGTGCACAATTTCAATCAAAAAATTTTTTTTATTGCACATAGACAATACCACTTTTACTTTTATTTTATCAAACCTTGTTCTTTTCACAAATCAAATAAGTTTTTCTTACTTTTGTTTCTCCATTCCACACAAAACAAAAAATTAAAATGTTTTCACTTAAAAATCAAGTGCAAGATCTCCGAACAGCGCTTTTGTCAATTTTAGTTGTAACTGCGATTATTGACAAAGACCAACAAAAAAAATGCAGAAGAAAACGTACTGTTGTCCTTTCATCGGCTTTGAAATAATTTTAACTTCTACTTCATCGATATTACAAAGTAGAATAGATTTTGCTACACCCGACCGCCAAATCCGGAAACGGTAACACTGTCTTCTCGTATAGACCTAGACTTTTATAATATTTAACTTTCACTTTCAACACTTCGTCTTGTTCCAAATTCTTTTTTCATATAGGTACATATTATACATACAAAATAATAAAAAATAAATGTATGTACGTACATACGTTATATTTTAATGAGAAACATTGTCAGAAGAAAATAGAGAACTATTCTTTAAGAACGTATTGACCTGTTTTGTCTTAGAAACGATAATGAAAATGTTTAAAATTGATTAGCCCTAATAAATAATTATCACATAACAGATCAACTTCAATAGTAGCACCCAGTCCACATTCGAAGTTCATAGGGGTACACCATTTCATTATTGACCGTAGTCACTGATTAATCGTTAGAAAAAAAGCGCTATTGTCGGCTTCTTTCATTTTTATCAACAAATAGTCAATAGTCAGATAAAAATGAAATTAATTTTAAAACTCTGCATACTTTGTTTAATATTAACGCTATTTGTAGAAAGTTTTGCGTGCGGGTACGATTGCAGGTCAATCGCAAATAATAGTACGAGTAGTATCGTCAAAAGTCGTCCGAAGCGTTTTTTGGACTTCCTAAAAGCATCTCGTGTGTTTGTAGGTTATGTGAAAATTTTGTTTTTAAAAGATTTACTTAAAAACCGTTACATCTCTTTATCCAGTTTCGTGCAAATATAAAGGAAAATGTATTTACGTGGGGAGCAATTTGGGCCCATGCGTCAGGCTTCAAGGCCAACATGAATATGTTGAATGACAATAAGGCTTTGCGACCGTATCGCAGAGATACATACGAAGTCATGCAGGAGCTTTTAGACTTGTAGGTTGTGTAACTGAAAATATATCAGAATAGATTTTAAACATTTTGGAATCGTTTACCAGGCATGGATTAGATGGAAAGGCTTGTATACTTAAAGCATTTTGCACTGCTACGAGAACCTCTGATGGAGAAATGGCGAATGGAATTTTATTTAAATTACTGCGGCATATTTTTACGTGAGTAGAGACGATATAATTAAAAGTGTTGGCTTTAAGTGTTTTTGTATCATCTTACACAATGGATTGTGACTTTCCCAGATAATAAGAATTTTTAGTCAAAAAATTTTTTACTTAGACACCGAACAACTAATCAGACAACATTGCGACACAAAAATTAAATAAAGTTCGTTATAGAATCGTGCTCTTTTATATGACCTCTTTTCGACTTGATAAATACATATAAAGTTAAAAAAATCTGTTCGCAATTCTGACTGGCCACCCGAGTTCTACATGCCAAATATCAAGTCGAAAGTTCTATAGTGTCGACGACAAGAGAGTAGATCATAAATATGAAATACGTAGCTTATTGATTATTTTTGTTCATCAATTATCACGCAAATCCTGTGTGATAATTGTTTATTTACCCTCATATGATTGTGTTGAGTTCATGTCGACATCCGATGCTTTAAGAATCTACAGTCGTTCCTGCAGGACCAATTTGAAATGGTATGACGTGTTTCAGCATTAATGGTATTTGGGCTACTATTAGATAAGGTATTCATCTACGAGATAGATGTAGATATAAACAAAATGAAGGATTATCTTGCCCTTCTGTATTATTTCTTTCACATTATCGGACATGTTATCTTTTTCTTAATAATATTTGTTTTTTTTTTATTTATATTTCAGGTTGAATGAGGAGGATAGTAAACACTTTCCTTATTTGAGGGACGAAAATTGCGATCAATTTCTCCATCATCATTGCCCGCTGACTTTCAATAACATTTCTCCATACACCGATGATGTTTGATAATGTGAAAAAAAACAACAAAAAAAAAATAAAAATTAAAAAAAAACTACATACTTACCTTTGTATTTATTTCATATTTTGGTTTATACTGAATGGGAACTGGGGTCGAATTACCGCATCCGTTAACGAGTTACTCGTCATCGAAATGTGACGATTTGGCATTACCGCTCACGTTATCGAGTATCATTTTACGTATCATTTACTCGATCATTCGATAAAGAGTCCTACTCACTCACTCGTTAACGGATGCGGTAATTTGGCCCCTGATTTACAACACAGAACTCCTGAAACTAGAACCCACTGCACATACCGATAAACCGATTAGGAATCGATTGCAAAAGTACCCCGTATAGTCTCTTAATTGTTTGTTTAAAAATAAAATGCAAAAAACTACAATTCATTTCAAAACTTCCACAGACATGTTCCAAATATCCTTCAAACCCTTAAAGAGGGCGATTTAGAATCATATTATCATCAACTGCAGTGAGTTAAGCATTAACTCTCACACGTAAGTCGCACGCACCCAGGTTAATTAATGAATAATATAGTACGTTGACAAAAAAAGAAAAGTAAGAACAATTTGAATAAACATTTTGATTTTGTAATTTTGTAATTTATTAAAATTTTCTTAACACAGTAAGATTTGTGTCAGATTTAGCAAATTTAATAATTAGGGGAGACTGGGGCACCTTTGAACACTTTTTCCTTTAATGAAACCTTTATAACACCAATATATTTGAATTATTGGACTTTAAGTTGTTCACACTTAAAGAAGTAAAATTAACCTTCAATTTAAACCAACATTAGTGTAAATTCAATAAAGGCTTATAATATATTTTATTTTTTATTTTTTAAATAAGTCGTAATGTTCAAATGTGCCCCAACCAGGGGCAGCTTTGAACAGGCCTGGGGCTTTTTTGAATTGTAGCTATTTTAATGGCTTATGACAGAAAATTGTTTAGCAAAAAGCTTATCTTATTCTTATTCCGCAAATACTGCACCGATTTACGTGAAATAAATTGTATAATAATCGTTATTTTCGTTAAAACCAGATAGGCTTTCTTTGTTTTTGTTTAAATGTTTTTTGTTCTTAAGAAAATGTATTTTTTTTATATTTTTATACCTATTTTTTTGAGACCGAAGCCAACAGCCATGCAGCAGTGGGTGACGTCATGGTGTGTGTATGTGTATGTAGCATATTTGAATTTCTGCGTATTTACTGAAATAGCATTCTATTGATGCATTGTGCCCGGCCTACTACGATAAATATGATTGTAAAATCATGTGCTCGCGCTGTGTGTAAAGCTATGTGCAGACGATATGTTCACTAAACAAATTTGTAAGCATTTGCTTGGGTGTGTATATGTGTTCAAATTCGTAACAAATGCCCATATGTTCATGCGGCGTATGATAGGTGTTCAGACGATATGAACACTTTGTCCCAAAGTTGCAAATTTTTGGGAGTGAACATATGTGTTCAAATGCGTTGTGTTCATATTTTCTCTCTGCATATGATTGGTGTTCACACGATATGTTCACTTGGTTCATATGACAGATATGTGCACGAATGTGAAACAAAAAACAATTTATTCTGATTTTGACATTACTGATGTTGACACTTGTTTTTCTGCTTTATTAAATAATAAAAAAATAAAATAATGTAAAAATTCAACAATGAATATTGGCCAGGTACATATATCTTCGAAGACAGCGACCACGACGACCAATGCGGTCAATTAGCACGGAAGCGGCGCAGCGTTTGGAAAAATTGAATCGAACAACGGAAGCGAGATGGTTTTCAGTTCGCCGAGAAGACAAAACTAAAATGCGGACATCGCGGACATGTTTTTGGCTATGTCTGCAAATTAGGGGTTCCACGAGACATTTGTATGTCAAGTAGAAGAACTTCTCTTGAAAAATGTCTCGTGGAGACGGGGAATTACATAAATTAATTAAATCCGGAAAACGTCAACCATTCAACGAATTTCAATAGGAATTTGTGGCAACCTGGCAACGCAATTTTAAAATATCAAATTACGAATGCGATCTTGGACCAAACAGTAATGGCGTAAAATGTGCTCTATGTGGAGAAAAACACACAGCAAACTACAAAGGTTGTGAAATATACAAAGCTCTCAAGGTTCAGAGATATCCTGCCTTAAGGGAAAAAAAACTGACTACCAACAAAAAGAGCCCCCGAGCTGAAGCAGCCGACACACCCAAACTTATGCACAAGTCACATCGAATGAGGTGGGGCTAAACACACAAAGCAAACAAACCATAAACGATCAATTACAAACTAACACAACGAATACGTCCCCTTCAAGGTTTGCACAAACTGTATCACATGGCACCACCTCAAATAAACAGAGCACCAGCACAAACGAACAACCATACATTAACAATGCAAACACATCTGACGATCTCACAGAAATAAAAATCATGATGAAACAACTCATAACACAAATTTCTAATATGATGAATATCCTCACTCTTTTAATGACGAAAATTAATGGACAGACACAATAAAAAATTAAAAATAATTGTATGGAACGCTGATGGCCTAATACCACATGCGTTGGAATTGAAACAGTTCGTCAAAGACAATTACATCGATATTGCCCTGATTTCTGAAACACACTTTACAAATAAAAGTTATCTAAAAATCCCAAAATACAACATACTCTACACAAATCACCCTAGTGGACGAGCTCGCGGTGGTGCGGCAATTATAGTAAGAGAAGATATTAAATACATAGAACTACAGAACAGAACACATACAATCTACGGCAATCCAAATAGAAGATTTACAAGGACCGCTTGTAATATCTTCACTATATTGTCCACCAAAGCACATAATCAGTACAACTCAATATACAGACTACTTCAAAACACTGGGTTCACGATTCATCGCAGGGGGAGACTTTAACGCTAAGCATACCGACTGGGGATCCAGGCTCACCAACAAAAAAGGAAAAAGCCTACTAGACGCGATAATAAAAGCTAATTGTAATCACATCAGCACTGGGGAACCCACACACTGGCCCACGGACACTAGAAAAATACCGGACCTCATAGACTTCTGCATAGTTAAGAATGTTCACCAAAAATACTTGACTATTAAATCGTGCCTTGAACTATCTTCTGACCATTCGCCCATTATAATTGAATTTCAAACAAACCCAAGACTGCAAACTCCCGGACTGCAGCTATGCAACCACAAAACAGACTGGACCACATTCCGCGAAATAATTGACGATAGATTAGAACTCCAAGTACCACTTAAAACATCAAACGAACTCGAAAGCGCCATTATTCATCTAAATGACACAATCCAATTTGCAGCAATAACATCAACTCCAGAGATTAAGACCAAACAAACCAACGGTTCGACACCGCAATCCATTAAACAAAAAATCAAAGAAAAACGGAGACTACGAAAGATATGGCAAATTAGCAGATCCCCACTCGAAAAGGCCAAATTAAACAAATCGACAAAAGAACTAAAAAAGCTCTTACAGACACACAATAATGACAACACCAATAAATTTTTATCTAATCTAACAGCGACGAAATCAACCAACTACTCACTGTGGAAACTAAATGAAAAACTCAAAAAAGGCTGCATCTATCAACCACGGGGTGATGCCTCAATTTAACAACACAAATAACAGGACAATAAAAGCATTCGACGTAAATGAAATAAAACACTTCCTCCAAAATAGACTGAATATTAAGAAGACACCTGGTTATGACATGATAACAGGAAGAATGTTAAAAGAACTACCCGATACGGCAATTAAATACCTAAGGCTTAATTTTAATTCTACTCTTAGACTTAACCACTTTCCAAAAGTTTGGAAAGTATCAAAAATAACCGCCATACTAAAACCAGGCAAGGACTCTACAAGATCAACATCGTACAGACCAATAAGTTTACTTCCAATTATCTCAAAGATATTTGAAAAACTGCTCCTTGACCGTATGGAAATAGCCATATAGCAAAAAAGCCTTATCACCGACCACCAATTTGGATTTCGTAAACAACATTCAACAATCCAACAAGTTCATAGAGTGACAAATAAGATCCTTAACGACCTGGACGAGCGAAGATATTGTGTAGCTGTTTACCTAGACGTTGCTAAGGCATTCGATAGTGTTTGGCATAAAGGACTCCTTCAAAAATTAAAACGATTGCTACCAGACTACTATCCCCTTATTAAGAGTTATTTAAACGAGAGATTATTTTATGTACAATACAATGACGGATATTCAGACCTATGCAAAGTAGACGCAGGTGTTCCCCAAGGAAGTGTTTTGGGACCAATATTATACCTCTTATATACAGCTGACATACCCAAACCAAGAAATCTAAACACTATGGTAGCGACAGTTGCAGATGATTTTTATGGTAGTAATTTTAGGCTTAGCTTATATTAAGTTAGTTTTAGTTTTTATTTTTAGTGTAGTAATTTTAAGAAACAGAAAAAAGAGACACCCATTGTACAAGGTTTAGCCACATTTTCCCTTAACACAAAAACCGAGGAAATTGTTGAAAACAAAAAAAAATATACACAAAAAAATACACCGTAGACGTAAGTTAGCTTAAAATAAATAAAGTAAGTAATGAGAACCAATAAGGTCATTTACAAAAAAGCTTAGTATAATTATTGTTATTTTAAGTTTATTTAAACAAACAAAATCTGTTAGAGTTTAAGTGGAATAAAATAAACGTTTAAAAAAAAAAAAAAAAAAAAAAAAAAACAGTTGCAGATGACACTGTGATACTTTCCTCCCATAATTGCCTTCAAACGGCTACCAACGTACTACAGGACATAATGGATATAACAGCGGACTGGTTCAGCAGATGGGGAATTCAAGTCAACGAAGATAAAACAATACAAGTCATCTATACCACCAAAAGAACCTTTAGCCCTCAAGCCATTTACTTAAACAATAAGCAAATCCCGATCCACAATCATGCGAAATACCTCGGAGTTCATATAGACAACAAATTGACATGGAAACATCACATAATACAAAAACGAAACCAAATCAAAATCAAATTTGGACAACTGTACTGGCTCCTGAAAAGAAATTCAAAACTATCAATTGACAACAAGCTGTTAATATACAAGACCATAATCAAACCAATCTGGACATACGGAATACAAATATGGGGCACCGCCAGTACATCAAATGTAGCCATTATTCAAAGACTCCAAAACAAAATCCTTCGGACAATCACAGATGCTCCCTGGTACATATCAAATGACAGTATACATCGTGACCTTGGCATACCTTCAATCAACGAAGAAATAAAGAATACGAACACACAACACATAAGAAAGTTGTCCACGCACACCAACAGCGACCTACAAGCTTTACCCTACCAAGAAACCATCATAAGAAGACGACTTAAGAGACGCAGACCCGTAGACCTTCAACAGCGATAATCGAAGAACCACAAAAATCATATCAAAAAAAAAAAAAAAAAAAAAAAATTAAATATATATATATATAAAAATATTATATATACATATTCTTATAAAATCAAACAAAAGTTTCAAGATAATGATCTTATTTTTGTATTGTTGTGTCCCGTGAAATGCATGTAAATGTAAATGTACAATCAATTACTGGATGTCCTATGAAGGACAGATGTAAATCTTTAACTGGGAAATAAAAAAAAAAAAAAAAAAAAAAATCAAATTGCAAACAAAAACAAGAACAAATCTACTGCAAAGTGAGCATACATTTGGCATATGCTCATAGTGTTCAAATGAGACAACGTGAACATATCTGTGTTCAAATGTCCGAATTTGCACAATAGTGTTCATATGGTCCCAAATGAGTTTGCACGCGACGTGAGCATACGTATGTTCCCGCTCGGTACGAGCCTCGTAACTGATGCCTCCCCATGCCATTAGTGAGCCTCCCTGATATCCGACTGTTGCGGTTATGGCACATGGAGCATACCGCTCATTTTGTCATCTGTATACACGAATGCAACCATCTGGTCCTCTTAAGCCTATTCTGCTTTCGTCTGAGAACAATACGTTCCAATTTACATATCCTTGGGCAAACCGAAGTCTTGCACTACGATGCTGTGGGAGTAATTCGGGGGCTCGGGCTGGACGAAATGATCCAATATTTTTTTCTGCCAGTCTTCGCGAATTTTTTACTATTGCTCTATCTTATGCTCGAAAACTAAATATCTAATTATTAAATCGAATCTTTAGTTCCTTATGTCATGGCACTTATTAAACTGTCTGCAAATGGGGTGTAATGATAGATCGCCTCCTCGTGGTACACCCTGGATAACGCTAAATGATCTATCGCCTGAGGAAGCCAGACAAGCAAGATAACTCTCCTGGCCATATTACAAATCATTCATTTAAATTTTTAAGCATAACAACAGTTAAAGTCATCACTATTCCTTCACCATGACTTATACAACCGGCACTCTTCAGCGCCAACTGACAAGGCGCATTGGACCTTCTGTTCGAATATGCCAACTTAATATCGAAGGTATAAGTAAAGCAAAAAGCGACTACTTATCGAAACTACTATTGACGCACAACATCGACGTAGCTGTTATCCAAGAGACACATACTGCATCGGACGCTGAACAAAAGACTAGAGGCGAAGTCGCCGGCTACTTCCGGATCGGATCCACTTACCACCAATCATACGGGACAGCAACCTACGTCAGAAATGGCATCGAGGACGTAAAACTGATAACCGAAGACTCCAGCAACAACATCTTCACAATCAAAATTCAAATTGGGGGCCTCCACATCGTAAAAATTTACAAACCCCCCGCAACACCGTGTCCATCTAATGTTCTCGAAGTTCCAGATCAACCCACAGTCTTCATTGGCGATTTCAATAGCCACCACAATATGTGGAGATATGAAAATAATGACGACAATGGTGACAAGCTCATGGAATGGGCAGATTTAAACCAAATGCATCTCATCTTCGACGCAAAAGACAAAGCCACCTTCTTTTCCCGGAGATGGCGAAGAGGTTACAATCCGGATCTATGCTTCGTCACCTGAGATGCGGAACACCATCCCCTCCCTGCCTCGAGAATAGTCTTACCAGACTTCCCGCAAAGCCAGCACCGCCCAGTCGTGATCGACGTCGGAATGCAAATTCCTATTACTACCTCCACACAGAAGCCGCGTTGGAACTTCACCAAAGCAAACTGGAACAGCTTCTCAAAAGAGCTGGATTCATGTTTAAGGTTCATCCCCCCTCTGCCACCAAACTACACCAGATTTGTAGGAATAGTCATGGCAATTGCCAAAAAACATATTCCCCGAGGTTTTCGCAAAGAGTACATTCCTGGATGGACCGCAGAAAGTGAACGACTATACGATAACTTCGAGGCGTCTGGAGACGCCGAAATTGGTAAAGAGCTGCTGAGATCGCTTGACGAGACTCGTAAAAAGAAATGGATATCAACGGCCAACAACCTTAATTTCACCCACTCAAGTAGGAAAGCATGGAGTCTCCTACGCAAACTCGGAGCAAGCAGCAGCTCCAAAATCACAAGCTCTAGTATGGACCCGAACAAAGTGGCCAACCGCATCGTAAACGTTGCTCGTGCCCCCGTGGATAAGGAACACACAGTCACCATAAAACGCGCGCTAAGGAACATCAAGAGCAATACCCCTCAGACATCACAGTTCTCGGGCAGGTTTACACTCAACGAGATTAGCACCGCCATTTCGGCAGTAAAAACAGGAAAGGCGGCGGGCTTCGATGGTATCTACCCGGAGTTTATTGCACATAGCGGTAATAATACAAGGCGATGGCTAGCGGAGTTCTATAGTAACATACTAGAATCAGGAGTAATCCCAACGGCGTTCAGGCGAACGAAAGTGATAGCCATTCTAAAACCTGGCAAACCCAGCGACGCACCGGAAAGCTACCGCCCGATAGCGCTCTTAAGTACCTGCTATAAACTACTCGAACGCCTTATCTATAATCGGATAAACCATAGCATCAACGCGATCGTCCCCGTCGAACAAGCTGGATTCCGTACGGGTAGAAACTGCACTGATCAGGTGCTATCATTGACCACACACATCGAGACAGGATTCGAAGAAGGGCTTAAAACATCCATTGCCTTTGTTGACCTGACCGCAGCGTACGATACCGTCTGGAAAGATGGGCTTATTTTCAAACTACTGAAGGCAATCCCGTGTCTGAGGATATCGCGTCTCATCAACAACCTACTCTCAAACCGCCTTTTCCAAGTCTTCATCAACCAGAATAAAAGTAGAGTAAGGAAACTCAACAACGGCTTGCCCCAGGGCTCCGTCCTCGCCCCGTTGCTCTTCAATCTATACATCAGTGATATGCCAGTAACCACATCGCAGAAATTTGGATATGCAGATGACCTGGCAATCGCCACTCAGGACAAGTACATCGCGAATACAGAGAGAACCCTAACCCTAGACCTTGAGCGACTCAATGTATATTTTAAACAATGGAGACTGTGCCCAAGCATGGCCAAAACAGAAGTCTGCTGCTTTCACCTCACGAACCAACTAGCCAATCATAAATTGAATGTTCAGCTTAACAACACCTCACTTAAGCACAGCCGTAACCCGAAGTACCTAGGCGTAACGCTAGACAGATCGCTCACATACAAACAACACCTAACAAATGTTGCCGAAAAACTAAAAACTCGCAACAACATCATCAAAAACTCACTGGATCAAACTGGGGTTCAAGTGCATCAACGCTCCGCTCTGCGGCGCTAGCGCTCGTGTACTGCACTGCGGAATACTGCGCTCCAGTCTGGTTAAACAGTGCCCACACGTGCAAGGTGGACAGCCAACTCAACAACACCATGAGACTTATATCCGGCACCATAAGATCAACGCCAATACGGTGGCTTCCTGTACTGAGCAACATCGCCCCACCTCAGCTGCGCCGATTAAACACACTTCTAAGGGAATACTCTAAAGTGCTGGCCAACGCTGAATTACCTATCCACGACGACATTGCTAAGCTCCTCTCACGCCATCAGAGACTTAGGTCTCGGAACCCAACCATAAGGCTCGCCCAAGAGTTAGGACATGTTGCTTTCAACCTGAACTCTACTTGGGCAGCGAAATGGGCAGCATCAATGCAAGCTGATAAAATCATCATTCGGAATCCACCATGCCAACTCTTTGGGTTCGATTTACCGCGAAAAACCTGGACTATGCTCAACAGGATCCGAACTGGCCATGGAAGGTGCGCAGACACGATGTTTAAATGGGGAAGCTCAAACTCTCCCGCTTGCGACTGCGGAGCTCAACGCCAGACTATCTACCACATTGTTGCGGAATGCAACAAACGATCCTACCCAGGGGATATCCAAGACTTCGCTGATGCCAACAACAACTCAACTGTGATAGACTGGCTACAAAACTTAGATGTTGTACTATAGCTTTGACTGCAATATTATTCATGTTTGCTAATTTAAAATGATTTAATGTGATTATATATGTAATATGTGTTTGTGTACATGTATGTATACGTACGCTGTTAATATAAAAAATAATTAATGTAATATGTTATCCATACGCTAAATAAACTTATTAAACTAGAATCAAAGCCAAGCATTCGTGGCCTTATGTCATGGCACTTATAAAACTAACATGAAAGTTAAGCATTCCTCGAAATGACAAGCATCCACAGTGTATTTCAAAAAGGTATGATCTTACCTGCCGAATTTTTAACTTCACTATTACTCTACAAAAACTAAAGATTCGATTTGAAAAGTTTTAATATTTTTTTTTGTGGTGGGCCTTATAGCCACTTCAAAAACGAAATAAGGCCCGCGGGTATTATTTCCCTTTTTTGCATTTTTTTTGGGAAATAAGACCCGCGGGCCTTATTTCCGCGGGGGTTATTGCACTGCACCATTCAACTCCTTATGCTATATTCTAATAATGTCTTCTTTACGAAACAGTCGCCTTTATTTACCAAAACCGATTGTTTGAAAAGTTATGGATTTTTGACGCATCTTTCATAGAACAAAAACCACTGTTTTTTTTATCAATTTAGTGTTACAAACTGTTAAGATATACTGCTTTTAAATACTGCAATTCCTGCGCTGCTATTATCGCTATTTCACTTTTGTTTTATTTTCGCCAAACAGAGGTACTTTTAAACGTTGCAACTCTTCGTGTAACTTCATTCGACTCTTTTTTGACATTCCTTTTCATTTTATGTTCACATTTTATTTAGTTTTGTTGCAGTGCTCATTAACCATTTTTTATTCGGGAAAATAGATAAGGACATTGCTTTGACCATATAAAACAATTTTTTTCTCCAAAAAGCATACGCTCAACTGAAAAAAATCATCAGAAACTAAAATGTAAATTGACAACATAAGACGAACTCACTCGTAAGCGACGAACATAATAATGAAAGGAAATGTCAAAAGTGAATGTATCGACGATAACCACAAAGAAGAAACACCGATATCACTACGACTGGAGCTGCAGTCCCAGCGATTCTGTCTACCCCGGCCACCACATACGTTTCTCTTCTACAAGCTCAAACAAATGAGTAATCCCGTTTATATGCAGAGTTGAAGCCAGCTTCAACCTAGGTTGAGATGCATATAAACGCGAAGCTGAGTCGAAGCTGGTTTGACTGGACTCGACTGAGCTGCGAGAGCTCGGTCGGGCTGAAAAAATGCATGTATACCTGGGTTGAGTGGTTGAACTGACAAGTTGTCTCTGTGTGTGTGTGATCTCTATGTTTGTGTTTTTTGTTTGCGTTGTTTGGAGTGGGAATTAATTTTCTTCTGATTGTGTGTCTGTTAAAGTGTGTTAAGATATCTGTCAGTTCAACCTCGTTTGAGAATTTCAACTATTCAACTATTCAACTCGGTGTGATAAAATACCTAGGTTGAAATCTCAGCTGAGTTTCAACTCGACCACTCAACTCTCCTTATAAACGGTGTAAGTGACAAACAAACGAATCCCAAGCAAGAATTTTGTTAAAATACATTGCAGTCAGCAATCGTTTAAAATTTTAAATAATAATTGCAATTTAATTGTTAGAAGACTGAGTATTTTTCTTGTGGTAGAATTTGAGTCTATAAACCCAAAAATATAAGCTTCATACTAACGAAGATATCATGTTTTGTATGGTTCTATCTTTAAGTACTGTGAGCATTTACCGGTTCACTGATTTATTTATTTATTTATTTTCGTCAATCAAGTTTCATACAACTTTTAAGAGACTACAGAATAAAAAAGAAAAAAAAGAAAAAAATAGCAATCATAACAATTCCCTAATAATATTCTTAAGAGCTAATCTATTAATATTAAAATCTATAGCATAATCGAATTGATTATAGGTAATACAAGCAGATGTAATTGGATTATTTCTCGCATAATTTGTAAAATGGTAAGGAACATGTAAGAAATCAAACTCTCTTGGTCGTAAGCTACGAGATGGTGCATAAATTTTAAACATTGAAAGTAACAGCGGACAATTTATTTGACAATTTAAGACATCAAAGGCAAAAAGTATCAAATATAATTTTCTTCTTGAGACCAACGGTTTCAATCCAATTAATCTACATCTGATCTCATACGTAGATTCAACAATTAGGTCGATCGAGTTTATGCCACCCTAATTGCTTCCCATGGATTTAAGTGTCACTCGATAGAAAATTATTCCTATCCGGTGGAATATTATTACCGTTATGTCTAACAATAATTATCACCATGTTGTTATCTCTATGCGGTATGTACTTTAATATTTGTCATCTATTGACACTTACTCAATTTATGAAAATCATTGTAGATTGAATTACTTTATAATGTCATCTAAATCAGATATCGATTACAACTTTAAGAGAACGTACAGCAGCGGTCCGATTTGTTACGAGATTCCATAACGAAATACACATATGTGTAGAAGTACTCATACCCATGAGCTTATAATGAAATTTTTAGTACTTCTTATTTTATTTACGTTTTTAATATCTTTTACGAGCGGCCTCAAGTGCAATTCAGTGGCTGACAATAGCACAGTGCTTAGTCGTGGAAAGCGCTATTTAGATTTTTTGAAAGCAACTCGAATATATGTACATATTATGTCCAGTGTTTTTTTTTTTTTTCTATAATTTCTGTTATAACATATTTTCTCTATTTTTACTTAGTTTCGTGCGAATATTAAGGAGAATATCTTTACGTGGGGAACGATATGGGCTCAAGCTATTGGATTTAAGGCCAACATAAATATATTGAATGACAACAAACTAGGGCGACCATATCGCCGCGATACGTATGAAATTTTGCAGCAACTATTGGACTTGTAAGTCATACACCTAATTGGTGCTCCTTCAAAATTAGCTAACATTTCATAATTTCCAGCCATGGATTTGATGGAGAAGCATGCATTCTGAAAGCGTTTTGCATATCGACACGGGCCTCGGATGGACATATGGCGAATGGGATGTTATTTAAATTACTGCGATATATATTTAAGTAAGTAATTTGTGCTTTATAACATGTTGAAATATGGTGGCTGGGGGTGGGTTGATGACAAGAAACAAGCTTTAACCGATTCAAGCGAAATGAGTCTTTGGATTAGGCAAATTACGAAACTACATCAGTGTAAGATTTGGTAGATAACACTTTTAAAAAATGTTCTCACATGGGTAAAATTTATTTTAGAACTTTCAAAATTTAAGAGTGCATAATTTTGTTTTGCTATTTTTGTCTTATGAAAGATACATAGGTAGTATTTTGTTTCATAATGGTATCTAGTTAACACTAGCAAGACGGGAAAATCTTCTTACCAATAAGGACGCCAAGGGTCATTTGACCCCATGCAATAAAAATGTAGATTCTGATCTAGTAAATCATTTAAAAGTGCTAATCAATCAGTGAACGAAGTAATCAGCTTTTGACTGATTACATTTTCCACGTAATGGATTTTTACAAATATCGCACATATAACTAGATTTATTGTTACAGCTGGAAATATAACAGTGACGTCTTTTACCTGTACCTAAAACTTAAAAAGAAATGTGAAAAATAACACCATATGGGTTAAATGACCGGCGCCGACCTTAGGTAGATAATATGTTTATTTAATTCTTTATGAAGATATGGCAATGAAACTATATGTAAATTTAAATTTAAACTATTTTAATAAAAGTCACAAGAGAACATGCCATAAAATTTACAACTTTTAAAATAATAAAACGCTTAACTTCAAGATGGGTCAAATGACTCCCGCCCGTCTTGCTAGTGTTAAGTTTCAGGCCTTCAGTCAGTTATAATGTTCTCCAGTCTCTTTGTTGGAACTACATACATACGAACATATATGGTATATAGGGTCACCCGAGAAGAGATGTAATTTTAAATTTTGTACCATTATTGAATTGTCAATATTCAGCTATTATTGCGGTAACTTCGAGGTAGTAAAAACTAGGAGGTACAACTGGTGTTCGTCCGGTACGATCAGCTGAAAATATCGCCGACGTAGCTGAGAGTGAGACCGGAAACACAGATATGTCCATTGCGAGACGATCACTGAAACTGGGCCTATCCGCAACCACTTTTCCCCGCATTGTGCAAAAAGATTTTGGTCTACATGCACATAAGATGCAGCTGACCCAAAAATGCTGGCTTCTATGGATTTAAAATAACATCTGGACAAAATCTGTACGCAATGTCGGCAACTGGCTTATGAAAGATGGCGTAACCTTGATACGCATAGTCACTTGGCCTCAGATAAATCGACGTAAAACTTACAGCTTGCTAAAAATTAACAGAGCACATATCGGCATCCTAGTATTGACAGGTCATTGTGCAATAGGCAAACACGCTAGCAGGCTTTGAATTCTCGCCAATGACTTTTTCACAACTGCGTGGATGAGGAGGAAGAGGAATCCCCCTATCACCTCCTATGCAGCTGCCCAGCACTCTCCTCATTAAGAAAAAGTATTCTGGGAGAATATTTCTTTACAGACCTACATACAAGATATTTCCTCAACGGATATCAATAAAATGTGAAAACTTATCCAATTCACAAGTGGGCACCGTAGCGCAAGTGGTTAGTTCGTCGGACTACTGAGCCAGCGGTCTTGGGTTCGAATCCCACCGCAAACACCTAAAAGTTTTTCACAGTGCCCACCTCTTCCGAATGCCTGACAAGCATTCAAGAGTATCATTTTTCATGTAAAGCTTCCCAACTCACCGTTCGGAGACGGCAGAAAACTGTAGGTCCCTTCCATTCGTGCAAAAATATAACGCACACACACAAATGGTTGCGGGAAGCTAGGCTTGGTTCTACCTAGGACTGCTGAAGCCAAATATTTATTTTTTTTATCCAATTCACAAAATGGTTCCAAGAGGTACCGATAAGAATGAGCTCATGTGGCAGCACAATGGACCTGCTTTAGTCTAAGTAAATCCTGAATAGCCACCTAATATGTAAGTATGTATAATTAAGATATCATGGAAGTTAATAGATACGTTTTTTAGGCTTCCTATTAGGTCTGTTTGTTATCTTTTCTGTGTAAGGCCCAACATCGGTGTCAAATCCTAAATAATTTAAGAAGTGGGGGAATATACTCTCAGCCAGTGGAAATTTGTTTTTGCTTTCCCCTAAAATGAGGTTTGACGGTGTTGTTCAAGCTTACCCAAAGAAAAAGACAGTGTAGGAATTCGTAAGGTGGGGAATTTTTTTACTCTCTCATTTTCCCCTCACAAGACAAGAAATTCGTAAGAACTTACGAATTCGTACGAATTCGTGAGTTACCAAACAGACCTATTATGAAGTCGCTGGGTCTAGTTATTTTTAGTCTTCATCTCCTGTTCTGAGTATTTCTTTCCATGGCAGTGAGATAACTTCGACGTTTGTGTGAACTAATAGTTCCATGTCACGTCTTTTACTTGTATTCGTTACTTTTTCTTATAGTGATTCCATTTTAAGGTCTCGGCAAATTACAGAATAGGGTTTTTGAGTTATTACAATGTTTGATTTCTTCGACGTCCCCAAAGTTGTATAACATATATCCAAATAGATTTTATTATCAATCCATCGATTTCTCAAACACTTTTTTTCAATATGCAAGGTTATCGATCTGGGTTGAATTACAGCACTCGATAACGAGTTAGTGAGTAGGACTCGTTATCGAATGATCGAGTAAATTATAATTGAATTTAATTTTATTAGACTTTTTTGGGGGTTTTTTTGTTTTACATAGTTGATATAAAATTGTTTCGTTTTAGTTTGTAATTATAGGCTGTAAATTATAAGTGAAATAATACTCGATAACGTAATGCCAAATCGTTACATTTCGATAACAAGTGACTGTAGGATGTGCATTTTTGATTTCGGGTATTTTTATTACCTGTATAATTTTCTTTAATTATGCTAGGTTTCCAATTGTCGATTTGAAATTGACAAATGTCGTATTTTTACGTTAATTAGAAAATTAGCAAGTGGAAATAATGAAATACTGCTTATTTATCATTATTTCCAATTGCCAATTTTCTAATTGACCTAAAAATACGTTGTTTGTCAATTTCAAATCGATTGAATGTGTAGAATGTAGAAATGGTGTAGCTTTTTTTTTTATAATCTACACACGCTAAGGAGGATACGAATACCCTTATAATGTTTACACACAGCGCGAGCACATGAAGGACAAGTACGAGAGACAGACAGATCGGCGTAATGATAGGAAACTCAGATGTTAGGTTTCAACTAACTCTCTGGGTGGTGTCCAGGATAACTGGAGAGTTGTGTACTATTAAAAGTTATGCCATTGCCTATGATTCACAGAATTTTTTTCCAGATGTTTCCTATTATAGTTTGTGCGATAAATTTCTTCAGCCATACCATCCTACTGCCAGTGTTATGCCTTCGCAGTAGGTTTTGATATAAGCTTCTGAAACTGATCAACTTATTTTTATTTCGTGAGAAATAAATGTTTCAACGACATCTGGATTTGAACCGCGAACCTTCAGCGTGACAAGCGACAAAGACTACCACTACGCTACGGCCACCCACAAACTTTTATTAAGGATACCTATTGAAGATGTACTGAAAAGTTGTCCGATGAAAGTTCAAATATTTTACTGTCAAATCTTTTCGTACAATATTTTGATTAGGTAGGTCCACCAGTGCTGAGATATTTGCATTTGCTTTGTAGACTTTGAGTAAAATGTTTATCTTTGTGTGCGATATCCTTGAACCACCGTCCATATGCGTTTAGCGTTGAAGTCGCACGCTGCTAGAAATCTGTTGCCTGGTAATTTAATTTATTGGATCATATTTTGTTCAAAGTTATAAGACATACATTTCTTTTCAACCTTCTATTTGTATTGTTGTCGTTTGATTTTTTTTTTTTTTTTTATACAATGCTCCGCAGTTTTGTCATCTTCTATGCAAGAGTTTCAGTTTCTTAAATAAAACGAACTTTGTGTATGTTATGTCATATTAAAGATGTCCAGGCCCAGTTAAAAATCAACTTTTTTTTTATATTATTCCTACACTTAAGGCTTCTTTGGATTTGTTATTAAAGGGTTTAATGGCTCTTTTAGTCCGGAGAAGATAGCTTGGAGTCAATAAGGTGATTTAATAGCTATTTGGATTATCCGTGAGTATGGATGGAACACCTATCACTCCTGAATCGAGGATAAAATTTGCGTTTTCTTTACAAATCCAAAACCTTCAAAGAAAAAACAAAAATTATTGTTCAAAAAATATAAAAAAATGTTTCGTTTAGATGTAAGTACATTCATACATTAAAATCTAATTACCTTTATTTTCATTTTTTCATGCAGATTAGATGATCACGACCGGCAACATTTTTCTGTTTTGAAGGACGAAAATTGTGACCAAATGCTTCATCGGTTTTGTCCGTTAAGTTTCAATAGCATTTCACCATTCACCGATGACATATAAAGTTTACATATGTATGTACGTACATGCATGGATTGTATTGCAAGAATAAATATATAATTCACCACGGTTTATTTTTTTGCTACTAGTAATTTTCGAATATCTTTCTTTAAATCTTTCTTTAAATAATAAACTAAATAAAAGATGAAAAAATGTCTTTGCTTTTGGTTAAAAAAAAAAACCGGCCTAGTGCGAGTCAGACGAAATCAACGTAAAGGTAAATAATATTGTAGTTTTGTTCTTGGCAATTTCATCAATAGACCATGATAAAGAATGAAAAAACGTCTAACTAAATCGGAAAGAAATTAATTTGTGATAGCTAAAAATTATGTGAACAAAAGTATATTTTATTGGGATGTTTCCAAAAAATGTATACATACATAATGTACCTATATGTATAGTTTTTTGGGACAGATTTGTAGGCTGTGCTCTAGTTTCCTCTTCGATACACAAAAACGAAATCATTGCCAAAAGTATGCGCAGGACCACTGAGGTTCGAGGTTCGAGTCTCCGAATTTGCAAACTACAGGTGTTTAAAATGACTGGGGCAAAGTTGTCTTTTTGGCTGAAAATAAATTCAATTTGGATGGTATTCGACAGAACAAAAACCGTAACCGTCTGGTCCGTCCAAATTGAATTTATTTCCTTCCGAAAAGACAACTTTGCCCCAGTCATTTTAAACACCTGAAGTTTGCAAATTCGGAGTCATCTTATCTTTGCAAATTGTAGTCGCTGTTGCTTAGTTGCAGGATTGAGCGATGTTTTTTTTATTAGTTTTCTTAGCTCTATGTATTGAGGACTCATAATTGGGCGACGAACCGTTGATTTGCTGGTAGTAACCACAGCTAATGCCCTGATGTTGTTTGTAGAGTGAGCCTAATTGGATGCTGACATCTTAGTTTTCCGCTTGTCTTGCGGCGTTAACACTGTTTAAATTCATTCTTTGTAATTGCTCCCATAGGAATCGCGATTATTAATGTTATTTTGCACAGTACGTTCACTCCGCTCTATTTTACGGGCTATTTTGCGGTTTGGAAGACCTTCCGAATGGTAAGCATCTATTTTTGCTCTTTCATCCAAGGTTAAGTTTTTTTTTGCCCATTTCTTTCTTAAGTAAATGACAAAAACTAACTTTAATCACAAATTAATATTTCACTGCAGTTTGCTCGATTACTCTTTGTCTATTAACTAAATTTTCCCGTGCGTGAACCGAAAAAATGCTACAATTTTGACATGGTTGAGGAAAAAGAGTGCAAAAGTCAGGAATAAATGTCACATTAGAGTGACATTCAAGCTACGATTCGTCATTTGTCATTTTCGAACAAATGGCGATCACACGAAATGACTAATTTTTGTCGATTTATCTGTTTTGCGATCAGACGGTAATGACCAATGAGAAAAATATAGCTACTGTCATTTAGTGTTTTTCTCTCGGCGAAGACGCATACGTGCGACTTTTTTAATTAAATTAAATAGCAGTGAAAAGTAAAAAATGTCAAAAGGAACTTTTTCGATGTTGGTGGAAGAAATTGCAAAGACGGCGTATTTAGCAGCGTATGTGCTGGAAAGCAGTGAAGATGATCTTGATTACGAGCCAACGCGACGAAAGCGGAGTATTTGGCAAAAGAAATGGTTGAGCCGTCGCGTCGCGAGAAGAGTGGATTTTGTGCTGGATTACTACTCGAATTGTGCGAAGAAGAAACTGAACTATATCGCAATGTCCTTCGTATGTCAGCCAATCAATTCAATCGAAAAACACATCGAAAAAGAGAACACAAATATGCGAGAGAGCGTTTCAGCAGAAGCACGACTGGTAATCACGCTGCGTTACGGCCACTGGTGAGAGTTTTCGATCGCTGCGATTCTTTTTCCGCGTATCGTAGCCAACGATAACGTGCATCAATCCGGAAGTTCTCGACGCTATTTACAAAGGTTATTAATTAATTACATGTCCGTATTAAACACACAGATATCGTATAAAATGCTGCGTCATTTGTCATTTGCGTAGAAAAATGGCATGGCATGAATTTCGTGCCTTGACGTTTTATGAAGGCTGCCATTTAAATGACGCAACAGCCAAAAAGTTTAGTCATTTGTCCTAGGCGTCAAAAGAGCAATCACACGGCCATTTTTTTTCCGTCATTTTAATGGCAAAAAATTCATGTCATTTGGTCCGCCATTTTCCTAGTCATTTAAATGACACTAACACAGAACGACATTAAAATGACGGCTTTGTGACGCGATTTTTACGTCATATTATTTGAGCAAGTTGTGTGTGAAAGCCTTACTTTTCTTTGTCGGGGTGTAATTTGTACAGAGTGGTCGCCGTGGCCGTGGTGGTTAGTGCGTTGGACTGCCACGCAATGCTGCCCGGGTTCAACTCCTGGCCGGGTCTAACACCTAAAAGAGTTTTTTCACGGTACCACCTCTTTCGAATGCCTGACAAGCATCAAAGGGTATCATTTGTCACGATTAAGCTTCTCAACTCGCCGTTCGGAGTCGGCAAAAAACTGTAGGTCCCTTCCATTCGTGCAAAAATATAACACACACACACAAATGGTTGCGGTTCACCTCGAGCTGTAGCGCCAACTAAGTAAGTAAGTAATTTGTACAGAACAACATGGATTCGTTAGAAACAGGTCTACTGTCACAAACCTGTTAACATTCTCCCATAACTGTTCCAATGCCTTAGAAAGTGGTCATGGGGTGGACTGTATGTACACTGACTTCTCCAAAGCTTTCGATCAGCTTTCTCATGATATTATTATCTACAAACTCGAGGCGTTAGGTTTTCCCCCAATATTTATTTCGTGGGTTGGCTCTTACCTCAAGCAGAGGTCATATCAGGTTAAATTTAGAGGTTGTCTTTCAGACTCCTTCTTAACAGGATCCGGCGTCCCTCAAGGGAGCCACCTAAGTCCACTTTTATTTATTCTTGCTATCAATGATGTTCCATCAATCATAAAACATAGCAAGACGATATGAAGATCAGTAAAGCAATAACAACCATAAATGATTGCAGACTTCTGCAATCAGATATTGATAGTTTCAGTACCTGGTGCTGTAAAAATGGTTTAGTCCTTAACCCACTCAAGTGTCAGTCCATGACTTTCTCTAGAAAACGGGTACCGACTATTTTCAACTACTTGATATCGAATCACTCTCTCAGTCGGGTCTATAGTTTTAAGGACCTGGGTGTTTACTTTAGCCCTGAACTTGATTTTAAAGAGCATATAAACCACATTGTCAATAAATGAAATTCAATGTTAGGTTTCGTTAAAAGATGGTGTAAAGAATTTAAAAATCCTTTTGTCACTCTCTCACTATTTAACAGTCTTGTCCGTCCTCACCTCGAATATGCTTCGCAAGTATGGACACAACGTGCGCAATCCGTCACAACGTGCGTCTGCAGATGCATATTAATCCGGAGATAGAAGACGTCTTAAATGTACGATATAATATTCGTAGATTAAGTAGAACTAAACCTCACGAACATGTTATCTGACAATTATGAGAACCAGTATTTAAATTTAAATACCTTCTCAAACCCAAACTGAACGTTGAAACTAAAATCATTTGTCGATCTTTCTTTGATTGGTCATGATTAAGGAGGTGTTTTTGGTGCGGTTAGAATCCCACACTACTCTGGGTTTCCAACCCCACAGTGTCTTTCGAGATCTTCACCTTCGTTAAAAAAAAAAAAAAAAAAAAAAAAAGTATGGACACCTTATCAGAAAAATCTCATTACTCGTATTGAAGCCGTCCAGCGACGCCTCATTCGATTCGCATTGAAAGGTCTTCCCTGGGACGATCCTTTTAACCTCCCCCCATATTTGCATCGGATAAAACTGTTGCAAATGCAGCCTTTGGCTCAAAGAAGGATCAATAATGATATAATTTTTATGCATCAACTGATCTCAGGTCTGATTGATGCACCTAACTTATTATCCTGTTTAGGACTAAACTTTCGTGGGCGATCGCATTACCTGCGTAGTATAGAGTTACTGCATGTTCCTCATCACAGAACAAATTACGGGATGTATGAGCCTATTAGCCGCATGAGTAAAATCTATAACTTAAATGTAAACATTCTTGACTTTAATCTTAACAAGATAACACTTAGAAATGTATTGCGTAATGTAGTTCCTCACACATAAATACTATTATAATAATGTATATTTGTTCTCGTTATTTGTTTATTTATTGCTAGTGGTAGTGTTGAAATGTAGCGTAGCCTAACCACTAACACCAGCACTAAATGATGAGCCTGTTGATGCATATTTTGACCTGACAAATTTCTGCTTATGGCTGTTGCTTGTATTAAGCACACCATGACACAGATCTGATAGTGTGTTAATAAATATTTAAATGACGCGAAAAAATGGCCGTGTAATCGTAGCTTTAATCAGTTGATCAACTGAATTTATTGACGTGAATTTCTCCAAAACTATACAACTTATGAGATTCGCTATAGTTTTCGTTTAATATTTAGCTAAATCTTTTTTCATATTTTTGCCTTCAGTTGTTTCAGTGATCAGGGGGGGAGGATGGTATTTTTTCACACAGTTTAGGTAATAACACCCAAAGTTTCCCCAAAAAAAGAATTACAAGATCTGGGCGGCCAATTAAGATCATCATTTTGGGAGATAACTCGAAAAACCATCAACTGCCGTGAAAGAAGTAATTGTTTCGTTGGTTGTGAGGCAAGTGGCACCATCCTGCCCACATCTATAGCCCCAATTGCGGCTACAAAAATTGGGTGCATCTACCACAAAAAAGCAGGATCTATCTGACTGCCAAGTTCAATAGTTATCGAATCATAACTTGCTAAGGAATATATATATATATAATATATGGCATAGCTTTTCCATAAAAAAATCAGAGGTAAAAGTCAAAGGTAAAGTATTTTATAAATTCAAAAAATATGTTGGAAATTCAAAAAACAACCCAATCTTTAAACTACACGAGGAAAGATGGACATCTTTTTAAATTTCAATGACCACGAGAAAGCCATGTAGACCTTAAAGTTTAATCTAGTAAATCTTAACTAATTAAAAGTTAAATCTGTCAAAGTAAAACAATTAAAAAACTGTAGGAAAAGCCTTAAGTCTAGAAGTTCTAACCGTTATAGATCCACTATGGCTTTTACGGACTTAAATTATTATTATTAGTTATCCGATAGTTTTAATTTAATCGGTAAGTAGATGAAGATAACAAGCGCCAAAAAATTTGGGATGCAATAGCAAACACACAACGGTAAACCTACCAATCAGCAGAATAACAATACATTCGGGAACAGCGTGTAAAAGAAAATAGACTTCGCTGTGCGCTGATTGTGCTCAAATAGCTTTTCTGATTTTCCCAAAAGTAATATTTTGTACACGTACTGTTCATCCACTTACCAATTCCGCTTTTTTGATTTACAGACATATTTCATCGCAAACTTTCACTTCATCTGATTTTTTTTTATTTGTCAAATCGAGGTGCTTTCTTTTAGCCATTTGTTTCATCTACGAATAAGTCAGCAATTTTAAAAGCATAATTGGAACGAAATACCATTGGCTATTAGCCGTGTTTTTTTTAAACGTAACTAGACAGCAGTTGCTAGCAAAATTAAATTTCACACGTAAAACAACTACAACAACCAGCTGGCTACAACTCTTGATTTTGTCCCCAGCCAAAAGCAACTGGCTAGGAGTTTTGCCATGTCTCATGGCCAGGTGGTACTGAAAGCGATTTGTTCTGTTCTTTTAACATTTGACAGACTACCGTGTACGAAAATTATATTATTTCAATTACTAAATGATGTTTCACAAATAAAATGAACTATGGTGTGATTTCCTACCTCTTTTTGTAAGTTAAATAAATTCTCGAAATCAATTGTTTTTTCAAAAAATAAAAAAAAAAGACAATTTGGTTGAATGCCAAATACTTTGATAGTTGACACTTAACAGTTGATTTCAACTTGGAGGTGAATCGGCTGGGTTTGGCTGGCTGGAAATCGTCTAAATGAACGACTGGCTAGCAAGATTTCAAAAAACACGGCTATTATACGCAAATGGAGCTGGATAGCGAATAAAAAATCATTGATTTGCAGAGATATACACTATTGCTAACATATGTATACCAAAATTAACAGGCATCATTGGTTCGCGATAACATAGCTAAAAACACAAAATTGTTGTTTCGGATAATGTATGTATACACCGCCGGAGTTGCAATTTATATCTTTTTAAAAACTAAAATAATTTTAAATGTATTTTTCATATCTCTTTAGGACTCGTTACCTATATAATATGTTCGTAGTGTAAGCTGGCTTTCTATTAAATCACACCCACCTACACCTACACACAAATAACTTTCAGGCGTCTAAGATGTTTCACATTCCATAAGTTCTTGACGATGATGGCATTAACAAAAATTACATTCTCAACATCCATTTTCACTCCCAATTCAATTGAAACTTTTCCTATCTACCCACCCATTCAGTATCGTTCTTTTCGTTTTCCACTAACCTCATTGCATTGCTGTCGAGATACATTCAGATGGAGACCCTTTTGTCTGTGTAGTCTGCTTAGCAAAGCTCCTCGGTCGATATCTTCTGAACCCACAGGCAATATACTGCAGCCCCCAACATTACGAGTCCAGATTGTTTTCTGAATAAAGCATCCAGTCATTTAGTAATGTTCACAATGCGCTGCTAACCTTGGGACATGTTACAGAACGAGGACATGTTACAATCCGCACACAAAGAAAGCCGTTTTCTTGCATTCAATTATGCTCCACTCACAACAGCCATTACAGACCGTAATCCATGAGAAAATTCTAACTCCCCGAGACAGGACACTCAAGCATAATTCATTTGTAGTTATTGGTCTTGCGCGCTGAACTATCGCACTGCAACTCCTATGAGCTGCACCTACACAGCTTGACCTTATAAACTAATCGCCTTAGCTTCGCAAAATCCTGACGACACCTTTTTCAGGTCCTTAACATTACATTGAAAGTGGCAAACAACTGCCTGTTGATTCCCTGCTCCCCTTATACGCATGACCAAAACGCATACACCCACAATTGGAAATTCCAATATTTCCCCCCACGTTATTCCAGGGTTGATTTCCCGCAACGGTAACAGTCCCCACGTGCTGGAAAGAAACGAAAAAGCTTTGCGTGGTTTCCCCTTTCACAACAGATTGTTGATTCCCAAACTGTTGCAATAGCGAGGCGCAACACATGAGCTTTGCCCTTTACATCACCCACATTTGAATGTAAAACAACCTCCGCCATCACCCACACATCGCCCGCATCACAGCAGGACAAAATCCTGGGAGTACGTACTGGAAGTTTTGTGACACAATCTCATATGTACAAGGCGCTCCAGTTCCCCAATCGTTTGCCTCACAAACACACGCATAGCGTAGGCTTCCATAACGTCGTCGCTGCGCTCTTCCAGAAACGGGCCCTTTCAGTCTAGAATAAACTTTATAGTCGGGCACAACAAGTGCGTGTAATTCATTTTGTTCGAGTGTAGGAAAAGTGAAATATTAAATAGATTTATGTGCATTTGGTCACCGTTTGCATTACCACCACCTGCTGCCACTTCTACTACCCCATTTTACTACCACCGCGGGCCGCGCCGTCGACCTACCCCTTCTTTATTTGTAGTCAACGAGGACGAGAACGTGTAGTGTAGTGATTGTTTGTATGGAAAATTAAAATAAATCATATAGAGGTGAACAAATTTATTCAAAACGGGTTCCGGTTTAATCAATTAAAGTGAAATTTTCGTGAAAAATTCATAACGGTTCAGTGCGCTATAGAAAAAGTGGAAACGCCGTCGGCAAAGATTCCACCCATCGCCTTTCGTCCTTTTTAGTGATTTCATTGGCTTGTTTGTTTCAGGAAATAAGCCGTTATTTAGTGCGTTATTCAATCTCATATAAAACATGGCATTAGTGTATTCCATTGATCATTGTTTTTATGCGAATTAAATCGTCTCAAGCTGTCAACGTGAATGAAATGTGATTTCTGTTTAACTTCAATTGAAAGCGGTTAGTGATTTAGGACATACATATTTACCGCGACTTAGTGAAATCAATCGGCTAGAAGTCCCGCCCACTAATAGATACAACTACTTGCTGTTTAGATATGCGGTGTTCACTGCTTAGCATGGATACCATTTGGATAATTGTCATTTTTATAGGATTACTTTATTTACAGCCAACAAGTGAGTTCATATTTACATTGACTTTTACGTATTTACTTTCTTTCTTTTGCTATCGACAATCTGACGTTTCTTATTCATGATCAAAATGTTATTAGGAAATTATTGACTTTTTTTATGTACCAATTGTCACACTGAAATAATTAATCTATGGGAGAACTACAGGTGATGTGGTATTGATTTTTGTTTTTATTTATGAATTCTTTATTTAAGGTGATTTATTCCTTCGATTTGGGGTTGACATTATAAGGAAAATGTGTAGTCTGTGCTCAAGACTGATTGTTACAATAAAGGCGTTTTGGAGAAAGAAGTTATTATTTATGCGTGTGCTTGTGTGACAAGTCCTTGAATAAGGAATATGGAAAAGAACTTAAATGGTAGCATATGGCAGACACTTTCAACGGACATTAGCTGTAATTGTACATTAAGGCATATGCCCACTTATGTAAGTGTTGATAGAAAAGTTAATAAAATAAATCTTTTTTACTTTTTACGAGTAAATTTTAATTATTAGGTAGGTATGTATGTAAGTACATAACTTTTATAAACGAAAAACAACAATTACTCCGATGTCGTCTGATGAATTAAAGAACTGGTGTACGATTTACTTGTTTCCTTTATTCAACAGATAATTCAATGTTTATTGATTTGAAAATAAAGTTTAAGCCTTGCATTTATGCATGAAATAAATAATCAGGCAATCAGGCAAATACACGTACTCAATCACATGGTGGATCTCTGAGCTCTTCAATCGGGAAAGAACTCTTCTAGTTCAACACAGTGACTTTTTCATGTACTGGAAGCACAGTTCATTATTTTAACACAAGATGTCCCGCCCGGCTGCGCCCGTGTCTAAAAAATAAAGTGTTACTTACAACACATGCATTGCCATTTAGTTCGAAGAATCAAATACAGTGCGCTCGCACCCCAAGGTTTGCAAACTACCAACAAATACAATCCAAAAAATAAATGTGAATTGTGTTTTGAATAAGTGACATTTCGTTTTTATTTTTGAATTACATAATTTAAATAATAGGGGTGTTCACGCTTGTGTGTATCTAGTCTTGTAAAAGTGTAAAAATGTATTTTTTTACACCAAAGAGTGAACGCACTTTTTCGTATTTGTAGCAACCCTGAAGCTTATCTCAAAATTAGCTGATTTTTGTTTACAAAATAAGAATTTGGTAATATATTTAAATTTTAAATGCACAATGCCAAAACCAACGATGAAAGCAAAATTAAAAAACATTTATTTGTATTCCAAATGAATCCTTTAATTTATTTTTATATTTCATTTTCATTATAATATTCATTTTTCCATCAACTGATTTAATTCAAATTCTTCTTTTTTTTGTTCTTCTTTCTTCTTCAAATTTAGATTTTTTATCCTGAATTTCCAATGCAAATTCCTTCTCCATCTTTTCTTCTTCGAAATTTCGTTTTTTTTCATGCAATTCGACACCGAATCCCTTTTCCAAGAGTTTGTCTTATCACACAACCAAATACATTTGACAAGCTGTCAGAAATGTACACTTAAAATTTACACTTTTACACTCTAGGTTACAATAGGGTTGGAGTATTGCAAAAATGTAAAAGTGTAAAAGTGTAAAATAAATAACAGCTAGTGTATTTTGTTGTTGAATTGTGAGAAAATGTTACACTTTTACACTTTTGCACTTTTACAAGACCAAATACACCGAAGCGTGAATACCCCTAATATATATATAAATTAATTTAAAAATCGGCCTATAATACGCACAGGATGTTAAAGAACAGGAATACGAAGTTTTACTTCATTGTGTGCATTAGTGTTTGTGTTTATCCTGGAAGATGTTTGACAGGTAAAAGCATGACATTAGTATGATATGATTTACGATAACATTTATCGTAGTTACGATAACATTTATCATTAACATTATAACTTATTTTCGAAAAGTATTTTCCATATAATAGACCTCGTTCATACCAATCCAAACTGTATATGCTGTACACTACTACACTACTACTACTACACACTACTACACAACGCTGCTGTTGGTCCCTTCAATTCGTGCAAAAATATAACACGCACACACAAATGGTTGCGAGATGTAGGCCCTCGTTCACCCAGCGCTGTAGCGCCACCTAAAGAAAGAAGATCAACGCTGTTGATTGATGTAACCGTTGAGTTAAAAATCAGCTAATGATGCAACAATCAACATTTGCTTTATTGTCTCTAGAACCCAATTGACAAATAGCAGTATAAGCTAAATCCGTCATGAGTGTGAATACGGATATGTTATTAGCAGGGAACGGATTTTGTTGACAAAAAAAAACTTAAAAAGGCAAAATGATACTGTATATGAATAAAACAGGGGTTTAAATAAAAGTTGTTAATTTTATTATTCAAATACACTTCAGAACAATTTTGTAGATAAGCCAACCAATTCGTCCAATGCCAAAAAACCAACTGAACATAAATTAAAAAATGTAAGAAGAAAAGGAAAGAAAATGAACAATAATATTTCAGCTCACAAGTGTGAGTGAGACCGCGAATCGGTTTAATTTCAAAAGTGACAAACTATGTTTCGTTCAACCAGTGTTGCTGATGGAATCACGAACATCCTGCCCGGCTGGACGGGTACGTTCAGGAGCATCCAATATTCTGCATAATTTCTGAATTGGTCGGGTGCATTCGCCTTGTAAATGTTTGATTGTGACGACTCTGGTGAGGCCATCGTCGCCTGGATGAAGCTGCGTAATCCGACCAAGTCGCCATTGTGTTGCTGGTAGGTTTTCGTTTCTGATGATAACAACATCGCCTATCTTGATGTCGTCCGTTTGGCCATGCCACTTAGAACGTTGTTGTAATGTGGATAAGTACTCATCCTGCCATCGCCTCCAAAAATGTTGTTGCATCTGCCTTAACTGTCGCCAATAACTAAGTCGTTGTGTAGGTACTGCCAATACTGGTTTATCTGGTACAGCAATAATAGATCGGCCAATGAGTAAGTCTGCTGGTGTGAGAGCCATTCGATCATCAATGTCATCGTGTAGAGCCACCAATGGACGAGAGTTTAAGCACGCTTCGATGTGCATGAGCAAGGTGTGCAGCTGATCAAAATAAATTGAATGTGTTCCAACGATCCGTAGCAAACGTTTTTTAGCAGATTTAACGGATGTGTTTTGAGCCAATGCGAATGCTAAACGGGCCACAGTAATCCACCCCTGCTATTGAAAATGGTGGAGATGCTAATACTCGGGAGCTCGGTAATGATGCCATGCGTTGTTTAGCCATAGTATGTTGATGTCTTCTGCAAATAGTACATAAATGAATACACTGTTTTACAAGGGTACGTACGTGAATTAGCCAGTATTTCTCCCGGATCGTTTGTAGCATGAGCTGTATGCCTCCATGTAGTGTGTCACGATGTGTTTGACAAACTATGAGCCATGCCAAGGTGCTTTCCTTTGGTAGGATAATTGGATGTCTGCGATATTCGTTCAGCCTTGCGTGGTCAAGTCGACCAGAAACACGCAAAATATTTTTCATCTCAGAGTCAAAATATGGAGCCAATGTGATAAGTTTGCTTGACGCAGCCACGCTATTGCCTTTGTGCAACTGAATGATCTCGGGTCCAAAGTATGTATGCTGCTCTGCAAGGATATGCCAATGTAATGCCTCCTCCATCTCGTCTGCACTGACAATGGATTGTGACCTATATCTGTGATGTGATTTTTTCCAACGTAAGACGTAAGCAGTTGTGCGAAGCAATTTTCCAATACTAGTGAATCGTTCAAGCAAATTAATAATGACGAGTTCGGATCCACGCCTGAAGTGTGTATCAATATGAAGCCTTTCCATAGCACGTGCTAGCTTTACCTTGACTGGTTTGAATTCAGTTTCCATCGCCGAAGTCTCCTCTGGTGTTAGGGTAATACCATCCATAGATAACTGTTGATTGTTAGGTGCTGGGCCTTGCCACCAAAGCGGATGTGTGATAAGTGCGTCAACACTAATGCCTCGACTAGCGCAATCTGCCGGATTGGATCGCGTACGAATGTGATGCCAATTAGAAACATCCGAATGCTGCTGGATATAGCTGATGCGGTTTGCCACATATGGTTTGAGTTGTGTTGGTGCTTTGCGTAGCCAGCTAAGTACAATACTGGAATCAGTCCACATAGTGTATGGGACATTGTTGAGTTCCATTGCCTGCCGAGTAGTTATCATTGTTGTTGTGAGCAGATGTGCAGCGCACAATTCCAACCGCGGAACAGTCATATCCTTGGTAGGTGCCACCTTCGTCTTCGATGTAACTAGTGTCGTACTGCGATGCCCATTCTTCTGAGTTGTGCTGATATATATCGCAGCAGCGTATGCCTTTATGCTTGCATCACAATAGCCATGTAAGTGTGGAATCATATCGGTGGTTATGCCAAGCCATCGTGGTATACGTATTTTTTCCAATCGATGCAAATCCTTACGGAACTTCAGCCATTCATCAAGTAATTGTTTCGGTAGTGGATCATCCCATGCCAAACCTGCCTTCCAAAGCTGTTGAATGAATATTTTGGCCACAATAATGACAGGCGCCAACATGCCAGTGGGATCATAAAGTCTCGCAGTGTCACTAAGGACTTGTCGTTTTGTCGTTGATGGTGAATCAGCTGCCAATTTGATTTTGTAGAACAGCTCGTCTGCCATAGGATCCCAGTGTAGGCCAAGAACAGTTATTTCTGCCACTTGCAATTCAAGTTCATCCGTGGTTGGTGTATTTGTGAGCTGTGCCAACGTCTCTTGATCGTTCGATCGCCACTTGCGTAAATGAAAATGTCCCTGCTTGAGCACAAAGTCGATATCTCTGGCTAACCTCATTGCCTGCCGAGGTGATGGAGCACTGCTGAGATAATCGTCGACGTAAAAGTCTCGCAATATGCTTTTTTGAGCTTCTGCTGCCCGGCTGCCATTTGGTATTTTGCTACAGTTATCCAAAGCACACTGTTGCATTGCACGTATAGCCAAAAAGGGTCCGCTTGCGGTGCCATAAGTGATGGTAGCCAGCTGATATGAACGTAACGTTTCTGTAGGAGATTCTCGCCATAAAATTTGTTGCCATTGCCTGTGTCGCCTGTCAATAAGCACTTGGCGAAACATTTTCAATAGTTCTTGTATGAGAGGGCCAGCCAATTGTGTCTCATTAAGAGAGCCTGTTGATGTCTGCGCTGAGGCATTGAATACCACATGAAACTTAGTAACTACGGCATGATGTGGGATGTAATATGATTGGGATGGATCGCCTGGTTGATCCAGAACTGTGTGCATATGGCCAAGCTCAATATAGTCCCTCATAAAAGCCACATATCTCTCCCGTAAGTCAGGATTTGAAGCCAATTTACGTTCCAGCTGATGAAATTGTCGCAATGCCAAATTATGTGAATTGCCTAGTGCTGATGCGTCAGGCCTGAACGGAATCTGCACGCAATAACGGCCATCTGCCTCTCGAGTATGAGTGTGCTTGAATATTTGCTCACATAGCTCAGCCTCCAAAGTGGTAGTAGACGTCGGTGCCATATCATCTGATTCGAATAAGGTGCGTAGTGAATCATCAACTCGCTGATCATCCATTGGTGAACGAACAGTCAATGATCTTAGTGTGGGTACGGTGTGAGAGTGAATTGTGGCAGGTCCGAATATTACCCAACCTAGTTTTGTTGACTGGGCAAATGGCTCTCTATCACCGCCACGCACTATGCCTTGTGTTATTATTCGACCCCATACATCAGCACCAAGTAATGCATCGATTCGTCCAGTTGTGCCGAATGTAGGATCTGCTAATTGTAAGTTACGCAAATGATGCCAGCAATCTTCCGCAATATTAGCCACAGGTGTAGGTGACGTGATTGTTTCCATGATATGCACGTCAATCTTTATGCAAAATGATAAATCGACATTCGAAGAGAGTTGAACCACTGCTCGGCCACGAGTGTATGTCGAAATGGAACTTCCCACCCCTTCGACTTGCAATTCGCATCTATTTCTACGGAGAGACAAACTATTAAAAAAGCGTAAAGTCATAAAACTGACCTGAGAGCCTGGATCGCAAAGTAATCGACACTGATGTGTCTCGCCAAAGCCATTAGTTATTTGCCCATATGCTGTAGCCAAAAGAATTAACTGATTACTGATGATGGTGAATATCTTGATGGGGCCATCCAGTCAGGTATGATTGCGGGGGGCCTGTCCCACTGCAATTGACGGTGTAGTCGTTGTTGATGTTGTAGCAGCCGTAGCTGCAGCCTTTGGGTCCGAGTTCGAGGATGTATTGCGATGTATCTTAGCCATTGCTGTGTTATAATGCGCTTCAGTTTCATCCCATAGCCTTGTGTGTACTTCAATTTCAGTAGGTTGAGCTACACTAATTAATGCGTCATGAGCAGCCATAAAACGCTCGAAGTGCATTTGCAATAAGCGCTCTTCTTGTTGAATGCCAAATTCGTCGTCAGAGAAGTCATCCTTGTTTACTTTCGTAGCGATACGCACGATTGCGGTATATGCAGTGCTACGCTTGTTCAGATCCGCCATTGCTGTCTGGGGCTCCGGTGTACCGTATGAACTCGACGTCAAAATGTCGGACTCCGCATCAGACATTGAATTTAATGTAAAAAATGCCACAGCCACAAATATAATTAATTCGCAAAAGTAAAATTCCTCACAGGAGGCACCAAATAATGTATATGAATAAAACAGGGGTTTAAATAAAAGTTGTTAATTTTATTATTCAAATACACTTCAGAACAATTTTGTAGATAAGCCAACCAATTCGTCCAATGCCAAAAAACCAACTGAACATAAATTAAAAAATGTAAGAAGAAAAGGAAAGAAAATGAACAATAATATTTCAGCTCACAAGTGTGAGTGAGACCGCGAATCGGTTTAATTTCAAAAGTGACAAACTATGTTTCGTTCAACCAGTGTTGCTGATGGAATCACGAACAGATACCGCAAAAAAAGCAAAAAAAAATTGAAGTAGCACTTGTAAAACGAAAAACATTTTGAAGTTTTCTGGTAACAATCGCCTGCAGTTATCTCTCAGGAAAGCCTTACATGAACTGAATAATCTCTGAGTATGGGCAGTGACATGGGCAGTGAGCCAAGATAAAGTATGTCACGTTGTCAACTTATTTAAATCCAATTTGAAGTTTGCAGCGCCATTTCCTTCATTTGTTGAAAAAAAAAAACGTCGTACAATCTTTGTATCACATCTTCAACTACTGGCCATTTAGCTTGTTGTAATTTCGCCTCGATCTTGTTCAAAGTCTTTAACACTTTTTCGATGGGCCTTTCAAATTATTAAGCATATCACTTAGATCAAATATTCAAATTAAAATACCTCCTCTAGGACTTACCTATTTATTTGTAAACTCTCAAATATGTGCTCTTTCAGGTCGACCAAAAATCTTTTCCCAATTACATCACCAAATTTTGCAATTGGATTGAATCTTTTCACGGGTCTTGGGGCATTTTCACTTTCAATGACAAGCAACAAAATATTTTGGGAATAGCAAGCATTTTAGCACACGCAATATTCAACAGACTACGTATGAACAGTATGTCACGGAATATGAAGCTAGAAACTAGATGAAAAGGCGCACACTTTACGGTTTTTGTCAGATGAATAGTTAGTAAATAAAACTGCGGCAATGCCTGAGATTGCACGTAGGTACGGCACAAGAAGAAACGCATCTATGTATATATTGTATTTATGTATTTTGATACATAAATGAATTTCGAGTTGTAGTGGTGTGTATGGATATTTGTTAATGCGCGCTAGTGTAGTTTTATTTTTCCATCTTTTTAATTAGTGCAAAATAAAATAAAGGGAGAAGTATGATAGATTTGGAAACATTTCTTTGTCGATGATAGGCACAAATTCACTTTGCATTTGCAACCGTTTAATTTACAGGTATATTTAGCTGAGCGATCTAGTTGGTCGGGCATATGGCCAATGTCATCGTTACGGACATGCAATCCCAATCCGTATGATTTTTTAATACCTGATGGTCCTGTTTTTTGGTTTTAGATGTGCTTGTGAGGTGACAGTTTGCAGTTGTTGACTCGAATTGCTCGCACTGTGCCCAACGCATAAATCCCATGACCTCTTAGGTAATGTACAATTCTGTTTTGTTGTGTTTTCTTCTTACTTTCAATGCAAATACAATAACAACACAACCTATACCTATAGAATTAGTTTAGTCTGGATAGCTATCGGGTATTATGAGCTTAGCCGCGATAAAACCTATGCTATCAAATTGGTTTTATCGAAAAGTGTCTTCAAAGGAGAAAAGGTAATCATCAAAAATAAAAGCTTAATTTAAAAATTTCTCAATACAAATACCCTGTTTTATAATTATCAAAAGGAAAATAAATACTACAACTGAAGTGTCAATATGTCAAGTAGGGCCAGGCGTACAATTAGAAAACTTCAGCCGTGAAAATCGTTTTATTATGCGAACTTTTTCTTCGTCTATTATTGGTAAAAAAAAACACGCCTTCTGTCTCATTTGCTTTTGTTTTGCGAAGCTTTTTTTTCTTAATCTACTCCAAAATTTTATTTCTGGGGTCCGAACCCTGATCGGGAGTATTCGGAAGTACCATATTATCGTTTTTGCCGCAATAAACCTCGAAATGATATAAAAAACCAGTTGAATCGCATAATTCAAAAAGCTACACTGCCCATTTATGAGGCTTATTGGGCATATACTGCCTAAAAGAACTTATCATTTTTGTGGACAACATCTGCTCGTCAATACACAACCGCCCTGGTCTGATTTTAAATAGCGGATCGTGATTGGGGTCTTTACAATCTTTCATTAGAGAGCAGTCATTGAATCGTATGTATTTTCGAATGTTGTAAAATTGCCTCGATGTCATGGTTCTAAGAATCGCTTCAAATGAATGTTTTCCGCAGTACTCTTCGAGGCTATACATATTAGGGATGATACGGAGCTTCGACTCCGAATCCGACATGTCGGAACCTTCGGTTTAAATTGCACCTCAGAATCCGGCTCCGGTTCCGATATAATCACAACGGAGATTTTAAGGATCACCCTCGGTGACGACCGACGAACACGAACGACAAAGAGTAATCGAGTTGCGAGATGTTACGATACGACTGTTTTTTCATTCGTTTATTTGTTTACATCAGTTGTAGATTTGCATTGAAGCTGAAAGTGCGTGCGTGAGACGCGTGAGTTAGTGATTGGTTTGTCGGTTTTGTAAACAGATAACTTGCCGTTTATTAACTAGACTTAATTAACTATGAGCCTAAAACAAGTGTAATATGGAACTATTTCATTGAAAGTTTATCGGATACGGCGAAGTGCAATGTTTGAGAAAAAAATTGTGAGCTTTGAACAATTCTTTCAGGGATGATGTTGAAGAAGTCGCAGGATAGTGCGTCACCTAGTCTGAATCCTTATTTGACATCGAAGGTCTCGGTGAGGTCATTACCGACCTCGATGGGCAGCGAGATTATCTATCGAATACATCTCTAATTGTAATGCATCTCATCGCTGAAAACCGGTACATGTTCAGAATAGCTGTTTTCAAATTGCATACTGCACTTCGTGTGTTCTAGAATCGGGCGGTACTGCTGGATCAGTTTTGCCGGGATACATCAACAAGAGGATGAATGCGCCTTCCAATTCGATGAAGGAATGATGAGACCCGACATAGAATTCGTTTTCCAGAATTTATTCTAATGTGGAAATTTGGTCCTTTGTCTATGGTTTGTTTCGATAAGAGACGATGTATTGAAATACATACATATGTATTTCCTACCTCTGTCCATAGTTACAAAGTTAACTACATCCAAAGTATGTCGAGGATTATCCGTGCAAATTGCTACGCAAAGCATTCTTTCAAAAGAAAAACCTTAAGCTAAAGCTCAAGTTTCGAATGAACTGTATGATTGATTACCTTTACCTTTAAATGTTCACTGGAGCCCTTCCTCCTAATTCTCTCTCCGAGAATGTGAACTAAGATACCTACCCTTACTAACAATGCTCAAAATATTACTATCTAACTCCTCAAGTTCTCATAAAAATTATGAGCTAAAACAGAGAAACAAAGAAAGAAACCAATAAAAAACTTTTTATATCTTGATAGATGTGCAAACTTATAATTGTGTTTTTATTATTTGCAGTTGTTAATTTTACACTTACTACACACGTAAATATGCATCTGCTTTCTAATTAAATAAAACAAAACCGTGCATTTAATCGCAAAAAGGCATCTGGCAAAAAGCTTTTGACTTCTGCGAAACCTAAGCATATACCTACATATTGTTAAACGATTTGCGCAGTCAGAAATCTGGAAAAAAAATCGTTGAGGCTGTTTTTATCTTTTCATAAAGTTAAACGAAATAACATTTTATTATTGAACAACGTTACGGAGCGAAGCAAAATATTTTTTAAATGTGTTGTTCCACTCCGGAAATATTAATTCCCCGGCACCAAGGACAACCCAACTTCATGGACGACTCACATTTTGCACACGCAATTTCTTGGAATAAATAATTTCGCCGTTCTTATTAAAATGTGAACATCAACTAGGATTGCCACCGCAGAACATTTTCGAAATATGTAATCAGAAAAATTTTTAAATTATAAATTATAGCATTCTATAATGACACCTTGCCTCGTCTTGTTAGAACCATATCTCTTCAATATCGATGTTTTCAAGTTCTGGCCACAAAAAATTGAGTTACTTGGCTTTATAGCGTTTTTCATTGACGATTACGGCTTTTACCTTCTCATTTCAGAGAAGTAAATCCCGATGACGCTGCCATGCCACCACGCACCACACAGTGGGTTTGGGTTGTTATAGCATTTCTTGTATTACTTGTGTGTTTTTCTCGCACCAATAACGGCAATTTTGTTTGCTAACTGAGACATTTATCCATTCGTCTGAGATGAAGATTTTTTGGCTAAAATCAGGATCATCCTTTCTTTCATGTGTCCAAGGGCCCAATCAGCAAACTCTCGAAGCAATCTGTGATAGTTTGGCTACAACTTTGAAAGGATGCAGGCCCAAATTCTTATGCAAACTTCCCCAAGTTTATGTCTGAGATTATTGTCCTGTAAAGTAAATTTATACCCTCAAACTTTTCCACAGTGCAGCATGCATAGTCTGCGCAGAGTAATGGTGACGGCGAATCAATTCTCTACTAAAAAAAAATGCTTAGCACCCGAACTTTGGTAATATTTCTTAATCATTTTTAAACGTTCGAGAGGTGTAAAACGCTGCACGATAAAATAGTTTGACACCTAGAAGTAAAAAAATATATACTATCACCCCTATTATAAGACCGTTTAGGCAATATGTTTAGAAACCGGATACGGCGGTCGCTTGTGAGTGCATATTTGTAAGTTTTCTAATGAGACTCGCACGGACTTTGTCATTACAGAAAGAAGAGAGATTACCTTTTTTTATAATTCACGCGCACTACAACACACCCTTAAAATGCTTTGCATAGCGCGGGCCAAAGGGACATTTCGGGAAGGATGAAAGAGGAGATACCGATGCGCATTGGTCTTAAATGCTTGTAGATCGCAACGGTAGGAAAAAATCGTGTTTGGTAAAGCATTCCACATTCGTGGTGAGCAGTTAAAGAAAGAATCTCTATATTTTACTGTACGTCCGAAGTTGGGCTTAAGGGTAAACTAATGGGCATTCCTGGCGAGATGGGCATTTTCGTTTTACGGTTTATATCATAATTATCACGACCAGTCCAAAGCCTAGAGCTGAGATTATTTTAAACGACGGATTTACATTTCAAAACGTTCGTCTCATCCCACCAATATCAGAAAAATGTTCAAGCTAATGGTGGCAAAGCATGGATTGTAAAAACACGTGCCAAAAGTTTTCAATTCAATTGTGTATAATTCGTGGAAAAGTTGCAGCAACAGCTTTTAAATAATTTCTTATTGTAGGCTATGATAGGGAGCACGTGGACATAATAGGTTGCTTGTTTTATTGTTTGGAATTTCAAATATTTTTTCCTTAATTGTCCGCATTTTTCGTCATAATAAAAATACATGAAGTCATTTTAATCGAAAAAAATGTTTTATTATTCCATTTCATTGCAGTTAATTTAATTAACTGAACCACATCGCAGTTTATTATATGTAGGCATATTGAAATAATGATATAGATAGACCGTGTATCTAATAAAATGCAGCTTGTTTATTCTGTTTTTATTGCTTCACATTTATTTAGGCTTGGCAATTACATGCGGAATTTCTCTCTTTTAAATATGTACATTTCCCATTATTTTGTTCGCATGATTTACTTACATATTTTAACGATGACATTCCAAATATTTTGGTTGTTGAATTGTCTGTTGTTTGGAAGTTAACTGGCGAAATTATCTTCAGAGATCTGAGTAATTTTTTCTAATATTTTTCCAACCATCATCGACCTGATGTTTTTAACCTTAAAAATCAGAAATATTTGCGATTCAACGCAATCATACCTTCGAAATAAAATGATCGACCACCATTCCACAGATCTGTTGCGTGGCATCCCTGACACGAAGACAAAAGAGAAGCACTTCAAATCATCTGTCATTCCAGTCAAATGTCATCGAGTCTCTATTCAGTAGGTGTGTTTGGTAACCTGTTAATTTACGTAACTTTACATCCAACTGTCAAAAATCAAGAGAAGAGAGAGCCAAATGATAGTGTCAAAAAATGGAGTCACCGAGGCACATCCTTCAAACAGCAATCTGACAATTCGATAAATGTCAATCACTTCTTGTTAACAAAATAAAAGAAAATTAGTTTTTCATGAAAATATTCAATTGTTAAAAAAGAAGGAGAGGATTTTCCCCCACTTTTACTATTTGACAGATGTGCCATTTGTGTTAATAAAAGTTAACAAACACACCTAATGCAAAGCCGGCCACATTAGCGGGAAATCTGTGGTCCCGTTAGCGCAAATTTTACAGCTACAGTACACCTGTCTTCTTATTTAGGCGGCGCAACCATTTGTGTACTATGTATACTATATTTTTGCACATAGCGAGCTGTCGCCGGTGCGTTCACGATTATAGAAATGGAAGCGGCTAAAATGGGCTTAGCGGTAGGTAAACGAGGGAAAAACAAAATATACCCAACATCGACGAATTGGACAGAAGGTCACAATAGACAGGTACAACTTCAAATTAGTAAAGGACTTTTGGCTCTGCTATAACATCAAAAAATTATATCTCATCAATTAAACGAAGGATTACTGATTGTTGTTTCTTTGGGCTAAGAAGGTAATTGATTTTCCGATCGACAAACGAGACATTTTATAAGGTCCTTATCATCCCAGTCTTGCTATATGGATCTGATGCATGTACTTCATCAAAAGCGGATGGAGATATCCTTGGTCGCTTCGAAAGAAAAATCCTTCGTAAGATATTTGGTCCCGTTTACGTTGACGGATCTTGCAGGAACAATTTTAACTGTGAAAAACTGTGCATCAACGCTCCGGCCCGCAGAGCATTCGAGTCCAAGCCAGATGGTAAGCGCAGCAGAGGACGAACTCGCCTCTATGGCGTGCACAAGTTGAACATGACCTCAACCAACTTGAAGTTCGCATATGGAGGCAGTTACATAGCTGTCAACTATCACGCTGTTTAATTTGTTCGTTTGAAACATTATACCGCACAAGTGACGAAAAATTCCAATCTTGCGTGAATTTTGGGGCACCCTTTATATGGGACTACATTTCCAATTATGATCATGAACTTCACACCTACTTTATCTGATTTATCTTAATACCTACACATGTATATGTATGCACAATAAATCTTCATTTACTTGACTTTGATTATAACCACAGGCATTTTCCACGATTTGTCTTTATGGATGATGGATTTCGGTTGCCTACAGGGAGCAATTATGGTATTTATCGCATATTAATCAAGAAATATTCAAATTTTCTTCCCATAATGAATATGTACATTTATGTATTTATGTACATTATGTGCATAGGCATACCGTTTGGATGAAGTGGGCTAACGCTGTCAAACCAGCCATTTGTCAATTGACAATTTTTTCCCTAATGTGGTTCAACGCGATTGATTACTTTCTTACGAATTTTCCATTCTCTGAGAGGATTTTCCTCCACTTCTCAAATTATTTACTATTTGCCTCAAAAAGTTACCAAACATACCTCTTGTGTATGGGGAAAGAGTGCATTCGATAAAATTTATGAAATTCCAATATAAAATCCAGTACGGAAATTCATTCAGTATCTGGACCTCGAATCCAGTATAGTACTGGAAAATCCAGTATTGTTGGTATCATTAGGCATACGCATACGTTCTTTCGACAAAAAAAAACACATATTTGCTTATAATGTCTGGGTTACCCGATATCGATAATAATAAATTCGAGTTCGGTTGATTTTTCTTAAAAAGTTCAAATAATCGCAGCAGATTTAATTTATTAAATACTAGCTAAGCCTAGGTCGGCGCTTACCCACGGACTAAAACGTCGCGTAGGAAGCAATCACTGCCCTTTTATTTTCCAACTTCACCGTCCATATTAATTACGAGTTACATCCAGATCGTTATCAATAGCACTTAAAGGATGAAATCATTTTAAGTAGCCCCATCTATCAATGACAGCGCAAGCAATTTTTATTAGCAATAACAATAATATTGTACTTGGCACAATATTTTGCATGAGCCGGCGAAATCCTAGACTCTCTACAAAACTGAAAGGAATATCGTCGAAGGCGATCCTTTCGGAAATTAATTTATCAATTTCATTAGATTTAGAATTTGACGACGCATCCCACTTTTGCTTCTTTTTGAAGATGTCATGCTATGACATATTATTAGCTTCTTCTAATGGAGTTCTTGAGACACTTTCAGTTACTAACTTTTTGTTTTTCCTAAGTTTCAAAAGTTCTTCATATTTATCAGCATGCAGTGATTTTAAATGCCCTTTTAACGATGTCGTGGTGCCGCCCTTCCTGTAGTATTTTTTTTTTCTCAAACATTGCACTTCGCCGTATCCGATAAACTTTCAATGAAATAGTTCCATATTACACTTGTTTTAGGCTCATAGTTAATTAAGTCTAGTTAATAAACGGCAAGTTATCTGTTTACAAAACCGACAAACCAATCACTAACTCACGCGTCTCACGCACGCACTTTCAGCTTCAATGCAAATCTACAACTGATGTAAACAAATAAACGAATGAAAAAACAGTCGTATCGTAACATCTCGCAACTCGATTACTCTTTGTCGTTCGTGTTCGTCGGTCGTCACCGAGGGTGATCCTTAAAATCTCCGTTGTGATTATATCGGAACCGGAGCCGGATTCTGAGGTGCAATTTAAACCGAAGGTTCCGACATGTCGGATTCGGAGTCGAAGCTCCGTATCATCCCTAATATGTATAGCCTCGAAGAGTACTGCGGAAAACATTCATTTGAAGCGATTCTTAGAACCATGACATCGAGGCAATTCTACAACATTCGAAAATACATACGATTCAATGACTGCTCTCTAATGAAAGATTGTAAAGACCCCAATCACGATCCGCTATTTAAAATCAGACCAGGGCGGTTGTGTATTGACGAGCAGATGTTGTCCACAAAAATGATAAGTTCTTTTAGGCAGTATATGCCCAATAAGCCTCATAAATGGGCAGTGTAGCTTTTTGAATTATGCGATTCAACTGGTTTTTCATATCATTTCGAGGTTTATTGCGGCAAAAACGATAATATGGTACTTCCGAATACTCCCGATCAGGGTTCGGACCCCAGAAATAAAATTTTGGAGTAGATTAAGAAAAAAAAGCTTCGCAAAACAAAAGCAAAGGAGACAGAAGACGTGTTTTTTTGTTACCAATAATAGACGAAGAAAAAGTTCGCATAATAAAACGATTTTCACGGCTGAAGTTTTCTAAATGTACGCCTGGCCCTACTGGACATAGTGACACTTCAGTTGTAGTATTTATTTTTCTTTTGATAATTATAAAACAGGGTATTTGTATTGAGAAATTTTTAAATTAAGCTTTTATTTTTGATGATTACCTTTTCTCCTTTGAAGACACTTTTCGATAAAACCAATTTGATAGCACAGGTTTTATCGCGGCTAAGCTCATAATACCCGATAGCTATCCAGACTAAACTAATTCTATAGGTATAGGTTGAGTTGTTATTGTATTTTGCATTGAAAGTAAGAAGAAAACACAACAAAACAGAAGTGTACACACTAGCCAGTAATTGGGAATAGTAATACACAAATACAAATGAAAACGACGGGACAGAAAAACACTGTATTCTGTTCAAATTTAAACATTCACAGATTTTTGAAAGCAGATTTTCCAAATGATCAGTACTGGCATTCCGTTATTTGGTTAAATTTTTCTGTGTCAAAAAATTGGAGTAGATTTTGAGCGAAGTGGAGTTTCGGAGTAGATTTTTATTTGTTTTTAAACGCGGAGTACCTAGATCTACTCCGATTGGAGTATGGTCCGAACCCTGCTCCCGATTTGGGAGCAATTGGTAATTTTGTCGTCCGGCTTACACGAACGGTTGCGAACTTCAAGAGCCACATTTTATATTTTGATAATTTTGTACATCGCTTCCACCTTTGGTTTACCTAAGAGGTCATGGGATTTATGCGTTGGGCACAGTGCGAGCAACTCGAGTCAACAACTGCAAACTGTCACCTCACAAGCACATCTAAAACCAAAAAACAGGACCATCAGGTATTAAAAAATCATACGGATTGGGATTGCATGCCCGTAACGATGACATTGGCCATATGACCGACCAACTAAATCGCTCAGCTAAATATACCTGTTAATTAAACGGTTGCAAATGCAAAGTAAATTTGTGCCTATTATCGACAAAGAAATGTTTCCAAATCTATCATACTTCTCCCTTTATTTTATTTTGCACTAATTAAAAAGATGGAAAAATAAAAATATACTAGCGCGCATTAAAAAATATCCATACACACCACTACAACTCGAAATTCATTTATGTATCAAAATACATAAATACAATACATACATAGATGCGTATCTTCTTGTGCCGTACCTACGTGCAATCTCAGGCATTGCCGCAGTTTTATTTACTAACTATTCATCTGACAAAAACCGTAAAGTGTGCGCCTTTTGATCTAGCTTCTAGCTTCATACTCCGTGACATACTGTTCATACGTAGTCTGTTGAATATTGCGTGTGCTAAAATGCGTGCTGTTCCCAAAATATTTTGTTGCTTGTCATTGAAAGTGAAAATGCCCCAAGACCCGTGAAAAGATTCAATCCAATTGCAAAATTTGGTGATGTAATTGGGAAAAGATTTTTGGTCGACCTGAGAGAGCACATATTTGAGAGTTTACAAATAAATAGGTAAGTCCTAGAGGAGGTATTTTAATTTGAATATTTGATCTAAGTGATATGCTTAATAATTTGCAAGGCCCATTGAAAAAGTGTTAAAGACTTTGAACAGGATCGAGGCGAAATTACAACAAGCTAAATGGCCAGTGGGCACCGTAGCGCAAGTGGTTAGTGCGTCGGACTACTGAGCCAGCGGTCTTGGGTTCGAATCCCGCCGCAAACACCTAAAAGTTTTTCACAGTGCCCACCTCTTTCGAATGTCTGACAAGCATCAAAGAGTATCATTTGTCACGATTGAGCTTCTCAACTCGCCGTTCGGAGTCGGCAAAAAACTGTAGGTCCCTTCCATTCGTGCAAAAATATAGCACGCACACACAAATGGTTGCGAGAAGCAGGCCCAGGTTCACCTCGAGCTGTAGCGCCACCTAAGTAAGTAAATGGCCAGTAGTTGAAGATGTGATACAAAGATTGTACGACTTTTTTTTTCAGCAAATGAAGGAAATGGCGCTGCAAACTTCAAATTGGATTTAAATAAGTTGACAACGTGACATACTTTATCTTGGCTCGCTGCCCATACTCAGAGATCATTCAGTTCATGTAAGGCTTTCCTGAGAGATAACTGCAGGCGATTGTTACCAGAAAACTTCAAAATGTTTTTGGTTTTACAAGTGCTACTACAATTTATTTTTGCTTTTTTTGCGGTAACATTTTGCCTTTTTAGTTTTTTTTTGTCAACAAAATCCGTTCCCTGTTAATAACATATCCGTATTCACACTCATGACGGATTTAGCTTATACACCTAATTCTGTTTTTACACGAAGGATACGTTCCCAAAAAATTCGTGTAAAAAAAAATCGTGTAAAAAAAATCGGGTATTTGTACGGACATATGTATATGAGCAAACAAAATATTGGTTCCAGACTAGCATAAAAGTAATACAATATAAAAGGTAATATGTATGTACATAATTCAAAGAAGGTACAAACATTGAACAGATTTGTAAAAATTATGTTTTATTCGTTGCCATTGTCTGACAAAAGTTGTGCAAGATCACTTCTAAGACCAGAAATATTATGGTCATCGTCTTCTTACTTACTTACTTAGTTGGCGCTACAGCTCGAGGTGAACCTGGGCCTGCTTCTCGCAACCATTTGTGTGTGCGTGTTATATTTTTGCACGAATGGAAGGGACCTACAGTTTTATGCCGACTCCGAACGGTGAGGTGAGAAGCTCAATCATGACAAATGATTCTCTTTGATTGCTTGTCAGAAATTCGAAAGAGGTGGCACAGTTAAAAAAAACTTTTAGGTGCTTTCCTGGGATTGAACAAGGGCAGCTTTGCGTAGTAGTCCAACACACTTACCACTATACCCCGGTGCTCACACACATAATACACCTGTATTGGAAAATTTAAATCGTGCTTAATTTTTCGCAATGAATGAAGAGGATCCTGCTGCCGCTCAATACCCAGAATCTGTGCTTAACATTCCAATACAATTTTCAACAGTCAACCGTGTACCGTGTTGAGAAGAAACACGTGAACTCAGACGTCTTAAAGTTCGACACTATCGTCGCCGCCATAGAAACGAGAATTTTAACCCAAGTCACAGATGCTGTACCAGAGTCGGGCAAGTTCGAAAACTTTAAAAAAGTCTTGCTGGAGAGGTTTGGCACATCTGAACAACAGAAAATCAGACACTTATTAACGGATATTGAGTTGGGGGACAAAAAGCTAACGCAACTGCTAAACGAAGTGCGTCTGCTAGGTGGAACACACTTGACGGACGAATTTTTCCACTGCCGATATAAAGGGTAAAGCTTATCTAGCTGATAAAATTCTCGGGGTAAGTGACAATCACCAAGTTGACATGGCCACGAATTCTGCCCCATTAACATCCGCAATCTTGAACTACCACCAGTTCGCCGAACCAACAGCAGAAACGGTACCATGTACTGTTGGTTTCACGAACGATTTGCTGAGGTTGCTCGTAATTGTCGACTGCCGTGTACTTTTTCTTTAAAGCCACTAAGCCAATCGTTTGAGAGGACAGACGAAACAAACAATCTCACAAATTAAAGATAACAAATCCAACAAAAAAAATTCAACGAAATTGTATGATGGAAATGGAAGTGAAATATAAAGGTATGGTACACAACAGGTCACATTGAACCTCGGCCTTGGTCAATTCTCTTGGGATTTTATTGTGGGTCGAGTGCAATTTCCTATCAATCTCCATGCAATATGGTCTGCTTATAGACGTTCGAATACGTAAACTTATTGATTGCAATACGAAACTGGAGGCATCGGGGGACTCGTGCAAAGCAGGTACAGTAAAAATGCATACACTTCAAGTCAATGATAAGTTCGCATCTCTTAGGCGACTTCAAAGACATCACCAAATTCAACGCAATAAGGAAGCCTACGGAAATAGAAGCCTCTTACTATACTATGACTTCCGGCCCCCCGTCTATGCTCGTCCACGAAGACTGCCGCCCGACAAGCTAGAGGCTGTTCGTTCAGAATTTTTCAAATTGGCGGACAATAGAATATGCAGACCATCTAACAGCGCCTGGGCGTCCCTATTGCACATCTAACGGAAGTCTAACGGAGAATGGTGATGTTACGGAGATTCCCGGGTACTAAATGCTGATACTCTACCTAACCGACACCCCTTGACATTTTTGCATAATTTTGTCCACATGCTGCATGGAAAGACAATTTTTTCTACATATGGACTCAAGAACGCCGCCCAAACGTTTCAACGCCACATCGTGCAATATATGTATGTATGTAAGTCATTTCCTTATGTTGAGTACCTACTTGTTCACTTAAATTCGTTGAATGTTTGCTTCTAAAATGTTGTAGAAAATTCCCTCAGAGAGTCAAACGTTTAAAAATAAAAGTTCAATGGCTCATGGGAAACGTTGAACAAACAAGTCGTATCTGTCAGAAACGTCAAAACGCATATACATACATATGAACTTACATACTCGTATGTATTTTCATATGTAAATGTGTCCAAAACAAATAAACATCAGTCATGTTTTTTCCCCGAAAGTTTGATTTGCGTAAAGTTTTATTTGTGTTCCGTTTTTTTTTTTTGTAAAAGAACTTAAAAAACCTGTGTATTTTAACTTTATTTTTTTTGAAAACAGAATTGAGAAGACAGCGGTATTGCATACTCCAATGGATAAAAAAAAAAAAAAAAAAAAAACAGAAGCACACCGCACCAAATGGCAACCCCAAAATATCGACTCTGATTTCGCCAATCCTGTCGGTAAATACATATATACAAAAGGACTGCAGTTTTTTTTGCCTATAACAATATTTTAAAATACCTCGTCTTCAGCTGCAGGTAGGTACACAAATTGGGGACCGCTTTCCATAGAGAAAAAAGAGATACAAAAAAACATGTACAGAGAAAATTCTGTAACTAACGTTTAGTTGAATAGGACTAAAGCAATAGAATTTAACTTGTGTCTTGGAATTTCATACATACATACATATGTAGGTAACTGAAATGAGCCAAATATTTTCCATAGCCTGTATAATTTATGCAAAAAGTTCACACAGTAAATAAATTGGAACCTATTTCAGTTGGTTTTTTTGTTTCAATTGACATTCGGAATGCATAGTGAATACCGACAAAGGTGCGGGCGGACGAGAATGGTCACATCCTCATCACTTTTATATAGGTTCTTGTTGACCCATTGTGATACCCATGATATATTCCCACCCGTGGTGTTAGTGTTTTAGTTTCAACCATCCGGACGCCCTTGCAAACGCTAGATGGTGATCCATCCGATAGCTCGTCGCTGTGTTCGAAGAAAAATGTTCCCAAGGTTCTATTTGTCAGTTGACAGAGGTTTTGGGATGTGACTGAGGAAATGGGTCGTGTCCACATGAGCCTCTTCATCAACGCATTCCCTGCGTATGTCACCATCACACAGGCGAAGTTTTTTCGTGTGATATCATATATGCACTGCTATCAGTATTGACAGCGATTTCCTGTCTTTTTTTAGGAGTTTACTGGTTTTTGTTTTTATCGAATTCTGGCCACCGACTTCTTGATACTTCACAGGTAGTTAGTGATTTCCACCTGTTATTTGTTTCGACTAATGACTTACATATATTCAATATTGGCCTTAAGATAACGGAACGGATGCTTAACCGTACCATCTGCTTGCTCCCTGTCTATGGCTGAGCCCTTTCCGGCCGATTCATCCGCTGCTTTAATGCCTGGTATCTCGCTGTGACCAGGAATACAGCAGAGTTTTTTTCTGCTGCGTGCCGATATCATTTAGTTCTTCGCGGCAACCGTTTTCAAGCTTAAATGGCTATCAATGTAAATTGTGATATACTTTCGGGATATTGTTATCAGCTGCTTGAACCTCAGATTGAAAAACGCTGCTAGGAGTCATAAGGAGCTGTTCGTTCTTAGTTCCTCTGAGAACCGAAACGCCATTTGCGTTTTTGATCCACGGGTGTAGATGGAGACAAAAGTTCAGCACTGTGCACAGTCCGTTATTTTTGAAAACCGACAGTCATTCTCTGTTATTATGATACATAACATCAGCGTTGCCATAACTTTTCCACTCAATTTTCCTATTTTATTATAAAGAAATCCCTTTTCATCTGATGCTAAAGTTAGCTATGTTTTAAAGGACCTATGACTGTGACTGACATGAGTTAATTACCAGGTCTAGAAAACGTTGCATATAAGCTTAAACAACGGTTAAGAATTGAAATAAGGAGTCCAATATCTAGTCGTTTGCAGAAATGTTCATTTGAACGTTTGATGTAAAGCAAAATTGTCTTTGGCAAATTTATTAACTCTCCAAAAATGGTTTATGCTTATTTTTTTCCTAGAACTCCCCATCCCCAGGCCGTAAAATGCCCAAAAACTACTCATTTCTTATTTTGACGACTGAAAAATCCATAATATGGCAAAACTGCATGTGAGCACCGATGTGTAGTGGTAAGTGCGTTGGACTACTACGCAATGCTGATGCCCGGGTTCAATCCCAGCAACCACCTAAAAGTTTTTCCACGGTGCAACCTCTTTCGAATATCTGACAATCAAATCAATCAAAAAGAATCATTTGTCAGTTCTCAACTCGTAATTCGGAATCGGCAAAAAACTGTAGGTCCCTTCCATTCGTGTAAAAATATAACACGCATCAACAAATGGTTGCGAGAAGTAGGCCCTGGTTCACCCCGAACTGTAGCGCCATCTAAAGAAAAGCATGCTGCGGTAAAGTTTTTTTTTTATACTTTCTAGTATGTTTCATGGTTATTAGTGAAAAGGATGACGTTCATATGTAAGACACTCAAACTGTAGGCAAATGTAACTGCAGATCTTGAATGTCATAAGCCGTTTTTTATTATACTGACCTGATCCAGATCCGATCACGGGCATAATAAAACAAACTGGATTACATTGCACACCTTTCTAGCTCAGACGCGAAGTCGCGAAGCTCAGCTCAGCTTAAGCGCGAAGTTGCCGTTTTATTATACAACCTTTAGCCGGATACAGACATTTAGCAGGTTTTTAGTGCAGGTTTCTACCACGGAAATAAACATTTAGTAGGATTTAAGCGCAGGTTTATGTCACGGATACAGATAAGCAAAGTTCACAAGCGGAAGTGCATCCTACTGAGAAATAGCCGAACTAATTTTCAGATCACGAAAATTGATCTTGATAAAATGCTAGATCACGTAGAGTTGTTGTACTGCATACAAACCAATGATCTAAGTATATGGATCATAGGCGATTATAAACTACAGCTAATATCTTGTTAACCTGCTTAATTTGTACTGAAACCAATAAAAAATAAAATAGCTGTTCAGACTGTTCAGATTTATGTATTTATGTTAAATCACGAAACAAACTAAACCCTCAGGTTGTCTAATCAAATCATAAAAATGACACAATTTGGACAGACCAAGTCTCGAATCTCGAGAAGCAGTTGAATTATATACTTGAATCCAATCTGATACGATTTTAGTAAATCAATCTATAGCATTGTTAGAACTCGTTACCAGAGACGATCGTTCTTCCGGAAAACTCAAAATCACGATAGGTACTAGAATTGGGTTCAAATCCTCAACATTTAGGATAAATCACATGATTTGACAACACAGCTTGCTGCATGTACAAATGCACAATGCCATTATATTTTTATTGCGTTGTCAAGAAACTCCACCAGATTACCTGAAATCCTGATTAACCTTGAACATAATTTACCTATAAAGCTGTGAGTCGTGGACATTGAAAACACATTAAATGCATTTTTTTAGTGTTCCACATCCGCGTCTAAATTCGAAAACCGGAGCACTAATGGCCTCACTCCAGTGTTTGTTCGTCCATTCATCTGTCTATCACAAGCTTTCAGAGGCAAACAGAAGAAGCGAGACACTTATGGCTTATGGTGTAGAAATGGATAAGTAATTTGGATAATTATGGGTAATAATAGGGGAACAAACAGATAATGAGAATGTAAAAAAAAATTCAATTGATCTATCTATTAGGGGTCTTATGTGACCCATCATATTTTTTAAAAAATCAAATATCTTCGTACATTGTTTGTACTACGCCATCAATCTGAAGTAAAGTATATCATGACGTCAACATTGATGCAAAATTATAGACAACATTGTTAATCTAAATATTACGAAGATAACACATAACCTGTTTCTATTCTATTCTTCCAATTAATTTGCTCTAGAAATCCAGAAAAAGTAGTCCATACTCGCCTCCTTTCAAGTGTTCATCTATTCAGCTTATCCAAAAAAAAACCTCTATGGGCATGGGGTAAAGGTCAGGAGATTGAGGAACTCTATGTTTTTCAAAAGACCTTTTACTTTCGAGAGAACTTCTGCATAGTACAAAAAAAAATTAAGTAATTTTCCAGTCCAGATGTTAGAGCAGTCTGCCAGAATCCTTCTTCATGATTCTATCGATGCAAGCCAAATTCCTCACTCTTCAAGAGAGATATCTCCAGACCATAAATAAAACAGAATCCATACTTCACTATTGCCACCACCACACAGGAGGGCAGCATTGTTTGACGCGCAAAAATCCCCCATTTACTTCTTAACAGTCCAAACTTGGATAGCAACGTCATTCCAAGTACTTTTCCAAAAACTTTTCTATTCCAAAATGTTTGAGCTAATTCCCGTTCTAACCCTATTTTCCTTATTTGGAGGTCTGAGCAAAAGTTTCCAAACAGCTACTGGTCCAAAGAGCCCAAGTCCTCTTAAACGCTTATGGGGGTCTTACTCTTATATGTAGGATGTTTGAAACTTGTTCCATTAAAAAAATAAAAAATTAAAGTCTTTAAGTGTCACAGTGGTAACCCTGTCGCCAACTTCCCAGTTGCCAGAACATTTGGCTGGATTATGTTTTCTCCCCAAATTCGGCGACAATGAAAAACAAATTAAAACAAAGCGACATCCTATAAGACCCAATTCCACCCAATCTATTATTATTATGATTTTTTTTCGCATTTTTGTTTTTGTGGCTGTAAATCTTATTCAAGCAAAACAATTGAGATAATCCCAAGGATACAAATTCTGCCATCTCCGCGCGGCACCCGAGAACCGATACACCCACATAAACTCATTGTGGTCGTCCGTACACCGTACAGAAACTTTGTTCGTATATGTATAAGCCCAGGCGAATTAGTTCTAAGAGAAACAATTCAAAACACAAACATAGAGCGACAGGCATAAATCGCATGAATAGAAATTAGGGCGAATTGAATTCGAAACGAATTTATTGTGAGGGATTTACTTTTGTTTGTGCTCGGCTCACCAAGTCCCCGAAGGACCAGCAGCAACGTCTCCCATCTGCCATCTACCTCCTACAAGCTACAACCGGCTTCGGCTTCGTCATTCTGTTATGTTCTGTGCGGGGAAAATAAATTGGCTTATTAACTTCATATGTTTTGTATGGCCATATCTCACACAAATTCGCAATGTCAGCAGGATTACCGTGATCGGATGTTGACGTCGGAAGTTGGCTGGTTATTGGTTATTCAACTTGGGGTTGAGAGGTCAGGACGCTCACCGCTCACCGAGCGAATACATTATTTAATGTTAAGTCGGTGAACTTATCCGAAAATCTTACTTTTTTATTGGAAGGGACCTACAGTTTTTTGCCGAGTCCGAACGGCGAGTTGAGAAGCATTTTTACTTTTTGGAGAGGCAATTCAGGAGCGGATAAAAAATGTTGCAGATTTTTTGTAATTTTATGCATCCACAGAAAAGTTATGGCTCCTTAAACTAAAAACTATGAAAACTTGTTGCTCCAATTTCTTACTTAAAATGTATTTTTGTCAAAACTTTAACTTAAAAAAAAAATTTATTTTATTAAACTTCGACCGATTCTCTAGAAATTATGTTGAACAACTTAGAACTAGGATTAACAGAAATTTTTGTATATTCATCAAATATATGTATATAATTCAATTAGATAATAGCAGTATGTATTTCCTTTTTATGACTTTAATTAATATATTCAACAAACTTACACATTATTTACTTAATATCTGTCAAAATTTTTCCCACTTCACAAATTTTTCCGTTCTCAAAATCCGCTCCCTTTTTGTTTACGAAAAACAATTTTAAATCTAATAGACCTCACAAATTCTCGCTAAAATATTTGAGCACAGCCACACGGTGTAAATAATAATCGAATCAGAAATAGTTTGTTTTTAGTTTTAAATGACTTTTATTTCAACGTAAATGTAATATGTACATTAAAAAGTAATTTCTAACTGTAATAAGGTTTGGTCCATGACCAACTCTAGAATCAGAAATATGTATATGTTTGAAAGTAATCCGAACCCGAAGTGGCAATATAAATGAATGCTCATTGTCAAAATACAATTCTCATTCTTAAAACAATTAACTGCACTTAACATTCCCATACTAAATTCGCATATAAAACGTAAATATCGTTTTTTTTTCGATTTCCCGGCTTCTTCTTTGAATTTTTCCGAAAGAATCATCCAAATTGATAGAGCAGTTCTCAAGTTTTTGCAAGACTAACGTATGGCAATTGATTTTTATATATGGGGTTTTCCAATTAGAGGTGTTATTGTGAATGGCCCGCTATTTCGGTAGCTGTCACTTTTGAAGTTTTTATTCTTTAACATTTGACAAGTAGAAACTACGCCATTACTAAAAATAGAACGATACACGCTTCAACAACGCATTGAAATTATTAAAATTCACTACAAAAATGGTGAAAATCTTGCAGTCACAGTTCGCAAAACTAAAGCATTTTTTGGTCGTCGTGAAGCACCTTGTCGGACCGCAATACAGAAATTGGTGGAAAAATTCGAGCTGTTGGGACAAGTTAGTGATGTGAAGAATAAAACCCGTGCACGTCGCTCAAGAACAACTGAGAATATTGCTGCTGTAGCCCAAAGTGTTGAAGAAAACCCAGGTTTGTCCATTCCTCGTCGGTCTTTGGTATTGGGCATTCCACAAACGTCATTACACCGTATTTTGCATAAAGACTTGGGTCTTAAGGCTTATAAAGTTCAGTTAACACAAGAACTCAAGCCGGCCGATCATCAACAACGTCGTGTCTTTGCTGATTGGGTCCTTGAAATGCATGAAAATGATCCGGAATTCCATCGAAAAATCATTTTGACTGATGAGGCCCATTTCCACCTCGGTGGGTACGTCAACAAGCAAAATTGTCGCATCTGGGGCTCGGAAAACCCAAGAGTTATTGTTGAGAAGCCTCTCCATCCTCAACGTGTGACTGTTTAGTGCGGTTTATGGTTCGGCGGAGTCATTGGACCTTACTTTTTCGAAAATGAGGTTGGATCAACAGTTACGGTGAATGGATTGCGCTATCGAGACATGTTTAATGATTTTTTATGGTCGGAGTTAGATGGTATTGATCTGGACAACGTTTACTTTCAACAAGACGGCGCTACGTGCCATACAAGCAACGAAACAATTGATCTTTTACGGGAAAATTTTCCGGACCGTGTTATCTCTCGAAGAGGTGATTACAATTGGCCACCGAGATCTTGTGATTTAACACCTTGCGACTTCTTCCTTTGGGGCCACGTGAAAGACAAGGTCTACGCCAACAGCCCAGCGTCGATTCAAGACCTCAAAGATAAAATTCGTGAGGCTATCGAGGACATAGGGCAGCCACTTTGCGATTTGGTTATGGAAAATTTCATGAAAAGGATATGGTCCTGTATGCGTGCTCGTGGTGGCTATTTGGCTGATGTTGTTTTTCATTAATAACGACATACCATACTCTTTATTATGAAATAATCATCCGATCATTTATCTCAAAAAATAGCATTTTTCTTTGAATACCAAAATAACACCTCTTATTGGTAAACCCTTTAGAATGAACATTGGAAAACGTGAACTATCCCAAAACGTGAACACTGTATTTTTTACATTGACTGCTCTAAAACGTGAACAAATCTAAAGGTGCGTGTCCACTTGAGAGCACTTTCGCTAGTAAACTCTCGAGAGTTACTCTCAAATAGCTTTCAATTTGAGAGTGAAATTTTTTAGATTTACTATCGAGAGTTGCTTGCGAGATATCTGAGAGTAAATTTTCGGATTGTACTCTCATACCCGTGTCCACTTCACTTTAGTTATCGGTTGAGAGCAGTCATAATGATGTCATATAAACAAAAAGTTGCAGCAGTGGTTGTCATTGATATTGCTATGAAAGGGCGAAATAAGTGTAGAAAAACGAAAACTTGCTGGGTTAAACCATGGGTGGATCGTCGAAATTAATTTGGTGCTAATTTTCCTTAGTGCTAAATTTTTTTTGTTCCTGTCTCGAAACTCAGGAAGAAATGAATTCCAAAGAATTTCTTCGGATTCGTACATTTCAATTAATTTTTTTACTTTTTCGACATTCCAAATTGATGCCATATTTAGTATTTCCAGAAATTCAAATTTAAAATCAAATTATCAAAATCATATAATTTTTTTGACAATTTATTCATAGGCACACATTCATTCACTCGCAGCTAGCTGCTCTTAGAATACGAACCCTGTTTGAATAGTGCGAGTTAATCTCCGAGAGTAGCAGAATGTGTGTCCACCAGGCTTGCCAGATTTTTATAAGCTCACAACGCAAAATTTTAATTTATTTTCGCAAAAACCGCAAAATCAAAAAAAAAAAAAATATTCGCAAAAGGCGCACAAATAACAATTTATTTAATTTTTTTTCTATACATTTAGTCAAAAGAAGACAACGAAGGAAACGAAAGAATAAATATTTTCTGGCGTTGGCTTAAAACTGGTGGAGAAAATTTGATTCACATTGGAATGAATTCTAGTGCGCATCAATGGTTCTAAAAATTTAACTTCAATCTTAGAAAGACTTTTTATTTTAAGGTTGGTTTGCATTGGGCGCATTCAAGATCTTAGTTGACTAGATATGCAGTCAATTCCACGGCCTCTGATTGGTCGAGAGCCCGAAAATTGACAGAACAGCTAGTCAATTTTTTTGAGGTCGGGGACTGGATTCTTAGTCAAGGAAATCTTGACTAGCCCACTAACAACCGCCAAAAACAGCTGACTGGTTGGTGTGGTTATACTGTGTGGCTGTTGTTTGCTTGTTACAAAAATGAAAATCCAAGTAAATTATGAAGGAGTATTTTTATTTTTTCTATTTTTTATGCAGTTCATATACTGTTGGATTATGTAAAACAATCGACGAACTCAGCAAATCGTTCACAGCAAAAAATGCAACTTGGCCAATGAAATAACTAATTTACATTCCGAACACATGTGTTACATATGTTACTTGCATAAAATGTCATCCTTCTATTCGTGCATTCATATTTCTAAGTTTGTTTTTCTTTAAAAAAAACAGATTTGTTGTGCTGCAATAACAATTCTCCAAACAATTCCAAGCGAAAATAGAAAGTAGATGACGTTTTTGACATCTGAACTGTCAACTAGATATGCAGTCAATTTTGGCATTCAGGATCTTAGATTGACTGCATATCTAGTCAACTAAGATCTTGAATGCCCCCATTGGCACCACAGACAGATCGAGATCGGGCGCATTCCGCTTTTTAGTCAACCGCCTCTGATTCGTCGTAATTGTAACTACTTACATAAATCATCCACTAAGTCTTTCATTAATATAAGTTTGTTTTAAATCTTCTTTTATTTAAAAATAGCTTTGTTGTCTAGATACATATCTTTCAATCACAATTCTCAAACCAACCCAATTAAAAATAGAAAGTACAATCACGTTTGTGACATGAGAACTTTCAACTAAATAGTTAGTTAAGTTTTGAATTCTGTTTTTTTTTAGAACTGACTAAATGGTTAGTCTGTAAAAAACGGAATGCGAACATTGGTTTTCGGAGAAGGAAGACGTACTTTGGAGTTTGAACGGGAAGGAATCAATTGAAGTGGATAGGATTTACAGTTAAATGTTTTTATTTAATCAGTTATAACTGCGATTCTACGTGTCAATGCGATACATGTTTCAATGACACAAAATACCGCAAATATCGCGCAAAATGTGAGATATCGCAAAATCAAATCTTATACCGCAAAGTAAAAAAAATAACCACACGTTTTGCGATACATCGCACAATCTGGCAAGCCTGTTGAGAGCAGCAAACCAACTCTTTCCGAGTTACTCTCGTGACCGTGTCCACTTACGAAACTGCTCTCGAGAGTGGCCTGAGAGCTACTCGCAGTAGTTTTACTCTCAAGTGGACACGCACCTTAAAAGCTCAAAAACGTGAACAGATATTTTTTCAACATTTCTACATAATGTGCAAATACATATGTAAAAATATTCAGGAATTGAAACAAAACGGAGAAAAGAAAATGGCGCATATTCATAGATGTTTGATAAGTTCTTATTATGTTATTGCTAAGCTAATCCGGAGTTTATGTAATTTATAGAAAATTTAAATCCATATCTAAACGAAAAACTCGAGTCTAAAATTAATCACAACAGAACCTACATATGTATAAGTTTTACTTAACTCTGTTTTTTTTTTTTTTTTTTTTTAAAACACTATCAGATCTGTGTCATGGTGTGCTTAATACAAGCAACAGCCATAAGCAGAAATTCGCCAGGGCAAAATATGCATCAACAGGCTCATCATTTACTGCTGGTGTTAGTGGTTAGGCTACGCTACATTTCAACACTACCACTAGCAATAAATAAACAAATATAAGAACAAATATACATAATTAGAGTTTATGTTCGAGGAACTACATTACGCAAGACATTTTTAAGTGTAATTTTGTTAAGATTAAAGTCAAGAATGTTTACATTTAAGTTATAGATTTTACTCATGCGGCTAATAGGCTGTTAAGAATCAGAAAAAAACGAAAAAATAATTATATTAAGAAGGCGAGGAGCGTGTGATTGAAGATTTGATTTCTGCTTTACAATAATAAAAATAGTGTACTACGTAGGCAAAAAACTAAATCGTCTTGTGTAGGCTCCTTAGCTGCTCTCTTAGCTTCGGAGTTCCCCTGATGTACCCAGCTATTTGCATGTTTATTTGGATGTCTTTCCATGCTGTTTTTTTTTTTGCGCAATCATCTTAACATCGTTTCTTTTATCGTCCACGACTACAAGATTCCTTCGGACCAATTCGCGCAGCATTTCTTTCTCTGCCTCCTACCAGTTCTGTTCCCTTACTCTTTTATTTGTCTTGCCACTCATCTGTAATTTTATAATTTTTTGTTCATTTCAAAACATATGTATAATTACAATATTATTGTTGCCTTATTTTTATTTATAGCAGCAAAACCGCAAACACAAGGCTTTCAAAAAATGTTTTCGTAATAGAATGACTAAAATTTGGACTAGAATAGGCATTAGACTCGTGTCTAATTAAACAGAGCTGCCATATTCTCTATGAATACCAGCTATGTCTAACCTGTGTGTTAACTTTAGACCCTAGATCAGTTACACTCAGGCTTAAATTATAACTATGAATATGGGCCAATGTGTTTTATTTTAAAAGCAATAGTAAGACAATATGGTAGGAATACAATTTAAATCATAAAATGTTACATTCCAAAACATGAACAATCTCAACAACATGAACATCCTCGGTTTTAATTAGTTCACGTTTTCCAATGTTCACTGTACATAGATTTTTATATATACATATAGATTATTACCTTTTCTCCTTTGAAGACATCATTCTCTACCTATTTTTGTATATATGGCTTGACGTTTTGATATACTCGCACTTGACATTTTGTATTAGACTTTTCTATAAAAGCAATTTGGTAGCACAGGGTTTATCGCGGCTGAACTCCTAATACTCGACAACTATCCAGGCTAAACGAATTCTATATAGGTTTAGTTGTTATTGTATTTTACATTGAAAGCTTTTTTGTAAGCCTATATAGGTTAAAAAAAAATCACGCCTTATATTACATTACTACACATTATTTTACAGCAACTTCCGGATTTGATGGAATAGAATATGACATGTCTGTTCCCGTACTGTCCAAAACAGCGCAAAACTACGCAAAACTACGAAAATCAGACAAATCCTGTTCCCGTACGAAGATTTTTCGTAGTTTTCGACAGATGAGAGCGCTAACAAGAGAGTAAGAAATTTCCCCATGCTGCCGAATTTAGCGCAAACAATTTCTTTGGGCAGCTTTATGGAACTGTCAAATCTGTCAAACGTCATACATTTTTCGTTTTTTGTTGTTAATGCACACATTTCCCTCCTTCTGACAGATTTTTACTCAGACTCCTTGAAATTTGAGAATCTTTAAATTTTAGTGCAGAAAGTACGGGAGCAGACCTAATAAAATAAAATAAAACATTTGTGTCGTACGCTGCGTCATAAATATTTTACTTGAAGCACCAACAATATAAGAATATATAAATATAATATAATATAAGAAATATAAGAAGTATGATTTCAATTTCGTTTTATTTCTGTTTTTACTTTTTTGAGTCAACATGAAAGAGAGCAATTTAATTTTAAAAGCATTTAACTTTAAGTCTACCAAATGGCACCACGCGCCTTTCACAACGTGTAGTAGATTAAGTCCAGTCAAATTAACTCTACCTCTCTAAAAAAGGCTGTTTTGAGTAAATTTAATTGTAAAGATATTTTTACTTTATATTTCATATCGTTACTCATGAATACTTAAGAATGAAATATAAATACCAAAGAATAAGTTATGTATCTCTGTGCAAAGGATGCTTCGTCTATTAAATTTAGACGTTAAAACGGCAATCCCCTCAGCGTCTTTGACGGTGGTGTTCCGTGCAATTATCTTGGAAATGATAAAATTGTAGGAAATAATTTTATGAATAAAAAAAATGTTATTATATGCAAGCTTGTCGTAAAATTTGTGTTTCCAGAGCAAAGGCAGTGGCAGCGTCAGAGCAAAAAAGGATGCAGCATCTGGCATCTGAAACGAGAATTCCGGAAGAAAGTCTTTGTTTATGCTGCTTATCTGAAAATAATTATGAAAGCACATTTTATATAACCTTCTTACGACTGTAGGAAAATTATTATAAATTCAAGTTTTATATATAAAATACCGAGACGGGACCATTTAGAAGTGATTTGGGATACTGTAGGAAAATTATTATAAATTCAAGTTTAATATTTAAAATACCGAGACTGGACCATTTGGAAATGATTTGGGATACATGAGATACATATTACTCTATGGCCATCCGCACACTGCTCGTATCGTTATCGTAGCGTCATCGTCATGTCATGTATTTGCTGCGCAGCTACGATAACGATAAGGCTATTGAACAGCACACGACGTAATTTTCAATCGTCCAAATACAAAGCATAAAAACGTCGTCGGCCATTTTTTTAATAAAACACGTGTAAGCACATTAAAAAATGTAAACAAACAGTAGGCGTACAGTCGTACACGACAATAGGCGAACGCGACTGACACTGTTTGACGTTTGACGATAGTCGTCATGCAGCATGCATGCACGCGAAGCGGACGAGTCGTGTGCGGCTCTCCCTTTAAATACAAATGTGCGACATCGAATCGTACGCGGTACGCCTCTCGTACATCTCGTCGCATATGCTACGATGACGATACGAGCCGTGTGCGGATGGCCTTAGACACTGCACTGCAAACGTTTTGATTGTGTATTTCTACTAATTTTTGAATTTGCGAATGAAACATGTAGGTACTCGTATGTTGAAAAGTTCGATGAGATTTCTTTTAACTGGTCTGTCTGTTTTGTGTATATGGGATTATAGGTTAGGTTATATAATATGGTTCCAATCGAAGACTTTTTTTTTACCATTTAACTATTAAGTTGGCAACTAAGTTTTCGCACAGATTTTATATTCAAACATAAATAAAACAACAAACAATAATAATTAAAGTATTCTCAGCTATTTTCTATAACCTTTTGCTATTTTTCTTAAATTTTATGGATTCCATCGCGTTACCATCGATCGATGGTTTTGAATTTTTTCCTCACAATGGTCGAAAAGATAGTAATCACTCGGTTCGGGCTGTACCAGATTCTCCTAATCGAAGATTGCAATCTTTTCAAGCGTTTCCTCTGATTTGTGAGGCCTGGCGTTGCGCGGCGCGGCGGTCAGATTCATTTCAAATCAATAGACACCTCCATCGTACAATTTTTTTTTCAATTTCTTTGTGGCTGCAGTCGAAATATTCGAAAATATTTGGAAAAAGGGTTTTACCCCTTAGCGTTACCTACATACAATTTTGTGTAACTAGCGATAAAAAGTCTTGCTTCAAATATTTTATTATTTTATTACCAGTTCATAATATAGCTTTAGAGTAGTATACCTATACGCCATACGGTAATATGAACAATCTCAATCGTAATGAAAAGGTCTGGTTTGTATTAGTTCACTCCATCTACAGTTTTTTCCTTCAGTGGAATATGCGACAAAACTGCACCTTTTTGATGATAGTAGTTGACCTTAGAATTTCGATCCATCTGCAGCTACATAAGTACATACATATACGTAGATAGTGTTAAGCTGAGGAACTAGGGTATTCAAGATCAGTAGAAACGTTCGAAGGTTTTCAAGGTGATCTTAAATGGGTGAAGTGGACCCAACTGTTGGTCTAGGTTAGATTAGGTTAGGTTACATTGGCTGTCAGTGACGATTACCAACACACTTAGGTAGGCCTAAAGAGGCCCAATGTGATACCAATGATCTCGGGGATGTTTTTTGCCACCACACATGAGATATATTTAAATAAAGCGAAATAGACTTCTAACGTCAAGGTCACTGAGGTCGTTGAATAAGTATTCGAGAAAAGAGCTGGACATGAGCAGAGGAGATGTGTTGGGCTCTCTTTCTTCGTCTCTGCAGCTTCTGCAGAAGTCATTTGAAAGGATGCCTTGTCGGGTTGCACGCTTGCCTATAAGGTAATGTCCGGCGATGACACCAATATCGTACGTCTTTTTAGGGACAGGAAATGGTTAGAGCGGTCTCGATCCAGTCTAGGCCCATCCATCCAACATATTTGAGTAATAGCTTGTAAGTAGCAAGGGGCAGACCTATATTTGTCTTATCTAGTAGAATAGGTATGGTTGTTCCTAGTTTGGCAAATTCGTCTGGTTTACAATTCCATGGGATGTGTCTGTGCCCCAGGACCCAGTACATGTGAATGTTAAACTGCTTAGCTATCTCTATAAGACATGGGTAGCCAAACCATAGACCGTGATCGACTGGTCAAACGTGAAGGGATTTACAGTCGACCCCGACACATATGCTATAAATTAATTAATATATTATAGCAAATATGCAATACACACATGAATATCATTTAAAAAATGTAACAGCAAATGTATGTACACTGTACTGCACTCCATCCCAGAAAGCATATGCATTGGTTTACTACGTGCTCTGTCTTCTTCCCGATTTGGCCAAAAAGGTGAGCTATCGTGCCCAAAACGGTGTGGGTATTTCCGATACGCAGATAGGAACTGCGTAAGGTGGTAGTCACAGTTTCCATGCCTTCAGTTTGTCCAAACATCTTGGGTTGGGATCAATCTGTAAGTCCATCTGCTCTTCGTAGTGGTGTCTCAGGACGGGGCTTACTACGTATATATTAGCTAGTCTTTGATGAGGTTGATTGCTTTGTTCGTAACTGACTGTATCTCACAAATGTTCTTTGCAACAGTAACAATGGTGATATCGTCGGCGAATCCGATTATTATTACTCCTGGTCGCAGAACTCCGTCGTACATTATATGGTTACAATATTTCGTAAACAGTTTGAGGTATCCATTTTGGCTAGTGACTTTTTATGGTGTGTACATATTTATACATATGTATTTTCTTCCAAGTAAAAGTAATGGGTAGATAGCACGCGTAACCAATTTCAGCGAAATGTCGAACACATAGCCTGAGAGTTTGGCCACCCCTGCTTTAAGAGATGAACGACATTTGGGGGTGATCTTAGAAGTAGGTGAGACTGATTCCAGGGATTAAACTGTTGGTCTAAGTGCGTATTGACTTTTGTCGCTACGCGTCTATCTACCTAACCTAACATATCCTAACCTATGTATGCTGTGTCAGTTCCAATCGTCTTCATCTGTTCGCCATATTGTATGTTTTTCTATGCAAAGGAATATGTTTGTTTGTTGATATCAAAGTTAAACCAATTAAAATAAGTGCATTGCTATATTATTTATGGCAAGTACAGCCTTTGTGGGTATAATGTCTATAGGGAGATTCTGCTCAGAATTAATTATTCTCAAAGAACATATCCTAATTCCTTGATTGCTGTAGGTACTCAGGTTACATGATGTGTCATTGAAAATTAATTCCAAGAACAAGAGTTTATTATACATATCACATATGCACAAACAAACAAACATGGATGCACACCCCTAGGAACCGAATAAATCAATGTCGAAACTTTGGTTGCCTTTGGACGAAACTTGTAAAGAAACTTGTAAACTTGTTCGATGACAGAACAATTTGTCACACAGTCAATGGTTATATGTATTTGTATGTACTACATATGGAGTTTATTTTGGTGAGAAATTTCATTCTGATAGCCCCTTGTGTCTTGATTTAATTATTTGCTTATAAACTGTAATGCCACTGACTCTTCTGCCTCCCATTACCGAAGCGAATAAAACGTACGAATACTCTTTCGAAAACAATTTTATTTAAGTCCGTAAAATAGTATTACCAAACTTCTACAAGCTCTTAGCAAAAATATGAAAAAGTTCTGTGAAATTGTTTCGCGGTCGCGTGTTGCCACCGGAAGCATATTCGTCACGAACAGAGCACGCAATTGATTTACCCCATCCTGGTCCTGTTTGCCTGAATTTCACCGGAGTTCTTAGAAGAGTTTTCAATGCTAACATGTTGTCTGAAATAATTGCAGGTTATCAAAAGAAATATTTCATTGAATTAAGATACGCGTTAATTAGCGTTTTTCATCAAATTAGGTTCTTCCTGGCGTGTGATACACTTTTGAATCCACGCACTTAAAACGGAGCAATTAAAGATTCCTCTAGAATTCGAAACATTCTTATTAAATTCTGTACAGAAGGTGAACTTTATGAATCTTAATTGGTTTCCAGGACAAAGCGGAAGAATAAGAAATTAAATATCTAAAAGCTTCCTAGGTAATCTTCAAAAAAGGGAATTTTCGACGACCTTATTACATCGACGGTTAATTTTGTAGTAAATACCTACCATCGCAGGTAGCATGACTCTCAAGCTTCAAGGAGAATGTTCCTCCGACAATGGTTCACTCAGCCTCTGTCAACGACGTCAATGTGATAGGTTAACGTGAATACCCTCTCTCTATTTTTCCTTAGATGCGACAATATTAGCCTTATTTTATTATTCCCTGCTTTTTATCAGGATCAATTTTCGTGATCCAGAAATTAGTTTGCCTATTTCTCAATAGGATACAATTTCGTATGTGAATGTCTACTCTATATGCTATGTATAATTATAGACGATTGTCAAGTGTGCGTGTTGCCAGAGTAGAATAAAAAATATTATTGGCAATCTAAATATTTTTAAATATTATTATGTTCGAATAAATTAATATTCTGCTCATTATGATATGTTTGCGATGTGATAGTGAAATTGAAGACTTTGCATCAAAAGCAGGTCCAAATTTAACTTTTTGTGGGAAATCAAAAAAAAACTCTATGAAAAATTAATTATTACACGAATGTTTTAAAATGATATGCTATTAAAAAGTTAGCATATTAACATTGTTTCAATAAAGTTTTAAGTTAAATAAACATTATACATAAGTAATTCCTGCGATTTTTTAAAGCTTGGATCTGCCCCTCATTTGCACCAAAAAGTAATAAATTTGCTCCCAGATTTTGATTTATAAATAATAAAACACATAAAAGTTATTTATTTAGTATATTTCGAACTATCAAACAGTACTTGGATATTTAAACAATAAATAAAAAAAAGGAAAACAGATCATGCATTGAGAAAATTAAAGGGCATTTCCGGAGTTGCCGCCTTTTTGCACTAAACGCACTAGAGTGGCAGATACATATTTTGCTATAACACGCTTATTTTTAGTCGCAACTACATCGGTTATGTATATGTACCAAAAAATAGCTTTTTTTTTGTTCAAATTGTTAGTGAATTAAACCGTCAGGCTAAAAATATGGACTTGCCCGCCTTTTAATGCAAGGTCTTCAATTATAGCTACAAAATATTTTTCTCATTTGGTGTCTGTTAATCTTACTTACTTAGTTGGCGCTACAGCTCGAGGTGAACCTGGGCCTGCTTCTCGCAACCATTTGTGTGTGCGTGTTATATTTTTGCACGAATGGAAGGGACCTACAGTTTTTTGCCGACTCCGAACGGCGAGGTGAGAAGCGCAATCATGACAAATGATACTCTTTGATGCTTGTCAGACATTCGAAAGAGGTGGGCACTGTGAAAAACTTTTAGGTGTTTGCGGCGGGATTCGAACCCAAGACCGCTGGCTCAGTAGTCCGACGCACGAACCACTTGCGCTACGGTGCCCACTACGGTGTCTGTTAATCGGAATTCACAATTTCCTCGGAAAAAAATAAAACCATTTAAAAGAAATTATTCATTCGCATGGCAACTTCGCGCTATAATTGTAAAAAGGAACTTAGCTTGTACAATCCCCACAACACAGAACTTTGATCCAGTTTGTTTTATTATTCTGATCTGATCTGGATCAGATCACGAGAATAATAAAAAATACGGCTATTGTTTCTGTCAGAGAAGCCTTTGGTTTTAAAACAATTGCTGCGAGCACAGCGAACCACTTGTTACACACATATGAGAAAAACAAAATACATTAAAATATACATACATACAAACATTTTGTCTTGTAGATTTCTTAAGACGAAAGAGCTTCGGAAGAAAAACGCTTAAGCGGTTATGTAGGTACAGTTAGAATTTGCAAAACAAATTGTTTTCTATTTTAATTTTGTTTGTTTTTTATTTCATTGTATTTATTAAGTACACGCACAGAAAATTTTAAGTCAATCCAACGATTATTCTAGAAGTTACACGAATATTTGTAAAGACATCAGAAATCTTTCTTGTAAAGTGCTTTTCAATCTTCATACTTATTAAGTATAATTTTAAGTAATTAATGAGAGGACGCCATTTTTGCAAGAAAATGTTATTTTGCTTATTCTTCGATCAGTATCTAGATTATACATTTCCTTAACTATATCCGTTTGGTTATTTTTATTCTCCATGATCCAGCCCGGAGATATCGTGGTCACCGCAAGACGCCTTTTTTGAGAGGAGCTCCGGCAGATCAGCTATATCAGCCTTCAAAATTATTATTTTTACCAATAAAAAATGTTGAAACACAGTTGAAAGTTACCTGAATATGTGTAAAAAAATTTAAATTAATAACTTTCTCAGAGAAAATTCTTGAAAAATCGCTATTTTTAGCTGTCCTGTCTGTATAACATAATGTATAACCTTTTAAAAATAAGTAAATGTAAAGTAAAAACAGGTCGGGGTCATCGTAAAACAATTTAAGTACATTTTTCAAAAACATAGATACCTTATAACATATTTTAATAGCATATAATTAAGCGGGTAGTAGGTTTTGTATACGCTTTTAATGTGACATACAGCACGAGCACATAAAAGACAAGAACTAAAGACTAACTCAAATTTAAGGTTTCAACCAACTCTATGGGTGGTGTCCAGGATAACTGAAGAGTAGTGTATTAATGATTTTTTGTCGTTGCTTATGGTTCACAGTATTTTGTCCTGATGTTTCTTATTATTCATTGTTCATCATTATTCATTGATCAATTTCTTCAGAGTTGCATTTTGATTTGAATAGATTTTGCAAATAAAAAAAGTATTCATTTGATTTAAATTTTATAGCATTCATACAATCGAATCGATTTGGAAGAAACTTTAATAGATTGTGTTTTTATAGCTGGATTACTAAAAAAAACGCTTAGAATTGTATTGGTGATATGGAATTTCTAATGCAATTTCTTGAAAGAATGCAGTATCTAAGCATTATCATCAAATAGTGTGCTTTGAAAATATCCGTTTTCATCCTTAATGCCCGTTTTCACTGTGCGAGTTTAAGTTTCGATCCAGCGAAAATCTCAAGATCAACACGAACTGCGTTTTCACAGTGCAGGCCTAATGATTAAATCCACTTAAATAGTCCTTTAACTTAAGCTACCGATTTCCGCGGCTTAAGGGTCAATCCAGAGAGTAAATTGTTGTACCAAAATAATATTAACCTCAAAATACAGCACAGAGCCAGCGTTGCCAGGTTGTGGGATTTTTCCCCGTTTCCGGGGATTTTTAACCCAAAAGGGGAAATTTCAAAACGGGGAAAATTAAAAATGTTTCCATTCATTGCCATTTTCAAAAAATAAATACTATTTAGATTGAAATATCACAGGAATACAAAGTGCGTCAATGCAAACAATTTTATACACATGATCTCAAATTTGCATTTGGCTGAAGATTGCCATTTTTATATATTTAACAAATGATATCTTGTTTCATTTGAGAATGTGTTTTAGCTCCCTTAAAGTATTTTAATACTAGGTATGTTGATTGAGGCTATCCTATCAGAAAAGAACATGGATTTGTGTTCAGTGAGAAAAATGTCTGTCCGAAACTGATCTGCTTTGCGTTCGGTGAGGTTATCCAGAAGAGAAAAATACAGAAAATCTTGCACCTACTCTTGAGGTAGAACAGACTGGTGTACAGATGTCAAAATCAGCTGTGATGGTATATTTGATTTTTTTGAGAAATCGAAATCAGAGTCTTATTAGATAGAAACATATACTCTGATCGAAATTCAATCGGTGAAAGGGCAATCAGTTATTGTAAAATGCTATAAATAATTTTGAAAACATAAGTACAATAATCGACCATGAAATTGTAATTTTGACAACTAACATAATGGGCTGTACTTTTCTGTGCTAACTTTGATCTGATATTTTTCACGAATCTGTGATTTTCTATTCTAGTTTTTCCTCGTTGAACAAAGCTACTAAAATGAAGTGATTCATGAATTTCCTCTTAAGTTGTGATTTTTAATTTTTTGTTTTTTATTTTAAGTTTTATATTTTGTTATCTTTACCCATAGATTGTTGAATGAAGTACGTACATTATGTACGATTTAAAAATTTTTTTTTCAGTTATTTCATATACTGTAAGTGCTATTACTTTTTTATGTTGTTATTAAAAATAATAAGACTGTATGAAAAGCAGTGTTTTATTTGCAAATTACCGAAATCGAAAGTAAATGAAAAACGGGGAAACACCGGGGAAAATGAAACGTTAAATCGGGGAAAAAATTATTTTTCATGCAAAAAAAGGGAAGTTTTTCCACCAAAACCTGGCAACGCTGTACAGAACACCTACCTAAACAACGAAATGTTTTATCTGGTAATACGGCTGGCATTGCGACTCTCATTTTATGCAAGTGGAGGGGGATGATTCTGCTGATATCGCTGCTCGCTGCGCTGGCGACTTCAGTTGTGGTTGTGGATCTGTTTCATCAGGATGCACATCGAAGGAAGGAATGGGTGTGCATTTTTTTTGTTTTCGTCAACATACTGCTGATTCGTTGTTTTTTGAATCAAAAATGAATTAATTGAATTATTTTTCTATTTCCACACATGCAGCGGCTTCTTTGTCTTCTTTTCTCTTTATTTTCATTGTATTTTTTCCAAAAAGCACTTGTCAATAAAATAAAAACCAAATTTCGTTCGACATTTTGTGTTCATTCACAATTGCTTTTTTCCATAAATGGTTCACAATGACACTCAATCCATGACTAAACTAAGCTGTTGACTGTAAAAACTAAAACTTGTTAAGTGAAGTCTATGTTCAATCTTACACTTAAATAATCCGACACTTAATCTCGCGCAGTGAAAATGGGCATAAATGTCAAAAGATATGCTATAGCTTCAGCTAGTTGGCCGTTTTCGAAAACGTCATCTGCATCAAATTGTTTTTCTCCAAATGTTCTTAAACGCAAACTGCACATACAAAACCCTTTGTGTTGCAAATGTTGATCATCATTTGACGATCAAATTGACGATCAAATGACGTTTTCGAAAATGGCCGTTAACTGCAACTCGCTGTACTAAAATGAAATGATGTAACACATGATGTGGGTGCAGGTTGGGCAGCTAGCTTGAAGACACCCTAATCAACTTCTTTTATGACCAAGACTAGAACTAAGTGGTACTACTTTATTGTACATATCTCTGTAAAGTTAAGATACTTCATCAGAACATGAAAGATATACATATATTTGGTTGTCGTCGGGGTCACCACTTTGGTGTCGGGGTCACCACTTTGGTTGTCGTCGGGGTCACCACTTTGGTTGCTTCGAAGTAAACGCGCAACACAATTATTAAATGATCAACTAAAATTGTTTATTGTTTCCAAATTTCTTTGATAAACTTACAAAAATAGAATAATAAAAAACGAATTACAAATTATGCGCGAAATATAAGCGATCTGGTCTCGATGATTCTACGATGCGACTGAATGGTGATTTCATCATCTTATCTCCCATTGGCTGTCGACGGGCGTCTTCTTGATGACATTTTGAAATGCAGTGATGCCAGAATGCCACGGCTCAGTGTGGCTTAACCCACCGCCACAGAGGCCCCCCAGAAGACTCGCGCACCCTACAGGTAGCGCTTCCGGCCTGTAAGGGAGCGAGATGTCTGAGTCGAAGTGCATTGTGGCGGTTGCTGGTTGTTTGGCGATGCTACCGGAGTTGGTTGAGGCTCCCGGTGGCGCGAGGCGAGTAATATTGGGGAACTCACTTATGATGTCTGCGAATGGTGAGTTTCGATCGATGAGCGGCGGGGAAAGTCGGCTCCAATGATTGGCGAAGTGACATCGGCGACGATGTCCAAACGAATGGGCGATTGAGTTCATGAGTAACCTCGCCGTAAACTCTGATAGACGATCCGTTTACGGCGATCACGTCGGGGTCACCACTTTGGTGTCGGGGTCACCACTTTGGTGTCGGGGTCACCACTTTGGTTGTCGTCGGGGTCACCACTTTGGTTGTCGTCGGGGTCACCACTTTGGTTGCTTCGAGATAATCGCGCAACACAATTATTAAATGATAAACTAAAATTGTTTATTGTTTCCAAATTTCTTTGATAAACTTACAAAAATAGAATAATAAAAAACGAATTACAAATTATGCGCGAAATATAAGCGATCTGGTCTCGATGATTCTACGATGCGACTGAATGGTGATTTCATCATCTTATCTCCCATTGGCTGTCGACGGGCGTCTTCTTGATGACATTTTGAAATGCAGTGATGCCAGAATGCCACGGCTCAGTGTGGCTTAACCCACCGCCACATATATGTATACCTACTTTAATATAAACGTACATATGGTATACATATGTACATTTATTTTTTTCTTCCCCAAGGGAGTAAAAGCTGGTTTTCATCGGAAATACTCGTTCACATCCTTGATATTCTTTGACACCGAAGTAACTTTGTAAAAGCACTGGTGTGTCATCTACTCACTCGTACGCGTACCATGTTGAATGACAAACGTATATCAACTTCTGTCTCCTGTCTATCCATCTCGTCTTGAAGAAGTAATCGACAGCACACAATGCCGACATGTTAATATATTTAAGAGAAGTTTTAATATTTTTAAACGCAATAACCACAGTGTCATGCAAGTGGCAGGTGTCTTTTCGCATTTATTTATCGCTCATTCTCGTTTCGTTGTCACAAAAGGAGAAATTGCCTCGAAAGCAATATTTTTTCCAAGTATATATGGATTTCATGCCTGTCAGTTAACCTTGATAGATGGTACGAGTATTCTTCACATCATGAACCCATCCTTATGTACACTGATGGTCTATTTGTAATGTAGGTACTGTATGTACGAGTATGTGCATGCGTGACATACATGTACATACGTTTGGGAAATCAACATAATTTGCATGCATGGACGTACATACTTACACACGTTAATGTACGTACTACACTTTCCATTAAAAAAAATACAGAAACCAAATAGATTACTGCAATCATATTTGCATGAAACGAATCCGTATACAATAAGAAACTGAGTGATGAATATACAGATTCCTTCGATGACAGTTATTTATTTGAAATCCCAACTGAAATGTGAACCTCAAAACGAGGTTGAACCACAAATCTGAATTCTCAGAACAGAATTACAAAAAAAAAATAAGTATGTACTCGTATGGCTTCCACATACATACATACATATAAGTTTTTTTTTTGTTGGTTTATTAAAGATTTTCTGACCAAAGGTTTTTAACCCAGGTCATTATAGACTGGGTTGTAATTCAATGTAAAATAGAATTGTATAAATAAAGTCTAATTACTAGTACTACTACTATTACTACTACTATTAAAGATTTACTTATTAAAAGTTGTCCTAGACGGGACATCTACCTCAATTTATCGAATCGTATTCGCTGTTATCTGAGCTACTCCGTTTCCGACATATTCGGAGCTGAGGTCGATAAGGATTTCCATGAACTAGTCAGGGTCTTGGAAAAGAGATGGTGGCGGATGAGCCCACCCTGGGCCAACGGCAGCGCTCACATCTCCGAAGCGGGTTACTGACATCGGTTTAAAAACAAGTATTATATGTACATACATTTTCCTGCTAATTTCGACTGACACATTCTCATTTGAATTCATACTTAACCTTTAATATTCGTTGCGGACATACATCTATTCTGCCAGAAACTGTGACACTCTAGGACTGCAGAATTGATAAAATGTCTCACGTTTCGAATTTGTCCATGACATCCAAAGACTTTAATACCTGATGACTCTCTAATAAGTCAAATAAAAAATACATTACTCAGCAGTGGTTCTCATTTAATAAATTCGTCATACATTACTCGTATGTAGATGTTTTCATCGAGGCCTTACAGTACAGTTCTTGATAATAAGTTCTATTTTTACCACGATAGTTGTGAACAAGCGTAGGTATATGGAATGACTACAACAGTTTACCACATTTTGAGCATGTACACGTGCACGACCTACCTTTCTTTATCTACTCACGTAGAGTTTAACATATAAAACTATCGATTATGTGCGTTTCAAATGAAATGGCACGAATAAAAAGGATACGTGATGCCACAAAGTCTCTGTGAAATAGACCAAGTCCCTACAATTTAACCGGAAAGGAGTTAACTCATTTCAATACTTTTGCATTTATATTGGTGCATTGGATTGCACTCACGTACAAAGTGTAAAGCCATATAAAATTAATGATTTCTACGTTCAAGGAAAATGTTATCCTCAATGCGAATGCCATATGTGACATGGGTGTACAGTTTCCAAACATCGAAGTTAAATGGCTTGGAAATATACTCATTCGTTCATATTACAGCGCAGCAGATGGGGGTAGGTAGTAGTTAGAGATGAATTTTTTGCAAATCGACGTTAGACTATGGGTTTGGATTGTTTGCTGGAGGAGTGAGAGTTTATATACATACATACATGCGTAAGATTTCCGTCGCTGAACAAATAAAAAAAATATTCAGCGCCAGCAGTCCTATGATGAACCAAGCCCAGCTTTCCGCCAACCATTTGTGTATGCGTGTTATATTTTTTGCACGAATGGTGCCATCTCCGAAAGTTGAGTCCAGAAGTTCCTCATGGCAAATGGTAATTTTAAATGCTTGTCATTCATTAGGAAAAGGTGGCACCATGAAAAAACTTTTTGGGGATCACTAGAAACGGATCCCAAATAGCACGCTCAGTCCAACGTACTAATCATTGAGCTACAGCTGAATAAATATCTCAGATGAATCACACAAGGGCATACTTCGTATTATAAGCGAGTTCAAAAGTTCATCTAATCTGGTAGTGAGATTGATTTCTTACTTGTTCATTAGTGGGGAAGATAGACTGGTTTCAGGAGCAATAAACCCAGTGCCTGTTGTCACCCGGTTGGAAGAAATTGCAATGTGCTTCAGAAACGTGATTGTGTGCGGTGACTTCAATAGTAGGTTGACCAGACGTACTCTTTTTTGGGATAAAATACTCTTTCGTTTACATAGATTTACTAATTCTCTCTTTTCCTAAATTATTCTTTAATATACTCTTTTTGTTTAAAAATTAATACAAGTGTAAAAAAAACTATCTTTCTTTTGCAATAAGGTGGTGTAAATAAATATAAGAATATACACATGTACAAAATATTTAACATTTAAATATTTCAAAAATATTTACAAATATTCTTATTTTAATTCTCATCACCCAATATATATTTATTCAGTAGACTACACTACTACACACTATCATTTTTGAAATGGCATTCTTACTAGAATGATGTAAAATGACAGTGTGTATCTTGGAATGAAAAATGGCGATTGGAATTTTTGTTGATTTTGTCGGAATGATAGAGAATGATAATGTGTAAGCAAAAAATGTTCAAAGAAATGTTATTCCTGGAATTATAGTGTATAGTAGAGATGAACAAAAAATCGCAATTTGCTATTCATTCACTGCTAATGAAAATTCACATTTGCAACCTGTTTACAACTTATAAATAAACTGCTATTGCTGAAACTGCTATTGCTTATAATCATTTTGTCTTGCTTCTCTACAGACACAGAGTAAAAGTTTCATTTTTCATACACTACACACAAATACGAAAAACGTGAAGAAGAAATGCACCTGATGAAAATGCACCTAATAAAAAGCTTAGTGCTGCCTTTTTTGTCTTACAACTGCACAGTATACCCCAGTCTGGATTATGAATGCAGGCGTAAAATAAACGTGGCCTTTAACGACTGTATTCGGTATATATATAATGTTCCAAGACATGTTAGTGTTTCACGACAGAAAAGGTCTCTGCTGGGAATGAGTTTGGATGAATATTATAATTTTAGAAATATCCTTAGGCTCCATCGAATAATTCATAACAAATGCCCTGAGTATTTGATTGAGTATATAAATTTTTTACAGTCTCCAAGAGGGTTGAGACTTATTTTACCGCGATTCACGCACACAGTTGGAGAGCGATCTTTCTTCGTTAACGCGATTCGTTTGTGGAATTCTCTTCCACATCAGTTACAAAGAATAAGCTCGTCAGCCGTATTTCGGGAGTAACTATTTTTACACATGTCGCAACAGAATTAAATTCTTAGTATAGTAATGAAAACATAATTTATATTATATTATTGCTTCTTATAAGCTTTCCTTTTGAAATGTTTCCTTTGTCATTCATTTATAGCCATTTGAATTGTAATTAACACTAAATGTTGATACTTAATTTTAAGAATTATTTTCTTGTAGTATCATGTTAAGCTTTAAATAAATAAATAAATGAAATGAAAAATGAAATGAATTGAAAGAAGAACAAAATTAAAAAGAAACTAAACTTCCCTTTTTACACATCATCTGCCGATCGTCTCATCCAATTTTCAACATGTTCGAACATGTGTCTGCGAAACAGGCACCAAACCAATTCGCATAGTTGCATGTCGCAATCGCGGCTGGTTAAAAGTATGGTTGGTTGATATAATAGCAGTAGCATGTAAGGTAGCAGTAGCAGGTAGGGTAGCAGTAGCAAGTGAGGTAACAGTAGCAGCACAAGTTATACTTGCTATTGAGTTGCGATTTTTCAGCGCCAAAGGGGATCAAACCAATTCGCAAAGTTGCTAGTATTGCTATCGCAATCACAGCTGGTTGGAAGTGTTGGTTGGTAGCAGTAGCAGGTCCAGGTAGCAGCAGAGGTTATACTTGCTATTGATTGAGTTGCGAATGCGATTTCATAGGAGAGTAATAACTCTCTGAGGGCAAAATTGCGAATAAGCGCAACATTTGTGATTTATCTACATGTTGCTAAGTTGCGCTCCATTGCGAACTCGCATTAGCAGTTTACACTAGCGGTTATATTCACTGTGAATAAGAAATCGCATTCGCAGTTATAACTGCTAATACAAATTCAAAACTTAGCTCATCTTTAGTGTATAGCCCAGAATGAAATGATGAGAAATGACAGCCTTGGAATGTCGTTCCAATAATGATAGTGTGTTAAGCGGGGGGTGCCATCTATAAGATGAATGGGAAAATTTATTTTTAGGGTTCCGTACCCGTATGGATATACAGAATTATTATAAGTTTGCTCTAACTCCAGAATTTCTGTCACGATAAAAACTTCAACTTCAACATTCTACGTAGAAATCTGGAATTTGGCATACTTATACATTACGGTGGTCTATATTTGAGACTACTTATCACTCAAAGACATTGTGAAACAACTATACAGGGTGGCGAAATGTAAACTCGAAAAAAATTCTCATATTTGCTAAAAATGCAACTAAAAATTTACAGATACTCTTTTATTTTCAAAAATATCTGGTCAACCTATTCAATATTAAGAGTTCAGCTGAGAGTTTTCTGGATTAAATGAGTACATTCAACCTTTCTTCTAGTACACTTCTCGATGTCTGATATTCTTCGTTAGCGGGGTACAAAACATTCTGCTCTACTATGAGCCTTCAGCCCAGCTATTTTTTTTTTTACATAAAACTGACAACTTTTTACCTGGATTCGAAACTCCCCCTGGAACTTTATTCCCATATAAGCCTTAATAAAGTCGATAATACAGTGAAATCTCTAAATAGCGCACACCCTGTTTAGCGTACAACTCGCATTAGCGGACACCTTTTTGGGGAACCAATTTCTAATTTCTCACACAAAATGCACTCTTAGTAACAGACAGCTCTCATAAGCAGACAAAAAAAAATCGCGTCCGTGATTGTCCACTTAAGAGAGATTTCACTGTAAATGTTTTCCTAATTTTTTAAAGTTACGGAGAAATCGTACTCGTTTATGGAGCCGTGGTCGCATACCGCCTTGCCAATGAATGCATAGTTATATAAATACGTTATTGTATGCGACCACGGCTATACTTTGAAAATCATCGTTTCGTTTCATAACGTTTTTTTTTTCTCTAATAATTGAGTGCAATTTGCATGATAATTAAGTACATAGCACAGTACAGAAATACCTGCATCACGAGCTTCCAAATTGAATCGAATTGCATCGGGTTAAATTGGGAGGCGTTTTGATGTCCAACATTAGCTTCTTGAAAGCCTTTCTATTCTCAGAGATTGATTTGCATAGTAAGAATTTCAGATGAAGCTGCAGCAATCTGTATAACTGATCTTACTATTGCGAAATAAATAGCTTTTAGTGCACAATGACTGGAAAATCCCTTTGTATTTGGCCGAAAGTCCTTACTCAAACTGTGGACCACATGCAATTCAAAATTGAGTTGCATATCTAAGATAATATCAGAATCCCTTTTAGAGCTTACTTTTTTTAGCCAAGCATTGTCGATTTGATAATCGAAGGATACTGGACTTTTGTACCCAGAACAGGTCAGGCTTTGACACTGACCATAAGTTTTAACCTTAACCACCTAGCATACGTCTCACAGACCCCGACGAATTTTTAGGCGTGAATATTATCACGCCCGAGCTTCGTATAAACGTGTTCGCTCTTGTACCTTTTCCTCGCGCTCCTCAGTGCAGCGGAACCGCTCGTTGCAGCAAGATCTTTCAGACGAAGAAAATATACCAAACGATGAATGCAGCGATGTTTAGGCCGATATAGGAATAGAGCTCGTGTTAGAAGAAAGTTTCAAACCAGACTCAGAGTGCGAAGAGACAAATGAAGTGAAAAATAACGATAATGCTCCTCTCGAAATTGATTTATTTTCGAGTTTACCTGCTGAGCAAGAATTATCATCGGAAGATGATATACCTTGATCTCAACTGCGATCAAGACCTTGAAAGAAGAATTATTTTGTCAAGAACTTGCCTGGAATGATCACATAAACTGTTTTTCACTGTCCTTAAAAACTGTAAGTTTAGGTCTTGGAATTTCGTTTAAGTTTTGTTTTTATTAAGAATTTTTATTTTTATTTATGTTTTCCGATTACTGAATATTTAGAAAAAAGGACAAAAAATTACCTACCTTATGTGATTGTTATAATGGATCTAATTTTCCGAATGTGTTAGTTTATTAGTATAAAAAAATAAATATTGACTACTTAATTAAGATTTAAAACAAAAATTTTAATTTTCCTGTGCCTTTCTTATTCTAATAAATAATTTAAAATGTTCCTAAACTGATTTTAGTTAAAAACTAAAACTTAATTCACAACATTTTACAAACGCGAATAATTTTGTTCCGGGGTCTCACAGACGTATGTTAGGTGCTAGGTGGTTAAGGGTTAAATAGCTCGTCGATTGTTTAACGAATAGACCACAGAAATATTCAGGTGTGGTTTAAAACTTACAAACCGTCAACGATGCAATAACGTATTCAAATGTTTTCCAAACCATTTCCGGATGACGCGTCCAATATAATATAATATAAATTATTATATTTCACAGCACGTTCCATTCTGTTACACATTTTCGCTCAGTATTCAGTTACTAAATCGAGTGCAATAATAATCGCCTTATGCTTATTGTCATAATGAACATGAACACGTAGGCGCATATATGTAAACCCCACTTTTTGCGCGCAAATAGCCAATATATTTACTCTTCGTGACCAGGAAGTATTAATCATCGGGGAAACAAATCGTTTGCTCGAACAAAAAAAAAGATAATATGTTAGGGAATAATTATGAAAATTATTAAAATTCTGCATAGACACATGTGTACATATGTACATTTTTCTGTAACATCTGCTCTAGGTATGTTCGTCCTTGTTTATTTTTTTTAAATTCTACAAATCATTTCTTAATTTATTATTTTTAATTTAATGTGGTCAATGAAAATTAAAATATGAATTAAAATGGTTTCGAACATCAGAGTTGACTGCACATTTTTATCTCACTTCATCGAAACTATTTCCGAATTAATTTATTTTATTTCAAAATTAATAATCCTCTACGATCAAAAAAGAAATCGCAAATTTAATTAAAACATTCCAAGCATAATTATCTGGATACATACGCTTAAGGGTAAAAATATACTCGTAGTATAGTACATAATGTGCAGCAGCTTATGAAAGAGACAGGTCAAGTTCCCAAAATGCATCAGTGCTGACTTAAAATTAATTTATATTTGGACTAAACTATTTTGGTCGGACGTGCTTCGTGCTTCGTGTGTATGTATAATGATCCCTAAGGCGTTTTGCATACGAACATTTCCAAAATTTCCTCTCTGACATGCTTCTAAATGATAAACGCTAGCCAGACCATGTGATAATAAGCTCTTTATGGAATTGTGGCTATTTAATTAAAATTAAAGAAATATTTTATAGATTCATTCACAAGATAACTTTTTAAACAAGAACAAAACAAAAAACTTGTTCGCCAGTGAAAAGTTAATCTGCTTTATTTAGGTATTTAAGTTCAAAAATGTCGTGTTTAATTCTAACTGAAAGAGAATGAACTGCATCTGCATATGTAAATAATATTATACGAGAACGTTTTCAATGTGTGACTTTCGTTCATTCATAATAGGTACTCGTAGAGCCACTTTATAACGAAACCTCTTAACGTTGAGAACAGTTCACAAAGAGGGTGTACTTGAAGACATTTTGCAGGAAACACTTTATAGAGATTTTTCCTCGTATTTTGTCTTCGTACATAAGAACGTCGCTCATTATTCCGATTTCAAAAGCGATTCTTCTGCTAAACGTAAACTTGAAGTCTGCGTCGTTCTGTCAAATTTAACTTTTTTTGTTTTGAATTATAACAAAGGAATAATACAAAATAATTGAAAAGAGCTTTCAATACGAAGAATCCTATTTATCAGCTGATATATGTACGTATTCCTGGTGTTTGTGAGAAATCTAGTAATCTAGAAAAGTAACGTTTTGCAGGCAGTTCAAAGGTTTTTTTTTTTAAATAAAGTCTGTTGCATAATTATAGCACCACATGTAAATACGCAGTTACTCTTCAAATACATGACTGGGAACACCTGATATGCGTTGTTTGATAATGCGAATGATTTGGGTCAAAACGAAGGACCAGCACTTGCCATGATAGGCACCGCCAAAGAAAAAACGAACGAGAATTTCAGCAACGTTATAAAAAAATTATTTATTTGGTGACGTCAAAATTATACTTAGCTGTTAGCTCTGCTGCGGTCAAAATCCAAGTGCACGAGACAAGTTAAATTCAGATTACAATTAGACAGTTCAACTGTTATACAAATGAAAGAAACAACTGAGAGAGAGCGTTACGGTTGTTTGAACTTGAACTTGAAAATTAGAAGTCAATTATACAAAGCAAAGTGTATGTTATAAATGTTTGGTAAGATGAACCAATTAAGATGTAAAGCAATCAAATAACAATAATAATTAAAAGCAAATATGACTTCAAAGATGTACATTTAAATGCATATGATGAAAAATACAAATATTCTTAAACATTCCCCCGCCCCTGGAACAACGTTTCAGCTTATGGGAAGTAAAGCGAGCTTGTGTATCGGGCGCACGAAGTCTCCATTTTTTGTGCGCAAAGTAACCACACGGATATGACCATCTTTGCCAGGATGTAGGCAAATAACTCGTCCCATGGCCCATTTCCCGGGTGGCAAGTTGCTGTCCTTGATTATCACCAGATCGTCCAGTTGAAAGTCGCGATGAGGATGCAGCCAGCGTGGTCTTTGTTGGAGCGAAGTCAAATACTCCATACTCCAGCGCTTCCAAAATCCATGCAGCTTTGCTTGTATGGCCTGCCAGCATAACAATCGGGTTTGTGGGATCTCTGACGTGGGTTCAGGTACAGCTGAATAAGGTTCACCTATAACGAAATGAGCGGGTGTTAGTGGGTCAATATCTTGGTCAGAAATTTTACACAAAGGACGAGAATTGAGTAACGATTCGATTTGTGTCAAAAGGGTGTACAATTGTTCAAATGTTAGGGTATCGGGGCCGATAACACGTCGAAGATGTTGCTTCACAGACTTCACCCCGGCTTCCCACAAACCGCCAAAGTGGGGAGCCGAAGGTGGAATGAAGTGCCAAGTTATGGAATCCCGAGCAAGAGACTCGGCAACGATGGAATTATGGTGTTCGGAGAGGGTCAGTTTTTGCATATCGGATAACACTTTTGCCGATCCACGAAAGTTTGTTCCATTATCGGAGTACATGTGCGACGGCTTACCACGACGCGCGACAAACCGACGGAGTGCAGCGAGGAATGCGTTTGTTGTAAGGTCACTGACGAGTTCCAAGTGGATCGCCTTAGTACTCAGGCATACAAATAACGCAATGTAGCCCTTCGTGATGTGAGTTTTCCTTCCGAATTTCATCTTTATGGGGATTGGACCAGCGTAGTCACAGCCACAATGCGTGAAAGGTCGACTTGCGTTGATTCTTGGCTCCGGCAGACTACCCATGATTTGAGTAGCCATTACTTTCCGTTGGCGAAAGCATTTAACGCACTCATGGGTGAGTTTACGTAAAAGATTTCTGCAGCCAATGATCCAAAACTCCTGGCGAATATGGACGAATAGCGTTGAAACTCCAGGATGTAGGAGTCGTTGATGAAAGTCGAGGGCGATGAGCTTCGTGACATGGTGTCCCTTTGGAAGGATGATCGGGTGTTTTACGTTGAATGATAGGTCTGCGTTTTGGATTCTTCCTCCTACACGTAAAATGCGATGGTCATCTAGAAATGGAGTCAAATTAGCGAGTTTGCAAGATGGGGGAAAACGACCGTGTTTTTTAAAGTACGATAGGGACTCTCCGAAACAAAGATTTTGCAGCCATTGAAGTATGGCCTGTTTAGCGTCGTAAATTTCAGAAGGAAGAAGAATATCTGTGGTTGGATGAGATCGTTTACGACACTTCGAAATAAACCGAAAAATGAAGGCGGTGATGCGAACTAACCGATTCCAGGAAGATACGCGAGGGGTTAGAAAATCGAAAAAGTGATTTTGATTGACAACGAGGCAAGATTGTTGGAACTGCTTTTTCTCTTCTTGTTTGCAGTCTGGGTGCTCTTCCATGGTTCTGATGATAGGCCAGGTTTCTTCATCCTGAGATAACCACTGAGGTCCTGTCCACCAAAGAGGGTGATTGACCAAAGCCGATGGTGCTACGCCACGTGAAGCACAGTCCGCGGGATTCTGTTCGGATCTGACGTGGAACCACCTACTCCTGGGTATGGTGGTAAGAATCTCGGCAGTCCGATTGCCGACAAAGATATCCCACCGTCGAGAGGGAGATGATAGCCAGGAGAGGACGACCTGGGAGTCACACCAAGCGAAAACGTTTGAACAGGTTAGGTTTAAGGATTTCTGTACCGAGACAAGTAACCGGGTAAGTAGGAGAGCTCCGCACAATTCCAACCGAGGAATGGTAAGTTGTTTTAATGGGGCAACGCGCGTCTTTGCCACTACAATGTTCGTTTTAATAATTCCATCAGGCGAAACGAAGCGTGAATATATAACCGCGGCATATGCGGATGCCGACGCGTCGGAGAAACCGTGCAATTGAAAATTTGAATCCGATAGGCCAATGCACCGATTTACACTGATTTGGGTCAGCAGTGGAAGCTCTTGGCGTCTTTTCTGCCATTGTGTAGCGATAGCGTCTGGTAGAGGATCGTCCCAGCTGAGTTTCTGATGCCATAACTCTTGCAGTATTATTTTGAGTTGCACGACCGAAGGCGCGAGAAATCCGAGAGGGTCGAAAACTCGTGCAACTTCCTTGAGGAGTTGGCGCTTTGTATTGGATTCCTCTGGAGAGAGATTAATACGAAAAGAGAAATGATCGAGCTTGGAATTCCAATACAACCCAAGGACTTTTACCCACGAATCGTTTGCGCTATCGATTGAAACACTTTCGCTCTGAATTTGTCCATCTTGGAGAAGTTCTGGGCAATTACTTTGCCATTTGCTTAGCTGTAAGCCACCCTTTGCGAGTAGTTCAACGAGGCGTTGCCGTTTAAATAGTATATCAGGGAGTGAATCTCCTCCGGACACAACATCGTCCACGTAAAAATCATTGAGGACTATCTCTGAGGCTACAGGATAGTCTTCGCGATAATCACACGCTAATTGCTCGAGAACCCGAACCGACAAGTATGGAGCACACGATGTGCCATATGTCACCGTGCGTAACCGAAAATGTTCAACGGGTTTGGATGGGGCTGTTCGCCAGACGATTCGCTGATAGTCAGTATCTTCACCGGCTACCCAGATCTGACGAAACATCTTAACGATGTCTGCGGTAAACACGTATGGGTGACGTCGAAATCTAACACAAACAGAGAATAGGTCACGTTGAATCGGTGGACCTATCATGAGCGAATCGTTCAAGGAAATGTCTTTCGAATCTTTGACCGAACCGTCGAACACAACGCGGAGTTTCGTAGTGGCACTATCAGGGTTAAACACGGCATGGTGAGGCAAATAAAAAACATTGGGTTTATCAACTTCGGATGCTGGAATCCTTTCCATGTGACCTAACGACAAATATTCTTCCATAAACCGAGAATAACAGAGAAAGAGTTTTGGATTTCTAAGGAACTTCCTTTCCATAGCTTTCAATCGAGAAATCGCACACCCCAGAGTTTCAGCGAAGATTGGTGGGTTTTTGAAAGGAAGCCGAATGATGTATTTGCCCTGATCGTCACGTCGATGAGTGTTCACAAAATGCTGCTCAATTGCTCTATCTTCTGCGGAAACGATAGATCGGGGGTCAATCTCCTCGATCGTCCAAAACGCTTGCAAAGCTGCGTCGATGTCAAGAGTTGTGTGATGCGATGGTAAGAAGTCATTGTTCCTCTTAAATTCTGTCCTGTCCGAAGCCATGGTACCCGCCAACACCCAACCAAATATTGTTTTTTGCGCAATAGGATGTCCGTTCGCGCCGCGAATGATTTCACCTTCAAGAATGTCCCAAGCCCTGTCTGCGCCGAGCAAAATGTCTACTGGATTGGAGTGATTAAAAGACGAATCAGCTAAATTTAGGTTGGAGATGTGACTCCAATCCGCCACAGTAAATGAAAAGCTTGGTAGTGCCGACGTTACTCGAGATAAGATATAAGTGTCTACCGCAATACTTGTTGAATCGTACCGCGAACCGATTACCAGCGAAACGAGCCCTTGTGATTGTCCAGCAGGGGTTGCACCAATTCCGCTTATGGGAATGCGGGCATTTGTGCGTTTAAGTCCAAGTTCTTGGACGCAAGATTCGGAGACAAATGACACCTGTGATCCAGTATCGATTAACATGCGCACTAGCTGATAATTACCGAATTGATCTAATACCTTACCAACAGCCGTTGGCAGTAAGGTTTGTACCTGATACGAAGTAGAACTAAGCGAATGGTTCGTTATGAGTGGATCGGGATTGTCAGGTGTTGACCCTGTATTGGCATTGGACTCCGTTGTTTGAACAACAGCAGGTTCCGCATCGCGATTACTCGTACCGGTATTGGAGGTGACAGGATTTGTTGTGCTAGGATGCACCAAACTGTGATGTTTTGACTGGCAGCTCCTACACCGAAACGTGGACAAGCACCTTGATGCACTATGTCTACCACGCAAACAATTGTAGCAAAGCTTTTGGGATTTCACAAATTCCCTTCTTGGCGCTATTTGCATTGCAAGAAATTTAGGGCAATCCGGAAGTGCATGTGATGCTTTGCACTTCGGACACTGAATGGTGGACACTACATGCATACTTCTCACGCCGTCTGGCTTACCTTTGTTGCATTCACGCGAAACTCCTTTACAGGACTCAAGTGCCTCACAACGACGTTCGAGAAAATTCAACAAATCAACGACGGCTGGGTAATCCTCGTCAATACTAGCTGCTGCCCAAGCCTGTCGGGTATCTGAATCGAGTTTGTTTACTAGCAAGTAAATTATCCACGGGTCCCTTTCATACGAATCTAATGAATTAAGCCCCCTTATCACTTCGTCAGCACCATCCGAAATTTTCCGTAGGGTTTTGACGTTCGAAGCTTGCATTGAAGGAAGCTGCTTCCAAAAGATTATTGATGATATACCGTGGTCGGTCATACCTTTTCTCCATCCTATCCCATGCCTGCTCATAGGTAGCATCAGACACCGGAATGTGTGTAAGCAGATTAAGTGCCTCGCCACGGAGACATGAACGCAAAAAATGGAATTTTTGTGTAGGCGACAAGTGTTTCTTGTTGTGTACCGAACTTTGAAACATGTCGCAGAACGAAGGCCAATCCCGATAAGAGCCCGAAAAGGGTTCGATGTGAATTTTAGGCAAATATGAATTATCGGGGGGTGGATTTTCTACCCTATGCTCGGGAGCACGGTTAGGAGGGGTAATAGTTTGTGGAATCGTCTGCCTATCCCGAACTGCGGCCCGAAGCAGCGCTTTAACCTGCATAAATTTTGTTTCGAATTCGTCGAATTCTTCTTCAGGATCAACATAGCCATCTTCATCCTTAAGCTCATACATTTGCTGCTGCGAAGCATAGAACCTAGTCCACAATTCATCTGCTTTTTCTAAACGAACCTCAAGGGTTACAACTGTAACGAGTTCAGTGATTTTTTCCGCGAAGGTAAATAATTTCGTTAATGAAGCCTTTAGATTACCCCGTGATGCACGAAGAGTTGAAAGACTCACACTGGCAACCATTTTCCCACGAGATATACTTCGAAATTGTCTTTGAATATAGTAAAACTTGCGAGAAACGAATGAGCACCTGTTCTAATGAATGTTCGATCAAGAGTTTAGATCAATCACGTTGATATCAAAGTATTCATATCAAAACTTATTCCACGTGGCAAAAACACTTTTGCTGCTAATTGCTTCCTGTTGATAGATTCATACATACATACATGCGTGTGACCATGAAAATTGCATTCGGCAATTGTGCAAAAAATAGTACGAAAAAAGAAAGTTCACTAAATAAGTCCAATTATTATTCAATTTTGATAATGATTTATTGTGCGATAACGATGCGAGCGCATTTGACGAGAAGAAATTTGATTAACGGCAGTTCCGTTAGCCAACAATGAATGCACAGCACAGCGACACCTTTCACACAATACAATTAATTTAATCAGCGATAACCGATTCGATGAATGATTAGTTTCAATAAATATGATAAAATCCGGCTCGATATGGACCAAAAAGATGTTTGATAATGCGAATGATTTGGGTCAAAACGAAGGACCAGCACTTGCCATGATAGGCACCGCCAAAGAAAAAACGAACGAGAATTTCAGCAACGTTATAAAAAAATTATTTATTTGGTGACGTCAAAATTATACTTAGCTGTTAGCTCTGCTGCGGTCAAAATCCAAGTGCACGAGACAAGTTAAATTCAGATTACAATTAGACAGTTCAACTGTTATACAAATGAAAGAAACAACTGAGAGAGAGCGTTACGGTTGTTTGAACTTGAACTTGAAAATTAGAAGTCAATTATACAAAGCAAAGTGTATGTTATAAATGTTTGGTAAGATGAACCAATTAAGATGTAAAGCAATCAAATAACAATAATAATTAAAAGCAAATATGACTTCAAAGATGTACATTTAAATGCATATGATGAAAAATACAAATATTCTTAAACATGCGTATTTAGATAATCTATGACTTATTTCATGAAAAACGTTTTACTTTCAAAAATCCTAATATTGTGAGATCAAAAATGAAGATTGCACAACGAATAATGCTTCACCACAAACTTGCTCGGCTAGAGTTCGCTCAGGCGAATATGGATCGAAATTGGGACAATGTAAATGAATATTTTTTTTTATAAAATTTAATTCTAATGGGTTTATCAATGTTTTAGATGATATTTTCGGATGAAAAAAAAAAGGAATTTGGACAGCCCAGATGGTTTTAGGTTCTACTGGCGAGACCTAAGGAAAGAACCTCAATATTTTTCAAAAAGAAGAATTTCGGTGGAGGAAGTTTGATGATTTGGGGGGGGGGGGGGGGGGGGGGAATTTCTGCAGTTGGTTGTTAGAGCTACAGTTCACTACGTCAAGAATGAACAGTTCTGAATACATAACAGAACTCCTTTCTGCGTCAAAATTCTTCAATCCAATACATTTTTCAGCAAGATAACGCACGAATTCATGTTAGCCGTGAAACAATGGGGTGGTTTGAGTCGGAATCAATTGACTTTTTTCCGGCATTAAATTAAATTAAATTTGTTGAAATAAATGATTTGCTGTTTTATTTTGAGTGGTGCTAAAATTTTGAAACAAGGAAAAAGCACCAAAAATCAAAAATTAGGACTTATAACCACTATTTTGATTTTATCTAAATAATACCCTCTGCAATTTAGCATAACAATTATACGTTTTTGTATTTTAGCTGGAATGTAAAAGAACTTTAAAGAAACTGCAATTTTCATAAACACGATGTTATCAATACACTCGTATAGAAGCGAGCATGGAAAGTGCACCACGAAAAAATCCACATATCTCTTCATTTCTTATTCTTCTTCTTTCTTTGTAAATTAAAAAAAATAATTAGTGTTTCCTAAAAATTGTTTACCAATTTGTGGACACTAAAACTACGCATAGAATAGTTGTTGCAGATACAAATTCCAAGCAAATCGAAATTTCCAAAAAAGGGTAGAAAAAACCCATATATTTCCTTGCAATAGTGGTAGCAAACCTTTTAAATATATTTTATTATTGTTGGTAATAAAACTTGTACATTTTGGAATTCACAGACAAGAACATTTACATTTATAAAAATTGGTGAACATTGGAAAACATGAACTAATAAAAACCGAGGATTTTCATGTTTTTGAGATTGTTCATGTTTTGGAATGTAACATTTTATGGTTCAAATTGTATTCCTATCGTATTGTATTACTATTGCTCCTAAAATAAAATATATTTTCTTCGATTTTATCTACTTTTTGCTTCAATTGATAAATATTTTTGCATATTTGCACATACTGATACTGGTACGGCTCATTAACAAAATTGATTGGATTTATTTTTTACATTAGAACGTTTTAAAAATAAAAGGTTTATTTAGTAAAAAAAAAAAATGATAGCAATACGTACACGCACGAAATGATAGCAATACGTACGATTTGTCAATATTATGGGATCCCCCGAAGTCTTGAAAATGAATTCAGTGCATTTTTTTTTGTAGAAATGTTGAAAATATTTCTGTTTACGTTTTAGAGCTCTAAGATTTGTTCAGTAGTCAATGTAAAATATGTGTTCACGTTTTGGGGGGTTCACGTTTTCCAATGTTCACTGTATATTACAATAGTACTTTGTAGCGCCTCCTGTGTTGTATATGATCAACTTAATTCGCTAAATGAAGATTTTCTGCTGATATTTCTTCATATCAAACTTCTCAGTTCGTTGAGCATTTTTATCGAAGCAGGCATTATTTAGTTTCTTTTTAATGTCATAATGTGCCAGAGATCATAAATTCTTTAATTTGTGAAAAAAAAACAATAAATTAAATTAATCAAACGAGAGAAGGCCTCCTTGCAATAAAAGTACGCTTTTAAGGCTCACACCCACCGCCGCGATAGCGATAACGATAGCGATAGCGATAAACAACAAAACACACCAGCGCGATAGCGATAGATAGAAGTTTTGTCAGTTTTATTTTTGTTCTTTTTTTCCTTTTTAAAACACTTTTACAGTATTTACTTACATTCTAGAAAAAAAATTCCTCAAATCTAATTAAAAAACTACCAAAACTGACATTTTAAAGTAATTAAAATTACAAAATATTACGCGATAGAACGATAGAATAATAGATGCGATAGAAACGTTCAATCGCAGTCTATCGCTACATTATCGCACTCGGTGTGTATGAACAAACTTGAATACACGTGTTGCGATAGATCGCTATCGCGGCGGTGTGTGTGAGCGTTTAAACTCTCTAAGCACGTCTTTGTTTTTGTTTTTTCTCGTTAGATGTAATGAATGCCAGCGCCCAACGGTATGGTGCATACTGTTTAGTCCTTCGAACCGGATAATATAAAGAAATTACGGTTTTTTGAAAAATTATTCTTTATTTTATTCTTTCGTCCACTTTCGCAGACATAAGAACGAGCGATTTCATTCGCTCCACGCATATGAAATTTATTTGATAGTGCAAGATAAACAGAATAGTAAGGTATGCCAACTGAACTCTCTCAATACGTCATTTTCTTTGGATGCTGACGTAGTGACGTCACATTACACCGAGCACCTGAAGAGGAGAATTGTGTTTTTGTGTATTTTGTTTTTTTTTTTCGTGTGCTTGCAACCAACAAGCCAGTGTTGTCAAGTCGTGGGACTTCGCCCATTTTATTTGGATGATTGGATTCCTGAAGGGGCACCTGGGTTTTTGTATAAAAACTTGGATTTTTTTCAAACAAATTAAAAATCATGAACTGCATATGATATCACATAGGTAGGTACCTGGTTTTGGAAAATTTCTTGTGAATGACTTCTTTTTTCAGTCATTAGAATTTCCACATACTTTGCGCAGAAAAATGGAATATTTTCCAAAAAGAGAACTTATTTTCAATAAGGTAGGTGACCCAAATAAGGCCCACCTTATAGTTTTTCGTTAGTAACTTGCAAACGCCTAAAAGAAAATTACTAAATTGACATTAGCATAAGCCTTAGCTCATTTATCTATATATATAAAAACACAACATTTATTTGTTGAAACCCAATTTGAAATATATTTTTTTAACATTTTTAAAAACCTTACCTTGGGCTTTATTACGAACACCTGTTCCGAATAAGGCCCATACATCATTTTGTTCAATTACTTTGGTTATCCTGATAAAATAAGAAGTATTTTGTCATGAAAAAAAAAAAAAAAAAGCAACGTTGTTTATTATTTATATATATATTTAAAACCATTTGAAAGTTTCTAGATCTGCAAATCTTTATTAGAACTTTTCATTTCATATAACTTCCGTGGGAGTGTAATCATAAACATGTTCCAAGAATTATACTCAACTGGTACGACTTTTTTAACTTCTTAGTCGAACTTATAGAGAATCATAAAAGGCTTAAAATGATCAAAGTCGGCGTTGCTCGTCTTACCCCTTATCCCTGATTCTCCTTTTGCTCCGTGCATCAAGGTCCCGCCGTGTGATACAGAAATATTTACAATCAATTAAGTGGCATGTCCTTCCACGACATGGTCCTTCGAGCTGGATAGATAATATTTACAAATTTTGTGAATAGAGTTTAAATAGTTTCCACAAATTTCTAATACATTACATACACGAGTAGGTTAGGTATATTATGTACTTAAAAAGCATAGATATAGTTTTAAGAGTTAAACAAAAAACATATCTAATAATACAAGGAATATAAAAACAAAATACATAACAGAAACCACTACAAGAATGTATTTTCACTTTGTCCTGCATACAAAGTCGCATTCATCAGTAAATGACTGGATGCAGATAGTGACTTTATGACAGTGACACAAATATTTTCTTCATTATACTCTGGTTTTTGCCTTATAAAAACAAAACAATAAGTGTATAATATATGTAGTACATAAGAAAGCTGTTTGATGACAAATCTAAACACATGTCCTTCGAGACCAGATGCGTACATGAGATTCTAAATGTCACTCATGTTTTAGTTTGTACACTGCTGAGCCAGAAAATGAAATTCAAAAACACGCACTTCGAGCACTATTATGGTCATCAAGGATGCTTTCTTGTGAATTGTGACTATTTCATTAAAACTTGTATCTCACTTTTACAACAGGGAAACACATTGCCTAAAGATAGTTTAAATCACTCATGAATTTGTATTTTAAATAACTGTACACTTGTTCGTATGTCAAGTATTATACAGGGTATCCCAGTTTAGAGAATTAACTTAAGATTTCTGAAGTTCTAGCGAGCAAAAAATCGTATGGCAGGGGAGTCTATTTTCACCCTCCTCCAAGTTATAGCCCGTCGAAGTAAGGCACCTCCGATTTAGTGGTAAGACCACTTTAAATGACATACTTTCCGAACTGCTATAGTTAAAAAAATAGTTTTGTACATTTTTATGGCTAAATAAACTCAAAATTATGAAAAATCTATGTTCCAATTTTTTATTTAAAATGCATTTTTCTCAAAACTTTTACTAAATAAAAAGCTTTTTTTTCATTAAACTTTTATTATCCATTCGTGCAAAAATATAACACGCACACACAAATGGTTGCGAGAAGCAGGCCCAGATTCACCTCGAGCTGTAGCGCCAACTAAGTAAGTAATTTTCTAAAAATTGTGTTAAAAAAAGACAAAGACCTCCGCTGCACGGAAGTTCATAAGGAACATTAATATGCCTTCGTAGTTATTATTTTTTTAAATCATTTATTAATAACTTTTAAAGGTAGCTATTTACTTGACAAACAGTATTATTTATTTATTTGTTACCAGAACAGTAAGTTCTGTCGTCACGATTGAAAAATAGTCAATAAAAAAAGCAACAACTACCTAAAGGAATAAATAGAAAAGTCACAAAAATTAGAACCGTTTCAAGCGTACTTTTATACATATTTGTTATCAGAACAGTACCTAAGTCGGTCCTATCCACGATTAAAAAATATTAAGTAAGCTAAAACAACAACTAAACTAAAGGAATTAATAGTAAAGATACAAAAAAAACCAAAGGAAAGATCTTTCTTTTCTATCATTGAAATTTAATTCAGAACAAAAAGAAACAAAAAGAAAAAAAAAACAAAAAAAAAAGTGGCCCCCGCCAGGAAACGAACCGGGAATCTATGAGATGAGAAGCCGACATACCATACTCTGAGCTACTGCCCATTTTAAAAAATGTGTATCCATTTTGGTATAAATTTCTCTGATAACACTTTTGAAGCGCACAAATCTCAGTACAAACATCAAGCGGTTAGACATATTAATGTATAAACTTTTTCACTTATGATTAACAGAAGTTGTAATAACAGCCAAAAATTATAAAAACCATGCAACCAACCAACATGGAGTGCGCAACTGGAAGCAGTTAGCTAAGGACATGGCTAACTAGTAAGTATATTCTGCATACATATTCCGGTCCTTTTTAACCATTAAGCATTAAGGTGTCGGAGTTTTGCATCCGTATTTCTTACCATCATTTTACTCTGAAAATTCCTCCATTTAGTCCTGTCTCTTGCCAGCTTTCTCCAGTTTCGTTCAACATTTTTTCTATCGTAATGCCACTCTTTTGTTTCCCAAATATTATTCATTTGTGTTCGAACCTTCTCAGTTTCTTCACTCCCTAAATTATTTTAGACGAAATCACTTGCAGTTGCTTTTCTTGTCGATTCTCCTGTCCTGACTCTTAGTACTTTCCGGAGGTATCTCATCTCCACAGCTTGTTTTTCGTGTTTTTTTAATATCTACCGTTAAGTTAGGTATTATTTATTTCATAAGATTCAATACATAGTTTCATACCAAATATTACGTTCAAAATGTCCTATAAAGTCCATACCGCCTTCATCAATCTGTGTAACTGCTATACTGCTACTTCTGCACCTTAACACCGCATTATCTTGTATCCTTAAATCATTTTTTAAACACCCACATAACGAACTGATGAAAAATTAATATTTTCAATATAATTAACATAAAATATTAACTACAATATATTGAACTGCTGCCGATAATTACAGTCTATTGTACGTGTATGGCTCTCTTTGTTTAATCAGAAATATAAGGAATCGATGTGATTTAACAAAAATGTATACATAAGTGTTTTAATCACGTATTCGTGTAATCCTTTTATTGCCTTTGCCAACATACAGCATTAATATATTCATCAACTTGGAATAGTATGCTCATTTATTTAATGAGAACTAATTCGTGTTATTGTTCTCACATTTCCTGGTGAATTATTCACAAAAGTGTTAATTTTATTTGTACGAGTATTGCATGTCAGTTGTTTTTTTAAAAAAAAAACACAGGATAATCTTTTAATGCATTTGCACCTGTGATGACTATATAGTACAAACATACTCTTTCACTGAATTGTACCTGCATACAATATGTGTGTCATTAATTTATTAATACTCATATTTTTTGATTAGTTAGGTCATTTGGCTTGTGGTTTAAAGGCTGTTATTCGCGGGGAGCTTTTACTTTAAGAAACGAATATGTTCGCATATGGTAATTTAAGCATGGAAAGGTGCATATGCATATGTATATGTATGTACCTACAATCAATCCCTGCAATATGTAATATATATTACATATTACATATATGTGAGTCCTTTAAGAAAATAGCAGCAGTATAAACTAGTCAGCGGATGAGTTCTCTCGATGGAACAACCGTACTAGTACTAGTCAGGGTCTGGAAAAAGAGTTGGTTGCGGATGAGCACCTATTGGCCCAATGGCAGCGCTCACACCCATGTTACTGACATCGGTGCATCCGGCCCCTTGTCCTAGGGGTATACAAAGATCTAGCCCTCCAGGTTGGGGATTATGCGTGAGGTTAACTACCTAACAACGTAAACAAATTCTGGTTCAGAAACAAGCAATAGCATCGGGAAAGAACGGATCTGCTGTTCACAACCACGCTAAACGAAATAAGGACAACGACGCGACGCTCGGATCTGTACGTGGAATGTTTGTACTCTGAACAGACCGCGGGCAGCCGAACCACTAGCAGAGGCCCTAGACCCTAGAGCCTATACTGCTATAAAGCAGATGATATAACCGAAGGATGAACAACTGTGATATCTATTACGGTGATTACTATAAAATAAATTAACAGCGCTTATTTGGATGCGGATTTATCATACGCGGCAGACTTAGGCAAGAAGTCTTGAGCTTTCGGAACGTAAGTGAACGTCTCATGACAATCCATGCACACGCCCCAACAGAAGAAAAAGACGACGCTATCAACGATAGTTTCTATGAGAACCTCGACAAAAAATACGTGCAATGCCCTAAATATGACAATAAAATCATATTGGGCGATTTTAACCCCAAGATAGGAAGAGAGGGCATCTTTGGTTGGTCGGTTGGTAAGCACAGCATACACGACACCATGTCCGACAACGAACTATGGCTGATTAAGTTTGCTGCGGGGAGAAGTGTCAATATATAGAAAGCACGCGGTTTCCTCATCTCAACATCCATATGTGGACATGGCGGTCTCCGGATCAACAAACTGTCAAACAAATTGACCACATTGCGATCGACACCAGACACGCCTCCAGTATTCTGGATGTCCGAACGTTCTTAGCGGCCAAAATTGCCTCAAACCACTATCTTGTTGTAGCCAAGGTACGAATGCGGATATCCATCCCAGATATATCCAGATATAAACGAAAGATTGGAAAGTCAAGTATTCGGGTGAAACTCTCAATAAGGCTGTTTATATTTTTTGTCACCGATAAGAGCACAGCCCGCTTATACGAGTAGTAACAAAGTTCAGCTGCCCGGTTAATGTGACTGTATCCGGGTTCGCCTGTATGAAGATGATTCCTGTCGACTCTGTTATTGTTATCGGTTCGGTTAGGTTTAGAAGAGTGTGGGATTGAACGAGCAATCATTTCAACTCGGAGACCCAAAGGTCCATTGTGAATCCCCTCATAGTTTGGGAGTAAATCCTCTTTTTACCAACTCGTGTTACGGTCAAGTAAACTAACACAGGGCAAATCCCGCTCTGTTCTGAATAAATAGACGATCGTGGGGTGATCGGGTTTTCCCGTGATGGTGAGTGAAAGTATTTGCGCGGCTGAGTTTGTAGGTAGCCAATAGATAGATCGTTAGGACAGAGCAAACAACAATAAGCAAAGAATATGAAACCGACAAGCAGAAAGTAATTAGCGTAGCGAGACAGTTGTCTGCCAAAATATCCTTACAACGAGTAAGATAAGAGTGTCAGATAGAAGAGATAAAAGAGGGTAGCTCTCAGCGGCGCAGGATCAATTCGCTAGCGGGCACCATCACGGGTTGACGCAACTGTGGTTAACGTTAAGAATTCGTAGTAGTTTATACTCGTAAACCAGTTTGTACTCTTGATGAATCATAGAAGGTCCGATATCTACAGAACGGAGGCGTCATGTTTGGAGGGCGGGACAGTAGCAGAGCAGATGTTGGATCGATTCGATTTATCTAGAAATAACATCGACTTTGTCTTATTAAGATCAAGTTTCGTCCACAAAGAGCGAGATGTGACGCAGTCGGTTCGTGTGAGCCACAGAGCGTTGGTCTCATTTTCGATTATTATTAGTTAAGTAGTTTATATGACTTTTATTTTCATTTTTAATTCATAACATTCAATATAATTCTAAGTCTATTATGGTTTGGCCTATGGCCGTCTACCAGATTGACAATAGTTACATTTCTATTTTTGTTTTTAACAGAGAACAAAGAAAAAGGCAATATGTATATACATTAAACATTAAAAATCTTCTTCAACTATACATTTTCTATAACGAAGAGCATTTGCACAGTATTTGAAAAGTAAATCCCAGCCTCGGACTCCATTTAAGATTTCAATTGCTTCACCTAATTCCAGGGTATACGAATCGAAGAATCTGAATCGAATTTCTTTTAAAACTGGGCATATTGCAAGGAAGTGAAATATATCCTCTCGTATCTTCATATTGCAAAGATTGCACAAGACAGGTAGCTCTGGACGGTGTGGAATGAAATTCAAATTTAATAGCTCTCCTCTGATTTTAAAAACTACGCTGATCTTTTCTATTGAGTTACAGTTTAAAAAGTAAGTTTTTTCTGCTAGATCGTATTTCAACTTGCTGTAATATGTCCTATACTGGGAAGACTGTGCTTCCGTTACAAATCGATCATACATAGTTCGACCTACTTTTTGCAATAAGACGTTGAGTTGTGCTTTTAGATGTTCAGGTTGCTCATCGGGTGTTATCGTTATGGTTTCTCCATAATCTGATGCAAGGCGTTCCCATTCTTGAATGAAGCTTGCTCTACTTCTTTTTACACTCTTGAGTACAACTTTTGGCAGTCTGTCATTACTCATTGCCATAACTTTTACTATGTAGTCGAAATGTAGTCTCAGTGTTTCCAAGAACATAGGCGGTGCACCAGTCTCTAGATGCAGCATATAATTAGGCGTAGCACTTGGTAAACGAAATATTCGCTTTAAGAAATACCTAAGAAACTTTTCTATTTCAACAAAGGAACAGTATCCCCACACCTGCGCTCCATATAAAAGAACTGAAGCTGAAGTTGTGCGAAAGAGTTTCTGCTTCGAGCTATGGCTTAAATACTTGTTGTTGATGCAGCGACCCCATACCGATGAGATTGCTCGTTTAGCTTCAGATAGTTTGGTTTCTAGATGTTTCTTCATATTCAAGTTCGAAGACACTAAAATAAGTATTTGTATTCGCGAACAACTTCCACCATTTCTTCTTGATACGTTCATCTTTCACTTTGAGAATATCTGCCACCGCCGCCTCTGAACACCATTACCTTCGATTTATTCAAGTTCACGCTAAGGTTCCAGTATTTGCAGTAAACGCTGAGCCTATTCATCATTAGCTGCAACCCATCTACAGTGTCGGAAAGAAAAACGATGTCGTCTGCATACTTAAGAGCCAGAATTTGTATGTTGCCAAACTCGATTCCACCTTTTACAGTATCTGATATGTCGTTGATGAAAAGGATAAACAGTAACGCACTCAAGATACATAATTGCTTCACTCCCATCGTTGTTGTGAATTCTCCAGAAATGGACTCCCCACCCCATACATACGCCACATTATTTGCATACATTGCTCTTAAAATGTTGATTATTTTCGTTGAGAAACCTATATTATATAGTTTGTAGATCAGAGCATCGCGCGCTATGGTGTCGAAAGCCGCTCGAAAGTCAACGAAAAAGGCATATAGTTTTTTATGTTTCTGTTTATATATCTCCGCAATATTAAGTAATGCAAATATTTGATCGACTGTCGAGTAATTCTTTCTAAATTCTGCCTGAAACTCCTGCAAAACTTTTTTATTTTCAACCCAGCAGGTAAGTCTGTTGTATATAAGGGCGGCAAACAGCTTGGCAGAGGTGTTCAGGAAAGATATTCCTCTGTAGTTTGTAGGATCGTTATAGTCACATTTTTTGTGCAGTGGATAGATAATTGCCTTTTTAAAACTTTCTGGAATATTTGCTGATTCGAAGATTCTATTGAATTCCACTGTAAGCGCAGACATGAATTCATATGTGCAGTTTTTATAGAACTCGTGTGGAATTCTCTCATCTCCGGGAGCCTTTCTCGTTTTTGCTTTATTAATGACTTCTTTGATTTCTTCTAATGAAAACGGGCTATCTAGGAAGTCATCGATAATTAGTGGAGCTGCATATTGGAGTGGTGGTGATATCTGTGGGGAATTAAGCAGATTGTTAAAGTGGTCCATTAGCTGCGTTGCTTTAAGCGACGAGGCGATGCTATTTCATCAATTTGGCCATTTATTGAGAACAGTGAGAGTTTAATTAAAAATTCTCTTTTTTATCGATTAATATTTGTTTCGATATTCAATGAAATTCTGTTTAAACGTTTTTCATCAAATACTTTAGTAACTGGAGAAGCGCAAAGTGAAAAAATATGTTAAGTGGCCGACCACTAGTGCCTTTTCCCTATCTAAGTAGAACCCTGCTCCAGTACCTAAGTCCATTTTTGAGACGTGTCGGTGAAGAGTGCTATTTCCTGGGGTCTGATCAACTTGTTTGGCAGCCAGTCTTCCCTACTCTGAAATAGGATTGGTACGTTCAAGTTAAAGCCATAGTGAGGAGTAATGTAGTCTGAGGTCTTGGTTAGTATTTCAGTTCTGTTACTGTTACTGTTATGCTCTTCGCACAAAGAAGAATAAAAAGTTTACCAACTAAAGTATTGGGGTTCAAGCAAACAGGTGCCACCAGTGGTTAAGTGAAAACGTTCGACACATCATAAAATACAGCAATATATAATTTTCACGCCATAAAACACACACACACATGACAATACACGGTGAAACTTAATCATTAATTCGACCCAAGAAAATGCGCTTGTCATCACAATTTGTAGTTCTTTGTTATTACCCTCACACTTTCCTATGCAAATTGCGATTCTTCTTTCTAGTAGCAAATGAGTGTCAACATTGCTCTCGTCGTCGTCCTTTGTAGTCTGCGAGCTTGTGTGTGAATATTTTATTTTAAGCATTTAAACAGTTTATAAGACACTTCAGACTTTCTGCAAACTTGAGGAAAAAGTTAAGCTTCTACAACCAAAGTAACTTTCCCGTTAGCAAATATCTTAATCAGAATGTTTGTTAACCAAGTGGGTAAATAAAATTATGTGTGTCGCACACCCCATTCCACGCGCGTCATCACCCAAACCGGGATTCGGAGGCAGCTAAGGGACGCGAACTACTGGTTCTGGTATACATAAAAATCAGGATCAAGCAGTTTTCGTTGTTTTTTATCTGTGGTTGTTTTGTGTTTGTTTTTACTTGTTTTTATACTTTTCAGTTATGCTGTGACGTCGCATTTTAATTTAAAAGAAAAATAAAGGAAGAAAAACTTTTTTTCCCCGATTTTCTTTTGTAGATATGATAATTTTGTTTGCGTGCGTGAGAGGATTCCTTTCCTATATGTAATATCGTGTCTTTTTATCATATTCTTGTGATGTAATTCGAAAATTGTTATTTTTTTCCAATTTGTAAACAAGAAACTTGGCCCTAGATAATATCGTCTTTGTCCTTTTTTCTGCGACTATTTGACTTGTTGTAAACAAGCGAGGAGAATAACATACATTCGTACGAGTATTTGTATGTAAAGAATCTGATCCGTGTAGGTTTGTGTACATCATCCTCATATTAGCATATTTATAATATTCTGTGGCAAAATAAAAGTCCATCCAATGCTATCCGTATTCAAAGCTAGAAAATTACAAAATTATGCGCTCTTGCGTGAATATTTCAGATTTTCGTTTCGTTTTTCCCTCTGGAGTTTTATTTATGTGTTTACGTTATGAAGGTATACGTATGTACATATATATAATTATATACATATGTACTTGAATCTCTCAAGAAAGAGGAGAGTTAAATTTTAAAAGAATTTTTGTTATTCCAATAAAAGTTTTGATTGGAAGTTTTTATTTTTTTATTTATTGAAAACATGAGGACAAATTAGATGACAAGCCTCCAGTGGTAGAGGTCTTTTTTTTCCTCCTGATTCTTAAATATCAGGACTTTGTTTTTGTAGTAGGTACTTTTGAAGCACAAAGCATCGTCTATTATGAAGAGTATTTTCGCTTGTACTCATCACTGACACTGACGTAATTTTGAGTACCCTTACTTACTTACTTAGGTGGCGCTACAGTTCGGGGTGAACCAAGGCCTCAACCAACAACCTCTTCCAGCTAGCTCGGTCCTTGGCTAGCCGCTTCCAGTTGCGCACGTCAAGTTGGCTGAGGTCTTGTTCTACTTGTATGCGCCACCTTAGGCGAGGTCGTCCTCTGCTGCGCTGACCCTCCGGGTAAGAGTCGAATATTCTCCGAGCCGGAGCGTAGATGTCCATACGCTCTACATGTCCTCGCCATCTTAAACGCCCAATGAGCAGTTTTTTGACCAGGTTGATGTCGCTATACAGCTCGTACAGTTCGTGGTTGAATCTTCTCCTCCAGAACCCGTCAACGCAAACGGGGCCGAATATCTTACTTAGGATTTTTCTCTCGAAGCGACCAAGGATATCTTCATCCGCTTTCGATAAAGTCCATGATTCAGCTCCATATAGCAAGACTGGGATGATAAGGGTCTTATATAGAGTCTCCTTAGTCGATCGAGAAAGGACTTTACTACTCAATTGCCTTCTTAGCCCAAAGAAACAGCGGTTGGCAAGAGTAATCCTTCGTTTGATTTCCGACGAGATGTAATTTTTTGAAGTTGTGGCAGAGCCGAGGTAGGCAAAGTCCTTTACTACCTCGAAGTTTTTGCTGTCTATTGTGACGTTCTGTCCAATTCGTCGATGTTGGTTGTCCCTTTTTTTGACAGCATATATTTTGTTTTGCCCTCGTTTACCGCTAAACCCATTTTAGCCGCTTCCATTTCTATACTCGCGAACGCACCGGTGGCAGCTCGCTGTGTTCTACCAATGATGTCAATATCGTCGGCGTATGCAAGTAGTTGAACGTAGAGTTGCGCAAAACAGTTCCAACGGCGGAACGAACCTGGAACGATTCTTTTTCTCATCGGAACTAGTTCCTGGAACGATTTAGTTCCATAATTAAGTTCGGAACTATGGAAAGTTCTTGACCCAGAACCAGTAAGCAAAATTAAAAAACTTTAAGTATTATTTATTTGAAAAAATATCAGACAAATAATTATAAAAAAAGATAACAAAAAATACATTTCAATGTGGAGAAAAAAGCAGAAATAAAATTGTTTTGATCATGTAAAAACAAAACATGCAACTCAAAATCTATTTCAAATCAAAAAAACCAAACGCAAAAATTACCATTTAGGTATCAACAATCCATTTTTTACTTCCACTAGCCAACAGAAGAATACAAGACATTCAAATAAAAATACTCTTTCCTACGGAACTACAAAAAAAAAAGAACTATGGAGTATGGAACTAAGTGAACTACGAATACGAACATAAAACGCACGGAACTACGAAGAAAAGAACTGGAACTAACATGTCCATGGAACTATCAGCTCCAATCATGTCCTATGATACTAACATGTCCATGGAACTATCGTGTCCATGGAGCTAAAGGAACTATTAAGAAAAGAGACCGATTTATGTATACGATAATCGTTCTTGTCTGTTCGTTCGTTCGTTCCTTCATGAGCTACCTATACTGTCTTACAAATATTTTCGGATATTATTCGTCACCCCTTTTACTACATATCAGTGTGCATAAACTGGTTCTTGTTTATTATCGTGCGAGCTTTGCTATTGCTTTGGTATGTATGTATGTATGAGTTTGCTCACATATTTGATTTTTCTTTGAACACTGAGACATGTTCGCTTTCAGTGTTGTTATTGAAGTTGGACCTGGAACTATGGACATGTTTAAGTTCACTTTGTTCCGACAGAGGAACTAGTTCCTGGAACTATACATGTCCGGAACGACACAACTCTAGTTGAACGGACTTTTGAAAGATCGTTCCTTGTTTGTTGGCTTGTGAGTTACGAACAATTCTTTCAAGTATGATGTTGAAGAAGTCGCATGACAGCGCGTCACCTTGTCTGAATCCTTTTTTGACATCGAAAGTCTCGGTGAGGTAATTACCGACCTTGATGGAGCAGCGAGCTTTCTCCATCGTCATCCTGCACAGACGGATGAGTTTCGCAGGGATGTCAAAACTAGACATGGCTCTATACAGTTCATCCCTCCATATGCTGTCATGGGCGGCCTTGAAATCGATGAACAGGTGGTGGGTATCGACTTGGACTTCTTGGGTTTTTTCCAGAATCTGCCTGAGTGTGAAAATTTGGTCTATGGTGGACTTTCCTGGCCTGAAACCGCACTGATAGGGGCCAATCAGGTTGTTGACGAAAGGCTTCAGGCGTTCACACAGTATGGCAGATAGGATCTTGTAGGCGATATTGAGGAGACTGATGCCTCTATAATTGGAGCAGTTGAGAGGGTCTCCTTTCTTGTGGAACGGGCAGACGATGCTGAGATTCCATTCATCTGGCATACTTTCATCTGACCAAACCTTGGAGATGAGTTGGTGTATACTCACTACCAAGTCATCTCCAGCAGCTTTGTTGGACTTTAGCTTGGATATTGCTATATGTGAACTTCGTTTTGATCAGGTGGATGGGGGTTTTGGCTAAATTGTCGGTACATTCTGCCTAACAGCGGAGTATTGGTCTTCGTCACCATTATACAGTCTGCAGAAGTAGTCTTTCCATATTCTCAGCACCGACTGCGTTTCCACTACGATATTTCCATCCGCGTCTCTACAGGTTTCTGTACGGTATTTATTTTGCTGGCACATTCTTTTTACCCTCTGGTAAAACTTCCGTACATTGTTCCTGGAGTAGCATTTCTCGATATCCTCGAATGCACGCTTCTCGTGCTTTTTCTTTTTCCTTCTTAGAAGCCGATGTTCTTCCCGTCTCTTCTGCTCATAGAGCATGCGAGCAGATCTAGTCCTTCTTTGCAGCGCCGCTTTATACGCTTGTTGTTTTTCCGCGTTAGCTAGTCTGCGCTCTTCATCAAACCAGGGGTTTCGTGGTGGTGGTCGTGTGAAACCCAGCACATCATTCGCGGCACTTATGTTGGCTTGCTGGCAGTGTTGCCACTGGTCTTCTGTACTAGCTGTTGCTGCGGTACAGTCTTGCGATTGTAGCTTTTCGACATTATACTTTCTCACAGTATTTCGTTGTTGTGGCGTTGTGGATATCCGCATTCGTACCTTGGCTACAACAAGGTAGTGGTCCGAGCCAATGTTGGCCGTCCGGAAAGTTCGGACATCCAGGATACTGGAGGCGTGTCGGGTGTCGATCGCAATGTGGTCGATTTGGTTGATAGTTAGTCGATCCGGAGACCGCCATGTCCCTTTATGGATATTGAGATGAGCAAACCGAGTGCTTGCTATACTGACACTTCGCCCCGCAGCAAAGTCAATTAGCCTTAGTCCGTTCTCGGACGTGGTGTCGTGTAGGCTGTGCCTTCTAACCGTCCTACCAAAGATGTCCTCTCTTCCTATCTTGGCGTAAAAATCGCCCAATACGATTTTAACGTCATGCTTAGGGCATTACTCGTAGGTTTTTTTTTTTTTTTTTATAATTCAACGTGCGCTAAAGGGGCTATGAATACCCTTAAAATGTCTTGCACAGCGCGGGCCAAGGAAAATTTAGGGAGGATGAAAGAGGAGATACCGATGCGCATTGGTCTTAAATGCTTGTAGATCGTAACGGGAGGGAAGAATCGTGTTTGGTAAAGCATTCCACATTCGTGTTCAGCGGTTAAAGAAAGTATCTCTATATTTTACTGTACGTCCGAAGTTGGGCTTAAGGGTAAACTGATGGGCATTACTTGCGAGACGTGTGTTGCGGAAAAATTTTTAAAGGGGAGGAATGCAGCTGGCTATTTCGCTGGAGCACTGTTTGTGGAAAAAGCGATAAAACAGGGAAAGACAGGAAACATTACGACGGTGTTCAAGAGAGTCAATTGACTCAGTGATGTTCCTATCCCCTATTAGGTTTATCGCGCGCTTTTGTATTCTATCGATCAGGTGCAGTGATGTTCTTGGAGCACCCGACCAGATATGAGCATTGTACTCGAGCTTTTGTCGAGGAGCTCGTAGAAACTATCTTTGGTAGCGTCGTTTTTTTCTTCTGTGGGGCGTGAGCGCATATTAGGCTAATATTGGCGAATTTTACCTTGACACGGATTGTCATAAGACGCTCGCTCACGTGCCGAAAGCTCAAGACTTCTTGCCTAAGTCTGCCGCATGGCTGGTCATTTAGTTCGTTTTGATTAAGTGAATATAGTATAGCAGTCGTTCCTTCTACTTAACCATTGAATATTGGACAATAGCTTATGATTAGGTATCGTCTTGCATTGATTTTGATTTAAAAGACTGATACAATTCGACATTTCTATATAGGCAGCTATCAATAAGCATGTTTTCAAGGGCTCAAATGTTAGTTTCCAAGAACACATCTACGGAAACCTATACCCGTATAAAATGTTAACACAAGAGCTGAAGCCCAAATACCATAAAGCCCAATTCACAATGTCGCGTTCGGGCGCTCTCGCGTTGACAGATAAAGCAGAAACAATGCAAACATATGGGGTGCTCTTAAATGTGACTTCATGCGTTATATCGTAAAGTTCTGGGCAACGGCCGAGTAGAACTACTTTCTACTAGGGCGTGTGTTGTGATAACTCACAGTTGTTGTTGACATTGTACTATTCGATGGCCTGTTCGATGAAAGTACAATTTTTTAAAATTTAATATGCGTAAAAGATTTAAATGGCTAAATTCATTTTTTTCAACAGAAATTAATTGTGTGGGGTCTTTTTTTTTTAATTTACATATTCGCACAATCTTATTTACAAAGTAATTTCTTACATTTTGTGTTTCTTAATAAAACAATAAAAATTAAAAGAAATACATTTCAAATCTTCTTTCTATCATAAATTCGTGAATAGGAGATTTGAGGAAACAGAACATATTATTTGTCATACTCCTTAAGTATGAACGCCTGAAGCTTGAAGCGGTATTAAGTTTTGCAAATTTCGACTTCGTGCATTGGACAGAAGTTATCGTAAAGTCGATATAAAGCCCATTACCGCAAGAGCGCCCGAACGCGACATTGTGAATTGGGCTTAAACAGCAAACGCAGATTGGGTATTAGAATAGCAGGAAGTTGATCCTGATTGCTCACAGATAATCTTGTTCTCTGATGAGGCACATTTCCACCTTTCAAATATTCCTATCAATAAAGTGTTTTGTCGGTGAAATAAATTTTAAAAATTAAAACTGCTCAGCAAGATCAAAATTATCAAAATGCTATGCTTCCGTAAAAATTTAATTTTAACTTTTTGTGAAACTTTTGACAACAATGTCTAAATTACATTTCTGAAAAGCTGCTAACTCTTCTAAAATGTACAGATCTTTTTCGACTTAAAAATATCATCACACTCATACCATACTACATATATAATAAAGTAGTACCTAAGGCTCATTCTGTTAACACGTACGCGTTCCATTAATCAGCGCTCTTAACTTTCGCTCACAGGAAATCAAAATCAACTACACCGGGTTTCGGAATTTGGGTATGAGTATGAGCGAGCGACAACTGCATTGAGTGTGTGTATGAGCGAGCGACTAGATTTTTGAATTGTTGTATGGAAACTAAGTCAGAAAAATTACGGTCATACTGTATGTATGTAGGTATGTACATAGGTATGCATATTGTGAAATGTACATATGTATAATTACTGTACATATATAAAATAATTGCATTTTTAAAAAGTGGGTCTTCCAATTCTGTCCGTCTGTCTCACTGTACCTCGAACTTAAGCCCAAACGCCTTGCCGAATTTGTTTGAAACTTCATATCTGGAATTCGTTGCCTTACACCCTGTGGCGTTATCGGAATTTCCATTCTTGCTTCAAAAATAACGGTATTTTACTTAAGGCCGATTTTCTCGAATTTTGTTCGAATTTCATATTTAAGTTAGCCTAAATGGCATATTGTCTAAAAAGTCTCACAACGGTACTTTACTTATAAACGGTTTTGTAAAATTGGCTACTTTTTGGCTTCTTCTAAGTTTCCCAGATATCGGAATTCCTTCCCGATAAACATAAAGGTATATCCACGGAAGAATGTATAATTCCCACTGTTGCTGTATTGAAAGAGGAAAATATGAAAGAAAAATAACAAATGTTGTAACTTTCTTTCTTTCGGCTCTCCCAATTAAACTCTGCGATACAGGTTATTCTAAGAATTCAGACCCGATTTTAACTGCTCTCAAAAGCATTTGAAAAGCAAATTATTTTTCTACAGAGGTAGGCTTTTAGTCTTCTAACTACATTGAGATTTTATTGGTGAATATAATTCACAAAGTTACTTTCTTATCTTACATTTCTGTCCATTAAACTCCCCCACTCCCGTACGATTTTTTTTCGTAGCATGAACCAATGAATCAGATCCCAAAGTATCTGTATCCCGAACCGGACCACCCTGTATGTACATATGCAGGCAAATAAAAGAGTAGATTCATAAGTTGACTACGATTTATTACAAATTCATTAAATTGATTTTATGTATGTTAAGTTGATAGAAAAAAAGCTTCAATATATAGGCTGTCCCAGTTTAGAGGTATATTCATTAAGCTGAAGATTTCTGAAGTTCCGGCGAACAAAAAATCGTATCAGAGACAGGTTCTACATATTTTCACCCCACGTGGGACACCTTCGATTTGGTGGTATAACTTCTTTAAATGATATAACTTCTGAAATATTATAGCTACAAATTACGAATGAAAAAAAAGCACGTAGGTAATATTGTTTTTTTGTAATAACTTAACTCATATGCACTTTTCCAAAATTATTTATACCGATGAACAAAGTTCAGAAAAGGCTTTCGATCAGTGTTAGTATCATTGAAATCGCTCTTGCGCTAACGATTTAATAATATAGATACCTCTAAGCTGGGACACCCTGTATAGATAAAGTTCAGCTTTGGAAATTAAAATACAACTTAACTGCTGAATTATTAAATATTTGCGTTTAATGAATGCTTTAAAATGAAATGAGCGATCATGATAGCTAAGGGTTATTATGATTTATGATGGTCGCTGGTGACCTAGGGTGCGAACATAGGATAGGGTGTCCCTGCTTTCGGCACTACATATACCTGTGTGTCTTACAATTTGTTGTATATTGCCCACCCCTGTCTGTGAAATTATTGAGATAACCTCTCGCGTTAATGATTTCAATTTTTTTGGTGATGCTGCGTGTTGATACACGTCGTCTATGGACTACATTCTACGTTTTTTTTTTCTTTCAAGCGAACTGGATATTATCTACTATGAGCAGATCCGTTGGTCTGGAAGTTTGTGTTGCCTGGTAAATGGTGCAAGATTTTATATAATTTGTTAGGTCGTTTAAAATTCCAGGCCAAAACATAGAACTACGTGCTCGATTTAGTGATTTTAGAATTCCGTGATGACCATTTCGTCTCGTCTCTAAAAGTCCAATATGGCTTGCCTCTGTGGGATGTCTTGTGGCCATTCGTGTCGTACACATTTGAAGACCTCTCGCAGCTCTGTATCCCCTCTTGCAGTGGAAGATTACGTGTTTCAATGGAAACTTCCGTTAAAGAATTCATTTGAAGTTCCTCTTCTCGTGCTTCGAAATTCTGCGCGTTTTGTAACTGATTGCAGTCGCGGCTTAGCGCATCAGCTACTTCGATCTCCTTGCCTTTCCTGCTGATTAGGCATATTTGGCGAGTATGGCATTGCTTCGAAGGTTTTTTAATAATCGCTTCCAAAGGTTTCTTTCTCCTTCATTTTTCCGAAGAAAAATCCTTTTCCGTTAATTAATTTCTTTAATTTACTTTTTATGTTTCCATTTGTTAATTTCCTTAAGTTACTCTACTCCATCTCACTACTGACACCATTTTATGTATTTACAAGGCAGAAAGATAAGCTTAAACGTCCGTGGTTAGTTCAAGAGTCCTGTTTATTCAGAAAGTCTACCAGCAATACGAATTTCACGCAAAAAAATCTCAAAATCGCAACAAACGATTTTAATAAAACGTCACAGTTTTAAAGATTGAAGTTCGGTCTTGACCCAAAAGTGCCCGCCCCATCAGCCGTTTTTCCATAGGTTTACTTTCGTATGCGATGCGAAAATTGTGTTTTCAAAAGGGCTGTGCCTGAACGATTTCATTTGAGTAAAGTTGTACAGTTTTAGTTATGTAAAGCGATTTTGTACTTATCCAGACAAATAAAATTCAATTAAATCCCGTAAATCTTTGATTATAAGCTATCCACACAATACCAATCAATAGAAGGACTATTAAAGTTTAGACCTGTAATGAATTGGGAAAACATAAATGGGCACAGCTCAGAACTCCAACTTCAGCACTAGCTTTCTAACGCCCGCTTCTGACACCATCTCGACTATTAAATGAAAATAAAGCGCGCATTCTGGCATGCAAATCAATATTGTTGGCCGGGCCGCACCGCCACCACCGTTTATCCTTTTTTCTTTTTTTGTCAAGAATGAAATGGGTGCGAAAATAATGTTCGTAATAAATTACGAATTGCAAATTCTCCTCATTTTTGGGCGCAAAACTTTGTTTGCACAGTTAGCACGCAAACCGAATTAACCTGAGCGAACTCGAACACATTTTCCCCCAGACCCACTTCTGGCACATGGAGAAGTGCTCAACGCTCGTTCCATACTTCGATTGCTGTAATTGAGAAGCGATAAATTGCGATAGAGGTTTCCCATTGCAATGCACTCGATTCCTGGAAGGGTGTTCGAAGAGTAATTCCATTTTGTCGAAAATAATTCAGAGCTCCATCAAGGCATGTTTTTTTGGGTCAAATTATTGCCGGCGCTGGTGGAGAATTTAGATTGGTACGAGTAGAAGAATGGGTTCGTAAAGTGGAAAAATTGAGCTTTGAGTTTTCTTTTAAGGTCAGGTATTTTTTTCACACGTCTAACGCTTTCGTAACGTGGAGGTATTTATGACTTCGTTTCGGTTTAAATTTATTGAATCTAGGTAAGTGGCTAAGATTTTTTTTTCTTTCAGATTTGTGGGCTCATTTCTGGCGTCATTTGTCGGGGAAATCAACAGTCTGTCGTTGTTTGCTTTCTTGTCATGCGTTAAATTAAATTCGGTGAGATTAAAATGTTGTTTCTGTTAAGGCACACTTAAAGCCCACGGCTTTAGATTGCCATTGAGAAAATTAATGGAACTTTGATTTACAAGTTTGCAGAGGATTACTTGGGATTTATTATATTTTCGCTGGATAAATTGAGTCAGTTTGTATGTTTTTTTCTGTGAAAAACCAGTGAAGTTAACGAATTTTGTTTTCGGTAAAAAGTACCAAGCATTTGTTCAATGTTCAATCTCAATGATAATAAGCTAGAAATTGGTAAATTTAATTTGCTATGGAAATCGAAATATTTTGAGAGCGTAATGAAAAGGAGATGTGGAGTCGTTTCAGACACTTTTAAAAATTCCGTTGTTTTTTTTTTAAAGCCGGATTTATTTCAATTGGAAATCTTTCGTGGAAGTTGTTTTTCCTTGGCAGTTAGTACACTGAACCAAAAAGGTACATGATATAAATGAAAAAATTCAAATTCTTAATGAAAGAGTTCATTAACCCTTAACCACCTAGCACCTATTATTGTCACACTACCACCTAACATACGTCTGTGAGACCCCGGGACAAAATTATTCGCGTTTGTAAAATTTTGTGAATTAAGTATAAGTTTTTAATTAAAATCAGTTTAGGAACATATTAAATTATTTATTAGAATAAGAAAGGCACAGGAAAATCAACATTTTTGTTTTTATTCTTAAGAAGTCATTAGTAAAAATTTATTTTTTTATACTTATAAACTAACACATTCGGAAAATTAGATTCATTATAATAATCACATAAAGTAGGTACTTCTTTGTTCTTTTTTCAAAATATTCAGTAATCGAAAAACATAAAGTTCTTGACAAAATAATTCTTCTTTCAGGGTCTCGATCGCAGTTGAGATAAAGGCATATCATATTAGATGATAATTCTTGCTCATCAGGTAAAGTCGAAGATAAATCAATTTCGAGAGGAGCATTTTCGTTATATTCCACTTCATTTTCTCTTCGCACTCTGAGTCTGGCTGGATGTTTTTGACATTTAAAGCCATTACCAATTAAAACAATAGAAAAACTCGAATGTTAAAAAGTCACGTAACCGCCTAACAGGGGTCTTATAGATCCCCGGCAACAGTTTTTTACTTACCAGAGACCAACGCGCTTACGCCCGACTGTGACGAGCGGTTGCGCGGCACTGAGGAGCGCTAGGAAAAGGTACAAGAGCGAACACGTTTATACGAAGGTCAGGCGCAATAATATTCACGCTTTAAAATTCGTCGGGGTCTGTGAGACGTATGCTAGGTGATTAAGGGTTTAAATTGAGCTAAACATCAAATTCCTTCAGAACATGTATCCCCGTTCATACGTTTATGGCTATACTCATACAGCTATGAATCGTTCATATAAGAAGTAAGAATCTCTGCATAAAATTAATGAATGACATTCATAAATTATCACGAGCACGTGAAGGAGAAGAGAGACAGACAGATAAAAAAAAAAACTGATCGGCGCGGCGTAGTGGTTTGGAAACTCAGATGTTAGGTTTCAACTAAATCTATGGGTGTTGGTGTCTAGGATAACTGGAGAGTTTTCTTTTTTGTACTTGCTTATGGTTCACAGAAGTTTTTCCAAATGTTTCTTCTTATTATGGTTTTTGTGTGATCAATTCTTTCAGCCATGCCATATCAATCCCAATGTCAGTGTTATGCCTTGTCGTATTAGGTTTTATTATTAACTTCTGAAACTGTTCAACTTATTTTAATTTTGTGAGCAATAAATACTTACATGCATCTGGGTTTGAACCGCGGACCTTCAGCGTAACAGACAACGGCGACTACCACTACGCCAAAGCCATAAAGTAAATACGAATGGTATTTACTATTTGTAACTATTTACACATTCAAAACCTTTGAGTATGTATTTATACATATGCATAGTTTATGAACTAAATACATACCCCTTATGAATCGGTATACTGCTATGACTTGATACATACTTTTTGAGAATAGATACATAATGCGTATGAATCTCATGCATTCATTTTCTTTTTTATTTAATTTAAAGATTATTTTCATTAATCCAATGTACCTATCTATTCTTAAGACTAGTGATGGACAGTTGCAGGAATAGTTCATACGCTTATGAAAAAATTCATTAAAAATAAGAATCGGCGTTCATACCCAAAATTTCCAATACAAATATTTTTATGAACGCGATTTCATACAAACAATAAATCTTTCTTAAAAACATTTTATTTTTTTATGATTTTGTACATAAAGTCAATGAATTTTTCTTAAAAATTAATGAATTTTGTTGTATGAATGCCGTTCATTGATTTTATGTACGATAATTTTTTCAGTGTAAAGCACAGATTTTCACATTTGGCGAATTCTTTCACAGACGGAGAACATGGCACTCACTGCGTACTCTTACCCCCAAAGACTCTAAGTTATTTAATTTCGATAATAAATTTAAAGATATTTATTTTAATTACTAAAAAAGGATGGAATAAAAGTGTAAGTCGTCTGACATTGCTACTGCCCTAAAATCAATATGAATATGTTTGCTCAGAGTGGACATTTAACTTAAGAGCTACCCTGCTCCCTCCCCATTGTCAGAGTGAAGCTACGGGGTTGAGTATTTGGACATTAGTACAGCAAGAGTTTGAATGCAGTAAATGCTCGTTAATTCGGAATGGTTGGGGGGAAGGTCAGTCCGAATAAACGAATTTTCCGAATGATTGAGAGATTTTTTTTGTGCACTGAAACGCGTTCCATCCTATAGTTCTATGCAATGTATAATAAAATATGAAAAAAATTGTCACCTACGTTTTTGAAAGTTTCACAGTCCAACAGCTTGCTCCGCAAATTGGGTTACCATACGTCAGGATTTGGCCTGACGCGTCAGGCTTTTAAGGTCTCTGTCAGGCTCAGGCCAGGCTTCATGCTTTGTCAGGCTTTTTAATTTTTTTTAACTTATTATCTTCAATACAATTTTAAAAATATCATAAAAATCAAATTGTTGCTGAATGCATGATTGAAGGGAGAGCCAATAGTGAAGTTTTATGTCGTTTTCGATTGGGCTTTTCAGATTTTGCTCTCAGATTTTTAGATTTTTCGTGGTGAATGGAAAACAAACGAGATTGATTTATTTGTCTGCAATAGTATTAGTGTCATTTGACATCTTGTTGGTAAAAGGAAATAAATAAAAAAAAGAAAAATAATAAATACAATTTTAAATACACTTTCTTTATATTTTCTAATTTGTACGGAGTTCTGATAATATTTTTGTTGATTTAAAATATAATTTGTTTTGTTTTTAGTGCAAGTAGTTGAATCCGCGTTCCACGGAAATGGATCTAGAGAAAAAAAAGTGCTTTTTTTTGTCGGTTGGAAAATGAAAATTGTACTAGAGTGCTAAAGATTGCTCGAGATAAAAAAAGGTTTTTTTTGCCCAATTGAAATCGACATTAGATACCATGCCGTCCAAACAATTTTGCTGAACCTATTTTTTTTTCGAAGTTTGGCGAATTGTTTGCAATAATTACATACCTATTCGGTAATGGGGTTTTGTTTTCTTAGGCATTTTTAAACGTTCCATGACACTTTTAAAGTATTTAAAGTTTTTGACCTGTGGTCAATGGAGCGAAATGCTGTTGGAACTGGTTTTTTTGGGTACTGCTTATTGCAATTATTATTGCAGTTTTTTTTATTTTTTTATTGCTTCATAGAAACATTGTCCATTTAATAGTACTTTGTTGGACCGCCTCTTGCTTTTATAACTGCTGTACATCTGGGTTTCATTGACTCAGATAGGTTTTTTCATGTGGTAAATGTTTAGGATTTCAATTCACACTGGATGCACCTTTGCACTGTTAAGTTTCAAGATTGACCAGATATACTCAATTGGATTGAGGTCTGTGCTGTAGGGCGTCCAGCTTAGCACATCAACATTGATTTCTTCGAAGTTAAAGAAATAAAAAAATACAAATGTAGTTTTTAATCATAAAAATTGTAGCTTATTTTAAAGGCTAAGCACGGTGCTTGCGCTAAACTAAATTTCTACCAGTCTCCAAAATTCACATGGAAACCGAAGATAATGACAGTCTTTTTCTCTTTCTTTTTAGTTGGTTTTCCCCGTAGTCGGGTTTTAGTTTTTTAAACTTAATTTTTTTTGTTAATCTGAAATTTGTTTCTTTTATTAGAACGAATTAAAAACTGTTAATATTAAAAATTTGATTTATATGTTAACAAATAAAATGCCGCGCAGTGTAAAATTATTTATTTTTGTTCCTAGTAGTCACTAGAAAACAAGATCTGGCCCGCCAATGGCACTTCAAATTATTTATTTTTTTTAAAATGGCACGAACCGCAAACACATTTGCATTAGAACGATTATTTGCGAATTCGAACGAATTTGACATTTACTTTAGAATTAGGTAATACCAAAGTTCCGAAAACAAATATGAAGTTCGAGATTCGTTCGATTATCAAATACTAGGGCTTGCTGTAGAATTATAGAGTACGCATTTTGCGAATTCGAACATTTTTATTGTAGAATCGAGTTACATAGTTGGGCCCCAGTAGTTCTGAAAAAAAAGAATATAATAATAATATTAGAACTTTCGAAGTATTGGAATTGACGATATTTTTTTTTATTTACCTTCATTGTTGTTGAAATATATAGGAAATCCACACACGGATAAATCCTCAACGACGCATTTGAATAATTCTTAGTTTTCCAAGGTTAGATGCATTAATTTTTTGACATTCAATTTGACTTGCAATGTGATATACACGTTTGTACATATATAATCATGTTGAAAATTTTTCTATTGAATTTTGAGTTCAAGGTGAACGAGTTATGAAAACACAAAAAAAATGTATGTCTACCGCAATATTGTCGTCATCACGTGTGAAATAAAAATGCTAATCGATTATTAAAATTGCTAAGCCATAGTTTAGGTAGCTATAAGCTAATCGTAAAATAGGCGAATGAGATGCAGATACTTGCTGACATAATCATTACCTTTTGTACACTATTGAATTAGACCTTATTTCAGTCGCTTCGCTAACAAGACTACTTATTGGTCGTGTATTTCAATCAAGCTCAATTGTTATATAAATGTAGCCACGCATGCAGTTGGGGTGGAAGGGTGAAGCTAAGTTCAACGAATGAAAATTTACTTCAAAAGTGGTACACGTATACATACGTAGCTTGGCTAAACACTTTTATATAAAGAAATATTTTAAATGCAAGAGGATTCCTCAAAATGGTGTAGTTATAGGTACGTTGGACTACTACGCAATGCTGTTCGGGTTCAATTCCAACCTGGGTGCAATACCTAAAAGATTTTTCACAGTCCCATCTCTTTCGAATATCTGACAAGCAATCAAAGAGTATCAATTGTCAATGAACTTCTCAACTCGTCGCACAGTGGACCAACTCCATACATTTAGAAGTGAAAAATTCAAATACTCGTTTTAAATAATTATTTTTGGTCAAAAATAGACAAAACAAATTAAAAAAAAATGTTTTTGTAAGCAATTAATTTTTTTATGAAATTATAAAGGAGTACAGAAAAATTAGAATAAAAAATTGCTGATTTTAAACTTATGGCTCGTTTTAATTGCTTCACTAAATTGTTTTTTTTGATTCTGGTAACTCCATTCTACTTAAAACGTATTCCAGCAATTTATTATTATGATTAAATTAAGAATCTGACCACCAAATCTCAAAAAAACGGGGTAAGCTATTGCGTATCCCTACAAATTAAAATAAAAGAAATGTTTGCAAATCTTTGCGAAGGAAAACAAATATACAGCCAAAAAGTAAAGAAGAACAGCTAACAAAAAAACATAATTTAGTATTAAAGCAGTATCAAGCACCCATTTAGATTGTCCGAAATACTATAAAAACATTTGTTTTATGGTAATTAATTATGCACTTATTCTAAATTTTTTATCTAGCAAACTAGCACAAACACGGATTTGAGCGTTGACTCATAAGAAAGTAAATAGCTTCATAAACTGCTGCAATTTTTTTAAACAAAATTGCATTTAAATTAACAATTTTATTCACAGTTATCTGAAACGCATTAAATGCTCAAATAACCAAGATCAACTGTGGGAAATAGATCACTGAGATTGGTAACTTGATTACTGTCCAATATGATGGGTTAGAGAGCGACAACATACATTTTTGTTTTCAATAGTTATCCGTTATTGATAAACAAAAAAGAAAATTGCATATTATGACTTTCGTTTTTTCATTTCCAAATGTATGAGGTCGGTCCACTATGCACCGTTCGGAGTCGGCAAATAACTGTAGGTTCCTTCCATTCGTGCAGAAAAAATATATCACACATACACAGAAGCACGCCCAGGTTTACCCGGAGCTGTAGCGCCTCCTTAAGGATTCCTCAAAAAGATACCACTGTTCTCCCGCTATACAGTGTTAGACCAATTCTCACTTAACTCTCGTTTGGTGGCATGCTGCAAGTAAGGCAATCAACCTCAATATCCTGGCTAAGGTTCAAAGACTGGCGTACGTCGCGACGCATCGGTACAATGGAGCAGTACATCCACCCCAACTGTAGGGCTTGAAACTACTCCTCCATTCGGACTATTTATGCACTAATCAGAAGCAAAAAACGCGCTATCACTTCTCAGCGCTGTTTTTCATACATTTCTATCTCTATCTACACAGATGGCTCCAAGAGGAATGGTATTATGCATCTTCTGAGGCGCTTCGACCTGGCATAACACAAATAATGCTTTAACAAAGACAGAACTGCCAATATCCTACTCAAAGATGGGAGAATGACTTATTTAATCGCCTTAGTTTTCTATAATATCTAGGTACATAATATATGTAAGTATATATTGTTATTCAGTGTTGCCATGATTTTTAAATTGAACCAACTGTGTACTTTGTCCGCATGCATATGTTGCAAGCATGAGAAAGGGTGCTCTTGACCACAACCCTTATCTTCTCTGCGCTTTAAGGAAGCGATTGTCTCGTGGCTCTAGATTTTAAGTTAAATTGCGTGGTTCAGTATTAATATGTATGTGACCTATATGTATCTATAGCATTCCCACTGCTACTGCCATGCAGTCAGTTTGGACTTAGCTGCTTAAATTACTTGCTACGCAGGATGGTTTTGGAATCACTTGACTCTATTAGACTGTCCACAGTCTGTCTCAGTTACCCAATAATATCGAACCTCTGCCTGGATCCTAAACATAAATTTAGGCCATCAGAAACCACGCGCATCGATGTCATCGATAAATCTAATTTATTTATTGGACGCTTGAAAACCACAACCACAACATTCGTCTCTCCGGGCTACAAAATGTTTGACAAGTTCCACATCCAATCGTTTTATTATGTACGACTTATCTTCCCAACAATCAGGTACTCGTGCCTGACCTTGATGGGAGCCTCAGCCCCAGTCTATCAGTCAATTAATATTAGATTTTAATTTAAGCCAATTCTGAAACTGATTGTCTTTCTTTTACTTATTTGTCACGAAGAGACAAAATACGTGTTATAAAGCGACGAAAATTGATTGAGTGACAATTGAATATTTTATGAGTCTCTCGAGTGTCAAATCAAATCCCCCCGTGTGCCGTGGTAAATATATACCGAGTATATGTACAATGCGATCAAAGGACTTCTTAGTCCTTATAGTGGAATCAGAATCACAAATTGTGTCATTATTCCATTCCATGGATGTCTCTGTGGCCATCACGAAAAAATATAAAAAAATCGATTACCAAGATGTTTCCTTCTCCTGCACTTATATCACACCACCGCGCCGCGCCGGAGTGTTGCACGATGTAGAAAGTGTGGAAGTGTGTTGTCGGACAAAATAATTATAACGATAACGACAGAATTGCAACACCAACACCAGATCATATTTCAATTATTCGCAGAAGTGGTGATTAATGGTGACTGATCGATTATTATTTGTTTTTTTTCTTTGTTTGTCGGAAGCCACACTCCCTCTGTGAGCGCAAAACTGAAAGTCATTAATTTCCGGAATTTTTTTTATAAATGTTGGCACATTGTTAAGAAATTCATTGCCAAACCAAACAACTGGTTGTGGTGGTGATGACGATGATAATGGTTTGGTTTTGGGTGGTTCAGTTGCACCCTATCGCCACCACCACCGCGACGGCGAAGGTGGTCTTTGGCTTTGCAACAAGTTATTTCGGTTTAAGTTTTATTGGATGTGTTGTTCATATGCAGACCATCGCATTCCATCGCATTGCTTTTAATAGTATCGTAGTTCGCATCTCATAAGTGTTAAATCTGAATTTTATACACCCGTGAACAAAAAAAACCTTCGCATCATTACTTTTCTTCAATTTTCATAAAATTAATTTTTATATTTTACTTTAATATGGATAAACTTGTTAGTTTAGACTGAGTAACAAACATATTTATTAGTCGAAATTTGACCACACAATTCAAATATATTTGCATTTGTATGATAAAAGGGAAGTTTACGTTTTATTTAGGCAAACTGTTTTATCAAAATTTTCATTACGTACAGGTGCAACTATTAAAAAAAAACTAAGTAAATATTGAATACAACCTTGAAATAATAAAATGACATAAAAAAAGAATTCATTTAATGTGCAATTAACCCAATATTTGGTTATTCCACTTTTTTTCTTAATTACGTCATCAATCCTGTTTGGCATCGAATCAAGCAATTTGTTTTATATGGAAAATTGTTAAATATTTATACCAGATGTCTTTCATTATACCTTCCAGTTGAGTAACAGATGATGGCCTTGTCTCTCTTGTCGTTTTGTACCCAAAATTAGAGAAAAGTAAAAAAAAGTTTATAAAAATGTTAGTTTACGGATCATACGCAGCAAAAAAGCGATTTTGCTCTATATGCAGGACCTGAATCGTCCTGAAGAATCACACTATATACCAACACTGCGGTAAAGTTGCTATAAAGTAGAGACAACATCGTTTTGTATATTTTTTTCTTATTCTTGGCATTTACTGAGCCTCTTAGATTACAATTTATCCAACACCAAATCTGGTTACTGCCCCATATACCATAATATAAGGGGAATGCTTAACGGTGGGTAAACTGCAATAATCTGAATACCGTTCACATTTTCTTTGGTGAACCACCGCGTTCTCGTCTGGGCCAAATAAATTGAATTTGGTCTCATTCGAAAAAATCACTCTTGCCCTTTCGGCCTGAGTCCAATTTGTATAAGTTTTCAAGCCTTATTTTTTTCATTCGCGGTGTTAACAGTGGTTTTTTCTGCAGGATGACTTACATTAACTCCCATTCCATTAAGCAACCTCGATACTGTCCAATAATTTATTGTTTCCCATTTTGCTTTTGGAGTGACCAGTTAATATCCCCAGTATGTATAAACCGGTTTTTTAAACAAATTCGCTGGATTAGACCCTGATCTCTAGGAGATGTCTTTCTGGGTCTTCCGCTTCCAGCTTTCAGAGCAATGGAGCTCCCTAGTGGAACATTTTTCAAAATGTTTCGCACACTCCATTCATTAGACCCTCCTTCCTTTTCTTACGCAAAGCAACAATACACGCTTTCTCTTCAATAGTCAACACGACACCATTTCAAATCTTTGAAAAAACGAACTCATTCTGAACTTACTACCAAATAAAAAAAAATACAGAGCACTTACCAGTAGTCTTGAAGGTTATTCAGATAGTTAAAATATTGGCAATAACTAAAAAAATATATGCTTATAAATTATTTCACCATACAAAAACTGGCTCCCATCGGAAAGGAGAGAATACAAATTATTTCGAATGCGGGTTTTTTTGTCCACGGGTGTATTTTAAAATTAATGGATGCCATGCTGAATGCCGCTATAATTCTTGAAAAGTTCAATAAATTATAAAACTGATTAATTATTGTTTCAGAACTATGTATTTCAATAATAATTAGGGTCGCGTGTGAAGCATGGCAAAATGAAAAACGGAAAATTTAAAAACAAAAAAAAAAATACATTTCAGCTGTAACGCATATTTTTCTTAATTTATGGCAGTTGAACTGAAATAATTTGACAGCGTCCTCGCCCTCGATGGTGATTCCAGTGTAATAGAACAAAGACTACCCCACTTAGGTGTAGGTTGACAGCTCCATGGTCACTCCGTTAAGATGATTTGTTTGCCGATTATGAGCAAATTTATTGGAAAAAATTATGCTTGCCGCAATAAATCAGCAACTTACGAAAAGCTATTTATAAGCCGCTACGTAGTTAAAGGAAAAAAATATTAAAATAAAATGAATATTCTTTTTTTTTGGTTTTTAAATTTATGTACTTTACCACTTTGGCCAAGTGCCCTTTAAAGCAGCGGCAGTCAACCGGTGGTTCTTGAGAAAATGTAGGTGGTCCTTAGAAAAATCGTAAAAATAAATAAGCTTCAGTTAAGTTAACACAATGCACTTGGGTCACGCACTAAGTGCATGCCGGCGAATCATACGGGATTCGCTGAGTCAGTTTGTTCAGGTGCAAACATGTTCTCACAGTGCCGGTGCACTGGGATCCAATTGCACCGCACCGGATACACGCGCCGAGATAGAATTGATGACTTAGCACATTGGACGATGGGAACGATGCCTTCCTACGGGCATGGATTAGATTTAAGAATTAGTCTTAGGCGGGAGTTTGAGTTGTTAAGATTTAACTTAAAGAAATAAAGTATATTGTTTTGACCACAGTGTTTTACCTTAGTAAGTCGGACGGTTAGGCCAACCCCTTGGTTGGCGTTCGCGATTTTTTTTATGCCCTCTTCAAGGACATGATTTAACTGTTATTTTGTTATGATTCAACAACCTATTTATTTACTTACTGGCTTTTCATACTAATAAATTGGAAGTTCTATCTAGAAATGCACTTAGCTATTTATATGTAAAAAAAATCGTATTGGTTGTCCGCGGGATTTAAAATTATGAATTTAATGACCCGTGAGATCCGAAAGGTTCGGACCACTGCCTTAAAGTACGGGTATCATTTTTGGAGAAAAGAGTACGCAAGAGCTTCTCGTAGATTATTAATATTCTCATAGAGATTAAAAGAGGATGCTTTTGGTTGTGAACACTTTGACAGCGTAACGTGGATAAATCATTAAGAGAATTCGGGCTTCATGTATGACAGTAGCGGTAGGAAGGAGTTACGTTAGCAATGGTGTGGAATATACGAGGCTTTTTGTTATGAAACATGGAGGTATTATTCGGGGTACAGAGATTACATAAGGGATGCCTTCCATTCAGTAATAACACTATGTATCTTCTATTGAGATTTACATATGTACATTGTACATATACATACATATGTAAGTAAATGATTGTTGGTAGTGTGCAGATGTTGCTGAATGTAATTTTTTAAAAGATCAATGGAAAACATTTCAGAGCTAACGCTGCTGTCTAATTTAAATTTTAATTGGACCGACTCAATAATAATTAGTGGTAAAAATTATTAGACTCCAATTCTCTAAGGCGGAGCAGTTAGTCAGAGGAGTAAATTTGTTTTGTCAAAAAACTGTTCAGTGTAGTCGAAGGCAGACAAATCTTTATTCCAAAACACTGAGGTTATCACCGAAAGTAATTTCTGTATCCCAACATCTGCAATTTTGCTCGTACATACATATGTATAACCTTTAACTGGGTAGGTGGGGTGCTAACAACATCCCAAGCCCTTATTTTTCAAAAATATTATACTTTGCGACTGACAACATCCATTGTCGGTATAGTACCTTCCTGTTGTTTCTATTATACAGATTCAGATGGTTTTAAAAAAGGTTGGTTGCACAAGTAAGCCGTGACAAACTCTTCAAGCTTCAAGGGTGTTGTCAACACCCCACCTACCCAGTTGTGTAATTTTTTTTCACTGGGTTAATTTGTATAGGGCGGGGGCTATGGGCGACCCGATACTTCACTCCCATAAAAACGAGAGTCCTAATAACTAAAACCCTTATTACACCAATACTCACTTATGGTTGTGAAGTCTTTGGTAAATGCGATTCTGCTAGCAGTCGGAAACTTAACGTTGCCTACAATAATGCTGCTCGATATATATTTGGCCTGCGAAGATACGATCGCATCTCTCACTTTTCTCACCTTATCTGTAACCTCTCGTTTGATAGCCTTTTAAAGTACCGTACAATTTCAATGTTGCACAATATATTAAATACACATCAACCCTGCAGTCTTTTTAACAGACTTACTTTTTGCACATCTGCCCGGACTAATCTAATTTTACCCCCGCGATTCTCTTGCCTGACTTCCGAGCGCCAATTTTTTGTCAACGCCACTCGGCTCTGGAACTCCCTCCCTCTCCATATTAGATAAATTAGAGTGAAAAAAGAATTTCTTAAAGAATTAAAATCTTATTTGTCCACTCCCTAATCTATATTATTTGCTTTCCTTTGCTTTGTTATTTATTATTGCTGTTTAATGGTAGCTTTCTTAATTTTCTTATTTCTTTTTATAAGCTTATCACTACTTGAAAAGATAATGTATCTTACTGTGTAAGCACTCAAGATTAATCAAAATAAAATAAAAAATAAATAAAATAAAATAGGTAATTTTAAAATGTCATTTGAAAAAGATCAGGAACGCATTCAACTGTTATTGACACGTGTAATTAAATTATCCGTGTATGAACACGTGTATATTATTTACACGTGTATTCAGTATTACACGTGTATTTAGAATTACACGTATATTTAGTTTTAGATCGTTTTGTATGGATCAGCTGATCCAGTAGGCGATAAAAAATAAATGCAATTTTAAAATTCAAGTTTAATGATTTAAAAAAAAAGCCACGATAACATCTCAACTAGTCCAGTCATTTCGTACTGAAATCGGAAGATTTAAAAAAAATGGTGGTGTTTTAGTTAGGGTGCTGATGCTGATTACGAATCTACTATAGGTTCTTTTCTCTAGAAAATAAATATCAAATACTTCATACAAACGTCATACCAAACTATGCATGTAGTTGGCTTCACTTTTATAAAATTTAAACTCACGATAATACAGGGTGTCCCAGTTAAGAGGTATAATCACCTAACTAGGGATCCCTGAAGTTCTGGCGAAGAAAAAATCGTAGGGCAGAGGAGGTCTATTTTCATACCCCTCCAAGTTGTAGCCCGTCGAAGTAAGGGACCTCCGATTTGATGGTAAGACCAAATTAACTGATACAACTTCTGAACTACTACAGCTACAAAAATAGTTTATTTTTTTTTAGAGAGCCAATCAAAAGCGCATAAAAATGTTGAAAACTTCATGTAATTCTATGCAGCCACAAAAAGTTAGTGCTCCCTCAACTTAAAATTATGAAAATTTATTGTTCCAATTTATTACTTAAAATGTTTTTTTCTCAAAACTTTTACTTAATAAAAAATTTATTTTTTTTACTTAACTTTTATTGTTGGCCAATTGCCTAAAAATTATGTTAAACAATTTTTTCACGTACGTTTAACAGAAGTTCTAGTAAAAATCATTTTTTGTCAGAATGCATGCTCGTTGAGTTGAATCAATGAATTGTTTCATAAAAATCCATTGTAAAACTTGATTGCATTGCGCCTGATATATCAACCAAACAGTGAAGGTAACCTAAAGACCTAAATTTTAGTCTAGAGCTTAAATAAAAATCTACCAATTACCAATTTGAAAAAAAAAATATTCACAAGTTTGAAGATTTTCCAGAACTATTGCTGTGAAAGTGATAGAATATCCAACGATTATCATTTAGTATTACATTAACGTTATTTATTTCATATACATATCGGATTTCAATCCAAAAATCAACTGCAAAATTTAATCAGTCAACAGAGAGCATATCAGACCTATCTGACAGGACAGATATCCTTGCTTTATTAATTAGCACTCAACGAACGAGTGGCTTGAATATTTTTCTCATATTTGAGGGCAAAACCGAAACGTTCTCTTCTTCACTTGCGAGCACACGTCCCTTCGGGTAGGGGTTAGAATATACCCGAGGTAGGCATGCCTGTCGTAAGAGGCGACTAAAATCCAATCTCCGTATACCGAGTGCATAGTGTATACAAAAATGCAATGGACAAAACAAAAAGATTGATTACCCCAGGTGGCAGTCCAGCTTTACTGGAAAATCCACCCTCTTCGGAGGTCGGCTCTACGGATTCTGGGGAGAGCCATTTATTGCAATCCAATGACCCTTTCACAAGAAGTGCAAGGGTATCTCGATCTCCTCCATCAAGATCGAATAACTCCGGGAAAAAAAGTCCGCCGGGAGCGCCGCAGCGTGAAAACCAGGACTTAGCGAAATATAAAAGCTTTGAGGAAGAAAATAAAGTACTCCGAATAAAGCTTAACGAAATGGATCTACTCTATCAAGATCTTAAGAAAGAGATAGATCTATTAAAAGAAGAGAATAAGGTTCTAAAGAACACACACTCGCAGAAAGAGCGCGAATGTGCTCCAGCACTATTAGATAGTCGGGAGTACCACACCGATGAAGAAGAGCTAGCACGCGAAACGAATCGGGTCCCTAAGAAAAGACCTTCTAAAAAACGGAGAGCCGGTTCTTCGCCCGAAGTCGTGCCCTTAAATGAAGAAAAGCGTAAAGAACTGCAAGAAAATCAACGTAAAACGCAATTTCGTTTACCGCCACCAATAAACATCGTCGGGATAACGGAATATAATAAGTTGCATAGCCTCCTTAAAGGAACGATTACATCGAAATTTAAGGTCACATCTTTGAGGAATAATGCGTGGAGGATTAACGTCGACGACCACGATGACTACCGAGCAGTGTCCCAAAAACTTAATGTGGATAAGATTCAGTGGTATACTTTCGAAATCAAGTCAGAAAGGCCACATCGTGTTGTAGCAAGGGGTCTTCACCCCTCATGCACCAAAGAAGAGGTTATGAGCGACCTTCAAGCCAAAGGCTTTAAAATTCTTGATGCCGTTAATATCATCAAGAAGGAAAAGCAACAATCTGAAATAGATACAGACATATTGGTTAGGCGTGGACTTCCACTTTTTATGCTAACATTCGATAAATCTGACAGCATCGACGATATCTACCGAATTAAAACCATATTGAATATCGTGGTCAAAATCGAGCCCATGCGTAGAAATTTAAAAATAATTCCGCAGTGCAAACGTTGCCAAGGATTTAATCATACGCAAACGTACTGCAAAAAAGAACCGCGTTGTGTGAAATGCGCCGGAAATCACCTCTCCCAAGACTGTGGAGTGAACAAACAAGCCTCCGCAATCTGTGCTAATTGTAAGGGAAAGCACCCGGCAAATTATAGAGGCTGTGAAGTAGCTAAGGAGTTGCAAAAACGGAGAGATGCACTCCATAAGCCTCAAAATAAAATAACAAGACCGCTAACTAATGCAAATGGTAAGATCGGTCAGGCGAACGTAGGCAAACAAAAACCACCGGGTTCAGAGCGGAAAAAGTTGGTGACAGGAGAAAAGCCCTCGACTTCTGGCCTTAAGAGAAATGGTAATGAAAAGCCATTAGAAAAGACATCAAGTAATAGCCCTCGGACAGCAGGAGTGCAGACCTACGCCCAGGCTGCAGCATCCGAAAAATCAAAAAACATCGAAATCCCGACGGACCCTGCTTCTCAAGTTTTCTCAATTATTCTCGCGAAACTTGAAGAGCAAAGCAAAATAAATAAAATTATTCTCGATAGGTTGGTTAAGCTCGAGAGTTATTCACGGAAATCGCGTACTTCACCTAGAATATGAATGAAAAAAGAATGTTAAAAATATGTACTTGGAATGCAAATGGACTTTTGCAAAAACTTGACGAATTGGAAATATTCATGCGAGAAAAAGATATTGACATTTGCTTGATTTCTGAAACTCACGTGAAAAAGGAATCGCATTTAAAAATAAAAGGCTATACTGATTACCACGCTTGTCACCCTTCGGGAAAAGCAAGAGGCGGATCTTCCTTGTTTATTAAAGACTGCATTGAACAATGCGAAGACCTAAAGATAGAGCTTGAAACTCTGCAACTGTGCACAATTCGAGTTAAAAATAGTCAGCGTACTATTAAAATCTCATCTATCTACTGTCCACCGCGTTCCGCGCTTGAAAAAAGTGATTTTACTAACTTATTTAAATCGCTGAAACCTAATTTCATTATTGGCGGCGATTTTAACGCGAAACATACGTTCTGGGGCTCTAGATACATCTCGCATAAAGGTAGAATGCTCTATGGGGCAGGTATGGAGTACAGTTGTGATTTCCATTCGACGGGCAAACCGACTTACTGGCCAGCTGATACTTTGAAAATACCTGACCTGATCGATTTCTTCGTGGTGAAAGGAATATCTAACAACCACATAAAAGTTGAAGAAAGCTTTGATCTGTCGTCTGATCATTCCCCAGTTATTTTGACATTGAGCGAAAAACTATTATTTAACCGAGAGCCAGCGAAATTAACCGGCAGAACAACTAACTGGGAAGGCTTTAGGAACGAAATCGAAGTAAATATTGAACTGAGCGTACCGCTTACGACACCCTATGAACTTGAGGTTGAAGTCGATCGCTTCGTTGAGATAGTACAGCTCGCCTCTTGGAATAATACGCATAATCCAAGAAAAACGCCAGACAAATACGGTCTACGATATCCTGCTGAAATAAAGGAATTAATTAGGGAAAAAAGAAAAGCGCGTAAAAGATGGCAACAAAGTCGTGCTCCACAGCATAAAACCCATCTGAATCGTCTCTGCAATTTGTTAAAGAATAGCATTAAGGATTTTAAAAATCGTGCGATAGGCTCTTACCTTGAAAGTTTAACAGCGAAAAAAGATTCCAATTATTCCCTTTGGAAAGCCGTAAAAGGCACCAAAAGGCCCAAAATCCCCGCGCCGCCACTTAAAATAAATCAAAATGAATGGGCAAGGGAAGATAAAGAAAAAGCGGATATTTTTGCCGCCCATTTGGAAGAAACCTTTAAACCGAACGATGGTCAAGTGGTTCATGACAACATCAACCTCACAAGGATGGTAGTTCCACCATCTGACGATTTAACGCGCAGATCTGCAACGCTTAGAGAACTCGAACGTGAGATCGCGAAACTAAAACCTAAGAAAGCTCCTGGTTATGATTTGATTACCGGAGAAATTCTCAAAGCCTTACCTAGAAGAGCATTTATTAAGCTTCTCCATATTATAAATGCTGCACTCAGATTAAAACACGTGCCGAGCCAATGGAAAGTTGCGGAAGTCATTATGGTTTTAAAACCAGGAAAACCGTCATATGAAGTAAAATCATACAGACCAATCTCGCTTCTTCCAGTCGTATCAAAAATTTTCGAGAGGATATTACTAAGGCGTCTCCAACCGGTTATAGAAGAAAATAATCTAATCCCTGACCACCAGTTTGGGTTCAGAAGTAAGCATTCGACAATTGACCAGGTGCATAGAATTACTAACGTAATCGAAAAAGCACTAGAAGAAAAAAAGATATGCTCAGCCGTATTTCTTGACGTCTCGCAAGCCTTTGATAAGGTGTGGCACGATGGCTTGAAATGCAAATTACGACAAGTACTCCCCGTGTACCTATACGAGATTTTGGATTCATATCTCGGAAATAGACTCTTCCGCGTTAGAAATGGAAACGAATACTCAGAGCTCAAAAAAATTTCGGCCGGCGTACCGCAAGGAAGCGTTCTGGGGCCGCTTCTTTATCTGTTATATACTCGTGATATACCGAAAGAAGATGGAACTATGCTTGCTACGTTTGCCGACGACACCGCTATCCTAGCAGTAGGTAAAACAATCGAGGAAACGACTGCCAAACTGCAAAACGCATTGAATAAAGTAAATGAATGGACGAGGGACTGGCGGATCGCCCTTAACGGAACTAAATCTGTTCACGTGAATTTCACTTATAGAAAAATTAATGACTTGCCAATTTTTATAAATTTGGCCCGAATACCCATTGCAAATGAAGCGAAATACCTGGGAATGACACTTGACGCAAAGCTGAAGTGGAATTCGCACGTGAAAATGAAACGTAAAGAATTAGAAATCAAATATAGAGAAATGTACTGGCTGATCGGGAAACATTCCCACCTCAGTACCGAGAACAAACTGCTTTTATACAAGCAAGTGCTAAAGCCGGTGTGGTCCTACGGTATACAACTTTGGGGTTGTACCAAGAAAACAAATGCCAATATTTTACAGACCTTTCAAAATAAAGTGCTTAGAGAAATTGTCCAAGCACCGTGGTATGCTAGAAACGACGATATTCACAGGGATCTCGGAATTCCGACAATCGAAGCTGAAACTAGAAGCTTCGCGCGAAAACATAGAAACCGACTAATCGGACATGTTAATAATACAGTCCTACTTATTTTGGATGAGAGCAATTTATTGCGCCGACTACAAAGGACAAAACCTTTCGACTTGGCGAGATAAGGATTAACCGCATCTAAATTGCGGAATATGCAGGATCTTTCATTGGAAAGTAACCTGCCAAACGTTTATATTTCGTGATAGAAAAATTGCTTGATAAGTAGTATAACTTAGTTGCAGTATCTAACAAATTTATATCGAAGGGTGGTGTTTTTGGTCAGTAAGAATCTGACACTACTATGAGCACGCGCTTGCTATTCTCATAGTGTCTATGGAAGATTTTCACCTACCCTCGGAAAAAAAAAAAAAAAAAAAAAAAAAAAAAAACTTGCGAGCACACAGTGACGGGCAGAAACTACTTTTGGCTCCCTCAATGACCTTGACGTTTCGAAGAAATTGAAGAAATAGGCTATTGGCGTTTAGTATTTGTTTACATCTATACACAAAAACTAGTCAAACTAGGTTCAAATAAAGTAAATATATTCAATTTTAAAATATTTATCAACTAACAAAAAGATTTAAGAAAAAATATATTCTTACAACCTCCCGTTCTGCACACCGTTAAACGTAATGAGCCCAACAGTGAATATTGAATATGAATAATTTTGTTTAATTAACAGACAGACAGATATACAGACAGACAGACATACATACATACATACATACATGCATACATGCATACATACATTTCGCCTTTATCGTAACACATTTATCGTAACGCTAAATTTTCAAAAACAAATACGTCGCTAAAGAGGTAATCACTTCAAAAACACATTGGAGAGTGATATCGGGGTAACACACTTCAATGGGATATGTTTACAGAAGTTGATAAACTAAAGGGTAAAAGCATAAAAAAGGTAACCTTGACTAGTTTTTGCAACTTCTAAAGCCTATAAAATTTGTAATTGATTACAGCTCCTCAAACAATCTACAAAAGTAGAAGAGATCTACTTTTTACAAAATATTTACGAAAAACCTCAGAATGTCACTTACTCAATTAGACTCTTAAACATCATTGGACTAAAAAAAAAACATCCATCGATATACATATATAAGCCGTGTTTTTTATTAAGTGAGTACATACTCACTTTTCAATTTACCCACACTACAAAAACAAATTCGCTTGCTATAACACTAGGTAAAATTCTCCAAGTAAACGATTTACTTGGTACAGCAGTTGCAGACTATGAATACCAATGGCGCTGAAATCGGTTAAAGGTTGGACGAAAATTTGTTTTTGACATTTGTAATTGGATGTGTCCGTAAGTTTTCCTTTTTAGTGTTCCGTCCGTACCAAAACGGAACACTAATGGAATCAGTTCGGTGTCTGTCTGTCTGTCTGTCTGTCTGTCACAGGCCTTTTTCTCAGAGACTACTTAACCTAGACTATTGAAATTTGGAACAGTTGTAGCAATTAGTGGCCTAAACACAGACCAGAACTTAAAAAGCTGAATTTCGACTTTGGGGGGGTAGTTTCTTAACAATTTTTCACAAAACGTTACACCTTGCTGTCCCGAGCTTTTTCTCCGAAAATATCGCTCAGAAAAATCTGAATAAAATCACAAACATTGAGAATAAAGTGTAGATGGAATCATAATTATTACGACTGCCCTACTTTAACCGTTTTTTTTAAATTAATTTTTTAATTTCAACTACCCTACTGTTTACATATCCAGAAAAATATCACAACGCCTAAAAGTAGATACGAGAGTAAAAATTGAATACTTGATGGCAAGTGTTATACCCGCAGCGAATTTTCGTGGCATATTTCGACCGGATAACTATTGACCTAAGACTTAAACCAATAATACATAATATAACACATAAAGGAAGCTTGATGGTTTCCTATTATAATGTAGGTGTCTCTACTTTTACTATATTGGGAAAAATTGAATTTGTGTATATACAGACATAGAGAGGGAGACAAATCACAAAATTCTTCGCAGTTAATGCAATTGAACGAATAACGAGGAAAAATTAAATCTGATGCACAAGCGTACATTTCTTGTAAATACATATACATATGTACATAATATGTAGGTATATATGTATGTACCCCTTCGGGTAGGGGTTAGAATATACCCGAGGTAGGCATGCCTGTCGTAAGAGGCGACTAAAATCCAATCTCCGTATACCGAGTATATAGTGTATACAAAAATGCAATGGACAAAACAAAAAGATTAATTACCCCAGGTGGCAGTCCAGCTTTACTGGAAAATCCACCCTCTTCGGAGGTCGGCTCTACGGATTCTGGGGAGAGCCATTTATTGCAATCCAATGACCCTTTCACAAGAAGTGCAAGGGTATCTCGATCTCCTCCATCAAGATCGAATAACTCCGGGAAAAAAAGTCCGCCGGGAGTTCCGCAGCGCGAAAATCAGGACTTAGCGAAATATAAAAGCTTTGAGGAAGAAAATAAAGTACTCCGAATAAAGCTTAACGAAATGGATCTACTCTATCAAGATCTTAAGAAAGAGATAGATCTATTAAAAGAAGAGAATAAGGTTCTAAAGAACACACACTCGCAGAAAGAGCGCGAATGTGCTCCAGCACTATTAGATAGTCGGGAGTACCACACCGATGAAGAAGAGCTAGCACGCGAAACGAATCGGGTCCCTAAGAAAAGGCCTACTAAAAAACGGAGAGCCGGTTCTTCGCCCGAAGTCGTGCCCTTAAACGAAGAAAAGCGTAAAGAACCGCAAGAGAATCAATGTAAAACGCAATTTCGTTTACCGCCACCAATAAACATCGTCGGGATAACGGAATATAATAAGTTGCATAGCCTCCTTAAAGGAACGATAACATCGAAATTTAAGGTCACATCTTTGAGGAATAATGCGTGGAAGATTAACGTCGATGACCATGACGACTATCGCGCACTGTCCCAGAAACTTAATATCGATAAGATTCAGTGGTATACTTTCGAAATCAAGTCAGAAAGGCCACATCGTGTTATAGCAAGGGGACTTCACCCCTCGTGCACAAAAGAAGAGATTATGAGCGACCTTCAAGACAAGGGCTTTAAAATTCTTGATGCCGTTAATATCATCAAGAAGGAGAAGCAACAATCCGAAATAGATAAGGACATCTTGGTAAGGCGTGGACTTCCGCTTTTTATGCTAACATTCGATAAAGCTGATAGTATCGACGATATTTATCGAATTAAAACCATATTGAATATCGTGGTCAAAATCGAGCCCATGCGTAGAAATTTAAAAATAATTCCGCAGTGCAAACGTTGCCAAGGATTCAATCATACGCAAACGTATTGCAAAAAAGAACCACAGTGTGTGAAATGCGCCGGAAATCACCTCTCCCAAGACTGTCGAGTAAACAAGCAAGCCTCTGCAATCTGTGCTAATTGTAAGGGAAAGCACCCGGCAAATTATAGAGGCTGTGAAGTAGCCAAGGAGTTGCAAAAACGAAGAGATACACTCCATAAGCCTCAAAATAAAATAATAAAACCGCTAACTAAGGCAAATGGTAAGATCGGTCAGGAGAACGTAAATAAACAAAAACCACCGGGTACAGAGCGGAAGAAGGCGGTGATAGCAGAAAAGCCCTCGACTTCTGGTCTTAAAATAAATGGTAATGAAAAGCCATTAGAAAAGACATCGGGTAATAGCCCTCGGACAGCAGGAGTGCAGACCTACGCCCAGGCTGCAGCATCCGAAAAATCAAAAAACCTCGAAATCCCGACGGACCCTGCTTCTCAAGTTTTCTCAATTATTCTCGCAAAACTTGAAGAGCAAAGCAAAATAAATAAAATTATTCTCGATAGGTTGGTTAAGCTCGAGAGTTATTCACGGAAAACGCGTACTTCACCTAGAATATGAATGAAAAAAGAATGTTAAAAATATGTACTTGGAATGCAAACGGACTTTTGCAAAAACTTGACGAATTGGAAATATTCATGCGAGAAAAATATATTGACATTTGCTTGATTTCTGAAACTCACGTGAAAAAGGAATCGCATTTAAAAATAAAAGGCTATACTGATTACCACGCTTGTCACCCTTCGGGCAAAGCGAGAGGCGGATCTTCCTTGTTTATTAAAGACTGCATTGAACAATGCGAAGACCTAAAGATAGAGCTTGAAACTCTGCAACTGTGCACAATTCGAGTTAAAAATAGTCAGCGTACTATTAAAATCTCATCTATCTACTGTCCACCGCGTTCCGGGCTTGAAAAAAGTGATTTTACTAACTTATTTAAATCGCTGAAACCTAATTTCATTATTGGCGGCGATTTTAACGCGAAACATACGTTCTGGGGCTCTAGATACATCTCGCAAAAAGGTAGAATGCTCTATGGGGCAGGTATGGAGTACAGTTGTGATTTTCATTCGACGGGCAAACCGACTTACTGGCCAGCTGATACTTTGAAAATACCTGACCTGATCGATTTCTTCGTGGTGAAAGGAATATCTAACAACCACATAAAAGTTGAAGAGAGCTTTGATCTGTCGTCTGATCATTCCCCAGTTATTTTGACATTGAGCGAAAAACTATTATTTAACCGAGAGCCAGCGAAATTAACCGGCAGAACAACTAACTGGGAAGGCTTTAGGAACGAAATCGAAGTAAATGTTGAACTGAGCGTACCGCTTACGACACCCTATGAACTTGAGGTTGAAGTCGATCGCTTCGTTGAGATAGTACAGCTCGCCTCTTGGAATAATACGCCCAATCCAAGAAAAACGCCGGACAAATACGGTCTACGATATCCTTCTGAAATAAAAGAATTAATCAGGGAAAAAAGAAAAGCGCGTAAAAGATGGCAACAGAGTCGTGCTCCACAGCATAAAACATATCTGAATCGTCTTTGCAATTTGTTAAAGAATAGCATTAAGGATTTTAAAAATCGTGCGATAGGCTCTTACCTTGAAAGGTTAACAGCAAAAAAAAATTCCAATTATTCCCTTTGGAAAGCCGTAAAAGGCACCAAAAGGCCCAAAATCCCTGCGCCGCCACTTAAAATAAATCAAAATGAATGGGCAAGGGAAGATAAAGAAAAAGCGGATATTTTTGCCGGCCATTTGGAAGAAACCTTTAAACCGAACGTTGGTCAAGTGGTTCATGACAACATCAACATCACAAGGATGGTAGTTCCACCATCTGACGATTTAACGCGCAGATCTGCGACGCTTAGAGAACTCGAACGTGAGATCGCGAAACTAAAACCTAAGAAAGCTCCTGGTTATGATTTGATCACCGGAGAAATTCTCAAAGCCTTACCTAGAAAAGCATTAATTAAGCTTCTCCATATTATAAATGCTGCACTCAGATTAAAACACGTGCCGAGCCAATGGAAAGTTGCGGAAGTCATAATGGTTTTAAAACCAGGAAAACCGTCATATGAAGTAAAATCATACAGACCAATATCGCTTCTTCCCGTCATATCCAAAATTTTCGAGAGGATATTGCTAAGGCGTCTCCAACCGGTTATAGAAGAAAATAATCTAATACCTGACCACCAGTTTGGGTTCAGAAGTAAGCATTCGACGATTGACCAGGTGCATAGAATTACTAATGTAATCAAAAAAGCACTAGAAGAAAAAAAGATATGCTCAACCGTATTTCTTGACGTCTCGCAAGCCTTTGATAAGGTGTGGCACGATGGCTTGAAATGCAAACTACGACAAGTACTTCCCGCAAACCTATACGAGATTTTGAATTCATATCTCGGGAATAGACTCTTCCGTGTTAGAAATGGAAACGAATACTCAGAGCTCAAAGAAATTTCGGCCGGCGTACCGCAAGGAAGCGTTCTGGGGCCGCTTCTCTATCTGTTATATACTCGTGATATACCGAAAGAAGATGGCACTATCCTTGCTACGTTTGCCGACGACACCGCTATCCTAGCGGTAGGTAAAACAATCGAGGAAACGACTGCCAAACTGCAAAACGCATTGAATAAAGTAAATGAATGGACGAGGGACTGGCGGATCGCCCTTAACGGAACTAAATCTGTTCACGTGAATTTCACTTATAGAAAAATTAATGACTTGCCAATTTTTATAAATTTGGCCCGAATTCCCATTGCAAATGAAGCCAAATACCTGGGAATGACACTTGACGCAAAGCTGAAGTGGAATTCGCACGTGAAAATGAAACGTAAAGAATTAGAAATCAAATATAGAGAAATGTACTGGTTAATCGGGAAACATTCCCACCTCAGTACCGAGAACAAACTGCTTTTATACAAGCAAGTGCTAAAGCCGGTGTGGACCTACGGTATACAACTTTGGGGTTGTACCAAGAAAACAAATGCCAATATTTTACAGACCTTTCAAAATAAAGTGCTAAGAGAAATTGTCCAAGCACCGTGGTATGCTAGAAACGACGATATCCACAGTGATCTCGGAATTCCGACAATCGAAGCTGAAACTAGAAGCTTCGCGCGAAAACATAGAAACCGACTAATCGGACATGTTAATAATACAGTCCTACTTATTTTGGATGAGAGCAATTTATTGCGCCGACTACAAAGAACAAAACCTTTCGACTTGGCGAGATAAGGATTAACCGCGTCTAAATTGCGGAACATGCAGGATCTTTCATTGGAAAGTAACCTGCCAAACGTTTATATTTCGTGATAGAAAAATTGCTTGATAAGTAGTATAACTTAGTTGCAGTATCTAACAAATTTATATCGAAGGGTGGTGTTTTTGGTCAGTAAGAATCTGACACTACTATGAGCACGCGCTTGCTATTCTCATAGTGTCTATGGAAGATTTTCACCTACCCTCGGAAAAAAAAAAAAAAAAAAAAAAAAAAAAAATGTACATTATGTAGGTATATATGTATGTACGTATATACATGCTTTATTTGTTTTTTTTTTCTTTTACTTTGTGTGTGTGTATAACTTTATTCTTCTGAGCAGATGAGAAAGGACATCCGAGACATATGTACATACATACATACATGCTTAGGTAGGTAATTTGTTCAACTTTTGTGTTGGTATACATTTATGTAGGTACAAATTTGAATTTATTTTTCGCAAATTGTGCTCAATATGTTTGTATTGAAATGTGCTGTGCACCATAAAACTATGTATGTAGGTACTTACTTGTGTCTGCAGATATACAAGTGCATATATACATATATGTACCTATATATATACATATATATATGTTTTTATGTATGTACATACATACATATATGTGAGTATCGAACAAAGTATCATTGTATCTTTAGTAGAAATCGTATCGTAAAGAAAGGGTTCATATAGATCTATCAACATAAATCTATGACATAGGTACATATGTAAGTATGTAGTTAAAATAACACTTATTGCGCAAGTATAACTTGCACTTGACCGGATTTTTTTTGAATGAAGTTGATAAATGCAGTGCTTCTTTCTGTTTGATTAAAATACATCGATTTTATTAATATGAACTTATTTTGTTAGGAAATAATGGTTAGATTGATAGCATTTGATACAAAATATTTTATCGTGCTGTATTGAATTGAAAAACATTATAATAATACCTTTAATAAAGGTATGGTGACTAAGTTTACTTATTCATTTTTGCTATGTATTTATAAAAAAAATATCTATTACGTTATCGATTAATAGTAATGTGTGTGTTTCTATTACTATTTAAAAAAAGATTCACTTAGGAAATAAACATCAAACATTGATATGTATGCTTATTTATCTTATTCGCTCAGCAGAGGATGATTTCTTTGGATTCAATTGTCATTGCGGCACGTTTAAATATATTCCGATTTCAATTAAACTTTTTTTGTATGTGTTCTTAACCTTAAGGAACAAAATAAACGGGTACTCAAAAAAAAAATTATTTTTTTTCTTCATACAAATTAGGACCACCCTAACCTTTATACGTGCAAAACTATAAGCCCTTTGTATGGTGAATTTGTAGGTAACATAGCGCACCAAAATAAGAAAAAAAAAAATCCGGTCAAGTGCAAGTTAAACTTGCGCAATAAGTGTTCCGTACTGTATCAGTTATTTTAACTACATACATATGTATGTCATAGATTTATGTTGATAGATCTATATGAACCCTTTCTTTACGATACGATTTCTACTAAAGATACAATGATACTTTGTTCGATACTCACATATGTGTACAAACATAAAAACATATATAGGTACATATATGTACATATGCACTTGTATATCTGCAGACACAAGAAAGTACATGTGACCTACATACATAGTTTTATGGTGCACAGCACATTTCAATACAAATAAATTGAGCACAATTTGCGAAAAATAAATTCAAATTTGTACCTACATAAATGTATACCAACAAGTAAGTTGAACAAATTACCTACACATGCATGTATGTATGTACATATGTCTCTGATGTCCTTTCTAATCTGCCCAGAAGAATAGTTATACACACACACAAAGTAAAAGAAAAAAAAAAACAACAAATAAAGCATGTATATACATACATACATATATACCTACATAATATGTTCATATGTATATGTATTTACAAGAAATGTACGCTTGTGCATCAGATTTAATTTTTCGTCTCGTTATTCGTTCAATTGCATTAACTGCGTATTTTGCGATTTGTCTCCCTCTGTGTGGCTGTATATACACAAATTCAATTTTTTCCAATATAGTAAAAGTAGAGACACCTACATTATAATAGGAAACCATCAAGCTTCCTTTATGTGTTATATTATGTATCATTGGTTTAAGTCTTAGGTCAATAGTTATCCGGTCGAAATATGCCACGGAAATTCGCTGCGGGTATAACACTTTTGCCATCAATTATTCAATTTTTACTCTCGTATCTACTTTTAGGCGTTGTGATATTTTTCTGGGTATGTAAACAGTAGGGTAGTTGAAATTAAAAAATTAATTAAAAAAAAAACGGTTGAAGTAGGGCAGTCGTGAGAATTATGTTTCCATCTACACTTTATTCTCAATGTTTGTGATTTTATTCAGATTTTTCCGAGCGATATTTTCGGAGAAAAAGCTCGGGACAGCAAGTTGTAACGTTTTGTGAAAATTTGTTAAGAAACTACCCCCCCAAAGTCGAAATTCAGCTTTTTAAGTTCTGGTCTGTGTTTAGGCCACTAATTGCTACAACTGTTCCAAATTTACATAGTCTAGGTTAAGTAGTCTCTGAGAAAAAGGCCTGTGACAGACAGACAGACAGACAGACAGACAGACAGACAGACACCGAACTGATTCCATTAGTGTTCCGTTTTGGTACGGACGGAACACTAAAAATAAAAATTATTAGCGCACTTTCCCAAGATAAATGCGATTTTCATTTAAATTGATTTAAAAAAAACCGGCCAAGTGCGAGTCAGACTCGCGCTCAAAGGGTTCCGTAGTTTTAAGACTAGTTACATACATATATTTTGCTAAAATAACTGTTTCGTTTCATTAACACAAAATACGAAAACGACCCACCTCTATATTCACTTTACAAACTTATTATCAGTAATATTATTCACTATGAGAAATTGGATAAACATTAAGAACGCGGCTGAGTGTGTAGCTGAGTTCAGGGGTCTCAGGTTCGTTTCCTGGCAAAATCCGTATTTTTATTAATTTTTTTTAAATTTTTTTTATATGGCAGCACAGTTTTGGATAGCCTTTAATTTTTCCAAAATTACTGTTAATCGAGTAGTGACAGTTTCATTGAAATTGGTCTTGTAGTTTACGAGTTAATCGATTGAGAAATTGAATTTTTCGACATAAAAGTGAATTTTTCGACGTGAATTTCTCAAAAACTATACAACTTACGAGACTCGCTATATTTTTCTTCAAAAATATGGTTAATCACCTACGAACTATGATTTTTTCATATTTTTGACTTAAGTAGTTTCTGAGAAAAAGTTCTGGTGCTTTTTGTATGATATTTTTCACACATTTTTGGCAATAACTCTCAAAGTTTCTAGCGGAAAAAACTGAGCAAAATAGTTTTGGAATTCCACATGATATATATTCAGAAATTTTTTTTTTCAAGTTCATATTTCCGAGTTCACATTACGCCGTCCTGTGAAGTTGTTTCACAATCTTTTTTAGTAATAATTAGTGAAACAGGTGTTGATCACCGTTATGTATAACTATGCCAAATCTCAAGATTCTACGGCAAACGGTTTCTGAGATAAAAATATAAAAACATGAGTCTGACAGACATTTCTGCAGATACACCTGAGGTAGTTTCCATAAATTCTTGGGCACGGCGATTTTTTTTATTTTTTTTGCCTTTGTTCTTTTCTTCATTCAGTATTGAGTATTGTATAATATGTATACATATATGTAGGATCACCCTGTACCTAAGCCCAAAACTCACCAGCTGTAGAACTCACCACAAGACGCAGAAGACCAAGATATAAAAAAGAGATGGGTCAGTGATTCCTCGACGAAAGAAGACGACGGATCGGATTTAACTTTCTTTTATTCTTTTTATTCTTTTTTGCGCAAACAACCATAACCTATTAATGTAATCTCAATTATTAATAAATCTAATGAAGTGTAAATAAGTTCAATTTTAATTTCAAATACATCGTAGTAAAGATTTCTATAAAATTCTGGGGGCTCAACCGGGATCTGCATACGATATCCAAAAAAATTAATCATCATCTTGCGTATTGAACTTTACAGTAACCAATTAAGCGATACTGTCATTGTAATTGGAAAAACGGTGTTGGAGATTGCAAACCTTGGGGCGCGACGCACGAGTAAGAAGAAGCACGCAGAAGTAGCAGGAGTAGCGGCAACCACCGTTAGCTTTCAAAGGCGAAACATAAAACGAAAAGAAGATTGGAATAAGGTTTGGTTACTGCACCAACCATAGAGGTAAATTCGAATTGGTTGTTGTAATACGTCTAAAGCTCCCGAAAAGGAAAATTAGTGAATTCATTATTTGGCATTTAACATCTATTAAATAAGAAACTAATCTTTTACGATGCCGAAAAGGGGAAATAAAAAGAACAGTACAGGAATAGCGAGTTCACCGGCAGATTTTTCAGAGGTATTACGGGAATTAGAGCGTAGGCAGGAGTCAGTCAGTGCAGAAAGTTTAGCGCGGGAAAAAGAGAATCTGGAAAGGGAAAAACAAAGAGAGATCGATCTGTTTCGTCGGGAAAGTGATATGAAAGAAAAGGAGAGGGAAGTCCAATTGAGGTTGGAAATGTCTTTGTTGAAGACATCACTTGAAGAAGAGATAGTGCGGCTTAAGAGTAGGGCTAATTTGACGTTTGAGGATGTAGCAGCAGTAGTGCCCGAGTACAATGGTACTGAAGAGTATGATGTTCAGTGTTGGCTCCAAGATGTAGAAAAAGCAGCGGAAAGTATGAAATGGTCCGATTTTGAGCAGGTATTATTTGCGAGAAGGTTGCTGAAAGGATCGGCTAAAGCGGCTATCAGAGCCAAGCCGAACCTCACCAAATGGTCTGATCTAAAGGATTTTCTGGTAGAAGAATTTTCGGATAGGGTTTCTATGGCAGATATTCATAGAAAACTAGGTCGACGGAAGCAGCAAAGAGGTGAAACCGCATACGAATACTTGCTGTTGATGAGGGAGCTAGGAGCGAAGGGTCGTCTAGATGATACATCGATTATATCCTATGTCATTGACGGAATGGCAGACTCTCCACAGAACAAAAAAATTCTTTACGGCGCCACTGACATGAAAGCCTTCAAAGAAAAACTAGCGAATTACCAGAAGTTCAGGGAAAGTTTAGTGAGCAGTGGAAAACCAAAAGAGGGTTGAGAGTTCTACGTCGGGGCGGTGTTTTAACTGCGGTCGCCGTGGCCATAAAAGCAATGCCTGCTCGGAAAAGGAACCGAAGTGTTTCCACTGTAATGAATTTGGCCATAAGGCGATGATATGTCCCAAAAAGAAACCGAAGGAGAAAGGTTCGAATTCGGTACAAGCCACTGGTTCAAGGGCGATGAAAATTGTCTCGGTAAATGGGGTTGACCTTGAAGGACTGATTGACACTGGCAGCGATATCACTCTCATACGAAGTGACATGTATGTCAAAATAGGGGCGCCGTCTATCACACCAACAAATGTGGAAGTTCGAGGGCTCTCTTCAGAAGCAGTTGAAGATGCCGAGACATCCTTGTCGGCAAAAACCTCGAACTTACAACGGACGGAGTGGCAGTGACAGAGACAAAATCGGTAATTGATCAGTTTAGTAAGATTTGTAACGCTGCCTGTTGTGACCAACCGACTAGAGACATAGGAAATCCAAAGTTTAAGGACGATATAGAGGAGTTAATAGCTAAATATAGTCCGAGGGAAGAAAAGGTCGCACCGGTAGAAATGAAATTAGTTTTAAGGTCTGATGATCCTATTGCCCAACCTCCTAGGAGATTAGCCCATCTAGAGAAGAAAATAGTAGAAGAAAAGGTAACGCAGTGGCTTTCTGATGGTATAATTAGACCAAGCTCTTCCGAATATGCAAGCCCGGTGGTATTAGCCAATAAAAAAGACGGTAGTAAGCGGCTGTGCATTGACTATAGGCATCTTAACAAACAAATAATTAGGAATCACTATCCCCTACCACTAATTGAGGATCAAGTGGACGCACTTAAGAAAGCGAAGGTCTATATCACATTGGATCTGGAAAACGGATTTTTCCATGTCCGAGTTTCCAAAGAGAGTATAAAATTCACTGCGTTTGTCACTCCATCTGGCCAGTGGGAATTCCTACGGGTACCGTTCGGACTTTGCACGTCGCCTGCGATATTTCAGAAATACATAAACACAATCTTTAGTTCTTTTATTTCGAAAGGGTACGTTCTAATTTACATGGACGACATAGTCATTTTGGGAGATAGTTATGAGCAGGGCTTCGAACGTTTTAAGGAGGTACTTAGTCTGGCGGAAACCTATGGGTTAAAGATAAAATGATCAAAGTGCCAGTTTCTATGCTCATCGATTGAGTACCTAGGGTATGAAATTTCAAATGGATCAGTTAGACCATCCGAATACAAAACAGCTGCTATACAACACTTTCCTGAACCGACCACGGTGAAAAAAATTCAAAGTTTCCTGGGTTTGACGGGCTATTTCCAAAAGTTTGTTAGGAATTATTCCTTGATAGCTCGCCCACTCACACAGCTCCGTCGAAAAGGTGAGCCATTTAAATTTGGTGTAGCGGAGCAAGAAGCTTTTATAAAACTGAAGGAGATGTTGTCGTCCAAACCGGTCTTAAAGCTTTATGATCAAGAAGCAGAGACCGAACTTCACACTGACGCTTCAAAGTGGGGCTACGGCGTGGTCCTGTTGCAGAAGTCGGACGATGGGAAGCTACATCCGGTATACTTCTACAGTAAGAAATCCAGCCCGGCAGAAGAACGCTACTGTAGCTACGAACTCGAAGTTCTGGCAATAATTAACGCCCTAAAAAAGCTACGGGTCTACCTTCTGGGGTTAAGATTTAAAATCATAACTGACTGTGCTGCCTTGAAAGCAACCATGGAAAAGGTGTCCGCATGAAGCACGTAGATGCCTTAAGCCGAAACCCTATCTCCATGATGATATCTATTGAGCTTCTTTATAATGTAAGGGTGGCACAGGAGAAAGATGATCATATCAGAGCCATAAAAACAGTTTTAGAAACGAAACCATACGAAGATTACTTCGTCGAGCACGAGCTTCTTTACAAGAACGATGGCAAAGGAAACAAACTACTGTATATCCCTAGTAGCATGACAAGAGAGATCGTACGCAAAGGACACGAAGAGGGATATTTTGGCGCAAGAAAGCTCGAAGAACTCCTGTGTAGGGAATACTTTATTCCCAAGCTGCGAAATAAAATTGATCAGGTACGGATGAGTTGTGTACGCTGTATACTAAGTGAAAGAAAATCAGGAAAGCAGGAGAGTTATCTAAACCCGATTTCAAAGAATGAATTGCCATTAGATACATTTCATGTTGACCACTTAGGCCCTTTATCAACGACTAATAAAATGTACTGCTACATCTTCTGCGTCGTAGACGCCTTCTCGAAGTTTGTGTGGATCTACCCGTGTAAGTCAACTTCGGCGGCGGAGGTAATAAGCAAATTAGATTTACAGAAGGCGACTTTCGGAAACCCAGCAAGAATCATTTCAGATCGTGGACCAGCTTTCACATCCAACGTATTTAAAGAGTATTGTAAAGAGGAAGGAATTCAGCATCTTTTAATAACTACTGGCGTTCCGCGAGCCAACGGGCAGATTGAACGCATCAACCGCATCATTATTTCTGTCCTGACTAAACTCACTATCGATGACCCTACTAAATGGTTCCGGTACACACCAAAGCTTCATATGTTGTTGAATTCGACATATCAGCGTAGCATAAAACGAAGTCCATTTGAGGTGTTGGTAGGCGTTCGAATGAAAGCTAAGCAGGATATCACTCTCGCCGAAAGCATTGATGAGGAAATAAGAACGTTATTTGAAACCGAAAGGAATCAGGTCAGGGAAGAATCTAGAGAGAATATAGAAACAATTCAGAGGGAAAATTGTAGGACATACAACAAAAAAAGAAAAGAAGCAAGGCGGTATAACATTGATGATTTAATTGCCATTAAGCGTACCCAATTTAGTACCAACAGTAAACTACTTCCCCAATTTTTAGGTCCCTACCGGATAACCAAGGTCTCCCCCAACGACAGATATGAAGTGCGGAAGGTCGGTGGTCAAGAGGGCCCCCGCACGACTACAACGAGTGCCGATCTGATGAAACCTTGGATGACGAATATGAGCGACACCTCAGATTGTAAAGAAACTTTCCCCATCGACGAAACCCGACAAAGTGATGAAGATCGTGATGACGACGGAGCTTTCCCAAGACTCGCGCTAAGATATTGAAACCTGCCAAGACGTTAAAACCTGCAAAAACGCTAAACCTGTAATACAATGAAATCTGACTAGACGCAAAACCTATTATACGACGAGAACTGTTAAGAAGCTAAACCTAAGAAACGATGAAATCCACCAAGACGTTAAACTGATAAAACGATGAAACTGGCCAAGACGATACACCTATAATACGATGAAATCCACCAAGACGTTAAACTGATAAAACGATGGAACTGGAAAAGACGATAAACCTGTAATACGACGAGAACTGCTTAGAAGCTAAACCTAAGAAACGATGAAATCTACCAAGATGTTATACTGATAAGACGATGGAACTTGCCAAGACGATAAACCTGCAATACGATGAGATCGGCTAAGACGCTAAACCTATAAAACAATGATATCCACCTGCCAAGACGATAAACCTGTAAAACGATAAAATCTGCGAAGTCGCCCAGCCAAGCCTCTAATACAATGATTTCGCCCAACATAAAAAACCAGCTGACCCGATAATATCTGCAGCACTCAAGATGATACCTACAACGTTATTCTCGAAGGCAATCGTCGTTATGCCTGCGACAACCTGTTGCGATGAACGAGAAAACAAACCAATACGTTAGTCGACGATGAATCATCACCGAAATAATGGCCCTTTCCGAGGACGAAGAAAGGTTTCAGGACGGCCGAATTTGTAGGATCACCCTGTACCTAAGCCCAAAACTCACCAGCTGTAGAACTCACCACAAGACGCAGAAGACCAAGATATAAAAAAGAGATGGGTCAGTGATTCCTCGACGAAAGAAGACGACGGATCGGATTTAACTTTCTTTTATTATTTTTATTCTTTTCTGCGCAAACAACCATAACCTATTAATGTAATCTCAATTATTAATAAATCTAATGAAGTTTAAATAAGTTCAATTTTAATTTCAAATACATCGTAGTAAAGATTTCTATATATATTGAAATAGATATGTGTTTTTTTTTTTATTTTTTGGTTTTGTTGTTGTTTTTATTATTATGTTTCTTTGTTTTCTTTTCTTGTTTGTGATGAAGATGATAGAACCGAGTATGTATCTGGCTGATATTATTTATGTACGAACTTAGACACCGAATTTGTATAACCGCCGTGGCTGGTTGTGTAGCACGTCGGTTTTCCTCTTTTTAATGCTGTACTACTGAGTTTTGAGGTCTCAGGTTCGTTTCCTGGCAAAATCCGTATTTTCATTTATTTTTTTTTATTTTTTTTATATGGCAGCATAATTTTAGATAGTCTTTAATTTTCCCAAAATTATTGTTAATCGAGTAGTGATAGTTTTATTGAAATTGGTCTAGTAGTTTACGAGTTAATCGGTTGAGAAATTGAATTTTTCGACATAAAATTGAATTTTTCGACTTGAATTTCTCAAAAACTATACAACTTACGAGACTCGTTATATTTTTCTTCAAAAATATGGTTAATCACCTACGAACTATGATTTTTTCATATTTTTGACTTAAGTAGTTTCTGAGAAAAAGTTCTGGTGCTTTTTGTATGATATTTTTCACACATTTTTGGCAATAACTCTCAAAGTTTCTACCGGAAAAAATTGAGCAAAATATTTTTGGAATCTTTGTTTCGAGCCCATATGTCCCATATGATATATTTTCCAGAAATTTTTTTTTTCAAGTTCATATTTTACCCACCTGTATAGTTATTTCAAAATATGTTTGAGTAATATTTTGTCCATGTATGTGGACCACCATAATGTATAAGTGTGCCAAATTTCAAGTTTCTAGCTAGAACGGTTCTTGATGTTTTTATCGTGACAGACATTTTGAGTTAGAGCGCACTTATAATGGTTCCGTATTACCATATGGGTACGAAACCCTAAAAAAGTAAAAAAAATTGTGTTTGAAGACCAATAACTCGAAAATGAAAGCTGGAATAGTAACGGCCATGGGCAACTGTGATAAACATTGATCAAATGTCTATCGCGCTTTGGTTGCTCTGAATTTAAAATTGAATAATTATTGGTACCTACCTACTTCTCTGAATGAATGAACTTTTTTAAACCCCATGTGCATAGCTCCGTGAGTGTTGAATAAAGACGCATCCACCCTCCCATATGTTTTTTTTTTATAACATGGACCAATGAATATATCTCCGTTTAATCATAAATCCCTTTAACCAATTTATCCTGAGTCAATTATAAGACAGAAAACAAAAAGGTGTGTGCTTATGAACGTAGCCTCCTTAGATATCAAGCCAAAAATATGAAACAAAAGTCAAAAATCTAAATATTTGAAAATTGAAACTCATATATTAACCATTTGAATATTTGGTATTAATACAATAATTAAATACATAATGCATCTATATTTTCAACCTATTGACCATCAAAACGTTGGAAAATTACGATAAACAATTTAATTTGACATGCATATGTCAAGAATTTATAGAAATGTGACAATTAGAAAATCACAAAACAGCTGTACAAAAAGTGAGCATAGAAGTGAGTATACCCGTTTTTTTTTATGATCCCAAAAGTGACTTTAAAAAAAACACGGCTATAATACAATTTTAGAAATTTTCCTAACACACTCGTTATTAGATATGCAGCACGACACGCCTATTTTTATCTCTGGCTTATGGCCATGAAAAGTGGCAAAGCGAAATGTCAAATGTGCTCACCAAAGCAATCTTTTTGTGTTTAGTTTCTGCCAAAGCACTTGGCAAGTGACTGGGATTTCCGTATTTTTTTCTTTCTATTTGTAGATCGACAAGGGTATAGACGCTTGTTGGAGATTCCGGAAAATCTCTTATCAAAATCATACACTCATCCGCAGCATTTAGCACCAAAAGTTACTCCTGGTCCTGACCCTTTTATTATACATAAGTACGAGTATATGTATGTATCTCCATCTCTATACAACTATCGAAACCTGAACTTTCAACTCTGCTGATACGAGCATAACATACATACCAATTTATCGACACACAGAGAGAGTAGGAGAGGAATGAGAGGAATTTAATCCGAATTTTATAAAGCGTATTTCCTTTCCAGATAATATGTACTCTCGTATATAGTAAAATCATTGCCCAAGGACAATCGAGGCCACCGTAACTTTTTGTTGTGAAACGTCCTTCTTGCACACTTCAGGGGGTTATAAAAGTTTTCAATTTCCTCTATAAACTCTCAAGTGCCATCTCTGCGGTAGCCTAGCGAACGACTTACGTAATTCCTCTTTTGCATTTGCGTCATTTTACTTTACTGGATATTTATGCTTAAATACCAATTAAATCCGAACGCCTTTGACCCGATTTAACAGCCAATATTCTGGTGCATTTCAATCACAATTTGTTTTAATTATCTGCTGGCCGGTTGAAATTTCATTCATATTGGACCCGCACTTTGAAACCGGGCTACTCTTGATAAATTGACGTATTTGGGTCATTTTTCTCCACGTCTTGAAGCTGGTCTGGGACAAATGCTTGCATCATCACAACGAACTATCCTATTTTCGGAGGGTTGGGGGGGTGGTTGTTGCAGGGCGTTGCTCTGTTTTGCTCTGGAGTGATATAAAAAACAATAAATGCTTTTCCTGTGTTCTCTTATTTGGGCCGTATTTGTAAAACAATAATAGGTACACATAATGCACGCATTCACACCCCAGGGGAAAGAATATACACATTAAAGGCGCTCCAAATGTACTGGCATATAGCAGCCCAAAAGAAAGGACCTACGTTTGTGTCTGTATTTACTAGTACTGTATGCGGAGATAAATTAAACATTTTCTATTGTGCTTTTCCTCTGGAGAAGAGGAACACGGTTTTTGAATACAAATTACTTTCATTATCCCTGTAAAAGTTCTGAAGGATATTCCAAAAATAATATTCCAATGAAACCGAACTAATGGTACTCCAGCGATGACATAAAGGACGAATTGCCATAACCCAAAATTGGGTCTTTAAAATTACTCTGTTTCTATTCGCAACCCGTGTTTAATGGGTGAGGCTGAGCTCTCTGGGTGGCTGCTGGGACTTGCGGTTCTGCCTTTTCTTTTGGGTTGACAATTTGTGCCATCCTCCTGCTTTGAAAATGTATAAAATATCTTTCAAATTGGCTTCTTTATTCTTTTGTACGAGTATGATGTCTTTTTGAATACCCACTTGTACCGCTGCTGTTGTAACCATATTGTGGTACGGTGGTGGCCTTAAGCTCCAGAGAAACTCAATACTGTGAGCAGGTGGAGACGTTTGGAATCTTGACAGTCAGAATGTTGATTTATTTTTCACATTCAATGGATTATTCATGAGCTCAGTTGTGGCTCTTCGCACGCCGCAAAACGGTTTGCATCACTAATTTTCCGTTGGTGGTCGTTTAATAAATGTGGATTTTAATTTCAAAAGCCTTGGCGTTGTAATGAGTTAAGTGTGTAGTCGTTCGCATGACAGTTATACTGATTGCGTAAATTTGTTATTATGCACAATAACAAAGCTACTTTTATATAATCTCTTGGACCACAGTGGGCTAAACAAAAATCAATATTCTGCTAAGTGATTTGCAAACGACGTACCGCGTTTTCTTAAGAAACAGTCTACAGGCGCAGATAAGTATGTGGAATGTTTCTAGACAGTTATATCCATTTATAAACTATCCCTTTATCCCTTTATAGTCTACAGACGCAGATAAGTGTGTGAATGTTTCTAGACAGGGAGGGGAATAATTACTTGCATGACCGATTCGGCTTTGATAGTATCTCGACAATTTTTAAGGCTAGAGCGAGAGGAGATCTACTGCAGTTGATTTTCAGGCCACATACATACATATGTATGTACATATGTATATGATATTAGCCGAAAGATTTCAGATGTCAACAACTTAATAGGAGTATTTCCAATTTTAAAATAAGTTAGAAGATTATATTGGAAGCGTGAGCACCGTGGTGAAGTGGTTAGTGCATTGGACTACAACGCAATGCTGGCCGAGTTCGATCCCAGAAAAAACCCCTAAAGTTTTGCCACCTCGTTAGAATGTCTGACCAGCAATCAAAGAGTATCAAGGAGCTTCTCAACTCGACGTTCGGAATCAGCGAAAAACTATATGTCCCTTTCGTTCGCGCAAAAATATAACCTGGTCCTGGTTCACCCCGAACTGTAGCGCCACCTCTCCACGGCGTAGTATTGAAAGTAGAAATATATCTTCACAACAAAGAATTTACATTGGGAACGTTCCTTGATATTGAGGGAGTTTCTAATAGCACATAAGTTTGGTCGACAATCGTCGACCATTCGACCGCACCAAACGACGTCGATAAGAGCTCGCTTCAAGAAACGATCTCGTGTCGTCTTTCACCCTCGTTTTTTTCAAGTTTGAGAGCCACAGCTAAATAGCTGTCGTGGAATCGCCATCGCCGAGAGCATATAGTATTTAAGAGATTTTCTTGTTATGAGAAATAAGCACTCCGTCGACCAGCCGATGTCACTTGGACGAGTGATGAATATTATGCTTACGGGAAGCATGACCATCGTTAATGACATCGAAAACGACGTCGATTGTTTTACGAGATGAGGGCCCAGCTTTCTCATGACATAAGTATTTACAAACTCGAGGCGTTAGGTTTTCTCCCATTATTTGTGTCTTGGGTTGGCTTCTACCTCATCCAGAGGTCATATCAGGTTAAATTTAGAGGTTTTCTTTCAGACTCCTTCTTAGCAGGATTCGGCGGCCACACAGGTCCACATTTTTTTAATCTTGCTATTAATGATGTCATCATGATCAATCATTAAACATAGCAACATTCTTATATTTGCCGACGATATGAAGACTAGTAAAGTAATTACAGTGGTGGTCCAATATAACGAATGATATAATGTCCAGTTGCATTCGCTATATCGAGAAATTCGTAATATCGAACACATTTTCCTTGTACGAAACATTAAATAAATGTACAAATACTGTATCTAATTCATAACACTTTATTCAATTTATTCATAAAGTCAACAAAACAAGTTAAAAAGTAGAAAAAGAGGTAAAAGAAACAAAAACCAAATTAATTTCTGTCATTTTCTTTTCCAAAAAGCAATCGCTAACCAGAGACTTGTAGCTATTTCCCCTAGACTTATTAGAACCAGTTTTTCAGAACTTCCAACGTTGTTCTATTTGGCTCAGTTAAGTACACTCTCTACGGCCTCGAGTAGGCTGATACGCGTATCTTCTTAAAGAAACATTTCAGTATTGTTCCAAGATTCCAAATCCTCCTATTAGCTTAACTAAGCGAATAGTTGGATCAACGAGCTTACCTTCGGTTTCATGTACAATACTCACATTTTTCCATCGACCGTTTCCTAAACATTGTTGTATTTCATAGGTAAATTTGTCTCTTTGTATTTTTTAAAGCATGTACAGGTACACAGATATTTTAGCAACATTCGTTATATCGAATATAATTTTTTTGTTCGTTCGCTATATAGAGCCGATAATGCATTTGAAAAAAGTGTACGTTATATCGATCATTCGTTATATCGGCATTCGTTATACTGGACCACCATTGTATGTACAACCATAAATGACTGTAGACTTCTGCAATCAGATATTGATAACTTCAGTACCCGGTGCTGTAAGAAGAGTTTAGACTATATTCTACTACTTGATATCGAATCACTCTTTCTGTCGGGTTTATAGTTTTAAGGACCTGGGTGTTTATTTAAGCCCTAAACTTGATTGTAAAGAGCATATACACAACATTGTGAATAAATCAAACTCAATGTCAGGTTTCGTTAAAAGATGGTGTAAAGAATTTCAAAATCCTTATATCAATCTCTCACTATTTAACAGTCTTGACCGTCCTGACCTCGAATATGCTTCGCAAGTATGGACACCTTATGAGAAAAAACTCAAAACTTGTTTTGAAGCGGTCCACCGAAACTTCATTCGTTTCGCATTAAAAGGTATTCCCTGGGACGATCCTTTTAACCTCCCCCCATATTTGCATCAGATAAAACTGTTGCAAATGCAACCTTTGGCTCAAAGAAGGGTCAATAATGATATCATTTTTATGCATCAACTGATCTCACGTCTGATTAATGCACCTGAATTATTATCCTGTTTAGGATTTAGCTTTCGTGGGGGATCGCATTACCTGCGTAGTATAGAGTTACTGCATGTTTCTCATCATAGAACAAATTACGGGATTCACGTACCAATTAACCGCATGAGTCAACTCTATAATTTAAATGTAAACTTTATTTAATCTTAACAAGATTGCAATAAAAAATGTATTGCGTAATGTAGTTCCTCGCACATTAATACTAATAATGTATATTTGTTTATTTAATTCTTGTGGTAATGTTGTAATGACCCTATCCTTACCACTAATACCAGCCTGTTGATGCATATTTTGCCCTGGCAAATCTCTGCTTGTGGTTGTTGCTTGTATTAAGCACACCACCATACAAATCTGATAGTGTATAAAAAAAAAGCACTTTGACGCGCTCTGCCGAAGTGTTATGCCCGGAAATTCGCTCTGCCTTTTCAACTGGAGACTCAGTAGGAGATTCTTGATGATATACCAAAATTGAACTTGGACAACATAACTTTAAAATTCATATTTCCGGGGCATGTTCCGGGGGTTCTTCCACACCCTTGCAACAAGTTTTTTTTGACATTTATTACAAGTTTGAGGCCCTTTAGCTCCTAGAACGCCCGGGCCAGGTTAGGGAGAAGTCCATATGTGTGATTTATGCGATCACGATAGAATAATTGGTTGATGGAATAACCATGAAAAAAAAAATTCACTAGCTCTCTCTAGCCACCTTACCATAATATTTTAATTTATTTGTTCTGCCTGATTGTTTTTTAATTGAAACTAATTACGTTTATTTATGAACACATTAACATTTATCTATAAGGTTAATCTTGTAGCTAAATTATATCCAAATATTCATATAAATAAATAAGTACCTACGCGTAAGTACATAAGTAAGCATTTGTAAAAATGGGGTATTAAGGCCTACCTGCGTATATCATTACAAATTCTCGTATACAAATATTTTCATTTCAAGCGATTGTGAATTATTAACGTAAAATAAAACACCCGCATTAGCTTCATTCTGCCTAATCTTCATTCTTTGTAAGCCTACACACATATCCTGAAGATGAAATTAAATAATTCCCGCCTCCAGGCCGTGCAAACACAATTTTCAAAGATCCGCATTCGGAATTCCCAATTCCCAATCGCATTACAAAATCAATATTTGTATTATTCTAGCATGATGTTGTTTATCCTTTTTATCCCTTTTCTGCTGGCATCAAGTAACACATTTGTTGCGTAAAAGTTCCTTTCTTGTTTCACTTCCCCCAACCAATTTGGCAAAAATGTATACCTACCCACCCACCTACGAGTACCTACACTCTCGCATGTGGCAGCCAAAAGTGACAAAGTTAAAAGGGAACAACTCATACATACGAGCTACGATATTCCTAACCGAGGACCTTAAAAGTATTTTCGCTCCGAATAAGAGGTAAGCAACCAACGAAACGAAATAAGACATACAGATATTATAATTTTTTTTAGGAAGAGGACTTCAAGTGAGGAGGGTACTTTTCTACATGCGTTGTTTACATTTCGCTTTTTTTTTTTTTAATATTTTTCTAAGAGGATTTCCTCTTTTGACACACGCCAATCGAATTGAAAAATTCCCTTTGTCAAATTTACTGATAAATATTGTTTTCTTTTTTTCCCAGTTGGACAATCTGAGTTCGATGTGCAGCTAATAATGCAAAAATATGCAGAGAAAGGATCCAGTGTCACTTTGCAGTGCAAGCACAATGTCAGGCCGGATATTCTGTTCAAGGTAAGGTACTGAAACTGGGGTAAATAAACTAATATCATTCACGTGAATAAGTGACGGCGATAAATTGTCTATCTTGGAGGGATATTATAATGTTTATCTAACTGAACGATAATTAATGGTCCTTATCGCCTCGGAGAATGTGTCACACAGCGTTTATTGAAAGCGGGCGCAAGGTGTGGCTTTATTGGATATTTTGTGGCTGTATGTGTTTTGTTTTTCGTTTTTGCCCGTAAAGCTTAAGTGTGTAAGTCCTAAATGACAACGGAATGGTAATAAATAGCTGACCTTCGGGAAAAATGTAGTGGAAAATTTCGATCACAAAAGATGGCAGATATTGCCTTTGCGCACACACAGAGATATCGCACCGAATGTATTTGGGGCCATAAAGATTCTTTACTGAAATTGTTTTTTTTTTTTTTTTTTTAAGAATTTTTGCTGACACCATTGGACTTTGGAAATTTGGAAATACATAGTATACGAGTACGAGTATATTTAGTAAACTTTAACGGATGCTGTATTTTGTTAGTTGTAATAGAGTCAGATGACTGCTGACAGTGGGAAACAGTTTCAATGTTGTCATAGCATATAGAAGAGTTAGTTTTATGATTGTATAAATCATTTTTTTAATGCTTGTAGTATCTGTATTCAGTGTAATTCCGTTGGATGAACTGGATACATTTATGGCTATAGGCAGGTAGGCTGTACATCAAATTTAAGTGTCCGAGTAAGTGCATAGAGAGTTAAGACCAAAAAAGCATTACACACTAGATTAAGAATCAAAGACGATTACGGGGCAATGTACATTAATTATTCATACATATGTGGCATGCGGCACAGTTTAAAGTTTATGAACGAATTCGATATGACTGAGACCGTTTGCATGTTTTCACTTCGGAATGTTTGCAGTAGTCATATATCGACATACTATTATAGATTTTCTGTCATCATGTGGAGTAAGCGAATGATATTTCGATTAGCTGAGTACTTTTACTGTCTGTCAAGAAATCAAATAGTGCCTTATTTATTGGCCACTTACTACTACAGTAAAACTTGTGCATAGTGGAATATGCGATTAAAAGAATCTTGCGAAACCTGGATAGTGGACATTTTTGGATGCCAATTTTGATTTTCTTCGTACAAACTCACTCTTACATAGTGGAAACCTTCGAAATCTGAATACTGGAAAATTTTTCAATGAATTTTGTTTTTTCGACATGCAAATTCACTCTTCAATAGCAGAATCAAGATATGAATGCGGCAAAATTCATTAACATTTAGTCGGCTTCGTTTCCTTTTCCGAGAATTTTGACATTTCAATTCTTTCTTTTCATGTGTGTCTCATTCTGCTAGCGGCTACATTCAGTAAGTACACATTCTGAACTCCGATATAAAAATTTATCGAAAAATAATAAAATAAATTAGGTTGCCGATTGTGGAAAAACCTGCAAATAGTAGAAATGTTGCGAATAGTAGAAAAAAAAATGTGCACCGAAGCATTCCACTATTCACAAGTTGTACTGTACTACAACTAGTGCTTTATTTGAAGGTGGTGAGTATCGACATATGTATGTGGCCAGTGTACAATCTTTCTTGGATAGATCACCAGGTTCACCAGATTCATTGCTACTATACTCTGTTTCAAGAGAATTGTCAGTACAGGCCTTATTTTTTCACCAATGGTGCCTCTGCATGTTTTCATGGCACTCAATTCGAAAAATTGTAACTGAAATAAAAAATTAAACCACTGTCTTAATTTGTAATTTTCCCCAAAACCGCATACATCCCGCCTGCCACACAATCGATGCCACAGGGTACTCTGATTATGCGTGGCCGCTATCAACTTTCGCTGTGTGTATGGAAAATATGAACATCGAAGAAGTATTACCATTGCTAATCGTTACAGCTTTTCCGGTGGAATTTGTCAAAGGGCTTTGGGATTTTGTGCTTTGAGAACCAGCAAATAAATTTAAGTAGGAGAGGGTATTGCCACTAATTTTTTTGTTTTTTTCCGTTTCTTGTTTTTGTGGTGAAATCGTTAAAATGCATTTAAACAATTTTTCGCGTATTGTGCTTTATAAAAATAAATAAATAAAAAAAGTGCTTTATATTGAAGGTTGCGTGATAATTTTTTTTTTTGGGTTTTATTTTATATCTCGTAAACTAATCGTTTTCGACGTATTACATTTGATACATAAAAATACTCACACATAAAAATGTCCACATCATACTAAAATTTCATCGAAATCGAGGTTGTATCGACTTTGTAAGCAATCTGCATAACGATGGGATTAGAAAATTCAGCTGGAAGAAAAACTTTCACATCAAACTCAGCAACGCTGAGTCCTCATACCATTTAATAGTACACGGATGGTTCAAGAACCAAACTATTCGAACCCATGGGCCACTACACTAGCATCTTTCAAGCCGAAATCTGCGCTATTGAGAGATGCGCCCAACTCAATCTTGAAGTACACTTCAACAGACGCGACATAGCAATAATGTCAGACAGCCAAGCCGCTATCAAGGCAATCGGAGCTCATGATATCAAATCTAGGATTATCTGGGATACCTAGATAAACATAAGAGATTGGGCGAAGGAAACAATGTCACCATCTACTGGGTACCAGGACACCTGGGGATAGAAATGGGGCTGCTACACCCTTCGTGGGTCCTGAACCATTCTGCGGCATAAGGGAGCACACCAAAAAAGAGGAACTCCAATTACTGGAGAAGACAAACAGAACCAAGTCCTGGACAAAAATTCAGGGTCTAGGACAGGTGAAGAAACTGCTGGGTAATTACAACCTGAAGAGGTTCAAAGCCTGCATCAGCCTTGACAAGCTCTGCATCCTGACTGCGTTCCTTTTTGGGCATTGTAAGGCCAAGGGCCTTGTCGTCGGTGGAGAGGCTTAAGTAGGCCCCCAGCAATCCAGCTGTGGGTCGAAAACTAAGGAAACCCGAACAAACCAAGACCAATATTTTGGCAAATAAAAAATGGAAGGCACAACTAAAAATAGTAAAAATCGAACTGGGATATCGGTTCAAGTGTCGGCAGAGGCCACGGCTGCCGGCGAGGGCTTCACTCCGCAAGGAGTGCAGTCGCCAGTGGTTTCAAATTCCATTTTTCTTAAGAACGAGCTCCCCACAGAAGCGGGGATGGAACTGGATGATGTAATGACGTCAACCGCGTTGTCTTCCATCTCCGCTCTGGATAGGGAACTAGAGGAGAACGCTCTATTAGCGAGTGACGGTGAGGAGGCTGACAGGACCCTCACCGCCAAGATAAACCAGGGCACTAGTGAGCTGGCTGGGACTCTCACTAGCTGCTCTGATAAGACTCAAAGGGTAGACGAAGCCAAGGAAACTTTCAAGTTCTCCAAGGCGAAGCAAGGGTCATCAAAAGTAAATGCCCATCAACAGGCAAAGTTGCTCATGCGCAATGCTAGGCGCAAGATGCAAAAGTTTGAGGGAAGAAACCCAGAGGAGATGAGTGACTGGGAAAAAGCGCAGCTTAGTCGGGCTAAGGCAGTCTTAGACGACGAAGCTATCAAAAGGCAGCTAGAAGAAAGCAAAAAGGCAGCAGAGACAAAGTCGGTGAAAAAGACCACTTTGCCTAAAAAGGTAAACCAGGAATCGCCCAACAGAAAGGTAAATATTGAGGCAATTAATACTAAAATAAATGTTTTACAGATAGAGGCAACTACTGGGGTTAAGAGGGCTGAGTTCAATAGCAAGAGGGGCAGATCGGACGATGCCGTCGAGTTGAGTGAGGCGAAAAAGGTGAAGGCTACTACCTCATCTTCGCATCGTTCGCTCGGCGACCCGAAAGACGAGCTCCTCGTTGCTGTTATAAACGAGCGAGAGCCTTGCGGTCGTCTTACTAGTGACCAGTGGAAAGACATCGAAGATAAGTTTCAGGATGCTCTGTGGAAGGAAATGTCCACCACAGAGAGCAATGAACTTCAATTCGATGGAGCTGGTTGGGATGGCGGGCGCAAGGTTGTTGCATGTGGGAACAGCCAGTCGGTCCTCTTTCTCCGTAAATTTATAATGGAAGCTGAGAAGATGTGCGAAGGGGCCATTCTAAGATGCATTACGATGGCGGAGTTGATAAAGCTCGTCATCCCGAAGGCATGGGTCTGGGTTCCCTGCCCGTACATTTTCCCAGAAAAACTGCTCGGCCTTCTGCATGTGCAAAACAGGGAACTGAAGGTCGACACCTGGAAGGTCATAAAAACAGGACCACGACGGCAGTACGGGCAGCACTTTCTACTGACCCTAAACCGTGACTCACTTCCTCTGCTGGAGAAAGTGAATGGCATGGTTCGGTACAGCATGGGCCGCATTATGGTCAAGCCCATTGCTGAAGGAAAGGGCAGCGAGGCGGAAGAACTCAAAGATGATGGAAATGATGCAGATAAATTGCATCACAGTAGGGCTACGATGGCCTGTCTGATAGATTACGTCATCAGGCAGGACGTCTCAGCCGTGCTGATACAAGAGCCTTGGATCCACAAGAACAACGGGGTCCAGGGCTTGAAAATTAGGAATTATACGTTGTTCTACAAGGAAAATGAAGGTAAAATCAGGGCATGTATTCTAATAAAAACTAATATTAAGGCATTTCTTATGAATAATTACAGCTTCGGCGATGTCACAGTAATACTGTGTGAGTCGGGTGGCAGAAAACCACTTTGTCTGGTGTCTGCATACCTACCCTACGACTCTGCGGCTGTTGTACCGGGAAAGCTGAAAGAGCTGATATCACAAGATAAATGGACGCTTGTGCTGGGCTGTGACGCTAATGCCCACCACACACAATGGGGAAGTAGCGATATTAATACAAGGGGTGAGTGCCCTTTCGAGTGTATTGTATCGTCCAATCTCACAATATGTAACCAAGGGAATTTCCCCACATTCGTGGTCAAAAATAGGCAAGAGGTGATAGATATCACACTGGTGTCCAACACAAGTGATTTGGTAGTCAAAAAATGGAGGGTTGTAGACGAGGCATCATTTTCGGACCACCGATTGATACACTTCGTTCTCAGCTTTCAATTTGAAGAACGGGTCAGCTTTAGGAACCCCAAGAAAGCAAACTGGACAAAGTTCACAGAACTAGTTAGGTAATCTCTTAGAGATAAGGTCAATTTTAGTAACGACTCTGCAGGAATTGAGAAAGCGGTAAATCATCTCAGTAATGCCTTTAATGAGGCCTTCGAGAATGTAAGTTCGGTCAGCAAAGCTCCTAAGAGAATCCACCCAAAATGGTGGAACAAGGAGGTCGATGCAAAGAAGAAGGAAGTTAGGAAACTATACAACAGGGCGAAGCTATTAGGTGAAGAAAACTCGTGGAACGAATATCTAGAGGGTAAAAGAGTTTTTAAGTATCTCATCAGAAAGGAAAAAAGAAAATCGTGGAAGCAATTCTGCGAAATGATCGAAGAGACGGGAGAAGTAGCTAGACTAAGAAAGTTGCTTTCAAAAGAGGCGAATGCTCCTAGCTTTATCAGGAAACGTGATGGCACGTGGGCTGAGAATAGCTTAGAAGTACTAGAAACGTTGGTAGAAACTCATTTTCCGGGGTGTTATACCCCCGGAGATGAGGAGTCAATTAGACAAATAGGTGACGATTCTCCAACAATAACTGAGGAAAGAATCGATGAGGTAATTAGCTGGAAAAAAGTATGTTGGGCCATTCGGTCCTTCGCTCCATACAAATCTCCCGGCCCGGACGGCATTATACCCATAATGCTTCATAAAGCTCCGGATATAGCCAAGGAGAAACTTATGGAAATATTCAAGCTCTGGCTGAAATTAGGATACGTACCCCTGGCATGGAGGGAGGTGAAGGTAATCTTTATTCCCAAAGCCGGCAAACAAGGACACATCACTGCGAAAGATTTCAGACCCATCAGTCTTTCATCGTTTTTGTTAAAGACGTTTGAGAGACTTCTGGATGTTCATATTCGTGGTAAATGTGACAAAGGGCAGCTTGATGAAGCACAACACGCTTACTTAAAAGGTAAATCAGTGGGAACTGCTCTGCATGAGGTGGTAGGAAAGATTGAAGACAGTCTGCACCACAGGGAATTTGACTTAGTGGCTTTCTTGGATGTAGAAGGTGCATTCAACAATGACAGCTTAATGTGGATCAAGCTATATCTTGCTGGCTACACAAAATGCTAGGCATAAGAACCATCAAATCCACTCTAGGGCACAGTGCAATAAAGAAATCAGTTAGCAGAGGCACTCCGCAGGGAGGTGTCATATCACCCCTATTGTGGGTGCTGGTCCTGAATGATGTCCTTAAGAAACTGCGCTCTGATGGAATCAGCGTTACTGCCTACGCTGATGATGTGGTTATTATAGTTCAAGGCAAATTCGTTAATATACTGAGTGAAATCATGGAAGCCGCATTGGCGACCGTCAGTAAATGGGCAAAGGGGTGCGGACTTAACGTCAGCCCCACCAAAACGGAACTGGTTCTTTTTACCCGAAAATACAAGATACCAACGTTCAAGCTCCCCAAGCTAGACGGTGCTGAACTCTGTTTATCAGATCACGCAAAGTATCTTGGTATTATTCTAGATAGAAAGCTTAACTGGAATTTAAATTCAAAGGACAGAATCAGAAAGGCGTACAATGCGCTCTTTATCTGTAAAAGAACAGCAGGAAGAACCTGGGGGCTCAAGCCGACAATGATGCACTGGCTTTATGTAATGATCGTCAGACCCATACTCACGTATGGGGCACTTGTCTGGTGGAAAACAGCTCTCAAACGAAACATTTTAGGAAAATTAGCAGTGGTTCAGAGAACAACCGGTGTTGCCATTACGGGAGCCTTGCGCACAACACCCACGGCGGCACTGGATACTTTTCTGTATCTCATGCCACTCGATCTGCATACAATGCACCTGGCAAGTAGGAGCGCGATTAGACTCACTAACTTAGGCTACTTCAGAAATAGAAGCTATGGTCATAGCGCTATTCTGAAAGAACTTAAAATTGGAAACCTCGATAAAACGGATGACATTCTACAAGTTCTGGACTTCGCTACACCGTATGAAAAGTCTGGGGGAACACATCGCCTACACGGCAGACACACATTGCGGTTTATACGGATGGGTCGAAAACCGACAACGGCACGGGCTCTGGTATCTTCTCAAGAGAACCGGAGTTAAATACGTGTCTCAGACTTCCAGATAACTGTAGTGTATTTCAGGCTGAGGTCCTAGCTGTGAAGAGAGCGGCGGAGCTGTTGGTGACGAAGCTTATAACGGATAAGGTTATCATCATCTACATCGACAGTCAGGCCGCGCTCAGAGCACTAGAATCGTGTATCGTCAAATCGGCAATCGTGGAAGGATGTCGCTCTGTGCTCAGAACACTAAGCAGACACAATAGGGTCAAACTTTGCTGGGTGCCTGGACACTCTGGCGTAGAGGGAAATGAACTCGCAGATGAGCTGGCAAGGAAAGGGGGGGCACTGCCTGTAACCGAGTCGGTTGTGAGCATGGCACCGCCATCATGTGGCATTAGGGCAAAACTAAACAGCAGGATCATAAGTTTGGCGGACCACAGATGGTCAGAAATAGAGGGACACAGGGTATCCAAGGCTCTTTGGCCGGTTATGAACAGTAAAGGAACCAGGGTAATCCTTGGAATGAATAGGGCAAAGTTAAGAACTCTAATAGGAATTCTCTCCGGGCACTGTCTCTTGAGGAAACATGCTAAAAGAATGGGTCTTTCAAACACGGACGAATGCAGATACTGCAATGACATAGGAACATCGGAGGATATTGAACATATCCTTTGCGACTGTCAGGCTATTGCCCGTTTTCGTAAGAAATTTTTAGGGCATTACTTCTTTGATACACTGGAGGAGGCAGGCCAAGCAGGCCACAATAAAATTCTAAAATTTTGAAGGGAAATTAAATGTTTCGATGGAAGTGTTTCGGTTTAGGTGCCATCATGCGATGGTCCCCGGGGATCGCGATGGGCCCATTAGGTGCCTAGTGTTTTTATGATGGCTCAGCCTCAACCTAACCTAACCTAACCTAAGGCCAGGGGCTATTTCAGGAAGCTGGGTCTATCAGATGAAGACTCATGCAGATTCTGCAATGAGCCAGTGAAACCCCAGAACATATACTGGCGGAGTGTGGGGTATTAACCCAGAAAAAGTTCAAGTGCTGGATATACACCAACTTACAGCAGATTATATACCACTCATTGCACCCAGTCTCCTGCTGAGATTTCTCAGTGAAATTTGCCTGAATGAGGTGCTATGACCTAGGCAATTCTCAGCTGGGTTAGGTGTGAGTAAAGCTCTCTCTAACGAGTTCCTATACGAAGGGATGTTCCTTCGTTTAAGATTTGTATGGGGCACAATAGACCTTAAGGTCACGGTGCAACTCACCCTACAATAATAATTATAATAATAATACGTCTACGTCTGAATGCTAATGTCTGAATTCGTTGGAATTATTTTTGTCATGTACACTCCACATTATGAGCAGTTTGATTTCAGTCTCTGTCCTGATAACTTTAAGCTCTGATAAACGAAAAACAAAAATGATAACCGGTCTTGTGGATATACATACATATGTATGTACCACTAGCTTCCCACGCAGAGGTTGTGGGGCCGATTTTCACCTAGGACTTGGTTACTTAGGGGATCGATCTCTTTCGGCAGTACTATGAACCAGTATTAAGTCTGAGTGCTCCAACAGACTAGATAGTAACCGAAATACAAAGAAAGACATGATAAAACTGATAGAAGCTACTTGTTCTTCCTGGAACTTCCACTCCAGACAAAGACGCTTATTTTCTGAATGTGCGCCCTTTTTGGGTCAATAAGTACCTGCTCGGGTATCTGCCCCCGAAAGTATCACATATATATGTACAAAAATCCAACCATAATCCTGCGGGTTATGCTCTTTTCGACGCGTATGGGCGATAAAATTCGATGAAATTATTCCAAATGCCTTGCATATAAAATTCACCATTGACCGGCACAACGCTTCCAAGGATTTCATCCTGGTCCCAGCACAATCATTTCCTTTACATATTCGGTGATTTTTCACAATTTTATGAGAAAGCGCGTGGAAATCAAGAATAAATTAGGCGCCTCAGTCGTGACGCATTTTTTGTTTAATTTACATAACACATATGTATGTTAATGTGCTTAGCCTTTTGCGAAATAAAAATATATGTACTCGTATGTGCATACACATACATACGTTGCCTGTCATAAATGATTCGCGATTCCACCCACATTGCGCTTCAACTTTGGCGGAACTCTCAAGGATCGATGTGAATGTTTGCTGCATTGCGTTGCGGGGGGCAAAAGATGTTTAACACGCATACTTTTTTTTATTCTACTTTTTGACACCATTAAGAAAATTTGCATCTGGTTAGGCAATAATAAAAAACATGTGTTTTCGAGATAAACTAAAAATATAAATTGTTAATGGCTGTGATTTAAAATAAATAAAACCAACTATTAATGGGTTAGGAATAAATTAATACAAATTACCGAATTAGCTTCCGCAAACAGTTTATATGGTGCTGTTCGTTGACTGATTGATTTATTTCTTTTATGATTCAAGGTATCTAGCGCAAGTCTACGTCGTTTTAGTCAGGAAGTGCAGCGAATATTGCGTGCTATTTAGCGCTCAATTTATCGAATTGAAAGGTTGAAGATAACCAAAAAACTCTAACTACATATTTCAATTCGTGAGAAAGTTTTCTTACCTCAAAAGAAAGCCGAAGAATAAAACGCGTGGTCACACAAGATCCCTTCACAAGTGCAAAAAACACAATTTCAAACACAAAATATACTGGAAAAAAATGCACGAAACAATTGTAAGGAGAGTCGGGGCTTAGATCTTGAATTCAACGAAAACCGTCTGGATTACCAAATAAATATTTAAATGAGCCTTAAGACTTTTGGTGCAGGCTAATATTTTGCATCTTTGACTCGAATAAGAGTTTGGCGAAGAAGGAGAGAAACACTGAATCCAAAATAAACCATACAAACTGTAAAGCATGGTGGTGGAGGACTAATGTTATGGGGTTGTATGCCAGTATCGGTCGTTTGTCAGCTGGAAGTTACAGATGGAATGATTGGCCAGTATATATATAAACATAACATAAAAATAATTTAAAAGGAAGTGCTGTTTAACTTGGGATTTGCCAACAAATTCTATTTGCACCAATGCAATGACCCAAAACCCACAGCTCATAATAGCTGTGTTTTTTTTGAAACGTAGCTAGCCAGTAGTTGCTAACAAAGTCAAATTTCACACGTAAAACAAATACAACAACCAGCTGGCTACAACTCTTAATTTTATCCGCAGCCAAAAGCAGCTGGCTAGGAATTTTACGTCTACTCATCGTCAGGGGGCGCTGAAAGCGATTTGTAGAACATTTGATAGACTGCCGTGTACGAAAATTATATAATTTCAATTACTTAATGATTAATGAAATAATCCACTATATTATGATTTCATATTGCTTTATATAAATTATCTATTGAATAAAATACCGAAATTAATTGTTTTCACAACAAATAAAAAAAATCGATTTGGTTGAATGCCGAATACTTTGACAGTTCACACTTAACAGCTGATCGAAATCACACGCATATGACCGAAATCACACACACCAACTTGGAGGTAAGTCAGCTGGGTTCGGCTGGCTGGGAATCGTTTTAATGAACGACTGGCTAGCTACGTTTCAAAAAAACACGCCTAATGTGTGGTGAATGTGGATAATTGTCAACACCCCACACGTATAAGTTACTTCACCACAAAGTCCGGATCGTTATCCGGTTGAGCATGTCTGGAAAGCATTGCAAAATAAACTTCGAACCCATGAAATAAGTTACATGCAGCAGCTAACGGACGCACAGTGTGGTATTGAGCCCCAAAACCTGGCTACAGTTACAAAACCAAGTTTTATTTGATTTCTGAGTAAAAAAAAAAAACGGCCAAGTGCGAGTCAGACTCGCGCTCAAAGGTGCCGTAGTTTTAAAACTAGTTATATTTTGTTTTATTATCTGTTTCGACGAACTCTATACTCACTTTACAAACTTATAATAAGTAATATTATTCGCTATGAAAAATTGGATAAACATTAAGGACGCGGCTGAGTATAGCGCCTCCATTAACCTCTTTTCCGCTGTGCTACTGAATTCAGGGGTCTCAGGTTCGTTTCCTGGCAAAATCCGTATTTTTATTTACTTTTTTATTTTTTTCGGATAGAATTTAATTTTCCCAAAATGATTGTTGTTTACTAGTTAATCTGTTTTTTTTCGACATAAAATTGAATTTTTCGACGTGAATTTCTGAAAAACTATACAACTCGCTAGGTTATCTTTAGAAATATAGTTAATTATCTACAAACTATGACTTGTTCATAATTTTGACTTCAGTAGTTTCCGAGAAAACCGTAGGGGACATTTTGGTATGATATTTTGCACACGTTTTTGGCAATAACTTATAAAGTCGTTTATCATGACAGACATTTTTGAGTTAGAGCGAACTTATAATGGTTCCGTATTACCATATGGGTACGGAACCCTAATCTTATCTTTTCCTGTGTGGGTTGCTTCTCAAACCCGTTATTAGGGGGTCTGAAGTTAAAGGAAGCCTGTTCAGGACATCCATAAACATATAAAACGTGGGCAGGAACAAAAAAAATCATTAAAAAAAAGTGCGGTTATGTGCGGCAGTTTTACTCATAAATGATTTTTGCACTAAGTACTTCATATTATACAATAGGTTTCGCTGAGGAGAAGCGTGGAGAAATATAACAAAACCCTTTTAAAAGTTTGAAAGTAAATATTTTAGCAATAGTTAATTACATCTTAGTTCTAGACCCCATAGATAGAAATTGGCTGGAGAATTATTACAAAACTATACTGTTGTATAAAGTACATACCTGGCTTAGAGTAATCCATCACAAAAACGATCACTAAAATGTTTATAAAAAAAATCATTGAACTTTCAAACTATGACATTTGAGCTCATCGAACAATCAGGCTAACACAGTGAGTGAACGGTAACTTCCGATTGGTCGTGCGGCGCGCCATATTGCATTAACGCGTTACACTCTTCGTATTTAAATGCAGTAATTACTTATCTTACTTATCTACTTTGAGGAATAACAATAAGGGGTAGGCCGTCAATTTTTAAAAATCCATTTAAGGCCAGGTTTTGGGGCTTAGTACCACACTGTGGGACGTTTCGATAAGCGAATGTATATGTAACAATATTATCGGTTCATATGCAGAGATTTAAAATTAGTTATAAAAATTAAAACACCAAGTATTAATATTGCCAACAACTAGCACACAATTTTTAGTGAAGTTCTGTATAGTTTTATTATAACTTTTGCAGGCGTACGTAGAATCGGTGACGTGAAATAGCGCCCTACGATAAAAGGCCACATTTAAAATATGACCTCATTGCCATGAAAAAATAGAAATAACGCCGGGTAGGTTTTATTTCCAATATAGCTGGGAAATAAAACCACATTCAAGAATGGAAATAAGACCACATTTCTGAAAAAGTAAAAACAGAATGAAAAGCCACATTTTCAAATAATTTCAATTATTAAGAAGCGTTTGGTATATCTAAGATACGGCTCTATGCAATAATTCCTAACGCCTAACGTATTCATTAAAAATTAAATTAATTACAAAAAAAATTAAATAAAAACTAAAATTTTACATACAAAGTTAGTAGTTATTACACATGAAAAACCTTCTTAACTGTGCGCCTATTACCTACCTGCAAAATGAGATCAAAGATGTTTATTAGTTTGACAATTATCTAAATAAAAAATATATCATAAAAATGGTCTGGTGATGAAAAAATCGATATTAGTTTGGAGGACTTTCCTGCACAAGAGCTGAATGCGCACCAAGTTTTTTTTTAGCATCAAGTGCTTGAACAGATACAGCTCGAAGTTAGAAAGAAATTTGAAACAAAACATATTCTCAAAGAGAATGATTGGAATTTGGAAGTTACAAGAAACCGTGAAGCCATATGGCATCAAAATACCGAAAGGGTTAATATTTGTTTTATTAATAGATAACTTAAGAAAACTATTCCGTAAAGAAGGGATTTTGTAGATATATACCTATCTTAGAGATGCTACTGTAGCAACTGTGAGATATATAGCTGCTGTATCTAAGGTTGTGTCATCGTCTTTATTTTTCCCATTTCCCTCATTTATTGCATTGCCACTTTCTTGCAGTGATGAATGGATTTGATAAATGTGTGCGTATTTTCATTGAAAAGTAGCTAAACTACGCTATCAAACAGCAGGTGACAGCAAAAAGTCATGTACCCATTAAGGTCTTATCTTATTTAATCAAATGTTGACAAAACGGAAACCTAATAATTTCCCCCTAACCGGAACCCGCTCAAACTAATTAAAGCAATTAACTTTCATTAGTAAAACAACGCAAACTCGTACTCGAACATGTTACCAAAAACAAAACCAATTATGGTCACCGATAACTTTGAATGCACCACCACCAGCCGCGTAATTAGTCCATTATCCCAGAAATAGCAAACCAAAATTACATTATTACCACCACCGCCGCAATCGTCTCTCACCATTCCATTGCCGCGCCATCAAACACACCCGAAAGCCAATTTGAATTTCCAAATCAGCCACCACAAATCCCAAAAGTGTGACTACGCCGTTGACGGTCAACACTAATGCACAACAAACTGACTCTACTCCAACTAGAGTTGGCCTCTGTACGTTACCTACACGAGTATGGCCAAAATCCAAATTACAAAATTAAGCGTAATGATTGATTCTATCCCGATAAGGACATAGAGAAACAACAATTTTCTTCATCTCAGGACACGATGTTCGTTGACTTCAGACGTGGAATAAAGTTTAAGTATCTTATTAAAGCGCACACAGGAAAACTCTTCTCGAGTCTATTCCGAGTTGAGAATTCAATTTGCCACCTGCCCGGACTTTTCTTATCAAGGAGTAAACCCAAATTGAACTCAGCAAACCATTACCTAAGTAGCTCCAGCCACTAAATCAATAATACAAATCCCATTTGCAAAAGTAGATGGATATGACGCAAACGTAAATCTACTTCGAAGGGATTCTTCCCGCACTTATGCACCATACGAGTATGTTGGTGTAGTTGGAGAATGTGTACACGTATGGGTTTGAAATAGGAAATCGAGGTCTTCGTCTTCATATCCGTTTGCCATCAGAGCTAATGCGTTGCTTATGTGCACACGTATGCTTCGAAATGAACTCAACAAGTTCTAAGGCGCATCAGAGTATAACTCGTATTTCATTAATGAACATCTTCTGACGACGATGATGGGTTAAATTTCATGTCAACAGTCGCGCCCCATAATTGAATCTATCTTAAAAAAAACAGGAAGCACATACAGATGTAGATGTACTCACCATTTCCGGTTGCAATTAAATGCGACTTCGTAAAGTTGATTTTCTGTGCGAGTTCACCTGCTTAGCTCGCTTACTAATTCGCAGTTTAATTGAAAATATCTGGTCTGAATGGTATTTTTACGATTATCCTTGAGGGTCCCCCTACTCCTATTGCAAAGCGCCTTTATAATTCAATTTCTGCTAGGTTACAGGCTATAATTGTAACCATGTACACATGTCAAAGCACCGCATGACGCATACATATTCGTAAATATAATAAATCACGGCTGAAATAATATAAATTATGACTCTGAGGACGCTGTTGCTGGATAATTTTATTTACGTAATGTACACAATAATAATCGAATAAAACCTCAAGTGAATGGTGCGTTGCGTACGAATACGACGCGACGTAATATACTCGTAAACGAAAACCTACGCTACAGATTAGGGACTTATATTCCAGCTGAAGTCATTAGTGTTGGTCGGCTTTATGGTTACACAAGGAAAACAAAGGGCGAGCCAATGTAAACCGACCCCGGTTTTTATGATATTAATGAGTTAGTCATTAAAAATGCTCAACAGAATCACTTACTATGTCACTGCTAACGGTGCAATTCTTTGATCTCTTTGTCAATGCTGAAGGTCAGAAAAAAGACCTCAGTTAGTCATGGCCGAAGGCAGTTGGATAATCTTTTGTTATGATATTTTGTACGTGGGTATAATGGAAGTTAATGGCGGCGATCTAAAAGGACAATCATTTGACAGGACGCGAGGCGACGGTCGCTTTAACTAAAAGAAAAATTTAAACACAAACAAAATTTTAAAATAAAAACAACCCCAACCAAATTTTTCTTTACAAAAATAAATGAAGAGTTTGGCTATAATATTTTTTTTATGTTACTGGACTTTATTTAACAAATCAGTTTAAAAATTAAGAAAATTTAATTGTCATTTAAAAATTTGCTCAACGATTTTCAACAGGATTTAGGTATGTGCTTTGAGCAGGCCAGTCCAGAATGAAAATGGGTTGCTTTTGATGCCATGCCATGATCATAAAAGGGAAGTGCATAGACCTTAGGATTTTCATTAATTAATTATCTCTATATATTTTTTTTTACATAATGTAGGTCCATTTTACAGTTAATTAGGAACTGTACCAACCTCAAATTAACTCTAAAACTCATGCGCTTGGAGGTTTGCTTAACGTGATTTAACCTTTCTCTTCCAACGCTCATGCAATAACGATGGATCTTTGCTTTAAAAGAAAAAAAAAAGTAGTTTTCAAAGCCAAAAAATTAAATTACTAGCTTTCCCGCCCGGCTGCGCCCGTGTCTAAAAAATATAGTGTTACTTATAACACATACAATGTCATTTAGTTCGAAGAATCAAATACAGTGCGATTGCACCCCAAGGTTGGCTAACTGCCAACAAATACCATCCACAAAAGAAGTGTGGATTGTGTTTTGAATAAGTTACATTTTGCCAGTAAGTATGCCATTCGTTAATGTTTTTATTTCTGAATTACTTAATTTAAATAATATTGCGCATAAATTAATTTAAAAATCGGCCTATAATACGCACAGGATGTTAAAGAACAGAAATACGAAGTTTTACTTCATTGTGTGTACTAGTGTTTGCGTTTGTCCTTGAAGAAGTTTGATGGTGATTACTGTTATCGACCCTTAATATGGGTATCAAATGAAAGGGATTAACAAGTAGAGTTCGATTAGCTAATGCCCCTATTCCGTAAGACAAATTTTGTTAAGTTGAGTTGAAATTTGGTTGAAATTTGAAATGCGGTATTACCGAACACAACTCTGAGAAAAAGAATTGCCTGTCAACATAAAACCAAGATGGCGTATCCTCTCTAGAGTTGTGTGGGAATTTTTCTGGTATTATGGTAGACAACGCAGTTATGTTTTGGTTGCTAGAGCTGTCAAAAACTAACAACTGGGTTTAAGCAATTGTTTGAGAGTAAATGTTGAGATACGAAAGATGGAAAATGGACAAAAAGACGTGTATCGGACAAATGAAATAATGCAATATTATTAATAACGTCATTAAACAATGTGTGCAGCTTAAAAGCATATAGTCCACATTAGTTGGAGAAAATAGTTTTACATCTTCAGCACTCGGAACTGGTAGTGGTATTGCAATTGCAATCGAGCGTCCATGCAATTTTAACAAATCTTTGGTTTCGATTTGAAAGAAGCAAAATGCTTCTGTGTTCAGTACAAAAACACTTGTAAATATTTAAAAATAACAGAAGTAATTTACACATTGCAAATGCATATTCTTTACTTAGCATTTTTTCTAGTTGGAACTGGAATATGTCACGGATAGATTTTCATATGCGCACAACAATAACAATATTATCTTCATCATTATTATCATTAAAAAAAAATCACAAATCAAAACTTCTTTTCATTCTGTTTTTATTGAATATTGAGTTTCTGTTGGCAAAATTATTTTCTACTTCGACCACCAGAGGTCAGATTTACGTTAAATAGTCAATTTGTAGTTGTTATTCGCATCTAAAAGTATGCAATTTTTTTTACAATCACAACTGAAAAAGGTTGTATTATGTAATATGAAAAATTCGTTGAGTTGCGCAAAAGTGGAGTTGAATGACAGCCAACTCGAATAAATTGAGTTGTGTTATGGAATAGGGGCATAAGTGTCGTCATTCTAAATTTAATATGGTGGACGCGACGCCCCAAGATGGCGGACCTACGTACCGACGTAAATTTGTAAAAAAAGTTCAGATACTAAAAAGTAGGAAATAAATATAAAGATAAAAAAAGATTTTCAAAAACAATCTTTAATGAACTAAAAAGTAAATGAATAATTTTATTCCGGGTCACAAAAATATGACTATTAATTTAAGTTTGGGGCACTCAGGCACAAGACAACACATGCACGATGTGCAACGAGGGCGAAAAATTACAAGAACACATTTTGTGTCATTGTAACTGTCGTCATCGTCATTTAGACAAATTCTACCTTGAGAGAGAGGATATACATATCTATACATTTGTATAATGGAGAAAATCACATTAGGTCGCATTGATATGGTGACACGGCCCCCATCTACCAACACTCTACGAAGATGTAAAAAAAAAACCTGAGCGGCTTAGCTTTAATTAATAGTCACATTTTGTTGAGTTAAATCTCATTAAAGCTTGTTTTTAGAAATATTTTCTTATCTAAAATATATATATTTTTTTTAATGAAGTTGCCATGCATGTTCGCCTCCAAGTCTTATTATTTTATTCCGTGCAATAATCTAATGACGTTCTGCGGTAAAATCAAACATGGAATTAATGTTTTTTTTTTAAAAAGACATGCGGGGTAGCTGCACTAGTAACCGGCCACCTTGGCGCTTTTCTAACTTTGACAATAATTTTTTTCAAAAATGTTTACATACATACATATATTCAATTGAAATGAAAACTCATCTGAGCTCCAGTAACCAGCCAGTGCAATAAAACCAAGTCAAATCTGATTAAAACAAACCTTATTAAACATAATATTAAGTACAAAAACAACTTTAGTTTTTTAAATTGAGTAAAAACACCCAAAATTCAAGTAAAATCGGAGATAAATAGCGCTAAACTCGAAAATGGCCGGAAGCTAACTCACAAATTCCATTTATCGGCCGGCGGTGCTTGCACACCGGAGCGATACGCGAAAGCGGTACAACGGTACTTAATCCTATTGCGGTAAATGAAGGTGCACACACTGAGGCGGTATACCGTTCCGGTATTGCGGTATTCCAGCGATACAATTTCGTACCGCTGCGAGCTAAGTTGAGCGCGTTGTACCGCGTACCGCCTGTCAAAATGATTTGGGCAAATTTAATTTAGATGCTAAGAATAAGCCTTACTTTCATTGATTTGACTCATCCAAAGTACAGTAATATAAGGGAAAAATGATAAAATATGAAAAAAATAGTAAAGGCGTTAACACAAGACAATGAGTGATTTCAATGCTTCAAAAAAAGCTAGGTTTAACATGTTCAAATCAATGTTTAGCAACATCTGTGAATAACGCCATTGTGCATGGACAAGCTGTATATCACTACCAACCCTCTACTGGTACCGCTGCCGCTTCCATGTACCGCTCTGGTATGTGAGCTCCTTAAAACTATACCCGGCCGGTTACTGGAATTTTCGTTGTATTAAGTTCCATTTACCGACCATCTCATTAAAAACCATAAAATATTTTTTTGTTTAATTTTGAAGACACCAGTATATTTAAAGTATGTATATTAAACTGGTTGATGCTCAAATTAGATCTGCCAGATCTGCTCAGTAATAAGGCCCGTTATCCCACCTCCGCATTTAGCGTATACTTATTATTAAAAGATTTCAAATTGTAAAAGTTACTGCAGTAAATATACAAAATCTGCGAATACCAAACGTTTGACATTTAAAGACACAATTCTTAGGTAAGCCCGCTTTTATTTCATGCTATCCAGTACAGGTTAGTGCTAAGATTAAAACTTAAAGGTAATCAGCTCCCGTAGTTAAAAGCTATTCTCACCGTAAAATCAATTGTGTCTTCAATTCAATCCCAGCGCCTGTATCCGGTGCGGTGCAACTCGATCCCAATGCACCGGCACTGTGAGAATAAGTTTGCACCTGAATAAACTGACTAATCAAATTTCGTGTGGTTCGCTAACATGCACTTAGCTCGTGGCCCATAGATCGAGCGAACCACCAAACATGTGCGATTCAGCTCGTACCCCGGTTGTCCGAGGCACACATCTCTTATGCCCATTTTCACTATGCTAGTTTAAGTGTCGATCCAGCGAAAATCTCAAGATCAACACGAATTGCGTTTTCACAGTGCAGGCTTAGTGATAAAATCCACTTAAATTGTTGCCGCAAGTGTACCCAAATAATATCAACCTCAAAATACAGTACAGAAAACCTACCTTAACAACGAAATGTTTTATCTGATAATGCGGCTGGCATTGCGACTCTCATTTTATGCAAGTGGAGGGAGATGATTCTGCTGATATCGCTGCTCGCTGCGCTGTTCATAGGGGTATTTGCATGAAAAAAGTGGACAAAAATATTTTTGTGTCTCAATGGTCTGATATATGTCTGAAAAAATTACCTTTTTTTTCCGAGGGTAGGTGAAAATCTTCCATAGACACTATGAGAATAGCAAGTGCATGCTCATAGTAGTGTCAGATTCTTACTGACCAAAAACACCACCCTTCGATATAAATTTGTTAGATACTGCAACTAAGTTAAACTACTTATCAAGCAATTTTTCTATCACGAAACATAAACGTTTGGCAGGTTACTTTCCAATGAAAGATCCTGCATATTCCACAATTTAGATGCGGTTAATCCTTATCTCGCCAAGTCGAAAGGTTTTGTCCTCTGTAGTCGGCGCAATAAATTGCTCTCCTGCAAAATAAGTAGGACTGTATTATTAACATGTCCGATTAGTCGATTTCTATGTTTTCGCGCGAAGCTTCTAGTTTCAGCTTCGATTGTCGGAATTCTGAGATCGCTGTGGATATCGTCGTTTCTAGCATACCACGGCGCTTGGACAATTTCTCTAAGGACTTTATTTTGAAAGGTCTGTAAAATATTGGCATTTGTTTTCTTAGTACAACCCCAAAGTTGTATACCGTAGGTCCACACCGGCTTTAGCACTTGCTTGTATAAAAGCAGTTTGTTCTCCGTACTGAGGTGGGAATGTTTCCCGATCAACCAGTACATTTCTCTATATTTGATATCTAGTTCTTTACGTTTCATTTTCACGTGCGAATTCCACTTCAGCCTTGCGTCGAGTGTCATTCCCAGGTATTTGGCTTCATTTCCAATAGGTATTCGGGCCAAATTTATAAAAATTGGCAAGTCATTAATTTTCCTATAAGTGAAATTCACGTGAACAGATTTAGTTCCGTTAAGGGCGATCCGCCAGTCCCTCGTCCATTCATTTACTTTATTCAATGCGTTTTGCAGTTTGGCAGTCGTTTCCTCGATTGTTTTACCTACTGCTAGGATAGCGGTGTCATTGGCAAACGTAGCAAGGATAGTGCCATCTTCTTTCGGTATATCACGAGTATATAACAGATAGAGAAGCGGCTCCAGAACGCTTCGTTGTGGTACGCCGGCCAAAAATTTCTTTGAGCTCTGAGTATCGTTTCCATTTCTAACATGGAAGAGTCTATTCCCGAGATATGAATTCAAAATCTCGTATAGGTTTGCGGGAAGTACTTGTCGTAATTTGCATTTCAAGCCATCGTGCCACACCTTATCAAAGGCTTGCGAGACGCCAAGAAATACGGTTAAGCATATCTTTTTTTCTTCTAGTGCTTTTTCGATTACGTTAGTAATTCTATGCACCTGGTCAATCGTCGAATGCTTACTTCTGAACCCAAACTGGTGGTCAGGGATGAGATTATTTTCTTCTATAACCGGTTGAAGGCGCCTTAGTAATATTCTCTCGAAGATTTTGGATATGACTGGAAGAAGCGAGATTGGTCTATACGATTTTACATCATATGACGGTTTTCCTGGTTTTAAAACTATTATGACTTCCGCAACTTTCCATTGGCTCGGCACGTGTTTTAATCTGAGCATTTATAATATAAAGAAGCTTAATTAATGCTTTTCTATGTAAGGCATTGAGAATTTCTCCGGTAATCAAATCATAACCAGGAGCTTTCTAAGGTTTTAGTGTCGCGATCTCACGTTCGAGTTCTCTAAGCGTCGCATATCTGCGCGTTAAATCGTCAGATGGTGAAACTACCATCCTTGTGAGGTTGATGTTGTCATGAACCACTTGACCATCGTTCGGTTTAAAGGTTTCTTCCAAATGGGCGGCAAAAATATCCGCTTTTTCTTTTTATCTTCCTTTGCCCATTCATTTTGATTTATTTTAAGTGGCGGCGCGGGACTTGGGCCTTTTGGTGCCTTTTACGGCTTTCCAAAGGGAATAATTGGAATCTTTTTCGCTGTTAAAGTTTCAAGGTAAGAGCCTATCGCATGATTTTTAAAATCCTTAATGCTATTCTTTAACAAATTGCAGAGACGATTCAGATATGTTTTATGCTGTGGAGCACGACTCTGTTGCCATCTTTTACGCGCTTTTATTTTTTCCCTGATTAATTCTTTTATTTCAGAAGGATATCGTAGACCGTATTTGTCCGGCGTTTTTCTTGGATTGGGTGTATTATTCCAAGAGGCGAGTTGTACTATCTCAACGAAGCGATCGACTTCAACCTCAAGTTCATAGGGTGTCGTAAGCGGTACGCTCAGTTCAAGATTTACTTCGATTTCGTTACTAAAGCCTTCCCAGTTAGTTGTTCTACCAATTAATTTCGCTGGCTCTCGGTTATATACTAGTTTTTCGCTCAATGTCAAAATAACTGGGGAATGATCAGACCACAGATCAAAGCTCTCTTCAACTTTTATGTGATTGTTAGATATTCCTTTCACCACGAAGAAATCGATCAGGTCAGGTATTTTCAAAGTATCAGCTGGCCAGTAAGTCGGTTTGCCCGTCGAATGGGAATCACAACTGTACTCCATACCTGCACCTTAGAGCATTCTACCTTTTTGTGAGATGTATCTAGAGCCCCAGAACGTATGTTTCGCATTAAAAGCACCGCCAATAATAAAATTAGGTTTCAGTGATTTAAATATATTAGTAAAATCACTTTTATTAAGCGCGGAGCGCGGTGGACAGTAGATAGATGAGATTTTAATTATACGCTGACCATTTTTAACTCGAACTGTGCACAGTTGCAGAGCTTCAAGCTCTATCTTTAGGTCTTCACATTGTTCAATGCAGTCTTTAATAAACAAGGAAGATCCGCCTCTCGCTTTTCCCGAAGGGTGGCAAGCGTGGTAATCAATATAGCCTTTTATTTTTAAATGCGATTCCTTTTTTACGTGGGTTTCAGAAATCAAGCAAATGTCAATATCTTTTTCTCGCATGAATATTTGCAATTCGGCAAGTTTTTGCAAAAGTCCGTTTGCATTCCAAGTACATATTTTTAACATTCTTTATTTATTCATATTATAGTTGAAGTGCGCGTTTTTCGTGGATTACTTTCGAGCTTAACCAACCTATCGAGAATAATTTTATTTATTTTGCTTTGCTCTTCAAGTTTAGCGAGAATAATTGAAAAAACTTGAGGAGCAGGGTCCGTTGGGATTTCGAGGTTTTTTGATTTTTCGGATGCTGCAGCCTGGGCGTAGGTCTGCACTCCTGCTGTCCGAGGGCTATTACCCGATGTATTTTCTAATGGCTTTTCATTACAGTTTATTTAAAGACCAGAAGTCGCGGGCTTTTCTGCTGTCACCACCTTCTTCCGCTCTGAACCCGGTGGTTTTTGTTTGCCTACGTTCTCCTGGCCGATCTTACAATTTGCCTTAGTTAGCGGTTTTATTATTTTATTTTGAGGCTTATTGAGTGTATCTCTTCGTTTTTGCAACTCCTTGGCTAATAAAATTACTGATATCGTTTTTAAGGCATTTCTCTTCTTTTTTTAAGATAAAAAAAAAATAATTAAATCTGTTCCAAACGTGATATTTTTAGTTTAAATTTTTTTAGTTTGTCCTGCGCACAACACGCCCTACTTTGTAAATATTGATCTTAGTAGTCCGATTTTGGACTTATATCGTTTCCTATACTCTCTAGCATTAGTTCACATAAATGTTTTTTGAATAAAAGTTTCAAGCACTATAAAAACGCTGCATAACGTCTGAGTGCTTTTTACACGAAAGTGAAAAATTGATTGACCCACAGTACTCTAAAGAGTACGTAGGAGCAACCAATTTTTGCATTGACCTAAGGAATATTGAAACTTACTTATAAACTTCAATTCATTGCCCAATAATGGGCTATACTAAAACAAAATCATTAAAACTTGAAAAATAACTTGAAAAAATATTATAGTTTAATACAATAGTTCTAAGCCCGAATTGCAGCAAAAAACACCGCTCAATATTTCCAAAATTTAATTGAAATTGGAAAAATATACCTGTAGCAGAATTCTCCATTCAAATTTTTTAAGCTTTTTATCACTACACTTCGATATTACTTATTGAATGACACTTACCAAAGTAGCACGCATTAAAATAAAAATGCAGTAGATGCAAATGTTAACTTTGAACTCATTTTATCACAACATACGATCGACAAAAAGAAAAATAAATGCAGCATATTGACCCATGTGTATTTACCACCCGCTATACTAAGCTTTTAGTTGTCAGTTTAGCTTTTCAGAAAATTAACTTTTGGCCAGGTTCAAAATACCCCTATGTGCGCTGGCGACTTCAGTTGTGTATCTGTTTTATCAGGTTGCACTTTTTTTTTCGTCAGCATACTGCTGTTTCGTCGTTTTTTGAATTAAAAATGAATTAATTGAATTATTTTTCTATTTTCACACATGCAGCGGCTTCTTTGTCTTCTTTTCTCTTTATTTTCATGGTTTTTTTTTTCTAAAAAGCACTTGCCAAGAAAATGAAAACCAAATTTCGTTCGACATTTTGTGTTCATTCACAATTGATTTTTTCCATAAATGGTTCACAATGACACTCAATCCATGACTAACCTAAGCTGTTGACTGTAAAAACCAAAACTTGATAAGTGAAGTCTATGTTCAATCATACACTTAAATAATCCAACACTTAATCTCGCACAGTGAAAAGGGGCATTAACTGCACAAACTAACTGCCCACTGAATTGTTCGCCTTGGCGTATGCTATGCTTTATTGAACATGTGATTTTATTCGCGTTGAGCGGAATATTTTCGGTGGCGTATACGTAACGTATTCTTATGACTTTTTAGGAATACATCGAACCATGTACATACTAGTTTATTGTTAAATGGGTGGGGTGTTCGTATAAAATCATGTTACAGTTATTTGGCTCCTAACTTCTCTGAACGGTGAGTTGGGAAACTCTTCACGACTTCAGATATTCTTGAACTCTTGTCAGACATTCAGAAGAAGTGGCACCGTGTGAAGTGGTGTTTTGCTGGAAGTGGTATTTTGCTGGAATTGAACCCGGAAAGCAAGCGTAGTCCATCGCACTAACCACTACACTTATATAGACGAGTATAACAATTACTTGAGCTGAAACGGACAAGGTTATATGACACCAAGTATGTATTACCAGAAAATTATCTTGCGAATGTAATCTCGTATATTATAATTATTGAACTTGCAAACAGATAATCAAATTACATGAAATATAGTACGGAATTGATCTTTGATTACACATTGCGAGGTAAAAGGATTACCTTTTAAAATCACATAATAAAGGGAATAAATAAGAGTCAATATTCGACCAATGTTTTGGTTTGAATTTCATTGTGGTTGCGCCCAAATTCGACCCATATAATGGCCAGACACTTGCTAAATTCTGTAGTTTACTTCTAGACAAAGCTTGCACTCACTTTTGATAGGAGATAATAAACAGAAGGAAAGCAGTATTTTTCCAATAAGAAAGTCGAAGTCTCCAATCGATTCTCTTTTTCGTATATCCTTTATTTATTGTCCAAAAAGGTGTGCATAATGACGCCTTTGATGAGTCTCACTCTCGAGTTCAATTATAAAAGTTATAAATCAGAATATTGAAAATATTTATGTTGTTTTTTCATTGTCTATAACTCAGTAACCGTTAGAGATAATGAAACAAAAAAATTATCAGAATAGAATCAAGTACGGCGCATCCGATGGGATTGATAAGAAAGTACAGAGCAAGAATTAACTATGGAGATCTTAGTGAGTTGATTTTTAAAGATACGTTGCGACTATCAAGAGAGCAAACGGAGTACTAATTTACTTAAATTGGTCCTTATTTGAGGTGCCAAACTAATAGAAGCAAGCCCTTAGCGCCCTTCATTGGCCCGTACCAGAAATGGCTCGCAATATCATGCCATTGGAGTATGGAATCGCCAAGTCCACAACCTGCCCATTGTATGCCCTTTGTTTCAAGATTTAGTCAGATGACCAGATATCACAGATAGTATTACAGAACAATTCTTCGGGAAAGAGCGATTTTCATTTGTATGTGGGTATATTAATGAACTAATGATAAGCATTGACTCACCTCCAGACATAAGAGAAGAAGACAGCCGTGTGGTTAGAAGACGCTATGAACATATCTTTGTAAATAGACATGCAAATCCACATTACGCGGACCTAAAATTTTTTGCAGTAAATCTAAAGTTTGAAAGTAGCATCCACGACGCAAGGGTACCCCGACCATCTGCAATTGCTAGAAAGTTTGAAGATGGTTGGAGACCTTTCCCAGAGGCGGTTGTCTTAGGTGATAGTGCTTGCCCACTTAGGGAATTGATCATGCCTCCAATTCATAGGATTTGAGTTGCAAGTCCGAAAGCTCGCGCTTTAACTTAAACTTCTTTACTAGCATTTTCTTTATCACATTAGATAGCCTTGAGGTTGTTTTCATTCCTAAAGCTGGGAAAACCAGCCACACTATCGCAAAAGACTATAGACCTATTAGCCTTACTTCGTTTTTGCTAAAGACCTTTGAGAAGCTGATAGACGTGCATATACGCATACCACATGAATATGCCCGCGGCACAGCATGCATACAAAGGTAAGGGTTTGGAGACAGCGCTACATGATGTTGTCACCACGATTGAAAGATCCCTTCACTTTAAGGAATACACGCTGGCAGCATCTCTCGATATTGAAGGTGCTTTTCGCTGAACTCGGGGGAACCCGTCAAAATGTGATCGCATCTAGAAGCACACCTCAAGGAGGGGTCCTACCCCCACGTCTTTGGATCATGGTCATTAACGAATTGCTAATGAAATTTAGATACAGTGGAATAAAAGCAGTAGCATATGCAGACGATGTGGTGGTACTTGCCACGGGAAAATTCCTAACCACTGTTAGTGAACTTGTTTAGAAAGCCTTAAACACACTAAACGTTTGGACCAAACAATGCGGACTGGGGGTCAACCCTCAGAAAACCGACCTAGTGCTGTTTACTAATAAAAGAGTGATACCAACCTTCACACTACCAAACCCCCCTTAAGTTGTCTGAAAGCGTGAAATATTTAGCCCTCATACTGGACAGAAAGCTTAACTGAAAGCTGAATATTAAAGAAAGGGTAAAAAAGGCATTCGTTGCTTTCTACACCTGCAGTAGATTCTTCCGGAAAAACTGGGGCTGTAGACCGCAAATAATGCTTTGGATGTACTGTTTGATAGTAAGACCCATACTAACATACGGAGGACTAGTCTGGTGGCACGCTGCCGCCAAAACAACCAACCTCAAGGATATGACCAAAATACAGAGAATAGCATAGCACTAGAACGACCGGTGCGATAAGAACAACGCCAACAGCGGGATTTGAAGCAATTCTTAACTTTCTGCCTCTGGATCTCTATATGCAGGAGACTGCAGCAAAAAACGCCCTCAAGCTAAGCCAGTCAAATAGTGGAAAATAGCTAGTCACCTGGGTGATATCAAGACGATTATGGCCAAAATACGACAAAACAAGAACTAGGAAACTCCTACAAAAAGACAGAAAGTCGTTGTCAATGCAAATAGGAGTTCTAACTGAGCACAACACTCTAAGATACCACATGAAGAAATTACGACTGAAAGATGATGATATATGCAGAGGTTGTGGTGACGAAGAGGTACATGAGGATACAAACTATTTCCTCTGTCACTGCCCTAGTCTCTGTCAACTGAGAAACAGAACCATAGGCAAATTCTATTTCGTTCATATCGACTAGCTATCTGATGGAGCACCATCTAACCTGCTTAAGTTTGCTAAGGCTTCGGGTCGGATGAAACCTAGACATTGATACTACGGATAGGATCACGCTATGGGTATCACAATGGGTCCACATGGACCTAAGTGTGATGAGGATGCAAACATTCTCATCAGCCCCAAAACCTAACCTAACCTAACCTAGCGTTGAGGAAAATGAACCAATTATAATACTCTTTTTTTCTCCATTTACATGAAAAACCTACGATTTTTTGTTAACCGTTGTTCAAACCGGCAGTTTTCCGTCGTTTCCCACAACATTACTCACGCAAAATAAAAAAAGTGTGTGTGTCAGTCACACGCGGTAGAAGTGAAACTTTTTTTTTTAAAAATGGTGTATATATTATTTGTATTGGTCATATAATTTTACGAATGAGTTAAATAAAGATAGATAGAGATTGCAAGAGAGCGAAGAGCGAAATTGACGGACAGACAGAAGAAAGATATCATAATCATATATATACCTATATACATCAACATCATTCAACACGGACAACTGAATTTAACAACTTATTTATTTTGATTCACCAAAATAAGCAAAAGTTTGAATATCTATAACCTGCGCAATGTTGACTTTTGATTTGGTTTATTCACTGTTTCTTATATGGTTTCATTCAAATTCCTACCAAAGAAAGAAATAAATCCGTCATACTCGTAAGTCGTAAGCTCGTAAGTATTAAAACCCAAATCCCATATTTTAGTTCTCAATCTCATTCTTAATTTTCATTATTCGCGCTCTCAATATTTTAATTCGAAAAGAGCTTGATGAGAGTGGTTGCACATAAAAGATACAATGCTTTCATGTATGAGCGCGCTAGCACTGTATACCACCCGAAACGCCGAAACCCCACCAAGTAGCACACACATGCACTTACACTGCGTGAGCGGCCGCTCGACTGAGCTGGGCTGTGAACAAAGCTGAGACTGAGTGTAGAGTGTATCTCATTCTAACGCGTGCTAATACGTTGGGTTCTGAAAGTGATGCAATGTTTTTCGTGACGAATTTTCGTTACACGATTTTGGATTCACACCGCGAGCTAAGAAGTTTCACTTCAAAAAATATCATCACTCTGCAAACATTCATAAACGCAGAGTGGAGTTACAGACACTCCTAAATTATTTGTGGAACGGTCGGACTCTGCACTTTGCAAATTTTGCAGAGTTGCAGATGGCTTTTGTGAAATAGACCCCAGGACAATTAATTGATTTATCTACAGTTGTAGAAAAAGAAATATAGCAATGAAAAGACCGAAGGTTGAATATGTTTTTGGTCACAAGAAAAAAAGATTTCCTTGTTTACAATATAATTTAAGCTACCTAAATTTTAACTTATTTTAACTACCGTTTCTTGTTCACAAGACCCGCTAAATGAACTCATATTTGAATGAGACAAAGATTTTCCATACCAATTTGAGTTTTTCTCATTGCAAACGCTCAGTTTCGATCTTACATTTCAGTGTGCATATGTCAGCTCACATCCTGTCTTGAGAGATCGCATGGACGAGGCTTGTTTCTCAAACTAAATTTTAAACTACTTTTCTTTCAATGACCTATGACGCGCACGCTAAACGCCCACACGTTTAAAATACTTCTATTGCTATAAAAGTGCGAAGGTTTCCATGTTTACTTGTAACAGCTACGCTCACTCGTTAAATAATTTACTATCAAATGTCAGAGCAGGTGGAATGAGATGAAACTCAATAACCCCATTATTCTGAAATAAACTGTAAATGCGTCTCAACCCCGAAGTGAAACCTGCTTAAGCCCCAAAGTGATTACCAGAAGCGACATTATTTATCCTTAATGCCTTCGAAAACGTAAGTTAAACTCGCAGGCACCGACTGACGAGTTCGTACTTCCAGCCATTCAAATCCAACAAATCGAAGTCCATCAAGTTCTACGACGACGGGATAGAAAACGAAATATGTACACAATCAACTTTACTACTAGCCCATTGCCAGCTGCCAGCTGCCAGCGCCCGCGGCCCATCAAAGGTTAATTACCGTTTCGTATCGATCGCTTTTTTCGTGATTAATAATTAATTAACCCGGCTTTTGTTAATAGATATGTGAAAACATGTGTATACTCGTATACACGCTCCTACATTCGACTGGCACTTCTCATTTATGGCATCACTTTTGTCTTTTTTCTTTTTTATTTCAGGTGACATGGCTGAAAGCTGACAGAGGGAAATTTTTTGAATACATAAAGGAACGGAATCCACCATTCCGCAATTCCACCGCGGAGGGTGGAGAAATTGACGTAAGTACTTTTTTTTTTGTTGTTGTATGTGTATGTATGTATACAGGTATCTGTTCGACAGCATAAGGAAGTCAAAAATGATTCGGTACACAGTGGCAGTACATCTTTGCGCGTCATTCCGTCAAATTATGATCCTGTATATGAATTTTGTGCCTCATGCTTGTCCTGTATTGATTTTCCTGGTTCGCTCTGTTGGGTTCCATGCTTGCTTATGACTTCTGTGCATCTGTACTACGAGTCTTTAGATATGCTGTTTTTTTTGCCCTCGGCTATTAGAGATCCGGGATGGAGTGAACGAAATCTAAACGCATATTTTTTTTTGTTGTTTTTGTTGTTGTTTTGGTTTGCGTTAGGTAAATCCCGAGTGCTCTTATTATTATCTACTCGTATCTGTAAACAACAGCACCTGATTCCGCATCTCTTTTTTTTTGCCAGTTTATTCCTTTGTAGCGATAAAATTTTCATTTAGCTTTGGGCAATTTTTCAGGGAACAAATGACTTTGTTGGGAGGCGGATGTATTGAAGTGATAATACCCACCTTTATGTGGGCAACTAAATGTACTAAAGTGCGTTCTTACATGTTGTTATCCCCATTGCTACGTGCTGCAAATAAGTTTTAGGTTTACACGGCAGTTTGATAGTAGTTTTTTTTCGAGTACAGAGGCTATAAAACGTTGATGGTATTTATATTAATGAAGAGGATATTTATGAGCGGGTGGGAGGAGCTTACTTATTCGTTGAAGTATATGCGTACAAAAATCAGTAATTCGTTGGAATTGTTTAGACGTTTTGGAATAGACCTATGTCAATGCCACTCATTTGCTATTTAAGGTAATTGGAAGCTATTATTTGAATATATATTTTTTGAAGGTAGGTTTTTGGTTTTATTAAAAGGATTCCCAAATTACCGCACGTGTTATGAATTTCTAAAACTGAACAAAATGTATGTATGGGTATAGGTATTTAATTTTTTAATATTGAAATGACTTTGAAAAATTAGAAGCCTCTTTTTTATTTGTATTCTAAATTATTGGCTTCCAATTATTCACACTCTAAAGAGAGTGGGTCGATTTAATTTCATAAAAAATAGGACATCATTATCATTGGCTTAGGTGCATGTAAGTGATATGACGACCACTTGAATTGTTTCCAGTGTCCTATATTGTCTTAAGTATGGAACAGCGTATATTTATTGATTTTAACGCAGTAACTAAGTGATGTAATAGTTTTCAAGTTTTAGGATCCCAATGCGTGTCAGAACTTTCTTAGAGGCAAACATATATGTATAAGACATACTTTTATGTTAATGGGTCAACAGCTAAGCGTAAGCTTCGCATTTAGGCGAGGCATGAACATATGTATGTGAAATGTGAAAATACATTTTAATATACTTAATAAACTCTAGCAAGGGTAAAGGTGATCAAATAGAGTTTGGACTTCTATTCGACATACCATCAAGACATACCTATGTACCTTTGTGAAGAGTGTTTTAAAAAATATTCTATCAGAGTTGTATTGAAATCAGTTGAGTGGTGTGTGCATCATCATCGTGAAACAAAAACAGTGATGCTTAATTAATTCACAAGCGTCTGATGTCTGATGTCTGAATACACCTACTCTATGTGCCTTGGAAGACAATAATAAGACGTGATATCAAAGATCATAAAACGCGTATAATGATTAATGACCACACAAAGAGTATAAGCAAACTGACTCTAAACTAAGTGAGTAATCAGAGATGGAGCATTAGCATTGGAATTGCATTTTTATTGGCATTGATTAAAATCAAAAAATAAACATTGGCATTGAGAAAACCAGTGGCAATTAAAAAGAGGTAATTAAATGTAGGAACTATTTTCACGAAATGAGAAAAGATTAAATCATTTTGATAGAAATATTTAATCTCTCATCTACCAGCTCCCTAATATAAAATCTTTGTTTTGTACGAGCATATTAAGGAAATCAAAGTCAAAAGTAGATCTAATCATGATGTTAGTACATCTCAATAAGTATAAGTTTTATGGGATGTTTGGCCATAAAATTCCATGAGCAAGAATTTATTAACTGATTGCACCAATTTACCAATGTACATTTTTTTCATACTATGCATTTGCGTTGCTTTGCTTAAAGGGTTATATACAGTCAGGAGAGCTAAAAAAATGTAAAAAATCTAACACATATTCAGGTAGCTTTTAACTGTATTTCAACATTTTTTATTTGTGAAAATAATAATATAGCTATAGCTATAGCTGATCTCCCGGAGCTCCTCTCAAAAAAGGCGTCTTGCGGTGACCACGATATCTCTGGACTGGATTATAGGAAATGAAGAAAACCAAACGGTTATCGTTAAAGAAATGTATAATCTCTATAATCGAAGGAATAAGCAAAATAAAATATTTTGCAAAAATGGCGTCCTCTCAAGAAAAAAAAAAAATGATTTTTAGCTAAAATTTCGGCATTAAATTGTTAATAAAAAAAAGTACATTTATCGGTGAGAAAAAAACTTCGATTAATTACTAAAAAATATACTTAAGAAGCTTGTGTTAAAATTTGAGACGGATCGGTTCAGCAGTTTCCGAGAAATCGTGGTCACCGACTATAACAACGTGGTTTTGAGAAAAATGCGTTTGAAGTTTGAAAAGCACTATACATAGAGTAAAGAAAGCGCTCTTATGTGTTTACACATAGCTATTCGTGTAACTTCTGGAATAATAGTCGGATTGACTTAAAATTTTCTGTGTATGTATATACATATACATATATATATGTATGTACATTACGAAAATGAAATAAAAAAAAGCGATTTTTTGCAAATTCTAACTGTATATAACACCTTAACGGTAGTGATCATGGGCTCCATTTTTTGTTAATATGTAATTTCATTAGAAAAGCAATGTATCATCTCTGGTCAGTTTTTCCACCTAAGTCCTTCCCCAGACTATCTCAATTACATTACAACTGGTTCAGCGGCTTAGACGTGAAAAGGTAGACAGACAGATAGACAGACGGACAGATGGATGGACGGACAGACAGACGAACAGACAGTCAGACAGATGGACGGACGGACAGACAGACAGACAGACGGACAGACAGCTGATGTTTTCTGTATACATATTTCCCCGGTGTGGAATCATTTCCCCGTTATCGAAATAAATTTATCGAAATTTATTGTAACACATTTATCGTAACCCATTTATCGTAACTCGTTTTGAAAACAAATACATCGCTAAAGAAGTATTAACTTCAAAAACTTTGCTCCCAAAAGATCAATGGTTTCGCCCCCACCAATGCCTAAGGAACTTACATTAATAAAAAAATCATTGGGTATGAATCGATAGTGTAAAGCGGTAAACCGCTTAATTTTTTGTTAAAATACTTGATCATTTTTTGTGGAAAAAGTTAATAATTTGAATGCGGCATTGTAGCGTTTACCCGATCAGGGGGGTTGCAGTGGGGCAGCATACATATTTCACTTCTACCCTGACACGACGTGTACATTTCAGTGTTACAATATTCCTTCTAGACGATACTCACTTCATAATGTACATAAGTACATATTCGTATCTATATTGAACTTGCTTCCAATCAAGTCAAATTGACCTTTTCCCAAAGCAAGTAATTCAGTTTACTGGTCTTGCTCTTAATTAGCGGTTTCGTATTATAGCTCAATCGGGCAATCAATCCATCTATTTTTAATGCGTTTCTAACTGTTGGAGCACTAAAATTAATTTTATTACTATTTTTTATGATTATTTTTGTTTTGGTCGTCCAGTTTTGTTTTTATTTTTAGCTATCGTTTTGGTTTTCTATCCGTTAGATGGCATTGAATGATTGCACGTGCTCATCTGACAATTTTGAAAATCAAGATTGATTCTATTACTCTGCGATACTATTCTTGAGAAAGTGCAGAAAGTGTACTACAGGTAGGTAGAAGTGGTGGTTTCGATGGAGGGAAACCCAAACAGCGCGTGAGGCGCCGTTTTGATACCACAACCTCAGGTGACCCGTTTATTTGAAGGTAGAGTTGTGATATTTATATCCATCCTGTGGAATTTAGGAAGAGGATCAACTCTCCAATACTTTTCCCAGATATATTTTTGAGGTCATCGAAGAATAGCTTGCCTAGTATGCGTTGCCTGGCTCTCGCCAGAGCCGGACATTTGCACAGAAAGTGAATTAGAGATTCTTTTTCATTTTCATTTTTGCCGCTACGACAGAAACTGTTGTGAGGGATCGCTAGTTTGGCTGCATGGTCTCCTATTGGCCAGTGTCCTGTACTGACTGCCACTACTCTAGCGATGTCTACGCGTGTTCTTAGTAGCAGTTCGTTTGTTTTAGACCTGTTGTAATTTGGCCATAACTTTCTGGATATGACACAGTTTGTCAGACTGGTCTACCTGAGACCGTCGTCGGCTCTCTCGTTACCCTCAATGGCGCTATGTCCTGGAACCTAGAGAAGCGTGACTCTAGCCTGGTTGCACAGGCGGCTGAGCTAATTTCGAAGAGGTGGTTGCCGAAATTATGGCTTTAATTGCGGCTTGGCTATCCGTAATAATAGCGATATATAATGTTTGGGTGTTGGGTCATTTATTTGGTTGCGACAGGCTTCGAGGATTGCCAGTACTTCCGCTTGAAAGACGCTAGCGAAATTTGGAAGACGGTAGGACTTAGATATGCCGAGTTTTTCCGAGAAAATTCCCGCACCCACACCGCAGTCCATCTTTGACCCATCGGTGACTACCGTTGTACCAAAGCCTGTCACCACTCTCCCTCGCTTCCATTCTTCTCTACTTGGGAAGGTTGCGGCGAAGGGTTAAGATTGGGGATAATCTAATCTGTAGAAGACTCAACCAGGCCATTTGGTAGTATATCCAGGATTTTACTGTGACCATACGTCTTAGCAGTCCAGCACTTGGATTCTTTGAGTCTGACTGCACTGCATAGTGCAGTGCTTTTCGTATGAAGATCGAGTGGCAGAAGGTGCAAAAGCACAGAGAGAGCATCGGTTGGGCATGACCTAATTGCACCTGTGATGCCTAAGCTTGCCGTTCTTTGGACTCTTCTGATTCGGTTGATATTGTACTTTTTGCTTAGGGCGGGCCACCACACTAAAGAACCGTATGTGAGAATTGGACGTACAACGGCTGTATACATCCATAATGTCATCTTAGGCTCCAATCCCCAGTTTTTTCCGAATGTTTTGTTGCAGGCGTAGAAGGCTATGCATGCTTTCCTGACCCGTAGCTCAATATTCTTCTTCCAGCTAAGTTTAGAGTCAAGGACAATGCCCAAATACTTAGCACTGGAGGATAGTGAGAGTGTCTGACCATTTAGTTTGGGAAGATCAAAAGTTTGTACTTTGGTTTTTGTGGTAAAAAGTATCATTTCAGTTTTGCTTGGATTAACCCCAAGGCCGCAGCTCGCCGCCCAGGAGCCAACTTTCTCCAAAGGGGAACTTTCCTGATACCAAAATTACTACATCATCCGCATACGCTACCGCCTTGACCCCATCGTTGTCTAGACGCACTAAGATCTTGATCATGACCATTAACCATAGTAGAGGCGAGATAACTGAGGGGTTCCTCTGCTTACAAATTCGGTAAGATTGCTGTTTCCTAGGGATGACTGAATAATTCTGGTTTTTAGCATGAATACTATCCATTGGCCAATGAACCCCTCTACGCCTAGTTCAGCTAGAGATTGTTGAATTGGTCCAGTGTGTACGTTGTTAAAGGCTCCTTCTATGTCTAAGAAGGTAGCTAGCGTGTAATCCTTATAGTGGATGGTGTGTTCTATTGTACGCACTACCTCGTGGAGAGCTGTCTCTGTGGATCTACCTTTGAGGTATGCATGCTGAGATTTGGATAGAGGAGATTCTTGTAGAACCTTCCGTATATGGGTATCGAGGATTCGTTCCAGGGTTTTGAGCACGAAAGACGTGAGGCTGATAGGTCTAAAATCCTTCGCAGATTCATGACCTCGTCTGCCGACTTTTGGGATGAAAACCACACGGATACGCCTCCACGACTGTGGAACATAGTTGAAGAAAAAACATCCTCTAAAAAGGGACTAGTCACGGAATTGCTAGGTCGTGCATCTTCTGTAGCATAATGGGTATAATGCCATCAAGTCCAGGGGATTTATATGGGGAGAAGCTGTTAATAACCCAAAAGGTTATTTCCTCGGTGACTATGGTCGAGCAGACTCCTTAATGGTGTCAATGGATTGACAGTAGTCCATCCAGGATTGCTTCTTGGCCTTCCTGATGGATTTTTTGTAAAGGCTAAGACAGTCTTTGTAGGGCTGCCAGAAATTGTGGTTATAGCAAATGTTGAAAATCGCTCTGGTCATCCGCCTGAGGTTTGAGAGGTCTTCACTCCACCACGGTGGGAGCAACTTTTTACTATATCTGACAGGACACGAGACTTTGTAGGCGGTGTTCATTGCCTTCTCGAAAGTCTTAATCTTTGCATCCAGTTCTGAGGGTGATGCTATGAATTCTATTGGAGCATTGCCAAGTTTTGATCTCAGGACTTGGCCGAATTTGGTCCAGTCTGTTCTTTTGGGGTTTCTAAAGGGTTCTGGAATCGCTACTGTGAAGTTCACATTGAAGAGTATCCAATTATGGTCTGAAAAAGATTTTAAGTTGGATACTCTCCATTTTTCTACCTTTATGTTGTTATTGTTGGTGGCAAGGGTAATGTCAATAACTTCTTCCCACCCGATGAAATTATCTGTACTCGGAAACACAAAAGTTGGAGTGTTACCCGTGTTACATATAGAGAGATTGTTTGTAATAATGAAATCAAAGATGGACTCACCTCTTTCGTTATCCTCTGAGCTGCCCCAAAGCGTGTGTCTGGCGTTTGCATCGCAGCCCATAAGTAGATTGGCTTTTTTGTTGTTTACGAAGGATGTTAGTGCTAAGACCTCTTCCGGCGGTGCTTGTCGGTTGTGAGCCATGTAGGCTGAGGCCAAGTACAGGCATTCCCTTCCTGTATCCAATTTAACAACTGTTAAGTCTGGTGAGCTAAGATTGGGACATAGAAAGGCTTTAATATGTTTCCTAGCTAGAATACAAGTTCTGGGCTTACCGTTGTTATTTTTTGTGTCGTAGTAGAGATTGTATAGATTGTCTTTGAGCCCTTTGATATTCGTATCTTTGATCCATGGTTCTTGGATAATGCTGACGTCAATGTTTTCCTCCCTGAGATAAACAAGAAGGTTATCTGATGCACATTTCGAGTGCTTCAGATTAATCTGCAAGACTTTCAGCATTATTGATTATTAGTGGGGTCGTTTTCGATGCTCATACCTTCCAACAGTTTGTTGGCGTCGTCGACTTCGTCTAAGTCATCACCCGGGTTTGAGGATCTGAATATCTTAAGTTTGGCGTGCCTGATACCAAACCTAAGCTTGTGGTCTGCCCTTTCTAGTGCCCCTAGGCACTCCTCATTTATGAGCAGAAGGAAGGACATGCTGTTTTTCTGGGGTTCTTCTGCCTTGATGACTCCTCAGTCGTCCATCGGGATCTCCAGATTATGGATCTTAAGACACTGGAGGAGCGTTCAATTGTCTAAAGGCATAACGGGTAGCCAGATGCGGGCCTTTGGTCTCTTTGGTATGTCTGTTGCCTGGATAAGCTTGAGTTTCAAGCCATCCCATGCATTGCTGATCTTGGCAACACACTGGCTGAGGAACTCTTTAGAGTACCGATCGGAACATTTGATCACTCTATACCCTCTAACGACTTCGGCTGAGTCGAAACGGGGCAGAGGACCGTCTTTTTTGATAAGCAGGTGATCTATCACCATCTGTGATAGGTTGGCCTCAATGCTATTCCAAATCTTCATCACCGCCTTGCCGCCTGTCGATAGCTCATCCATGAGTGCGACTTGTAGGTCGTCCCTTATGACCTCGCTAACGGTACGTTGGGTAGCTTTAGCCGTTTGTTCATCCGCTGTTGTTTTAGACCTGGTTCGGGCAACTTTGCTCCTCTTGCTTGATCGAGCGGTCTCGTCCTGTGACCGGTTGCGCTTTGTGGCCTCTATCTTGGCTAGGTCGCGATTTTTCAGGTAATTTTTGTATTCGTCAACAATTACCTGATATTTTAGTTTGTCCGCCTGGTCCTGATCATGAACCGTACCGGCTGCCTCATTTTTAGCAATCTTGCCAAGAATGAAAACAGCCTTCTGGTACTGATTCCTTTTCAGGGCACCGACTGACAAATTTTTTCTTGGGGTCACTGTGGCTGGTATCCCCAATTTTCGATGTATTGGCGGTTGTTGGTGGTTGAGACAAAGTAGGAGTGCTATTGCTGACACTTCCTACGTTGTCGGGTTTTACTTGCGTCTCTTGGCTTGAGACAAGCAACTCCTCTTCCGATGAGGGGCCTATGGCATACTCATCATCATCCTCAGCTTTTTTTGTTTTATTTTCTTTTAAAGTTGTCATTTGGTCCCACGAGTGGCGGAGAAAAGAGGTCCACCTGCGCAGAGATCCACAGTACGCAGGTAAGGCTTTATAATCCGGAGGGCACCAGGTATCCGGATACTCCGTTAAAGACTGAGCTATTTACAATGGGCCCTCAGCCAGGTTGATTATTGGCACGGGTCGTATAACACCTTAATCCAGCCCAGGGGAAGGGGAGGGGGAGGATGCGTGGATGGAAGAGGGTATGACGGGGATGGCTATCCCTTAGCTTATTACAGCAGACTTTTAAGTTATTTTAACAGCAGTCTCCTTTTGACGTGTGTGATTATTCCTGCTTTGTTACGAACAGAGCTGTAAGGGTTATCTAAAAAAATACATTTGTAAGCCCCGCTGTTGGATAACACTCAACAATATTCAAAGATTAATTTAGAGTTACATAAATAATAAAATATTTAATTGATATTCGTTACATAAAATAAATAATTAAAATTAATTTTTACGTAACTTAAAATTTAATAGATTTAGTTTAACAAAACCCACCGTTCGATTGTCACAAAATGTGAAATAATTATCTCCCATTTTAACAATTATACACTCGAAAATTAATTCACAAGACGTGTAAGTTATAACGGCTAAGAAACCATAAGTTTTTTTTTCCTTTATACAACGTCCATATATATTTATATGTATGTAATTAATTATCAATTTCTTCTTTAAACAATAATTCAAAAATAGTTTATTTTCTACGAAAAACATTGGTCGTTCGAGCCGGAGTTTTAGTTAAGAAAGGGCCTTCAGGGAATTTACTCCTCTTACACAGAGAACAGAATGAAAGGGTTACGCGAGTAACTTTACTTTATTAAATCGGCCACTTGTAGAAAACGTGACGGTTTTGAACCGTTATGTTTTAGTTTACTATTTAAAGTTAAATCTATGATATTCACCTCATTCCGGAGTTGTTAATTTATTTCAATCATAGAATACCAGAATTTCCTGTTTTTTACTTGACCTGTGTAAGACAATGATTGATAAAGGTACAACTTTTAAACGTATGTAGGTTTATCACTTAAAACATGAATTGTTTCACATTCGAAACAATATCTGCGATTTTCGAATCATCTTTCTAGTAGATTATTTGTCATAATGAAACTTTGAGAGTGGAGCTTAATGGATGACTTTAATCTAGATTTCTATAATACCTACATAGTATGTACCATAGATTAAGCTGTTTGATGAAGATTACCAAAAAATACTTTAGTCACTGTCTGTTAGTCTCGGTGGTCTAGTCCATATATCAGAACTTTACCACGCAGAGTTTATAGGTGCGATTCCCACCCCCAGGGGTCCTGTTCCGCAGTGCAATGGACCAGGGGCCTTAACCACGAAACAACAATTTAACATACTAACCAACGTTTGTTAAAAAAGTAGATTTAACAAGTTAAGTTTATTCCTGTACCACAAAAAATATCTATTGTGTGTTATTTGTTAAAACGAAAATTTTCCTAAATTTGTTAAGTCAGTTTAACAAGTGATTCACAGCTGCACCAGCACAATGCGCAGGAAAATATGTAGTTGCTGTGTTCAAAATAATATAAATTATTTATAAAATGGCCTTAAAAAGAAACTTGTTAACACTTCACCAATTTAAATTCGCACTTTATCTTTTCACCACAATTTAAAAATTCTTCTTCAGATTTTGTCAACCATTGTTGCTTTATGGTACAGAATGTGGGGAATTTGCAAATTTCCCACATGTTTAAGTTATGTAAGTAAAACAATTGTTACCCTGTCTGATAACTTATAGGTTCGTGGTACCAGAAACTCTAGTTCCCTACTTGTTAAAATTGGCCTGTTGCACAATGTTTGTTGTTTTGTGGTATAGGCCCCAGTAGTCTGAGTACTCCGGTAGACTGGATAGTAGATACCCGAAAAAAAGAACAGAAAAGTCTGTTTACCTAAAGTAAGTTATTTGGAATGCCAGCCCTATGGTATTGAACTTTGGAAGTTAAACCAGTTCAATATTCATATAGAAGACCAAGCTCATCTTAAAGATAGTCTTGTTAATAATGAAATCGATATTCGAGAGTTAGGCGCCTTATCTATTCAATTGGGGTTACATTTGTTTCTATTTACAATTAAATTAAAGGACTAAGGACTAAGCTAGGAAGTACTTACCTACATATTTAGGAATATAAAGCATATAAACCTATCCTATTCGAATACCATGGCTTAACGGTAGGTGCAGTGCATTTCCCATTCACAAACAATGAAAGTATAATTTTGAATAGATTAAATTAAATTAGATTAAATGTGAATGTATTGTATCGAATTGTCGTAATTTTATAAGATTCACCATAAACCTATTGGCTATTGCCGTAAGCTTGAAAGAGAGTTCTACAAAAAAATAAAAAATAAAAAAACGGCCAAGTGCGAGTCAGACTCGAGCTTCCGTAATCTTATTTTTATGATATCAACAAATGTTGAATGTTTTATGACATGTACATATGGATTTATGTATGTACACATGTACATATATGCTTTACATTTTTTTTGGAACAGTTTTTTAAGGCCGTATTCTAGTTTCCTAGATCACTGCCAAAAGCATGCGCAGGACCACCGATGTTGGAGGAGGATTTCAGCAAAATCAAGGTATTTTTATTATTTTTTTTTTTTAGTTTTTTTTTTTATATTATAGTGCAAGTTTGGAATATCCTATCCTACTAATAAATAAATGTGAAAGTTTGGATGTTTGAATGTTTGTCCCACATTCAAGCCTTAACGGCTCAACAGATTTGGATAAAACTTTCGTGAATACATAGATACTCTACTTCTTGGATTAGCCAATGCGCAACTTTTTATTCCAAAAGTATAATTTTTTAATTCAATAATTTGCATTCATCCAGTTCATTCTGTTGAGAGACGGTTGTTCATGTAGATATTACGCTATTCTCATACGTGCATTGATGGGTAAAACCATTGTCATCGATCGTCATTCTGTTGCGAGAGGGTTGTATGTTTGCTGATATGCGCTAAAGAATTTTAGTTCTGTATCTTCTTCATAAGTAATAAGGATGCAGATCGGGAGAAGGAAATTAATATACAAGTTGTTTTGTTATCTTTTGCATCGGTATTAACTTGTAAGTTACCTACCTTAAGGTTAAAAATCACTACCTATATACTTAATTAAGTTTTACTTTTTATTTCAATTTACAAATACATATATTGTAGTAGGAGTTGGTACGTTAGTTTAAAATCAATAAGTAGTTGGTGATTTCAGACAGACCTTACCAGTTTTACCATGATCAACATCAATAGAGGAGCTCAATGCTTACATCAAAGCCTAATATCTTCGGCAATTACATATATGTCACTTTAACTATGAACATTAAGTACAACTTTCGGATATAGGAAACCAAAAAGTGCCATCATTTGATATTCACCGCTGTGATCAATTCCAACCGGTTTGAAAACTGACGGAATTACAAGGGAAGAATTCGAGATTAACGGATTTTTCCGAATTCATCCCTTGTAATTCCGTCCGTTTTCAAACCGGTCGGAGTTGATCACAGGGCGATTATTTGATAATCACATAAATACATATGTATGTACATGTGTGTATATATATATGCGTTTGTACACAGGTGTATCACATTTCCATAAAAAAATTTCGGAGATGAGATGGAGGTACTTTTGGTGTCGTATTTTTACACACATTTTTGGCAATAACTCCCAAAGTTTCTACCGGAAAAAGTTAAGAAAAATATTTTTGGAATCGCTGCTTCGAGCCCTTTCGACATCCCACTTGATATATTTTCCCGAGTTTACATTTTGCCCATCCTGTATACTTGTTCCATAATATTCCTGAGTGATAAGTTGTCTCAAATATGTGGACCAGCGGAATGTATAAGTGTGCCAGATTTCAAGTTTCTAGGAACGGTTCTTGATGTTTTTATCGTGACAGACATTTTAGAGTTAGAGCGAAGTTATAATGGTTCCGTATTACCATATGGGTATGGAATCCTAGAAAACTATACCTATTATACAATTGAATATAGCATTCTCAATTCTTTTATTTATAGGCTATAAATACATAGATATTTAAACAAATTTTATTTAAAAGGATTCATTTATGATAGCTGTGCTGCTTATATTTTGCTTTTGGAAGGCACTTCAATTGCTTTATTTGATTTTCATTCCAAAAATGCATAATTTAATACCTAATTCGAGATCATTTGTTTCTTGAGACATTGTGAGTGGCCAATGATCGGCATTATGTACGCTCAGGTCTTTACTCTTTAGATGGAAGGTTGCTTAAGGTTAATTTGTCATTCATTTGTACTTGGTTACCAGTTGCTCGCATAACATATTCATTTGACCGAAACTTGAAACGGGTTCTCCTGAAACTTGTTTCCGCTATCTCGATCACATTTAACGACTGCATGTATCGGTATATGTAGGTGGTTTATTCTATTAGCAATCAAATCCCCGAGCGCATAAGGCTGTTTGCAGTACTTCCACGATAACTGCTCGAATAAAGTATAAAGTTGTGTCCCGTCAGTCCATCAGTTCAGTCGCAATAGGTAAGTAGCTTTAAGTGGTTGTTGAAAAAGAACCTAATAATTGAGTTTAGTTTACCCTTTTTATAGCTACGACAGAAATTGCAGAATACATGATGCTTTTCCAATCTAAACTGCTGCCAGATTCAGGTCAATCCAAAGATAGATGGGCGGATTGCTCTTTAAAACTCCTATTGGAATGTGGTTAATATCTGAATGTCGACTCCTTACGCATTCTCTTCGAAAACCATCTTTGACAAGATGATAAGGTGAACACAAAACCCATTACAACACCCCCACCTGGCTTTTTCTTATTTTTCTATATTTTCAACTTTCTTTATTAAACTAAAACAATAATGATAATAATATTATGTTACTGGCTTCAAAAATGCCGTTAAGGGCTGCGGCAGTAGATGAGGATCCGTTGACGTTTTTGGAAAAATCACAAATGGTTCACCTGTTGCTACTGGCAGAATCGTTGGTTCCACGACGTTTTTGGATACTGGTAATAGACTTCTAATTCCACTCTCCGGACTTGCATAGTTTAGAAGAGGCACAGCGCCTCTATCGATTACTTGGAAGGTTCCACCTGTACTCTCATATTGCGATCGAATTTGATCTTTGACATTTACAGGCTCATCTGGAGTACGGTATTTCACGATCATCACTTCAGGTGCTATAAATGTTTGATCTTGGATTTGTTCCAATTGTCCAATGACCTGAGGCAGTAGATGAGGATCCGTTGATGTTTTTGGAATAATCACAGATGGTTCAGCTGTAGCTACTGGCAGAATCGTTGGTTCCACGACGTTTTTGGATACTGGCAATAGACTTCTAACACCAGTATCTGGACTTTTATAGTTTAGAATAGGCACAATGCCTCCATCGATTACTTGAGAGGTCCCACCTGCACTCTCATATTGCGATCGAATTTGATCTTTGACATTTACAGCCTCATCTGGAGTACGGTATTTCACGATCATCACTTCAGGTGCTGTAGATGCTTGATCTTGGATTTGTTCCAATTGTCCAACGACCTGTGAAGCGTCATTTTCTTTGTCGAGAATATAAATTGATGTCTTTGTTTGTATGGCCTGTTTAGCTAATTCTAATGCAGCATTAGTTACGGCATTATGTTCAGGTGCCTGAACGAAGAAAACCCGAATCTGTTTCTTCAACATATTTGCCACTTCTTCCTTTATTAAGGCTTCTTCTTCTGGATCTTCTTCTGGAGCTGAGAACATATAGAACTTGGTGCTATATTCATCAGAATGTGGATAAAAGTCTATTGTGTTACTTCCGAATACATCATTATCTCTACGACTTGAGGTACTTGAACCTAATAGTCCTCCACTTGTTCCAAAAAGTTCTCCTCCCGTATCTACAAGTTTGTTAGATTGTATTATTCCATTAGCTCCTTCAAGGCCATTTGTGTTAACTACTTCACTTGTTCCTATTGCGTCACTACTACCAACTACTAATCCAGTTCCAGTTAGCCTAGTTGCCGGTGTAACTGTATTTACTTGTGTATAGCTTCCAATTTGCTCTACATCTCCAGTTCTTAATTCCGATACAATATCAACCGGTTCGATCGTGGTGGGATTAATGATGGTCTTGGCAGTATATGTCTCTATTGTTCCACAGTTATTTGGCTCCAAACTGGCGACACAAGCTACCACGAACAGGCTTAGAACCTAAGTATGTAATATATAATATTTAAATTTAATGGAAACACCTATTTATTTATCAGTCTCTATACTCACAATACACGATCGCATTTTTGTGTCCTACTTCGCCGCGGATTTAATTGCAAATACAATAAATTTTACTCTCAGCGCTGGATTTTTATATGCAATTCTATATGCTATCTTTTAGTATCCATTGTTGGCTGGAGAAATAGATTTAGGAATATATAATTTACATACCTCAGCAGCTCGGTAGAATAACGTCAAGCGGGGTACTGATGCTAGAGCTGTTAGCGATCTTCAGCCAACGAACGAATACATTGAGTTTTATTATGCAAATGTGCTTTGATATTCAGCGTTCTCTCAAGTTGAACGAAATTTAATCTACATAATGGTAATGGTATCTACTAACAAACTGGATACCTATAATTAGGTTTTTTTCTAAGAAAAGAAATACGGTAAATTTAAACTTCGACTGACACTAGGCGTATGGCACCCTAGTAGGGGGATTTTGAACTGGAAGCTAAATGTCGGGCCTGCGTATTAGTACCAACTGTGGCTATTATTACAGACTCCTCTTTTAGCACACGCTACAAAAATATAAGAAATACCTTAAAGAAATTATCACCGAAAACGGAGCAAATCGCCAGAGATACTACAGTAGACGCTCGATGTAGTGAACTAATTAAAACCAGGCCTGTTCACTGGAGCGAGATTGTTCATCGTAACGAGCGTGGACTCCTTGAAGTAAATTTCATAAAAATGTGAATGTTTTTTATGTACAATTCATCGATAATAATAGAATATAATTACAATTTTTCTTTGCAATTACTAAAAAATAAGCCAATATTGATAAGAAAGAATATTTTATTTTTACCAAAACAACTCATACATAAAAAAACGTAAAACGCAACAAAAATAATACATTCCAAATACTTAAAAAACAAAAATACAACAAACTTAAGCTATGCTTAACACTAGAACCGCCGGCGGTTTACGGTTCAATTTTGACCCATTTGAATTATTGCGACGATCATTTTTATTAATGATTTTAAATAATTATTAAAGGTGATCGAAAGTGTTGGTGGGACAAAATTAGGATGGCGGCGGTTCTAATGTTAAGTAACATGACCACAAAGAAGATCGTTCAAAAAATAACAAAAAAAGCAACAAGCACTTTGTATTTGCACTACAAACGTATACCACATACATATTCATACAAGATTCTTACACAACACGATGAGTAGAACCAACGGTAAATTTGGACGATTGTATGGATACTGCCGACTGCATTGCACTAATGTTTTTGCAAGCTTAAAGGTTCAAAGAAAATAAAAAAACATAGGTTCACTGAAGCGAGATTTTTTTTGTTCACTGTTTAGAATAGCCTGTATAAAATATTGTGTGTTCACTATATTGGATTGTTCACTATACCGATGTTCACTATATCCAGCGTCCATTGTATTTCCTATTTAAAAATAGGAAAAGTAAGAAGCTTTGGAGTTATTTTGAAAACAAATATTACATAGGAAACATCTGGAATATACTGAGTTGAACTGTCACAATAGTTCATGCATGCTTTTTACACATTGAAGCTCATAACTCTTGAATTCGGCACAGTTCCTGTTCGCAAGCAATCGAAAGACTCTAGCCTTCCAGAAATCTGCTTTTAATATTTTTTGCAGCAAGAACCCTTAATTTCGCTTGAGAACACAGGCTAGGACAGAAGCCGTTGGGGAAGAATCTGAAAAGCTTAAAGTACCAATCTCCTATAGATGTTAATGATGTCATTCTGGTGAAGTGCGCCATACAATCTTATTAATATATAAATTTCAATGTGACGCTCTTACCTGTCAATCTTACGATTAGATAAACACAAAAACTAATGCACACAATAAAGTAAAACTTCGTATTCCAGTTCATTAACATCCTGTGCCTATTATTGGCCGATTTTGAAATTAATTTATTCGCAATATTATTTAAATGAATGCAAGAATCTAACAAATGCCACTTTCTTGCGAAATGTCACTTATTCAAACTACAAATACTTAGAATCCACACTTGTGGATTGTATATATTGATAGACTGCAAACCTTGGGGTGCGTTCGCACTGTTTTTGATTCTTCGAACAAAATAACAATGTATGTATTGTAAGTAACACTATATTTTTTAGACACGGGCGAAGCCGGGCGGGACAGCTAGTCTATACAATGCCATTCATTACTATCCCGCACTCAAAAAATTGAGTGCAGCAATATCAAAGCCACTAACTTACCTACCGACAATTCTTTAAAAATGGCAATATTACTTTATGGCTGGACTTGAATATTATGAACGACGGTTAGAGAACGGATTACGTTTGTGTTAGCGGCGAATTGATGCATTGCGAACTTTCTTTGGTACAGCTATTATTATTTTATTTATTTATATTATTCGCATGATTGCATTTACAATATCGTATAAACTAATACAAGTTTCAATTTGTAGAACGATAATTCTTAGCTACTACAAATCAACATTTTAATAATAATTAGCTTATCAAATTATTTTAAAAACATATATTGTAGTTGGATTCCAAATTTGCATTTCATTTATAATAATAATTTCATTATATATATTTATATTTAATATTTATAACATTCATTTAGATTTATATTCTGCTTTGGTTAAAACTACTGTTAAACAAACAATCAAATAAATACGCGATAGATCGACCGTTAAAGCCGTTAATATTTTCCTAGTTTATTTACAACAACCAAAGTTCCCAATTCGCCTCATATTGCGTTGTGGAGGAGGCACGAGAAGCGAAATGGTGTTGCTTGTTGCGATATATGATGAGGATGTGAGGAAACGTTAACAGGGTGAGAGCGACGAGAAAGACGAAATCCGGTCAAAGCCTGTATACATATCTATTAATATTATTGTATGTTATGTTGAGTTTTCTCCTGCTATTATAGTCGCAAATAAAATATACTCATACCTTACAGCCATAGGTTAGGTTAGATAAGGGAAGTATAGTAGGGTCGTTTGTAGTAATCAATGCAATTTCACCCAGAGGCCATAAAGGTTCATTTTGAATACTCTAGTTGTGCATGTCTAGAAACATGCATTTAATAAAACCATTTCGATTTTCTAATAAATCTCTTTAGGTCTGTAAGCGGTTTCTTAGCCATGTCATCCAGGCAATCGAAGAACCGTGCTCCCATACGAGATAGGCGCCATTCTTGAAGAGCCGAGCAGTGGCATAGAAGGTGTACTTCTGTATTTCATTTATCCATTCATGCAGCTTCTACAGAAGTCATTTGTAAGGAGTCCGGTTATAACAGTGACGAGTACATGGATTTGGCTTCTTCTCATAGAAAGTAGGGACTTTGTTCTTTTTTGGCCGACTGCGGAGCACAGGTTGCGCGTAATGGCACAATCGCTAGCGTTATGCCATCGGTCTTCGGCTAACTTAGTGGTGATGCATTATATTATCCTGCTAAGTTAATATAAGGTGATAAAATAATTGAATCATTTTGAAGTTGTAACATCATTTTATTCGAACTATGAAAATATAAAAACTGTTTTTTTTCACAAAATGGCGGCTCAGTTCAATTTCTCTTCAGATGTCTCTGACGCGAGGCTCAAAAGTGCTGTATTTGTCGGTCTTTCTCTATTTATCTTTCTACCTATAAATTACTTTCTATTTCTGACACATGCATGCGAAGGATAAACCTATAAAATCATAAAAAAAAGTCTAAAATTAAAAATTTTGTACGCTCTTAAATAATATGTTCAAATTTTATACTGTTTTTTCGACATTTTTCACCCTCAAAAAGTAGTTTATTTAAATGAAATCTTTAAAACTTCCGGTAATGATATAGAGAAAAGCTTCACAAAATTTCAGCCAAATCGATTAATAACTTTTTAAGTTACAGCACGAGCAGTTTTTGAAAATACGGTTTCGAGATAATTTAAAGTTTCACTGTACCATATGCGCTCAACTATATGTGCGATAACTCTGTAAATATTTAATATTTTAATTTTTCCTCGGGTCAATATACTCTCAATACAGTATATTTTCGAAATATAAAAAAAAATGATTTTTTTAAATTTCTAAATGGATTGCCCCTTAAATATTCTCTTTAATTTGTGTGGTACCCAAAAAGGAAGTTTTAAAACAAAAGAAAGTGTTTTGAGGTGATCCAACGTAATCTACGGAAGTTATTGCAGGATTTGTCCGGGCAAACAATCTTATGAATATCATTGCTCTTGGTTTTGAATCGTCATCAGCAGAAGTAGACATAAGTCAATAATTTTGGTTAAACCAGTTGATCAAAACTTCTAAATAACTCGAATTTAAGGGTAGTGAGCACGTCTCTTTTGGATGTTATTTGAAATTTTTGTAACCACCCAACAAAGTTTTTTTTTCCCAATATGGGTGATTCGACCCCATTGATTTATCCAGTACCTACCATTTTTATTTTTATTTTTTTTTTTTTGAAAATGCAGAATGTAGAAATTTAGAAGTCCTTGTGTTGCTATTTCGGGATTACCAGTTAAATTGGTTAGAAAATTAATACCGATACCAGAGACTGTCAGATCTGGCAATATCGTAAGGTCTACCAATGAAAAATGTTTCTCAAATGTCGTACAACCGTGTGAACTGGCAATTTTAGTCTGAGAACGCTGTCAGAAAAAGCATTGTCAGACCATTGTCAGGCGGTCGTATGAAAGTGAAATTGTCAGGCATCTACCAATCGTCTGAACACCCTTTCGAGACAGCCCGTTGTCAGATGTTTCGGATATTGACAGACTCCTTTGAAATTGTCATATGTGCGAAACTTATGACATCTGACAATGTGTTAATTTTGGTAGCGCAGGGAGTTTGTCATTCTCATCACCTTACAATATTGTCAGATCTGACAACTGTCTAAACATAGCTTTATGGTTTCTTGCCAACTAGGTAGGGCTAATAAGATGAATGTGATGGCATAAGATATGTAACATAGGGTATAATAACTGAAAGAGAATGAAAAGCACCCTATATTCTTGTTTATGGCGTATATTCTGATCTGAAGGTATACCTACCCTGATATGGAACAGGTTCCATGTGGGAGTAAGCTAGACTGTATCTGGTTTTCTGATAGTTCTACGTTATGTAAACGGGTGATACTTTTTTGTGAATACGGTTTTAAAAAGATAGGTATCTATTTACGTACACAAATGGTTTTTTGTATAATAAACGTCTTCCTGTTATCTTTTCAACCACCTTGTGAAGAATAATTAATTATTATATTAATATGAAATCATATTGTTCATGTTGGTATACAAACGAGTTTATTTAATTTGTATATAAATCTCATGCTTAACGTAAGCAAAACATCTAGTTTATAACGCGGACTTAACAAGTCAGCGAAAATGGGAATATTCAGCGAAGCCTAACGTTCTCACTCACTTTCGTTTTTTTTTTTATGATGTCAGAAATTGTGTATTCATATCAATAAAACCCACCAGACATTATGACTGGGAGCTTAAAAACAAAGCAGCAACGATTCTCAGGATCGGTTGATGACTTTTAGTTTGTTTCTCGCTTCGAACCTCAAGTGCATTTTTCTTTACTCTGCGTATCTCACCGTGTGCTGGTTTTTCGAATCGAATAGATAACCTACACAAATAAAATGTAGATGGGGTAGGGTGGGGCAGATTCGACATATTTTCTGTAGATTCCCTATAACTTTTTATAAAATGAATATTATATATGTTTAGGTTTTTATTTAATTTGAAGCTTTGATAATCGTACTAAAGAAATACGTAAGTCATAAAGACCTTACTCAATCCTAATTGTTTATAAAAAATAGTTTTAAAAACTACTTCAAAAAGTCGAAAGTGCCCCATGGGTGGGGTACATTCGTCTTTCTAGTGGGGCACTTTCGACACGAATTCAAATGACACAAAAGGAAGAGTAAACTTATAGCGAACTATTTTATTTATTTAAATAAATCAATCTTATGTTTACAAAACATAAAAAAATCCATGAAATACTTCAGAAATTAATGTTAAAATTAAGCTAAAAATCACATTCAGTTTTCATACGAATACAGTACAGTCTCGCTAGTCCGGACACATAAAGTTTCGGCTGTGCCTGGAATAGCAAAATATCCGGACTATAGAGAAAAAATAAAACGCTTTATCTAAAAACATCTTTTCAGCTTTTTCGCGTAACCTATTTAGAAGGACATTCATTTGAGGTGCATTATTTTGTTCAGCCAAATAATTTCATTGCTCATTGTTCGAAATTTTCGCAACTTCTTTATTTACATCTTTATCTTCTTCACTGTTTTCTTTATCATATTTATCGGCATTTAGGTGGATTTGTAAAGTGGACTGAATAATGTCTTGTCTTGTGTCTTCAACTGAGGCAACTGAGAAGGCTCGCCATGAGATACAACAGAGCATGAAAAATCAACAAATTCATATGTACATAATATGTACATCAACTTGCAATGAGTAAAATCGCAACGGTACAATCAATGTCTAGAATCAAGAGGCGACTACAAGCGATACAACTAGTAGGGGAACTTCCATAATTGTATGAACATACATACATATTCATGTACTTATGTATTTACATATTTCCATAGAACAGAGTCAAATTATATACGCATTTTAAAACTCTGTCCGGACTGTAGAGGTAAAATTTTGAAAGTGTCCGAAATATAGAAGTGTCCGGACTACTGAAGTGTCCGGGCTAGCGAGTGTCCGGACTAGCGAGTGTCCGGACTAGCGAGTGAAATAAGATCACAAAGTAAAATAAAGAAAAAGGCATTGAAATTTTTAAGTTAAAAGAAGCCATTAAGGTAGTAGACCACAGTGACGGTTCAAAAAATCGATTATTTTTCCATTTTTCAGAACCTTAAAAATATAGCCTAAAATTTTCAGGCCGGAATTTTTAAAATTTTCAAAGTTATAGCCAGAAGAAGAGAGTGCGCCATAGTGTGTATGAAAGTGTGTTGACGCGCCAGCGGCAGCTGCTCTGACCATTCCCTCTTTTATTGTCCTTCAGTCCTTTATTATTGTAGGATACACCGGTATTCTAGGATACCCTAGCCGCTGAAAATGATAACTTTGAGGAAACGGAAGGATTGCTCTATGCACCAGGCATAGCTGATTAATGTTAGTATTGTCAAAACTTTGAATGCGTTTTTCTCTAAACCATGTTTTTGAAATTTCGGGGAAGCACTTGCTGAAAACTATTTGAATATCTGTTATTGGCAATCCGACTTAATCGTCTTCAATAATAATTTGTATAGTGTGGATATTGCCGGTAATTTCAGCTTTGCTAATCATGGATGCAGCACAGGCTCTGTATCGAAACACTTAGTATGAGGAGCTTGTTCATCTTTGTAGTTATTTCGGTCAGTAATTCTGATCTTAGGTCCTAAGTTTATTTTTGTAGTTAATTCAAAAATATAAACATCGTGCCCCTAGACTGATACTGCCACGTAAAATATATTTTAGATAGGATACTATTACTCCAAGAAAGCTAGCATGTCCTTGGTGGATGCGTTTTTTTGTATTTCTGAGGTCTTAGAAAGCCGTTTTTCACAGAGAATAATATGTTCAGCCGTCTCGTACCTTTTCTAAACTTAGTCGATACTCGGTGTCGTTAGACAGGCCCAATTTGTAAAGGTGATATCGTAGATGGCAATGACTGATATAAAGCCTATTAAATACGTTATAAACTTATTTTTGAAAATAAGAACTTTCCATTGATGGGCGGGCGTATGGCTTAACTAAATGTTTCGCTTGTCTGAGCATTGAGTCTGTTAATCTGGTAGATGGCCTTCAGACAAACCAAGAAGTTGTATTAACATTTTAAATGTATCTATTTATGTATATTTTTTTAAGAAATAAATAATCTATTCACTTCTACTGAACTAAATAGCCCATATGTCATAAAAGATCTATAGTATAGGCACGTTGGTTAAGTAACTACGCTCCGTGCTGGAGTTTAGATATCAAGTCTGGTCACCATACTTACTGTTCATGTTATGTTGCGCGTAGAGAGTCTGACTAGAAAAAGTACGTTGGCTTATAGTAGATCGATATTAAATTCTACATTCGTGTTTAAATATTTAATTGGAGAAACAAATTCGCCATATTATGTTGTCATAGTTAAATTTAAATAATCCAATTTGCCAAATCGAAATTATAATTTGATAACATCAGTAAATTATGTAAATAATGAACTATTGAATGAACTATGATATAACTGTGCAAACAGCTTAATACGTATTCACGAAAATGATGTTCATTTCAATAAGGTTATTATTATTATTAAGGTTATATAAGAGGTTATAGTTCAAATGGCATTCATACCTTTGCAAAAGGTGTTCCTAGAGATACAAGTTTAAAGCATAGTTGAATTATAGCATTGGCTTTCAAAGCGTTATTCTTTATTAATTAATTGTGGCGGTCTTATGGGCAAAGGGTCAGGGTGTGATGGCAGACCCTTCCCTAAATATTGTGACCTGCAAATGTGACTCTCAATAAAGCCATTCGTCGGCTAAATGTGTAAAGCTGCTAAGCCCACTTTGACAAATTTCACAAATTGCGATTTTATGTCACCTTTTTAATGAAAAAAGACTTCATGTTAGTCTAATTGAACTTGGACTTATATACAGGGTGGTCCGGCTTGGGATACAAATCAGGGCTGAAAAATGGCCTGTTGAAAGTTGAAATAATTGTATCGAAATTGTGCTAGTTGATTTTTTCAAAAAAACAATAAAACAAAAATAGGACCTTTTTCATAATAAAAAAAAAAATCTCAAATTGTTAATAATCTTTAAAAATGGTAAACAGCAAACGAAAACTAAAAATATCTTTATTCAAGATAATCACAAAAAAAAAAAACCAAGAAAAACATACGTATACGAATAAATCCTCTTTTTTTTATCCGAAGCAAGGCGAGCACGGGTCAGCAAGTTAATAATAAAACTAGCCCTGGTGGCATGTCAATCGATTCAGTCGGTGCAAACGAATAATAATCTTTTAAATTTAAAATCAAAACTTTGAAAATGAACACCTATTTTTTGCTCCTCAAAGTGTACTGCTCTTTGTAGGAGCCGAGTTAGCAACATAAAGAAGCTATACGTATGCCTTAAAATTCACTGGCTACATCTGAATTATCTTAAGCTTAACTTTCTCGAAGAACATGTTTTAAATAAGTCCAAGAAGGGACCAAATATTGCAAGATTTCGAAGATATCTGTCAATTCTTTTGTCTCTGCCGATGGGTACGTGAATACGACTAAATATACTTCTTTACTTAGTTACATGCATATACGTTAGCATAGAACTAATAGTGAATATAATTTTTAGTTTTTAGATAGAGATACATAAGGGAACATGAAATCGTCTCACGTGCATAAGGCAAGTAAAAAAGAGAAGTAATTATTCTAGATTTGCTAGCATCTGATAACTCTGATTACTATAACATAAGCAAACATAAGATGATTTAAATCTGTGCTAAGTGACAAAAATGTGGGTGTATCCATATGCATTTCAGGTACATATATTTTTAAATGTTCTTTCTATCTTTTAATTTGTTTCATAAATCAGTCCATTCTTGAAGTCGTAGTATTTTTTGCTTGGTCTACATTAGTTCAGACAGGACAATGGCCTTTCACGTTTTAAATAAGAACTATCGATGAAGAGAAATGAAAGGGAAATTTTAAAAATGAGAGCTAGGCAAATATTGTCGGTTGCTTTTTTTTTGAATAGAAATGTACACAATCCAACAAGTTATTTTTGCATTTCTATGGTCAATAGCATTTTAAATTATTCAAGGTCACAAACCGGTGTAAAGACGCATAAAATAAATAAATAATCCTGATCATATCAATTATTATATAATTCTAGGAATGAAAGACAGAATTAATGAATTTCAAATACATACTTAAAAAAATAAAACTAAACCAAATTAAAATACGATATTTAATTAGAAATGCAAGAGGATGGTCTTAAAGTTCCTAGTGTGGTTTAAGGCAAAACACAATATCATTCTATTTCTTCTGGCGGTCATTATTAACAAAAATATTCTAGTAGTGTGCTGTGTGCTTTGAAAATATTATTAAACAAAGTAAAAATTCCTTTGCATGACCTACACAGCAAACGGCTGAACGGATTTTGATAAGGAGCAGGTGAGAAACCAAGAAACTCAATAATAAGACTTTGAGTCCAAAAAAGTAAACTTCTCCTTCGTCTATTTTATTGACTTGTGTGAGCTATTATCCTATCCTAGTGGAACTACAATGCTCGAGACCCAATTCAGCAACTTGCGGTAAAAAAAACTCGTTTAACATCTATGTGTAGCGCTCACTCTCGGCGTTCTCAAAAAAAATAAGGTCCAATCACTGTTTCACTGCAATGGGTCTTCGTGCATTATATGTGGATTCTCCGTACCCCAGAAACACAAATTTTGTTTATTCACAAAACCTCTTAAGTGGAAATGGGCTTCGTCGCTCAATATGATTTTGGATAGGAAATCATACTCTCGTTGCACCAGGTAAAAGAGCATGGGAGTAAGCTAACTTGACGGGTCAGCAGGCAACAATTGGTGAAAGGTTTGCACTTTCTAAGGAAACGCTTTCATTTCTTTCATAAACACTCAACGTCTGCTGATGCCAAATTATGTGCATCAATATATCCCGTCTATGTTTGTGGACTCTCTTGGACGTCCTTGGCCACAGCAGTGATATTCTCGGTCGAATGAGCCTTCTTGCGACATGTCTAGTGGACCCAGTTTGCACGAGACACTCAGCCAAATGCTTAATTGTTCGCGCCCAAGGTGCAGGACGACGAAATTCACGCTGCGTTAAAACAACAGACCGGAAAACGGTTAAATAAGCAGTAACAATAATTCCGCGTTTTCCAGGTGTGTTTCACTCAACGTGATTGCTTTAACACTAGAAGATTGCTTTAACACTAGAATCGCCGGCGGGACAAATTTGACCCACTTGAATTATTGCGAAGATCATCCGTTTAATGTACGAAGTCATCATAAAAATACATAGTAAAATGCTTTTTATTGTTTTTGTAATGATTTTAAATCATATTCTGTATTGTTTGATTAACTAAAAAACGTCACAATATTAATTAATATTTTTTCTGCAAAGTACTGAAGACAAAATCCATGCACTAGTTATCATTATTATTATGTATTTTTTTTTATTTGAAATGCAAGTTAGTTGTAATTACTTTTTAATAATTTATTTATAGAAGATTTATTATTATTTATGAACTCTGATTTGTTTTTGTCTCTGTTGCCAAACCTGGCAGCACTTAGATTAAGAAAAATACAACGAAAGAAAATGGCAGGCTATCCGTCATTTTGAAAGAAACTACGAGTTTAGCCGGCCATTTTCACCGCGTGGATTATCACAATCTTTACAACCTCCAAAGATTCCAGATATTTATTATAGCTTAATCCTAAGTCCAGAAAAAACCAATTGTAAGTAATAAATTTATATCATATATATATGAATGTATTATAACAAATGTAATAACGTATATAAATATTAGGAATACAAGTTTTTCTACGTACAAACGAAACGGAAGCTCAATTCATTTATTGAACAACAGGACAGCTGTAATAAATCTTTTATTCAATTGCCTTCTGCAATTTTTTCTTAATTGATCACCGCCATCGGCTCAACGCCCTCCGCACCGATTCCATCACCGCCAGCAACAAGATTATCATCGCCATCGACAGCAACGAATCCCGCATCGATTACATCTCCGCCAGCACCGAGATCATCACCGCCATCGGCTCAACGCCCTCCGCACCGATTCCATCACCGCCAGCAACAAGATTATCATCGCCATCGACAGCAACGAATCCCGCATCGATTTCATCTCCGCCAGCACCGAGATCATCACCGCCATCGGCTCAACGCCCTCCGCACCGATTCCATCACCGCCAGCAACGAGATTATCATCGCCATCGACAGCAACGAATCCCACACCGATCTCATCTCCGCCAGCATCGAGATCATCATCGCAAACCATCCGTCCTCCAAGGAACATAAGGTAAGTTCAAGTAGAAACCTAGAACATTATTATTTATTACTTCTCTACCTCTGCGTACCAAATTAACTAAGTTCAATAAAATGCTCGCCGGCTTGGGTGAACACTTTAATTGCCAATCCTGCACTAACGTCGATAACGACGAAATGGTACAGTGCGATACCTGTAATGACTGGCATCATTTCGATTGCGTAGGCGTAACTGCCGACATCGAAAACAAAGACTGGAGCTGTGCTAAGTGCAAAACACTGAACAAAGAAAAAAACAACCAACAACTAAACAGCGAATCAAATGCACCAAACACCAACCCTCCCCTACCTCCCCAAGACCAGTGCACCCCTGTACCATGTGCCCCGATGGGAAAAAACACGTCCAATGGACCAGTGAACCAGGCTAGCGCCACTAAATCGCGCAAATCTTCGTTTTTAAAAGAACGTGCGCTTATACTAGAACAATTAGAAGAAGAAAAACTCATGAAAGAGCAGAGAGATAGGGAATATATAGAGAAAAAATATGCAATGTTACGCCAACTAGGAGCCGAAACATCTGACAGCGAAAATGGTGACAATCCACCCGGCGAACAGAACGAAAAGATCTGTAAAGGCAGTCGCGACCGTGTTTCGACTCCAGTATCGCGCAACTTTAGTACTCACCCGATAGTAGAACCCCATCCTGTGGCGAAACCAACCAACGTCACGGTTTCTCTAAAGAACACCATGTATCTTCCAAATACATCTGCCTCTTTCACTAAAGCCGCGTTTAATACAATATCAACTGCCACGTGCAATACTACAATGCCTACTACAAGTGCGTCCTCCTACGCAAATAACATCCCGAGCCCGTCTGCTTCTTGTGGTTTTCCAACAAACTCACCAAATCCATCTGCCTTTTTCAATAATGCTACCCTTTACAATACATCAGCACCCAACTACTTTACACCTGCGATATCTGCGGAACAGTTTATTCCTAGCAAGCAGCAAATGGCAGCGCGCCAAGTAATGGTCAAAGAGCAACTCACCGTTAGTGGTCATCCAGAAGATTGGCCACTTTTTATCAGTTGGTACAACAGTACAACATTTTCGTGTGGGTACACAAATTCGGACAATCTTCGTCGCTTGCAGAGCTGCCTTAAAGGTGATGCACTTGAAAGTGTGAAGTACAGATTGTTTATTCCGGAACAGGTACCTGGTGTCATAAACACGCTTACCCGACTATATGGGCGCTCGGATGTTATCGTAGACAATCTAATAGAGAAGATGCGTAGTGAGCCACCACCACGTGAAGATAAATTGCAATCTATAATAAAATTTTCACTAGCCGTGGAAAACATATGTGGAGTAATGGAGGCTACAGGTTTGCGAAAACATTTAGCTGACCCGAGCTTGTCGATAAACTTCCACCAGGCCTTCGTTTGGATTGGGGATGCTACTCTAGGAGTGTTAATGACATCGATCTGTCGGTTTATAATTCTTGGTTAGCAGATAAGGCATATTCTGCTTCTATGGTTACGCCACTTAACAATGCTAGAACCTTTAATAGAACAGGAAGGAGTTCTACTGTTAGAGTAGCACTAAACGTGCATCAAAATTCAGCAAGTTCAACGGAGAAAAAATTTAGTGTGCCAGCAGGACTGTAGAACGGTAGATCAGTGTGAAAAATTTGCAAAATTGAACCTGAAAGAAAGATGGGATATTGTCAAACGGTATACTATTTGTAGAACCTGTCTACGAGCACATGGACGCAATCGATGTTACATGGATAAAGCATGTGGCGTCAATGGTTGCACCTACAAACACCACAGAATGCTTCACAATTTTGCAAATGGTCATCATGTCAATACTACCCTAAACCAAGAAACGAATAACTTTCATAAAACAAATGAAACAAGCATTCTATTTAAAATATTACCTGTCACTTTACATAATAAAAATAAAAAAGTTAACACTTATGCCTTTCTCGACGAGGGCTCTTCGATATCGCTCATAGATGAACAACTCGCGACTGAATTAGACGCTGAAGGAGAACTTCAACCATTGTGCCTGAGGTGGACGGCGAACACACATCGCACAGAAAATTCATCGCAAAAAATTAAAATTGAAATTTCAGCTCCCGCAGCCGAAAAAAGGCATACATTAAACCTTCGCACAGTCAAGAACCTCAACCTTCCAAACCAATCAATCAATGTGGAAGAACTATACGATCAATATCCCTACCTAAAGGGTATTCCGTTAGAGCCCTATAACGAAGCGAAACCACGCTTACTAATCGGATTAGACCAATGGCAGCTTTGTGTACCGTTGCGATCAAAAGAAGGAAGAGAGGATCAACCAGTAGTCTCTAAAACCAGATTGGGTTGGAGTATTTACGGACCAGTTACCCGTGAGCGTAACACGTATGACGAACAACAAGGTTTTGCTACATTCCACATATGCGACTGTCAGAAAGCTGAAGACAAAGATTTGAGTGCACTCTTTAAGGAATTCATCGCAATAGAATCAACTGGGATGAACACTCTTAAAGCTATACGCTCATGCGACGACGAGGAGACGATATCAATACTTGAAAACAGCATATCAAGGGAAGGAAAACACTTTGTCGTTCCGTTACTGTGGAAATACGTAAACAAACAGATGCCTGAAAGTCGTTCGATGGCTGAGCGCCGATTGATTTGCCTGGAAAAGAGAATGCGTAAGGATGTGGAACTTCTTAACAGACTGCATGCGCAAATAGAAGAGTACGTTAAAAAACAATACGCCAGAAAATTAACGAAGAAGGAGCTGCAAGAAGATATTTCCCCTGTGTGGTACCTTCCGGTTTTTCCAGTCATAAATCACAATAAACCTGGTAAGGTTAGAATGGTGTGGGATGCTGCTGCCTGCGTAAACAATATCTCACTGAACTCGATGCTTTTTTCCGGCCCGGACATTGTTCCCTCTCTTTGCTCAGTGCTCTTTCGCTTCAGAGAGCGTAGAATCGCAATCACAGAGGCGAAAAGTTAGAGATGGGTACCTAGCAAAGAAAATGTGGCTGACGAGGCCACAAAGTGGAACTACAAGAGCAATTTCCATTCGAAAAGCCGTTGGTATCGCGGTCCACAGTTTTTGTACGAACCTAAAGAGCAGTGGCCAGGAGAAGTCGTGCAGTTAGAGACGGTAATGGAAGAAATTAAAAGTGTACATTTACACCATGTCAATGGGACAAATTGTGTCATAGACTTATCAAAATTCAACACCTGGACTAGACTCATGCGAACCATGGCCCAAGTATTCTTGTTTATTCATAGGGCCTCAAAGAAGGAGGAATTGGGAATATCGGCAAAGCACTTACCCTCAACTAGCTTAGCAATCGCGGAAAATTATCTTATAAGGGTGTGCCAGAATGAAGTGTTTCCTGAAGAAATAGCAGCCTTAAAAGAGAATAAAAACAGTACCGGCCCACAAAAACTAACACTAAATAAATCAAGTCCATTGTATAAACTGTCCCCATACCTGGATGAAAATGGTCTGTTGCGAATGAAGGGCCGCATAGATGCAGTGCCGGGAGTGCCGTTGTCTACAAAACGTCCATTGATTTTACCAAGGCAACACAAAATAACTAACCTGATCATCTTCGACTGTCACCAACGATTTTGTCACCAAAACAACGAGACTGTCGTAAACGAACTCCGTCAAAAGTTCCATATACCAAAACTCAAGATTTTATTAAAAAGCATAGTCAAAGACTGTCAACTCTGCAAAAACAACCGATGTGTTCCCGAGCCACCCTTGATGGGTGACCTACCATCTGCGAGACTCCAACCTTTTACAAGACCATTTTCCTTCATTAGAATAGACTATTTCGGACCACTTTATGTAACAGTCGGAAGACATTCAGAGAAGCGATGGGGAGTGCTTATAACCTGCCTCACTGTTCGGGCAGTGCACATCGAAATCGCCTTTAAGCTTTCTACAGATTCGTGCATAATGGCCATCAAACGCTTTATTGCACGAAGGGGTTGGCCACTAGAAATCTTCAGCGATAATGGCACTAATTTTCGAGGTGCGAGTGTAGAGCTAAAGGAAGCAGTAAACAAAATCGAGGTGGAAAGATTGGCTTCAACATTTGTCCGACCAAATCTAAAGTGGAACTTTAACCCACCTGCATCGCCACATATGGGGGGGAGCTGGGAGAGGTTGGTTCGCTCCGTAAAGGTAACATTGAGTCATATATCTACACAAACCCATCTGATGAGCTTTTAGGTACAATGATGTCTGAGGTAGAGAAAATAATAAATACACGACCCCTTACTTATGTTCCGTTAAATGGTGACGAGGAAGAAGCGTTGACCCCCAACCACTTCTTGTTGGGAACCTCGAACGGTGACAAACTTTCATGAGAAATCAACGATGATGCAGTCATACTTCGAAAGAATTGGCTAACCAGCGAGCAGTTTGCTAATCGATTCTGGCGAAGATGGGTAAACGAATATCTACCTGATCTTACCAGACGAACAAAGTGGTTTTCAACATCAAAACGCATAAACGAAGGCGATCTGGTAATTATTGTGGACCCGGCTAGTCCACGAAACACCTGGCCAAAGGGCCTAGTCCAGAAAAAACCAATTGTAAGTAATAAATTTATATCATATATATATGAATGTATTATAACAAATGTAATAACGTATATAAATATTAGGAATAAAAGTTTTTCTACGTACAAACGAAACGGAAGCTCAATTCATTTATTGAACAACAGGACAGCTGTAATAGTCTCGATTCTCGGGGTGTTCCGGAACTGCAATAGGAACACCTACAAACTCGTCTTTCTATTTCTAAATACTTTTTGCCCGATTCCTCTCCCAATGGTTTTTAAAATAGAAAGAACCAGTTTCTATTGCTTTATTATAGTGCTTAACATTAGGACTCTTTTATTAGCCTTAGATTGATAAATATTCAAAGAATTGGCTTTTTTAGTAGATATATACAAGTACATTTGTACAATTTTTCTTGCAGTCTTCACGCACACTCGTATTTCACTGCGAGCTTTATTGACTGTACCGACACGATAGTAGTATTTTTTAGATATCAAATATTCATGTAATAGTAGCGAAGTGAAAACGTTTTCACATATGTAATATTTTTCCCCTTGATATAATTTTCGATACATTTTTTCTTCAGCCGGATGCTCATCTTGAGGTTCTTTGTTATCTCTTCCCACGTAAGGGAATGCATTTACCACAGAATTTTTATCTTTATCTACTGCCATCCAAAATGTTTGTCAGTGTTTATTTAGTCTAAAGTTCAAAAACTGAGTGAATCGACAACGGCACTCAGAAGGAAAAATTTGTTCATCGATCATAATGTACGGTCCGGGTATAATACCAACATTCGTGGAATAATAAAACCAAAAATTGTGTAAGGGCTTACTTTTACATAAATAAGTAAATTTTCTTGATGCCAACTATAAATATATTAGACTGTATTAGATACATTAGAATATTAGGTACAATAACTAAAACTTATAGTCATATCACGGTTATTTATAGTAAAACTATTCTTGTATTGATTGGGAGAAATCGAATGTAATAATAATTAATACTAGTATACCAGTGCGGGGAATCTCGCATGTAGAGACCCTATACCCGTTGGCATTAGTAATAAAGTTTTTTCGTAATAACTTTACTCATATGCTCTTTTTCAAAATTGTTTATACTGATGAACAAAGTTCAGTTTATTAGCTTTCGATCAGTGTTAGAATCATTGAAATCGGTGTAATAATAAACTCTAAGGGGGAATCACAAGCTCTTGCGCTAGCGACAGATAGATAGATTCTCTTCATTTTATTATGGTGGGACAAAAATGACCCAGCGGCGGTTCTAGGTAAATCAATATTTTTTTCAAAATCTATGATAATTACAAAGATGAAAGTGTTAAAAATGATTAAAATATACCAATTGAGTAAAAGTCAGGAAGTTTAATGATTCTAAATTAAAAACAAACGAAGTTTGAGGTGATTGAAAGTGTCGGTGGGACAAAAATGGGACGGCTGCGGTTCTAGTGTTAACAAAAATAAATAGCGCTTATTTGAATGCGGACTTGTCATACGCGGCAGACTTAGGCAAGAAGTCTTGAGTGAGCGTCTTATGGCAATCCGTGTCAAGGTATAATTCGCCAACATCAGCCTAATATGCGATCACGCCCACACAGAAGAAAAAGACGACGCTATCAAAGATAGTTTGACCGAGCTCCTCGACAAAACATACGATCAATACCCTAAACATGACGTTAAAAGCGTATTGCGCAATTTTAACTCCAAGATAGGAAAAAAAGACATCTTTGGTAGGTCGGTTGGTAAGCACAGCTTACACGACACCACAAGCAAAACTATTAATCCAAAAAAATAATTTTTCCGATTACCAAAGCTCCAAACATTTGTTAATCCAGTGAATTTAAAAAAAATGCCTTGTAGACCCACTAGAAAATTTAATTATGTAAGCAATTTTGCCATAAGAAGCCACTGTGCAGCACTGCAAACTTCAAATTTTCTCCAAATATTCAATTCGATGACGTGACATTCTCAAACGTTCCATGTATAAAAATTCTTCAGCAGATAGCTTGAAAATATTTCTGCTGCTCTAATTATGCCTGAAAACATATAAATACCTTTTATAGCTGATTACTTTTGCCTTTTTCATGTCAAAAAAATCCATTGCCTGCTTATAAAGAAAGCACCCCGGCAGATAACAGCGAAACACTAGAGTTGGCTTAGAAAAAGTATTAAAACGTAGTATGTAACACAGAGCTTAAAAATAAAACTTAACCAATCACCAATACAAACCACTAACTAATCAGAGTATACAAATATTATTGCATATTTTTTGGAGGTGTTAACTTGCTTGTTTGGAATGAAAAAATAATTTCTTGTATGCATGCATACGACCATCAACGAAGTAGTATGTGTTCAAATATGGTTAATAATTTGTTAGATGTCTGCATGTAGCTCACATCCATGACAGAAGAGTGGTTTAATACGCCCACGCATACAAGTTTCAAGATGGTCTGGCTGTAATATTCGCTGATATGAACTTTTCAGAACACACAATTGAATACCTCTCAGCTGAGATGCTGTATTTGGCACAAATCACCAATGTTTTGTGGCAAAACCCACAGTAAAAGCAGGCGTGGGTGACTTTGGGAGCATTTTTATTTGAATTTAATACACTGACTACAGACTAGACGCTAGCTATGGCGACCAATCCAATATTGTGAAAAAACAAAATTTTATACAGACTATTTTGAAGAGTGAACAAAACAATAATTGCTCAGAATATTTCAGCATGTGTTTTCAAGTACCTATACAAATACATACATATATAGGTACTATTACATGGAATATGTCTTATTACAAATTAATTCTAGTAAAATATTATTTGAACACTTTACTTTCGATGTATTCTATGTAAAACTTTTACATTCGTTTTTATTAAACGATCTCGTTCCCGGTTACGATAAGCGTCTACTGCATTTATTAATTTAATTGTTGATACGGACAACTGTACATGTCATGGTAGTCTTTCATAAATTGATTTATAGAACATTTTTGGAAATAAATATGTATTGTAATACATGTAATACAACAAAAAAAGCCGCACATGGTAATTTTTAACAAAATGGAAGAAACCTAATAAATTTGTAGTCACTTTGAATTTTTAATGTTTAACATTTAAGTTGACAAATTCCCCAATACATTTCGCAGCCTAATTAAAAAAAAAAGTAAGGATCGTGAAGATCAGACTCCAAAATACCAGATATTACCCAAGTACCGTCAATACACATAAATTAAAAAAAGAGCAAAAATTCGAAAAGCAAATTTCTTTTATCATGTTTTTATTACACTAAGAAATCTTTTTAGATAATTTTAGACTTTTATAATACTAAAAAATTAATTCTCGTATTTCGTAGCACCACCTTTCGCCCTAACAACGTCATGAACGCTGTTTGGCATGGAGGCATAGAGATTACCGAGGTAATTGTTATCAATTTCATTGAACCACACTTCTTCAATGATGCTCTTTAGATGCTGCATGGTTTCTGGTTTTTATCTTGGATCTTCTTTCCCATAAGAGCCCAGACGTTTTCGATGAGGTTGAGATCTGGACTGTTTCCCGGCCAAATTAGGGATTCTATTCCTAATTCTTCTTTCAAAGTTTTAATCTGTTGTCCAAGCCTCTACAATTAATTTTTAATCAATCTCTAAGCGAAGGTGATTTTCTTAATTGTTGGAAAAGTTTATTCATAACTCCTATACATAAAGCAGGTTCTAAGCAATGTATAGAAAATTATAGACCTATAGCCAAACTACAAGTTATACCGAAAGTATTCGATTCACTTGTTAAAAACAAATCTATGAAACTCTTGAAAGCAGTACCTATGAAACTCTTGAAGGCAGTATGTCCATCTTTCAGCATAGATTTGTCAGTGGTAAATCAACTGCAACCAATCTAACAATATTTACTAATTTCTGTGTCAATAGTGTGGAGAGAGGATATCAAGTAGACGCCGTGTATACTGACTTCTCCAAAGCATTTGACAAAGTCAACCACACAGTATTGTTGAAGAAATTAAGAGCTACCGGTATGCATTCAAGTTTGCTTAGCTGGATAAAAAGTTATCTAACAAATCGTATCCAGTATGTCAAAATTGGTTCCAATATATCTGATAAAATTTTCAATCACTCTGGAGTGCCCCAAGGCAGCCATCTGGGCCCACGCGTATTTCTTTTATTTATAAATGATTTGCCGCCAAAAATCCAACATTCATCATGTCTCATTTATGCTGATGATTTAAAAATATATAAATCAATTAAAACATTGACCGACTGCATCGAACTTCAAAAAGTTTTGGACAGTTTTTTAAACTGGTGCTCTCTAAACCGTCTTCATCTGAATATAAATAAATGCTGTGTCCTATCGTTTTCGAGATCCCTCTGTCCAGTTCTCTTTGAATATACTATTTCGAGCACTACGCTTCAAAGAGTATACAGCTATAAAGACTTAGGCGTCATATTCGATTCAAATCTAAATTTCAGGATGCACATAGATTATGTAATCTCTAGGGGTAATAGTTTGCTTGGTTTTTGTTCAGGAATTCTAAGGATTTCCGATGTCCGTACACACTGAAATCGCTTTTTATTACCATTTTGCGTCCCATCCTTGAATACTGCTGCATAGTCTGGTCCCCATTTTACAAAAATGCTTCGAACCGTATCGAAAGAATACAGAAAAGGCTTACGAAATATTCACTTCGGAAGCTAAATTGGACATTGCCTCTACCACCTTATGAAACACGATGCAATCTTATATCACTCAAACGAAACGAAGAAGAATCTATTTTCTTGTCTCATATTCGCGATATGTTGTAATTGGACAAATTAGTTGTGCTCCCTTATCATCTTTGTTTAAGCTTTATTCACCAGCTCGATCCTTAAGACCGAGGGCTTTTTACTTCTTTTCAATACCTGTTCACTCAACAAACTATGGCTGTAATGAGCCAGTCACTAAAGCCTGTTATTACCTTAATAAATATGCCGATATAATTGATCTAAATTGTCCTAAAGAAGTATTAAAAAATATTATCATGAACGGAATTGTGTATGATTGAAGGCATTTATACTTATGTACATATATGTATTTATATCTATATTATACTAGGAACGTTAGCTCTAAGAAAGTAAATTATAATTGTTCTTATAGACTATAAATAAATAAATAAAATAACAAATCTAAAAATTAAAATAATAAGATTTTTAAAACACCCAAAAATATGAAAAAAAAACCTCGAATTACTCACAGATTTTGCTCGGTGGTAAGGTGCTGAATCATCTTGGAAAATTGGTTTTGATGTTTCTGCTGTTATCATAACCATAACATAAGGAGAATGTTTTACAGTGTAAGCTATGCATTCGTCGCTGTAGCATCCCCCTTTTCTACAACGCACTATCTGCTTACCATCCGGTGCGATTAGGTTAAACCTGGACTCATCAGAGAACACCACATTTTACCAATCCCTTTCCTTAGCCCAGCTAAGGCGTGTTTTCTTTATTTTAGTGGTCAGTAATGGCTTTTTCGTTGGTCTCCTTGCTAGCAAACCCATATCGTTGAGATGATTCTGGATGGTTTTGACGCTAACTTCAGCCCCAGAAGCTTCTCGCAGGTCAGCTCTTAGCTTAGTCTCTTGAGTTGCCGGTCCTTCCGATCCAGAACAGTGGTACATCTCTTGAATCCTGTGCCAATTCTTCTGTCCAGATTGTGATCCCGATATTTGTTACAGGATCTTCTTACAGAACTCTCATTTCATCCAATTTGTCGAGCAATTACACGAAATGACTGATTCTGATTGGATAAAGCAACGATAACTGCCTTGTTTTCTTTACTCAATTGTACCCTTTTAGACATCACGATATTAACTTTTCACTTTTATTTAAGAAATACAACTGCACCCACTGTTCAATACTGCCAGAATGAATTCCGATACATTCCAGAATGTGCATTACCTAACCCAATATAATTTGGGGAATCTCTTAAAAGTAATTAGGGCAATAAAAAATTGAAAACCCCTGTGCGGCTTTTTTTTGTTGCGCGGGGTGTACAATGTTTCGGTAAAAATGAATATGTTGTTATCTACATAAAGTATTTGTGAAGCACTCGACAATTCATATTCAGTTTTATTTCATGCGCTATTTAATTTTACAAACAAGGTGGTGCTAAAATCATCCTCTATGGTCTATGACATGTAACACCCATTCGGTCCACTAAAGGCCACTTCGATGAAGCTTGTTCCATTTTAAGGTGAACTTTTTTTTTATTTCAATATAGAGTATATTATGCTATATAAGCTACTTATTTTATTTAATTTCCCATAAAACTTAATATTAAAAAAATATTTATGAATATTAAAGAAACAAAGAAAAACAATTCAATCTAATGAAAATTAAGCTTCTTTGCACTTTACATGATGTTGTGAAGTTTGGTTTTATTACTATTATCCCAAGAGACACATGTTGTTTTCCCAACTTTTGATTTTCAAACTTATAGCTTAAAAAGGAGTCAGCCGAACCTTTTCTAGCCACTTCGTCAGCTTTTTCGTTTCCATCAATACCCTCACGTCCGGGCACCCACCAGAGTTTGACTTTGTTGCGAGGTCTTGCAGAGTATTGAAGCAGTTCAGGACTGTAGCTGCTTGACTATCCGTGAGTAAATGGATGACGGCACCTTTTATTCCATTTGGCTTTCATTTTATCACATGTAAACAATTCCTGGTCAAATTTTTTACATGTGATAAAATGAATCCAAACAAATTAAAAATATATTTTGTCAAATAAAATAAAGCGAAGTTGTGAACGCAGAAATTTATTTAAGACGAAATAATTACAAACAAATTTATTTTTTTGGCATTCGGTTGATTTAAGTTGATACATATTAGGGTATAAACAGAACAAATGAAAATTAACAGTAGAGCTCGCATGTATATATTATATATGTAATTTGATTTCGTAAGAATAAGACAAGCGACAGGTTACCGCAAGTACTTTGCTCCGAAATTTCAGAGCAGAATGAATATCAACTCAGATTTGTTTTGTCGATTATTCCAATCATTTAATCATGTCGATTATGGAATCCGCCGGATCAGATCCGACGGAAATTATCCTCAATTTTAAGTTTTTCATATTATTGCAAACGCCGGTCAGAAAGTGAACGGATGTCGGTAAGGAAGTGACAAAAAGTAAGCATTATTGAAACCGCAACCGATTCGCACTCCATACAAAGTCTAACGTTTTCAGAACGCATCAAACTAGCTGCGGATTACAGCAATAGCGGTTGGTTTTTTTTTATTTTCGAAATGATACAAGTCAATAAAAAGTAAGTTTTAATATACTGTTCTGTTACTTGATGAGTCGGAAATGAATTTTAAGTTAAGGAAACAAAAGATGGCAAATTAGGTATAATTTTATTGTGTACTAGCGGATACCCGGCGTGCGTTGTTACGCTTTATTGCACAATGATTTTTTTCACTGTTCTAACGCCGATACAATGCTGCATGTCTTGATTATAATGAACGTGGTTATCAGCCAAAACTTCTTACACGAATAACATTGAAGCTGTTCTGCTTGCCTAGTTTTATACAGAAGTAACTGCACCGCCCGGCTTCACTCTTGTACTAAAACAGTCGCGTTACTTATTGGAGGACGATGTAGTTAAACTCCTGCACCTGAAAGACTGCGTGGAAGGTTTGCCTGGGACAAAGAGTTATGGTATACCAATAAAAACCATTGCCTCTAGCTCACAAGATTTAGATATGGCTATTGAAAGTAAAATAAATTTGCTAGCGGAAACATTTAAAGACAAAAGCAGTCCGTCCATAGGCTTAGAGAATTATCATTACTATATCACTATCACCTAATAAACCAGAGGAACCGCCGAGAAAACAACTAAAGCCATTACAACTACTTGAAAGGCAGATAAATGTGCAAGAAAAAACTATGCAAAAATATTCGAATCAATTGTTAGAGAACAATCCAGGGAAACAAATGCAATCCCTCAGTCACAGCTTGAAGAAATGAAAAGGCACAATGAACGCATGGAACGGTAGAAAAAAATAAATTGAAGAGATATGGTTCATCTTCAGTTAACGAAAGTTAATAGGACTCTTGAAGACCAGTTATTTAACCTTTATTAATTTTTTTTTATTACTTTTGTTAATTGCCACGAAGGCTCTTATTTATTGTTACTTTGTTAAAGGTTTATAAATAAATAGAACTAAATAAATCGAATCCATTTTGTATTTTTTTTTTTGGTTTTTTTATTTTTTTTTTTTTGTACTAGCGGATACCCGGCGTGCGTTGCTACGCTTTATTTCACAGTAGTTTTTTCCACTGTTTTTATGCCGATACAATGCTGCATGCGTTGATTATAATGAGCGTGATTATCAGTCGAAACTTTTTATACACGAATAACAATGAAGCTGTTCTGCTTGCCTAGTTTTATATAGAAATAGCTGTCCCGCCCAGCTTCGCCTGTATACTAAAACATTCGTGTTACTTACTAAGCAAAAAACACTGCTCTAGTAATGTGGCTCTGGGTTGAAATAAGAACCGCCAAATCCGACAAACCTTGTTGAAACACACGAAATGCTCATCGTGAGAATAAACAACAGCATAATTTTTCTACTATTATTTGGCTGTACCACATGTAATGTACGATTTAGTAGCAAACATTTAAAAGCTAATAACACTTTTTTATTAATTTATCTTTTATCAAATTATAAGTGGCTTGCATCTATATGTACAATGCTCTTCCGACGTCAGACGTCGAGTATTATTTTTTCTAAGAAATCCTAAATATTCAACGCAATGATACATACATATGTATCTTTAAAGTATTTTATGGCCTTTTGCTTTATATCGGAAGACTATCTGGTAGCTAAATGACTTCAGACTGACTGGAACATCAGGACAGTACCGTGTATGGGGAAGAATGTCCAATCCCAAATATAAGAGTTTCTATACCGTTACACGTGAGGTGTGGGGTTGAGCATTGCCATGTAATACATAGTATCGTACCAATCAATTGCATGTAGGTACTAATTATGTATGACATTTATCGTTTCTCGTGGTTAATCCAATGTAAAGTCAACCGTTGAGTTCAGAATTGTCAAATACACACAATCGCAAAACAACTATTTCAACATTGTATGTATTCGAAACACAGAAAACGCACATACATATGTACATACGTAAAGTACATATTAACAGCCGCCACCAAAGGGGTACCCGCCTGTGCAATCGATCACTGATCTGTACACACCACCACCACGGAGAAATAGACGGTAATAAGAAGGGTTGTCGTGAAAGAGAGGTAGAAGAGAAGCAAAGTTATTTCCGAATTTGAAACAGGGTGTTCTTTTTAAAATCCGAAATAATGAATTTGTAATACATTATTGTTAAAAAATATTGGTATACATTTTTGCGTTTCGATACTCGTTTTTACCTTCTGTTATATTAGCTTTTTTTTTAAATGACCAAATCAAGTGTTCCCGAATATTTTAAACACTTGAAAACGTGTTTTTTTCGAAATGCCCTTCGTAGAGACTCTTCAATCCTTCGAAATTTGTTTATGTAATAAGTGTAGTTTGGTAAAACAGTGGAACAACTTCCGCTCATCTAAAAAATGGAAAAGGACAATAAAGGTTTAGTATGCACACATGTAGTTACAATGTTTTGTAATTTTGCTTAAATCTCACAATTTTTCGGTACGCTAAAATATTTTGCACTTGAATTTTAGTTTTCCTACCGCCAAGCACTTATAAAAATTATTACGCATTGTTTAATTTATACTTTTAAAAACGAACTTCAATTTTTTCTTTTCAATAAATAAATGCTCGAGATCAATTTTCGTGAATCTCGATTCCAACCTACTTGAACTTACACCAAAACATTTTAGAAGTAGAAATAGTAAAATGCTTGGTTATTTTTTATAAAAAAATTTTACAAAGCATAAAAACTTGAAAAATATCTTCTGTTGAAAAGGTTGAGACATAAAAACTAAATATGTATAGAGCTTATGTGAATTTAATGAAATTGAAACTCAGCACATCAAAATGCTACCAATCTACAGAAATATTATCAGAAACTCCATACAAAGTTTAGAAAATAAAAAGAAAGTGTATTTAAAATTATATATTTTATTTTTCTTTTCTTATTTATTTCCTTTGTTTTAATTTTATGTACAAAATGTCAAATGACCCACGAATGCAAATGCAGAAAAACAAATCAATCTCGTTTCATTTCCATTCAGCACGAAAGATCTGAAATCTGCGAGCGAAATCTGAAGAGCCCAATAGAAAACGACATTAGTTAATTCGACCGTCATAAACATTTTCTCAATAAAAAACATCTACATACTTTACATTTTCCTAGTCAATATCAATATCTAACTAATTCCGCAACTGTGCATTTTCATTCATCATAATAGGAAATCCCGAAAAAAAACGCCATTTTATTTTTTTATACCTGACCATAAAACCTTTTACTTATTTCCTGCCTGCATGTACTGACAAGTGTCATCCTTTACTTTCCGTTTTGATGTCTTTCGCTCGCCTGATAAGAATTGAAAGAAATACGCCCTTAAAGTACGTGTATAAAAAATGTAAACAAAACCCACCCCAATGTGACTGCACAAGTAGTGTGACAAGATTTTTCTTAAATTTAATTGCTGAAATGTGTTGAATACAGCACTAAATATTAGTTTTAGAGATGTTATCGCAATGTACGAACGTTAATTTTCATATTTAACATTGAAATACTTATTCTAGAAACCCATATCTATTCCTATTTGATCAAAAACAATTGGCAAAAATCAAAAATGAAACCAATCTCATGAAAGCAAATTCGGGCACACAGATTCTCTCGATGACAGCGTGGAGTGACTACCACACTGATGTTCGAAGAAATACGCCACTGAAAAAGCATTATGAGAATACCACACGTAATCCATCGTACGCAGGTAGCCGCGTGTGGTGGTGCTGCTGAAAAGTATTGCCGACTCTTTTCATTATATGCAATCCCAGGTAAGGGTTGAAATCAATCCTTCTGAGCTGCTTTTACTTATTGGGCGATTTTTTTCACGCTTTTCTTTGTACTAGTAGCAGTTGCATGTGGTGAAAGAGTGTCCCTACTCATTATTAGATACTAGCTGTTGCCTGCCCGGCGTTGCCCGTGCTAAAAATCAGTCGCGTCATTTGATTGTAGTATGATAGAAAGGAAGTAGTAGGAATCGATATTATTTAAATTAAGATTCTAAAGAATTCTGAAGCCAATACATTATTATCTGAACTAAGTGGTTGTTCTCTATAATAGATGAAACGATTGCATAAAAAATTTATGGAAATGTAATATTCCTGTGTACAAACATGTCTACACACATATGTACATAATATGTATTTTATGAGCATCAAATAATGGTACTTTCTGGTTTCTTGTCTCTAATAGTTGTACTTAATGTTTATATTTAAAGTACAATAGCATTATGTAAACGCCGAAGATATTAGGCTTTGTTGTAAGCATTGATCGTGGAGTAACTGGTGAGGTTTGTCTGAAATCACCAACTAATAAGACTTAACATCGTCTGCCTACCCCTACTACAATATAATATGTATTTGTGAATTGAAATAAAAGGAAAAACTTTATTCTAAGGTATCCACCGACTTAACCTTAAGGTAACCAAATACCGCTGTAAAGTGAATAAAAAAAAAGAAAGTAAAAAAAATCGTGCATTTCCCCATTTCTGTAGATCTAGATCCGCACGCTGATGAAGCAGAAACACAACTAACTAAAGTCGGTAGCAAAATCATCCCTCCTCTACTTTGTGTCACAATCCGAAAAAGGAGCATTAATTATTAACACGAACAACCCTCTCTCAACAGAATGACGATCAATGGCAATGGTTTACCCCTCATTCAATGCGCGTATGGGTAGAAAGAAAATTAAAGAATAAGCGATAGCGATGGATTTGCGGCGAAGAGAAGAGCATAACATCTACAAAAACAACCCTCTCCCAACAGAATGACGATCAATGGCAATGGTTTACCCATCATTCAATGCGCGTATGGGTAGAAAGAGAATTAAAGAATAAGCGATAGCGATGGATTTGTGGCGAAGAGAAGAGCATAACATCTACAAAAACAACCCTCTCCCAACAGAGTGACGATCAATGACAATGGTGTACCCAAAAATAATGACCAAGTAATAAAAGCGGACATTGGAATAACTCGAATTATGGAATCAAGGAATTGTGTTTTGTTTAAAAAGTAGCCTAATCTCTAATCCAGAAAGTAGACTATCTATTCCCGAAAGTTTCATTCAAGTCTGTTAAACCGTTAAGGTGTTATAGAGCAACAAACATCCAAACATCCAAACATCCAAACATCCAAACATCCAAACATCCAAACTTTCACATTTATATATTAGTAGGATAGGAAGGGATAGGATAGGATAGGATAGGATAATCTGGTTTCGGAGTCTATAACATACATACAAACAATGTTTCATTTTTATAAATAGAGATACACATACACTGATTTGAATAAATTGACATTTGAAAATTTAAAATTTTGACAACGGATAAAGTAGTTGATCCGTCGGATTCTATAATAGCTCTGGGGAGAAATGCGAATCCAATGCGGATCGGATGTAGGTACTCCCAGGGAGAACGATCCGCCGGATTCTATAAACGGCTTGAATATAAACTCTTTGAAGTGAGAAACTACACAATATCTAAAAAAAAGTTAAATTTGAATAATTTTTTTAAAATAAAAAAAAAAAAACCTTAAAAAAATTGAATCAAAAACAATTTAGGTAAGGTAAAGGTATCGAGTTGATTTTTGTTTGCGCATACATATGTCCTTGATTTGCCGAATAAAGATTGCAGTTATTTTGATTCATTCACACTATTTTTTATTATTTCATACTAGCTGTTGCCTGCCCGGCGTTGCCCGTGCTAAAAATCAGTCGCGTCATTTGATTGTAGTATGATAGAAAGGAAGTAGTAGGAAGCGATATTATATAAATTAAGATTCTAAAGAATTCTGAAGCCAATACATTATTATCTGACTTTAGTTAGTTGTGTTTCTGCTTCATCAGCGTGCGGATCTAGATCTACAGAAAGGGGGAAATGCACGATTTTTTTTACTTTCTTTTTTTTTCACTTTACAGCGGTATTTGGTTACCTTAATTCAATTCACAAATACATATATTGTAGTATGGGTAGGCAGGCGATGTTGAGTCTTAAAATTAGTAAATAGTTGGTGATTTCAGACAAACCTCACCAGTTACTCCACGATCAATGCTTACAACAAAGCCTAATATCTTTGGCGTTTACATATTGCTATTGTACTTTAAATAAGAACATTAAGTACAACTATTAGAGACAAGAAACCAGAAAGTACCATTATTTGATGCTCATAAAATACATATTATGTACATATGTGTGTAGACGTGTTTGTACACAGGTATATTACATTGTTCCCTATAGATGAAACGATTGCATAAAAAATTGATGGAAATGTAATATACCTGTGTACAAACACGTCTACACACATATGTACATAATATGTATTTTATGAGCATCAAATAATGGTACTTTCTGGTTTCTTGTCTCTAATAGTTGTACTTAATGTTCATATTTAAAGTACAATAGCAATAGCCGTGTTTTATTATCCCCGTGATCTGATCCGGATCAGATCAGAATAATAAAACAAACCAGATCAAAGTTCTGTGTTGTGGTGATTGTACGAGCTAAGTTAATTTTGACATTTAGTGCGAAGTTGCCATGCGAATGAATATTTTCTTTTAAATGAAAATTGAATGCGCTTGTTTTATTTTTTAGGAGGAAATTGTTAATTTTGATTAACAGAACCGAATGAGAATAATATTTTGCAGCTATAATTTTAGTTTCACATCGCTTAGATATCATTATGAGCAGAAAAATTAATTTATTCGAACAAAATAACATTAATGATATTTGGATTGCCAATAATATTTTTATATTCTAATCTGGCAACATTTACCGTTGGCAATTGTCGATAATACAGCAACATTCACAAACGAAAGTGTATCATAGTGAGAAATAGTCGAACTAATTTTTGGATCACGAAAATTGATCTTGACAAGAAGCAAGATCTCGGATTGTTGTTGTAATGCACACAAACTTATTTGTTGATCTGATCCGGATCAGATCACGGGGATAATAAAACACGGCTAATATGTAAACGCCAAAGATATTAGGCTTTGTTGTAAGCATTGATCGTGGAGTAACTGGTGAGGTTTGTCTGAAATCACCAACTATTTACTAATTTTTAGACTCAACATCGCCTGCCTACCCCAACTACAATATATGTATTTGTGAATTGAATTAAGGTAACCAAATACCGCTGTAAAGTGAAAAAAAAAGAAAGTAAAAAAAATCGTGCATTTCCCCATTTCTGTAGATCTAGATCCGCACGCTGATGAAGCAGAAACACAACTAACTAAAGTCGGTAGGAAATATCAGCAAAATCATCCCTTCTCTACTTTGAGTCACAATCCCAAAAAGGAGCATTAATTATTAACACGAACAACCCTCTCTCAACAGAATGACGATCAATGGCAATGGTTTACCCCTCATTCAATGCGCGTATGGGTAGAAAGAAATTTAAAGAATAAGCGATAGCGATGGATTTGTGGCGAAGAGAAGAGCATAACATCTACAGAAACAACCCTCTCCCAACAGAATGACGATCAATGGCAATGGTTTACCCATTATTCAATGCGCGTATGGATAGAAAGAAAATAAAGAATAAGCGATAGCGATGGATTTGTGGCGAAGAGAAGAGCATAACATCTACAGAAACAACCCTCCCCCAACAGAATGACGATCAATGGCAATGGTTTACCCATCATTCAATGCGCGTATGGATAGAAAGAAAATTAAAGAATAAGCGATAGCTATGGATTTGTGGCGAAGAGAAGAGCATAACATCTACAAAAACAACCCTCTCCCAACAGAGTGACGATCAATGACAATAGTGTACCCAAAAATAATGACCAAATAATAAAAGCGGAAATTGGAATAACTCGAATTATGGAATCAAGGAATTGTATGTTTTGTTTAAAAAGTAGCCTAATCTCTAATCCAGGAAGTAGACTATCTATTCACGAAATTTTCATTCAAGTCTGTTAAACCGTTAAGGTGTTATAGAGCAACAAACATCCAAACATCCAAACATCCAAACATCCAAACATCCAAACTGTCACATTTATATATTAGTAGGATGTAATAATTCAAAAATTTAATATAATTAAAAGTTGACAGTAAAAGAATAAAAAGCTTAAAAATAAACTATCACAGTACCTACATACATTATATGTACATAATAGTCAAGTTAAATTGTGCATGATACTCATATCATCAATGTCTGCATTTTATATTTTAATTGTGGGTTTGTTCACTGTGATTTATTTTGACACTACCCCACCTAAAATCCTTGAAAGTACCAGTTGTCGTAGGTGGCAATTGGCACTCCCAGCCCGTAACTTAATTTCAAACTGACAGCGATTAGAATCCAAATAACAGATAATCGTGAACACTATTGAAAAATCCATAGATTAACAATTCTTCCAATTCAAAATAAATTACTATCGGATGTTTGCGTCTTGATACATCTTCGCGGACTAAGTTACAAATTCGTATATGCAACTCTATACGACAGCTGCAAGTATTGATTGCTACTTAGCTAGGGAGTGGGAGAAAAATATTTAAGAATGCATAATTTACATAGCGGAATTTGTAGGAATAGGTCAAACGAGACCATAGAATCTCTCTGTTATGCAACTCAGTTAGCTGATTTTCTTGTCATCGGCGCTGATGATTTCGCCTTACCACAAAATCGACTTTAGATCTTTAGGTACTAATATAATATCGGAAGATATACAGAGGCAAGTACCACGCAATTTACAATACAGAGATATGACATGATATGAATATCTTTCAACTGAAATATTCTTAAAAAAATTTAAATATGTATTTACTTTACAATGGCCTTTTTTTGAAAGGAAACAATTCAAGAAAAAAAAAAAATAAAATTAAAACTTTTTAAAATAAAAATTAATTATATAACAGTCAATATAGCATATGAATAAATTAATAAATAAATGTAGAGTAATACAACAAATAAATAAATAAATATATAAAAAAATAAATAAATAAATAGATACCTAAAAAATAAATAAATATATACCTACAAAATAAATAAATAGATATACACAAAAAAAAAACATATTGCGTCGGCAGTCCTATACAGAACCAAGCCTAGCTTCTCGCAACCATTTGTGTGTGCGTGTTATTTTTTCCACGAAATTAAAGGGACCTACAGTTTTTTGCCGACTCCAAACGGCGAGTTGAGAAGCTTCTCATGACAAATGTGACTCTTTGATTGCTTGTCAGACATTCGAAAGAGGTGGTACCGTGAAAAACTTGTAGGTGTTTTTGCTGGGATTGAACCCGGGCAGCATGCGTAGTAGTCCAACGCACTAACCACCTTGGCCACGGCGGCAAATAAATATATACTTAAATTAATAGAAATAAATACTTTAATTATAATAAATAAATAAATAAATAGAAAGATACAAAATAAATAAATAAATATCTACCTTAACTAATAGAAATAAATTCTTAAATTTTTAAATTAAATTTTTTTTAATTTTTAAATTTTTAAATAAATAAATACATATGTAGATACAAAATAAATAAATAACGAGCCGAAAGCCCTCGCAGCTAGAGCTCTCTTGATTTTAGATGTTTTTATTTTGTAATTTACTTACACATAAATAAAGTTATAATAATAATAATAATAAATAAATAAATATCTTCTTAAATTAATAGAAAAATAATCCGGTCAAGTGCAAGTTATACTTGCGCAATAAGTGTTCCGTACTATGTATCAGTTATTTTAACTACATACATATGTATATATACACTTGTATATCTGCAGACACAAGTAAGTACATATGTACCTACATACATAGTTTTATGGTGCACAGCACATTTCAATACAAACATATTGAGCACAATTTGCGAAAAATAAATTCAAATTTGTACCTACGTAAATGTATACCAACACAAAAGTTGAACAAATTACCTACATATGCATGTATGTATGTACATATGTATCGGATGTCCTTTCTCATCTGCTCAGAAGAATAGTTATACACACACACAAAGTAAAAGAAAAAAAACAAATAAAGCATGTATATACATACATACATATATACCTACATATGTACATATCTACATATATGTATTTACAAGAAATGTACGCTTGTGCATCAGATTTAATTTTTCCTCTCGTTATTCGTTCAATTACATTAACTCCGTAGAATTTATTATCCCCGTGATCTGATCCGGATCAGATCAGAATAATAAAACAAACCAGATCAAAGTTCTGTATTGTGGTGATTGTACAAGCTAAGTTCATTTTGACATTTAGTACGAAGTTGCCATGCGAATGAATATTTTCTTTTAAATGAAAATTGAATGCACTTGTTTTATTTTTTAGGAGGAAATTGTTAATTTTGATTAACAGATACCGAATGAGAATAATATTTTGCAGCTATAATTTCAGTTTCACATCGCTTAAATATCATTATGAGCAGAAAAATTAATTTATTCGAACAAAATAACATTAATGATATTTGGATTGCCAATAATATTTTTATATTTTAATCTGGCAACATTTACCCTTGGCAATTGTCGATAATACAGCAACATTCACAAACGAAAGTGTACCATAGTGAGAAATAGTCGAACTAATTTTTAGATCACGAAAATTGAGCTTGACAAGAAGCAAGATCTCGGATTGTTGTTGTAATGCACACAAACTTATTTGTTGATCTGATCCGGATCAGATCACGGGGATAATAAAACACGGCTATTATAATAGAAACTATCAAGCTTCCTTTATGTGTTATATTATGTATTATTGGTTTAAGTCTTAGGTCAATAGTTATCCGGTAGAAATATGCCACGAAAATTCGCTGCGGGTATAACACTTTTGCCATCAATTATTCAATTTTTACTCTCGTATCTACTTTTAGGCGTTGTGATATTTTTCTGGATATGTAAACAGTAGGGTAGTGGAAATTAAAAAATTAATTTAAAAAAAAAACGGTTAAAGTAGGGCAGTCGTAATAATTATGGTTCCATCTACACTTTATTCTCAATGTTTGTGATCTTATTCAGATTTTTCTGAGCGATATTTTCGGAGAAAAAGCTCGGGACAGCAAGTTGTAATTGTAACGTTTTGTGAAAAATTGTTAAGAAACTACCCCTCCAAAGTCGAAATTCAACTTTTTAAGTTCTGGTCTGTATTTAGGCCACTAATTGCTACAAATTTCAATAGTCTAGGTTAAGTAGTCTCTGAGAAAAAGGCTTGTGACAGACAGACAGACAGACACCGAACTGATTCCATTAGTGTTCCGTTTTGGTACGGACGGAACACTAATAATAAAGCATATGAAGAAATAAACATAAAAATTAATTAACAAATAAATAAATTAAAAATATATATCGGAAGATTACGGGTTTTCTACAGTAATTTCTGCTGGGAGGTGGAGGTGGCGTTGGCTCTTTTATTTTCATAGTAGAATTGTGTTTGCCTCCCTTTCTTTAAAAAGTTAGTAGGTCCCTTTTTACATTTATATGTCACCAATACTTTCAGTAAGTGTCCCAATAAACCTAATGATGCTTTACGTATTCCCAAAGCATATTCTTTTTCAGAAGTCGGATACGTTAGTCAACCATATATTAAAAAATGTAATTAGCTTTCGTTGAAACTGAATTAAATACGTTTTTAATTTTCTTATACTATCATCCAAAATAGATTTGCGAAGTTAATTTATGAAATAAAATATGCCCAACATTTACTTCTTTACTACACGTAGAATAAGCGACTGTTGTTATGTGGCTTTTGCTGTAATTGGAAAAGACGAAGATTCAAAAATAAGATTAAAAGATCAGATCAATATGCACAAGCTTACCTGTGCAAGAAATGTCACATGTAGATACCCTAAAACCGTTTACGGTTTTCGAATGAAATGGCTACCTTTACCTTATGTTTGGTCGGCACATAATCTTAGACCATAAATCGTGATGCGGGTTGCAGATACGAGCAAGTGCTAACAAATTGTATGCATTATATGTATTTATAAAGTGAAAGTGCAATTTTGTATTTTGCATTATACTACATACAAGATGTAAGTATCTTTAATTGTATGCATCAAATGGGCTCTCATCACGTTAGACAGTCGACATCGCTTTCGATATCTTTATCGATAGCTATGCTTCACGTAAGCATAAAACTCATTTCTCGTTCAAATAATATGGACTGATCGACTAAGTGTGTTTTACTTCGCATAACAAGAAAATCTTTCAAATACCACCAGCTCGGCGATAGCAATTCCACGACAGCTATAAGCTATTTCGCTATCGTTTTGATGTATTTTTGGGATGTTTTCATTGTTTCGTCAGTCATTACCACAAGCAGTGGCACAGCGAGATAGAAGAAAATAAAGAGCGAGAATCAAGCTAAAAATAGGACCAGAATGAGAAACCAAAAATGAGAGCATAAAATGACAAAAGTTTCCAGCAGGAAAAGGTAATCTATTGGAATCGAACAGGGAATCGATCGCTTGTATACAATATTGATTCCAGAATGCATTATACTTAACACAGACTATGTCCTAGGAAAATAATCGATTACCTGAAAGTGTTTTAAGAATGCATTATAGAATTCATTCATTTTAATGTATTATATTATTTATGCATTTATAATTAGTTAGCTATATAATGCATTTCTCCGACTCCGAAGGTATTTAGCTTTAAATGAAAAATACAGTGTTGCGTTTTAAAATATTTTATTAGAAAAAACTCCAGGATAAAATTAAAAAGTAATTTAAACACAAAAAAAATTATTATTATTAATAAAATAAAGACAAAACTTCACTTGCCCAAATATTTTTTTTTTTTTTGCTAATTGTTTTCGCCAATCCGTTTTGAACACATTTCTAACTTTTTCACTCCTCGCTGTCACGCGTTGCAACACAAAATTAGTTTTTCATGCGTTTTTAAATATAAAGCGCAAGATTTGTAGGCGCGACATGAAGACGCCGACATACAACTGCAAGCGAAAAATCGTTAAATTCCAAAACACTACATTACATTTTCTGCAGATGTGGGAATCTACGTGGTAAACAATGTGCTTTGTTGTTATATGATATCAACACGTCGATTCTTTTGGACTGCATTATATTTTTCATCTAAAATAATTAATTATATATTCGATTCTCCAAGTAATACATTCCGTACCTACCTGCTGGGTTAGGTATTTGCTGGGATTGAACCCAGCCAGCATTGCGTAGTAGTGCCACGGCGCTCACTTATAATTTAAGTTAGGTATTTGATTTTATTCTTAACAGGATTACACTTAATAATGTACTGCGTGACGTCGTCCATCGCACATAAATAATATTAAGTATTTTGTTATTAATAATAATAATAATCATAATAATAATATAATAATAATAATGCTTGCAATGATACAAAATTACAATTCAGTAAGTAGATTTCAAAAATATGTGTATTATGTTTTTAAATCTGAAATAGTTAGGTGCATTCTAATGTCAGAAGGACAAGAAGCGAATGCACCATTATATTAAAGAGGCAAAAACATTTTTTGTTGAAGGTGACGTTAAGATAAAATGATACAAAATGAAGCATAACAATTTATTAATAGCAAATGAATATTGAATAAATGCAAAATACCTCAGTACGAACAAGTGATTATTACAATGTTGGATTAATCAAATTTTCTATCATGTGATGATCAAAAGAGAATAGCCAAGTACGAATTAGTCTTAAAAAGATTGACTCGTTTCGCTCGCATCTGAGCCTTGCTGGAAGTTTATTTAATAGACGGGGTGCAGTAACACTAAAGAATTAAGAATAAATTTCTTTATTGACTATAGGGACAGTAACGAAATTCAAGGAATTGACGCGCCAGTTATGACTGCCATACAGTCTAGCACCTGTATATCCTGATTTCTGGAAAAATATTTTGAGGACTTTATAAAAATAGAGGTGTCTTAGAGGAAGAATTTTCAGTTTACTAAATAACTCAAAACTTGGTGTCCTGCGATTTACCTTGCAAATAATTCGGATTGCATGCTTTTGTTTTAAAAGCAACGATTCAATTTTAACAAAATGTGTACTACCCCAACATGAGATACCATATTTGTTTGTTCAACGCTTGTATTAGTATTGTAACTGTGGCATAACTACTAACACCAACGCTAAATAAAGAGTCTGTTGATGTAAATGTTACCCTCTGCATGTACTTTAAAAAACTTTATTATGGGGACGAAAAAAATGTATAAATTTCGCTTAGAATTAAACTCGAAATCCGATCAAATTTAAAGGTGTCATCATTACGCACATTTGAACAGTGTTTTAAATTACAATATTTTGAGATTGATATGATATAAACTTGAATTTAACTGTGGCTACAATCGATTGTTCATAACAAAAAACAAAAAATTATAATAATAAAAATTCGTCTTCATATCAATAAACACGAACAAATAAAGAGTACTATGCGAAATGGAAGCGACGTGTTTGGCTGTAAAATCTAAATAAAATCCTAAGCATATCAGGACAAACTAGTTTAGCCTAGACCAAACTTGTTTATCCTAAGTGTGTTAGGCCAAACTAGTTTTGAATTCTGATTCAAGTAATCTATTGGGTAAAATTAAAAGGCAATCAATTATATAAGCAATATTTATTCAATAAAGTCTACCTAATTATAAAAAATAGTATTGAGGGGAATTTCGATTTTTTTTCAATAAAGGAGAGCTAGTGTAATGAACTTACTGCAGCTATCAGTTCATTTATTATTTCGCATATCAACAACTCGCATTTTGTTTCTTCATAGTTTTTATTTAGCAAACTTTCATTCAGGTTTGCAATTATTTCGCCATAAAGTATTCTGCATTCATTATTTCGCTTTATTTTATATAGTTAATGCAGAATATTCTATGACGAAATATGACGAAAACAAATAAACTGATAGCTGCCGAAAATTTCCCTCAATAATATTTTTTATAATTAAGTAGACTTTATTTGAATAGATATTGCTCATCTTATTGGATTAGTTTGGCCTAACACGGTTAGGATAAACTAGTTTGGCCTAGGTTAAACTAGTTTGTCCTGATATGCTTAGGATAAACTAGTTTGGCCTGAAATCGGGTTTGGACGGTAACATATTTAAATGCGACCAAGACTATACTCTGAACATCATCGTTTCATTTCATCTTGAGTCGTACTGTCCTTGTTTCTAATAAACCATGATGCTCAGTTTGATTATTATTATCCATGCGGTCCGAATTACCCGACTGGTCCATATTGTCCGTACTTACTCTATATGAGATTGACCGATATGAGGTCATTTCTGACAGGGGCTTACCTTGTTTAGGTATAACAATTACTTCTGCTATCTTTCAGTTATGTGACATATTTTAATCTTAAACAGGAATTAATTATACATATGTATATTAGTGAATGGCAATCCTTTCATAATTTGGGCAGTTATATGACCATAGCCTGGTGATTTCCTATTAGATAGTTTGTGTACGCAGGCAATAATATTTCTAGTAAAGTAAAGCTTGCATAGCATTATCGTCTAATTTGTCAGGAGGTTCCAGGTTTGCGTTAGCCACTACAGGTGGAAGAAGTTTGAAAACATTCGTCAGGTGTTCTGCAAAGAGTCGAACATTCCCTTTTGGGTCTCCAAACCATTTCCCATCAGATGTATCAGATCTGTAAAGTAATGAAGTACTTTGGGACTTAAGTACAACTTAAGTACAATTACCTTGTACTTATTTTTTTTAAGTACAAGTACAATTCCTTGGTACTTGTACTTAAAAATTTCAAATACCAGTACCGGGACTTGTACCTGTACTTGCAATTCCTTCAAAGTACTTGAAAATATGATCTTAAGTACTTAATTACTTAAAAATTGTACTTAAGTCTTTTTCAATTTTTTACTTTTAATTCCTCAATTCCTTTTTAAGTACTTTAATTCCTTTTAATTCCTTTTAAGTACTTTAATTCCTTTTGTATATTATATACATAATTTCTATAACTATTATTATAAAATTATACATTTTATATGAAAATATTGTGAAAATTCTAAAATGCATAAAATAATATAAATTATATTGACGATAATAGTTACACAGAGGGCTAGTAGCAGGGACTATCATCAAAATCATGGGAGAAAGGTTATTGCCGAAAATATGTGAAAAACTACCCCCCCCCCCCCCCCCCCTCATCTTCGAAACTATTTAACTCCAAAGATATGAAAAAAAGGTTTGCAGATGTTGAACGATAAATACAGCGATAGTCATAAGTTGTATAGTTTCTGATAAATTCACATCCACAAATTAAATTTTGCGACTGTAGTTGTAGTTGTACTAATTTATCAGAAATAAAGTTTTCTTCTTCTATTTTATCTATAAATCGAAAACTACTGGACCGATTTAAGCTATCACTTATCCTTTAGACTAAGAGAACAATCAGGTATTGTGGTATATGTGGGTAATGTGGTACAAGCGGTTTTCTCGAAAACTGAGCTCACTTTGATAATTCTTTTTACATCAGCAGTTAGCGGTTGCAGTAAGAGCCACATGCATTTTTAATTAAGTGAAAAACCGGCCAAGCTTTCAAAATGTTGTTCAAAATATGTTATCGTGTGCTTTCGACTTTTTTTGTTTGGTAAAACAAAAAGTGGTTGTGCGCAGTGAAAAATTCTGTTTGAAACCAGACGATCAATGGATGGAAATAGCAATAATTAATTTACATAGAATAACTGCGAGTTTTGTTTTAACAACTTAATTTTATATTTTTTATATATTTTTTTGTGAAAATATTCAATTTCGGCTAATGTGGTACACTAGTCACTTACAGTGGTGTAGTATACTACATTACCCGTCTTGAAACTTTTTAGCTAATATAAGTATATTTTTTTGTGATTTTGTTTCGCTATTAATTTACCAATAGTAATGCCTAAAAAAGGTAAAATTCAAGTGTGGGACCCAAACGATATGAAGAGAGCTGTTTGTACCGTGTATCACAATAGAACACAAAGTATACCACATTTGACTACCCATGTATACTACATTACCCATCCTCTTTTTAAGCAGTCACTTTTTGGACCATGTCACTTTTATACGAATGTTTTGTTTTTAAAATATATATAATATGGTAGGTAATACTTTATTTTATAAACATGCACATTTTCTTGGAAATCGACAGGATACTTTGCTCGATATGGTCATAAAGGTAACATGTATACTACAGTACCCGATTCTACTCAATTACAGGCTATCCAAAATTGATGGAAGCAGTTCTATCAAAACTGACAAGCTTGGCCAGCAAAAGCGGCCTGGGGCAGAACCCGACAAAAACGAAGCTTGAGATATTCACTAAGAAGCACAACATCCCTCAAGTCACCGCTCAAAAATTAAGTGGTAATCAGCTCAGCTTTCGGATTACGCCAAATATCTAGGTTGGGACCTTCTAGACAGAAAACTAAGCTGGAAATTGAATGCACTCGAACACGTAAAAAAATTAGGCTACCGCATTGTATTCGTGCAACAAAGCCTTAGGCTGTAAATGCGGAATGCGCTCTCAGATTATGCACTGGCTCTATAATTATATATACATATGTTTGTACAGAATTGTTGTCTGGTGGCCAGCACTGCTCAGCTACGTCAATATATCATACTTACGAAAATACAAATAACGGCGTCCATCTGCATTACTGGAGCTATATGAACCACTCCCACCGCGGCTCTTCAAACAATGTTGGACTTGCTTCTGTTGGACATTTACGGTACGGATATAACAGCGAAAACGACGACGATTCCTAACTTAATAGAATACTTTCAATTACGGTATTTTTGAACATATTTTCGGCAATAACCTTTCTCCCATGATTTTGATAGCCCCTGCTTCTAGCCCTCTGTGTAACTATTATCGTCAATATAATTTATATTATTTCATGCATTTTAGAATTTTCACAATATTTTCATATAAAATGTATAATTTTATAATAATAGTTATAGAAATTATGTATGTAATGTACAAAAGGAATTAAAGTACTTAAAAGGAATTAAAAGGAATTAAAGTACTAAAAAAGGAATTGAGGAATTGAAAGTAATTAAAAGTACTTAAAAAGAATTGAAAGGAATTGAAAAAGACTTAAGTACAATTTTTAAGTAATTAAGTACTTAAGATCATATTTTCAAGTACTTTGAAGGAATTGCAAGTACAAGTACAAGTCCCGGTACTGGTATTTGAAATTTTCAAGTACAAGTACCAAGGAATTGTACTTGTACTTAAAAAAAAATGAGTACAAGGTAATCGTACTTGTACTTGTTATTGGAATTTACCGGTCTGGATGTATTATAATATTAGTGCTTTATAATAATTTCTGCTGGATATTTTACAGTGGCTTGATTTTTTAATTTATAAATGTAATTGGAAAAAAAATTTAAATGAAATAATAAAAAAAATCGTCTAATCTAAAAAAAAAAAAATCAGTGGCTTGCCTCTTCTGTCGATACGTCGCGCCACGTTGGTGTACCAGTACCTTCTATTTCCGGCTGCCTTTTGTATGTCGGCTATGAATTATTCCACCTCAATGTCAATATGTAAATGCGAATTAAAATATTTTTTTGCATACACATGCAAAAATGTGAAGTCTACATCCCATGTACTCGCTATAATAAAATGCGTATGAAAATACTCACTGCATGCACATGAAAAAATGTGATGTCCACATGCCGTGTACTCGCTTTATTTTTGCGAGCTACATTAAATGCCGAAAAATTTAATAAACAAACTTCAAAATACTTCACATGACTTTTGGGACAGAATCAACATGAAAATATGTGAAGTTGACATGCCGTGTACTCACTATATTTTTGATTCGTCACATGTACTACATATACAATAAATGCGAGCATTGATTCATAATCTTTTCTGACGTCACGCATACATTTAAATATGGCTTTTGCATGTCGTGTACTCGTAGCTTAAGACACACAAATCTTTAAAAACATGTCACACATCTCAGTTACAGCTAAAAAAAAATAATAAAAACGCTTTTTCGATTCTACAAGTTTTCCGTTTTGCCAATTGAGTACGGAATACTTAAAAGAAACGAGGCAACCTCCTAGACTTGCACATAATTCATCGCTAAAATGCAGAACTAGACTAAGCAAAAATTACCAAATTTTTCAGCAGAGCAATTTGAAACTTTAAACAAGTTATGATAAAAGTACAAATACCGCATGTAGGAAGATGGTCCTCACACTGGAACGAACATAATGCACTGGCTGCCTTACTGACGTAAAAATCGCAAATTTTGAAATTATGGGCCTGGCCAGTTCTGCATTGTAGCAACGAATTGTCATGTAAACATCTTTGGCATGATGGTGTTAACTCCTTAAAGCATGCAATCGTTGCTCTTAGAAACTGGCCCAAATATTAGCTACGGCAAGAACCATTAGGTACTCACACATTATGTATACAGTATACACTTATAATCAGGGAAGGGATTTTGTTGACTTTGCCTTTTTTTGCCTTTTTTAATTCACACTGCCTTTTTTTGCCTTTTTGGTACAATTTGTCAAACTAGCTGTGCACTTTCTTCTTAACTATACGATTTATCCTTGCCCACACGAAAGAAATTTCACTGTCCACACGTACATATGAGAGAAGTTTTATCTCTCATGTGAATATGCACATGATTGCACCCGTTGTTTACACTAGCGTGCATAGAAAAAAGTGCGTGAGAATCTCGCGCGTTAGAAGTGAAACTTCTTTGGTTCTATACTCTGGTCCACAAAAGTTGTCAGTACAGCGAAGATAGGATATTTGCCTCTCAGTATTGTAACAATAGCTTGCATAAGTCTGTCCCTCTTATAAGCACTCACTGGATTACCGTAGTAGCACAGACAATAAATATATTTATTTCTGTGGTAGTAGAATGACAAATCGCCGCAAATCGGAGAGCAATCCCCGTAGGGTTACCATCTCCTAATTTGAGAACGAAATAAAGATAATTTTGTACAAAGTGGACACCACTTTTGGCATCAATGCATTAATATACTCGAAAAAATACCCTCTACTACATCATACAAACATTTCATTAAAATCGAATTGTACACAATTACCGAAATAGATCTTGTATTGTAATGTGCATTGCACAAGATTGAAGTCTTGTCTACCACCAAAAAAACTATCGAAATATTCAAAAGGGTATTCCAAGCTGAATTTTAAGGTTTGAATTAAAAACGACGTTATTTATTCTTCATATTATCTTTAGGAATAAAACCAAAGAATATACAAACCCAAATGAAGTCGCATCTCATATAAAATTTTTGAATGAAAACATTTTTGCCCGCAGAAGAAATTGTATACATAATAAACCCCTGTAGAAGATTTTCAGTCGTTTCCGCAGACATCAGTCCCTTCGCCTACAAAACCGATTTTCTGTCCGCAAAAATCATCTCGTGTGCGCTGGCCCAATGTTTGCATGGTGGGGTTGAAAATAAGAATTTTATTTTCTAGGCTTGTTTTGTTATTGTTTGAAAATAAGAATTTTATTTTGTTCATTTGTTTTTATGTTGTTTTCTTAGCTTGCTTGTGCTTTTGATATTTTGTGGCTCGATATGTATACATACCTATGTGTATTTTTTTTAGAATTTATTTTACTGCCTTTTGAAGTTGGAGAAGGGGAGGCGTTTCACTTTTTCGTCTGATTCAGGCAAATTTGCTCTACCGCGGCTAAAGAAGTTTCACTTCAAAAATCGCTACAAACCAATACAACCCTAAATACACTTGTATCAACTCAAAATACATGCGCTTCTTCTTGTGCCGGACGTGCAATCTCAGGCATTCGCCGCAGTCTTATTTACCATCTTTTCATCTGACAAAAACCGTTAGACGTCTGGGAAGTATTTTTTTTGTAACTATGCGCCTTTCCATCTAGATTCATATTCTGTGATATTATACTGGTCATACTAAGTGCTAGTCTGCTGAATATTGTGCTTAAATGCGTGCTGTTCCCAAAATATTTTGTTGCTTTTCATTGAAAGTGAAAGTGTAAAGATTCAAACCAATTGCAAACGTTTGTGTTGAAATCGGAAAAAAGATTTTTGGCTTTTTTTGGTCAACAAAATCCGAACCCTGCTTAAAATACTTGTCGCGTTTCATCGGATTATGGAATTACCAACGAACCATTAAAGTTTCAGTTCAAAAATCATTTAGCTGGACATATACACCAATTAGAAACAATGGGATTTTTTTTTAAACATAGCAACCTTGTTTTGAACTAATCTACTGCGAAAAAATTCAATCTACTGCATTTTTTAAAGAATCTACTCGAAAAAATCGTCCTAAAATGTCAACGCTACCGTTCACGTTTAATCCGGATTTTCGCATTTCACTTTAGTGTATAAAATTTTGTCTAACGTGCGTATAGAAGCTTTACTCCAAAAATGTATCTGTACCTTGACATTACATTACATATGTATGTAATTTTTTTTTACGTTTTATAAGTAAGAGCAAGCATACCCATTAATTATGGAATACAACGTCGTTCAAGTGGCTGCCTCGGCTGGCTTCGCAGTAGCGCATTCTGTCACTCCAATTGTCCAAGACCTTGTTGATGGTTTCGGGCTGTAGCTTACGGATTACTTGAAAGATATTGGGCTAAAGCACTTGAATCGTTTCCGGATTGTTGGCATAATATCGGTCCTTTACCGTTCCCCACAAAAAAAAAGTCCAAAGGGATCAAATCGCAGTTCCGAAGTGGTCAATTGACATCGCTTATACGGCTCATAACACGATTTGGGAATTTTGTGCGCAAAGATCGACTGTGGCATAGGACGCCATCCTGCATGAACCGGAGGTCGACCAAATCCATGTCTTCAATTTCAAGAAAAAAAAAGTCGGTTAACATGACTTTGTAATGCCCACCGTTGACCGAAACGTTGTTCCCAGCATTATTCTCGAAGAAAAATAGTCCAATGCTGCCACCACTCCACAATCCGCACAAAACGCACTGCTTGGACTACACAGCACTCACTTTGGAAATAAGTTTTCAATATTTCCCAACGTTACACAAAGGCGGTTTTTTCAAAAAACATGGCCAAAATTATTTTTTTGTTTTTGGTACTTAATTATTGTATAAGTTTATCAGAAAATAAGTAAAAAATATATTTTTAGTAAATTTAAATGTAGTTTTGTAAAAAAAATTTGTATTAAAAAAATTACAAAAAAATCAACAAAAAAAATTTATGAAGAAAAAATAAAGAAACAAAAATTCAACTTGGTTTAAATAAATTATAAACAAAAAAAAAAAAATGTTCTCATCGCTAACGTTTAAATAAATACAAATTTTACTTGACAATATATTGCAAAACCGCAAATTTACGCAACATTTTGTGATCAACTGGACTCCACCGGAAAATAAAACTTTTCCTTTATGAAACAAAAAAGTACGATTTTTTTTTTGGACTTGTTTCTGAGACCTTTCAAATCTACATTGAACTTAAAATGTCAGTGCCCACCCTTTACATGATAATTTAAATTTTTAACGATTTATGTAAGTGTTAAACGAATTGAACCAGGATACGCCTGTAAATAGCACAATTTTTAGCAACAGAGACAGAACAATCGCTTGATGTACGACATGCAAAAATTACTGTCACTGTCCAAGGAATTTACTGTGTAAACTAAACATTAACATCACTGTAAATAATCAACTAATTTTACTATTTTTTATTAAATATTCTTCCAGTTTGGGAACTCAAATGAAACTCAAGTCACATTGCGAAATATCGACTTCGATGCATCTGGACATTATTTCTGTGAAGTTTCAACGAGCACACCGATTTTTACCAAACCATCTGCTGAAGAAATTTTACATGTTTTTTGTAAGTTACAACTTTAATTACATAATATACCCTCACATAATTGTAAATAATAAAAAAAAAAACAAACAATCACTGCCTATGCATAAGGATAACCCAATTAAATATATTTGCTAATTTATTATTTCAAAACAGTACCCCAGACAGGACCACCGACGATAAAATTCCGCAAAAGGACTCCATTCATGATAGGCGAACGAATATTAGCGATGTGTAACACAACCAGAGCTCGTCCCGCTCCGCACATAACCTGGTTAATTAATGGCAAAAAGGTAACGTATACAAAGATCTCTAATTAGCAGCATGTAAATGATGTTTGTGGAAAATGTTAAGGTGTATAGGTACTCGTGTATGGAAATCAGTAGGTACCGTTACCGTTTAAGCTGTTTGCATTCGAAAAAAAAAATCAGGGCCAGCTCGACGACACTATAATACGAAAGCAAAGTAAAATCAGAACAAATATGTCGAGTATACATAAATGTATGTATGTATGTATGAACATACTTATGTGGGTAAAGCACATAATCTGGAAAGTTATTTCCAGTACACTATCCTCTGGGTGTTAACAATTTTACCATCTGGTTAAATTTAAATTGGGTTTGTGCCGCCCCTGTGGTTGCTTAAACAACCCTCCTGTCGTAATCGTGCAACACATGGAGACATATAATGTGTAGGTGTACCTATCTACATGCATGATTTTGTTCCTGTTGGGATGAATTATGAATAATGAAATTAGCTAAATAAATATTCGATTGTGTCTTTACCTAGAAACGGGCTTAGCTGTTGTAATTCAAGATACACAGGATCAACATCAGATAACTTCGACAGGTAACATGAATGATTCATGTTTATGTGAGTTTGCGAAGTTGGTGAACGGGCATGCTTTGAAAACATAAATGAATCGAAGAATTCGACTCGTATTTCTTAGTAGAAAAACAATTCTAATAGATGCGAAGTGCGTATGCCTTTATGTAGGAGACAAAGTAGGACATATAATTTGCTCGCACCAGATACCACTTACAAATTGATAGAATTGTAAAACTTGTGATTTATGCAAATTACCTTACCACCTTTAAGAGTGCTTGAAGATTTTCGTGATTCGCTAGCAGTCGGAAATTAGATTGGAAGCCAATAATGATTGGGGTAAATTGAAAGTCTATTACGCGCACTATGTAAATAGATCCTTGTCTTACTGACTTTAATTAGATCTCAAATTGTATGCTGTTATAAGCATGTTGTGGTTATTAAAATGCTCATCTATAACATTAAGCTTAATTAATTCACTTTAGCTTGCTCGAAACCAATAAACCACTTTCTTTTGGTTGGTTTTTGAAAAACACTATCTTGCTAAGCGGGTATGTTCTTAAACTACTTACTATGTAAATATATAAATAATTATATTATGTGTAGTTGTGCAATACCTTCCGTACTGAACATTTTTGGTGGAGCTCTCTCGAACCACAAAATTGGCATAAATAACATTCCATATGTAAATTGGTCTTATTTTGCGTACATGGCCTAGAGATGATTTGGTGGAGAATGGGGATGCTGTAGGAAAATATACATACATATATAATATACGTTATTGGAGGAAAAAATAGGATCATTAGTGGGAAATAGTGGGAAAATATATAAAAAAGAAAGGAAATAGTGTAGAAGTTATGCGCGACAGAAGTGAACCTTCTAAGCTGTTACTGTAATCCTGGACAAAGGAAGAATAGTTTGCGAGAAGAGGGAGATATTTATACAATTTTCGATTTTGTCCATTTTGCACCGAGCCAAATATTGGCAATTTTGAATTTCTAAAAAAAATTTAGGAACTCTTTTCGAGAATCCGTTTTACCGCACCCGTATAGGGTTCAACGGTTGCCCCCCCAATATTAATGGGTGTAAAGCAGGGATAGGATTTTGCTTTTTTTTGCTTAATCGGAAGATAGTATCGACTTTACACAAACAGTTCTACCGAAAGCTTTGCCCCGCGAACACGCTTGTTCATCGCTTAAGAATTTTAATTACCGCAATATTGTTTACCGAAATTTATTACATATTTTATTTTATTTTAATTATTTTATTATTATTAATTAATAATTCCTTGCAATGGTTGATAGTTGTGGAGAGTGCAATTCTGGCATTTTGTCTGGCGATTTCGTGAGCTGCGGTGGGATTTGCTCCAGGAAGTTCCACATACATTGTGTGAAGCTTTCAGAAGCGGCCCTCCAGCTCATGAAGTCCAATGAAGGGCTTTGCTTCAAGTGCATTATTTGCAATAAAATGCCATTGTTAGGATTAATTTCTAAGCTCAGTGCATTAACGAATGAACTGAGTTTAATGAAATCCGAAATTCGCGAATTGAAACATAATTCCACGCAGAAAATCAGTGCCGCGGAATTTCCGTCGACTGAAAATAGTGTTTTTGTTGACACCGGTTTGCCAAAAATTGTTGCCTCCATTTGTAATAGTGCGGAGCCGCCGGCGTCGCAGGCTTTTGATACAGAAAATGCCTCCGCAGGCATGGAAACATTTTGCAAAGTGTCGCGTAAAAAATCGCGGAAAAATAAAAAACGTGCAAAAAAGAACTCGCCAATAATTGGCGAGGATACTTCTGCACTTAATTTAGTTGCTACTCCTCTAATGCAGGTTTTAACGTGAATACGTCGGAAAATGCACTGGTGGATTATGTTTCTAGTAAAATGAACGTATCGAGCGATAGTATTTCTTGTTTTAAGTTAGTTAAGTCGACCGCTGACTTAACTAAACTGCATTATATTAATTTTAAAATTAATTTACCGACAGAGTTCTACGCGCGCGCATTAAATTCTTCAATTTGGCCGACGGGAATTCGTGTAAAACAATTCATACCAAAAAACGGAGTTGCTTTGCCCGTTGCAGAAATCAAAACATAAACATTAATCATCTGCGAAGTCGAAGCACCTCCGTTATAAAAGATTATTCCATTTATTACCAAAATATTGGTGGTATGAGAACAAAAATAAAATAAATTTTCGTTGCGCTCTCTGACCACCAATATGATATTATTGTTTTAACGGAGACATGGCTGCACCCACGAATTTTTTCGGCAGAGATCTTCGATTCAGCGTATGTGGTTTACCGAAATGACCGCTGCCGAACAAGCAGCGAAAGAGGTGGGGGAGTTTTAATAGCTGTCTCATCTCTTTTTCAAAGTAGGCAAATTGCATTGGAGCATCGATCGGTTAATGTTGAACAGATGTGTGTGTGCATAGATTTTATTCATGACGTGCGTTATCAGCTGTTTGTTTTTGTCTCTTACGTTCCTCCAAACAGTGTTGCCAATGTGTATGAAAAACATATTTGTAATATTAGTAGTGTTGTTGCTCGCCTTAAAGCCACTCAATTGCCTTGTGTATTGGGTGACTTTAATATTGGTGATGTAACTTGGAGGAATGTGGATGGTGATAAGAATTTAATGCCATTTAACGTCACCCATGAGTGGGAGCAAATAGTCATCGATGGTCTTCTCTCTTTGGACTTGTTTCAAATAAACTTTATCCGGAATTCTTTAAACAGGATTTTGGATCTAATTTTTGTAAATAATGAAATTAATTTTAAAATTTCTGAGGCCTTGGATCTTATTGATTCCAATAAAATTCATCACAAAGCCTTACTTTTAGAGCTTAATTTAAAGTAATTATATAAAAGTAATTATATAAATTCCGCGTTATCTTATAACTTTTCTAAAACTAATTTCGTTGCTCTGCAGGATTATTTAAACGGTTTTGATTGGGATGAACTGCTAAAATCCCCCAATCTTAAAGGTAATTATGACATATTTTTAGATAAAATTAATTCTGGTTTTGAATTATATGTACCTTAAACGCGTCATAATAAAAGGTTTAAAATTCCTTGGTCAAATAAAAGATTGGTTAATTTACGTAATGTAAAAAGAAAAGCTTATTCGCGCTACTTATCTGATAAAACTAATTCTAATCGTGAACTTTTTTTGAGATTCAGAAAAGAATATGAGTTTTTAAGTCGATTTTTATACAAGCAATACATCTTGTCAGTTGAGTTGTCGGTAAAACGTAATAGCAAATCTTTTTGGAATTACATTAATTCGAAAAGAAATACCTCAGGTTTACCTAAGGTAATTCAATTCGGAAATGTGAGTTCAACGGATTTGAAAAGCACTTGTGACTTATTTGCTGACTTTTTTGAGTCAGTATAAAATGATTCACGGGTGCAATTAAATGATAATCATTACGCTATGATTCCTGATGTTTTGGACATTGGTGTATTGCAATTCTCGGATGATGATGTAATTATCGCGCTCAAAAAATTAAATTTTAATAGCAACCCAGGCCCTGATGGTATACCCGCGGTAATATTAAAAAAAATGTTTATTATCCGTTTTTCATCCTCTTAAAATTATTTTCAACCAGTCACTTGTGTCTGGTGATTTCCTTAATGATTGGAAATATTCTTTTATAATTCCTATTTTCAAGGGTGGTCTAAGGCAAAAAGTTGAAAACTATCGACCTATATCCAAGCTTTCGGCAATACCCAAATTATTTGAGAGTATTGTTAAGGAAAAACTCTTTTTCGCGGTAAAAGAGATTATTTCAAATAATCAACATGGCTTCGTTCGTGGTAGATCATGTACCACTAACTTAGCTTTGTTATGTAATTATATTTTTGACAGTTTTGAGCAACGTTTACAAGTTGATGTACTCTACACAGACTTCACCAAAGCCGTTAATAGGGTACATCATACCCTACTTTTAGCCAAACTTGAATCGTTGGGTTTTCATTCCTCAATGCTAAAATGGTTCTTTAATTACTTAACTAATAGAAGGCAAATGGTAAAGGTCGATGGTTGGACTTCTCGTGTAATTGAAGTAACGTCGGGCGTTCCACAAGGTAGTCATTTGGGCCCGTTGCTATTTATTTTATTTATCAATGATGTTCACGAAATATTTAAATTCTGTAAGGTTTTGACATTCGCGGATGATTTAAAATTATTTTCTCATTAATAGATTATCGGAATGGTGTAATCATAATGCCCTGGAACTTAATATTTCAAAATGTAAAATTTTTTCGGCTTATCGAATTGCCATTCCACTTTTTCATAATTATTGTATAAACGATCTTCGACTTCAACGATTGGATGAAGTGAAGGATCTAGGGGTCATGTTTGATAATAAACTAAATTTTATCTTGCATTATGATTATGCCATTGCCAAGTCTAACTCTTTGTTGGGCTTTCTAAAGCGTAATAGTAAATACTTTCGAGATGTACATAGCCTTAAAGTTATCTACTGCTCGTTAGTCAGACCTTATTTAGAATATTCATCCATCATTTGGAATTCACCATATGCTATTCACGAACTCAGATTGGAAGGAGTTCAAAAAATCTTCACGAGATATGCGGTTCGTAAATTAAATATGTTTGATGTGCTTCCTAATTATGATAGAAGGTGCTAATTAATTGGTTTGCAAACCTTAAGTTTCAGACGCAACGCAACTTCCATCATGTTTATTCGCGATATTATTAATTTTCATATTATTTCACCAGAATCGGTTTTTCTATTAAATATATATGCTCCCCAAAGGTCTCTGCGGGTTAGAAACTTGTTTTTTCCAGAAAGGCATAGAACCAATTATGGTTCTAATGAGCCTATTACAAGGTGCATAAGCACTTACAATGAGCTGTGCAATGAAGTTGATTTTTGCTTATCACGAGCAGAATTTAGAAAACGCGTTTTTTCATTGGTTTTTGATTTACTTAATATTGTTTATTTGAAGTAGTCTATAAGATTGAAAATCGGTAGATGATCCTTAGTCGCGCAACAAACAACAGTTGTGTTAAGCGATACTGAGAGTATACACTAGAGAACGTAGTGTTCTGTGTGCTCTGTGATGGAAAAAAAATTCTGATTCCAAATATATGTATTTTATTTTGCCTTTTTATACCATTATTCCCTTTTTTGCCATTTTTCCCCTTTGTTGCCTTTTTCTGCCTTTTTTGACTATTTCGGTTTTTTCTCAAAGTTTGTTCGCTAAAAAAATAATGCTCGTATGTACATATGCATGTATATCTGTGCAAACATTATATGCTTCTTCCTCACACTACGTAATGCGCATACTTATATTCCTAGACGCATTACAATTTAAAACGTCTAGTCTGTGGGGAGAGTCAACATGGAAATATCGTACACTAGCGGATACCCTGCGTGCGTTGCTACGCTTTATAAAAAATACATATTAACAGCATTGCCGCCACCAAAAGGGTCCCTGCCTGTGCCATCGATCACTGATCTATATACCATATAGTAACTTCGGGTATTGTGGAAAATGCGGGTAATTTGGGACAGGTGGTCTTCTCGAAAACTAAGCTCAGTTTGGTAACTCTTTTTACATCAGCAGTTAGTGACTGTAGTGAGAGGAGCATGCGTATTTAATAAAGTTAAAAAAAATAAATATTTAAAAAATAAAGTTAAAAGCCTTAAAATTGTTCGTGCGCATTCGAGTTTCTTTCAGCAAAACAAAAAATTATTGTGTGTAGTGAGAAATTCTATTTGAAACCAGATGATCAGTTATTTGGAAAAAGCAATATTTCATTTACGTAGAATAACTGCAAGTTTTGTTTTAACAACTTAATTTTATATTTTATTATATTTTTTTGTAAAAATATTCAGTTTCGGCTAATATGGAACACTATCCATGGGCTACAGTGGTATAGTATACCATATTACCCGTCTTAAAACTTTTCAGCTAAAAAAAAGGTATACCACATTACCCGCAACTTTTTCAAATTGAGGTTTTCGAGCTCGGAGCACATTTTTGTCAAAATACTCTAAAGAAACGACTAGAATCATATCAAATGATACTGAATGGTAGCTTATACTTCTATATTGAACATTACGAAATTTGGATGCATTAACTCTTACACTTTGTCCGTTAAGTCCAAAATAGAATTGGGTATACCACAATACCCGAAGTTGCTCTATGTACATATGTACACATTGTACATATCTACCCGCGTTTGTTTGATAATTTCTATTGCTTGTGTTCATTCATACTTAAATATGGATCTACGTATTCCGGCAAATTGAAAAATACTTATATATTTAGTTTTGTCATAGAAAAATAGTTTACATTGGCCTTCGCGGTGTTATTGCACAGTACAGAGATAGATAATTTACAATTTATCTTACCGCTTAAAAATTCATTTTAATAAAAAGTTTTGAGAAAATTGAAAAATATTTTCCAGAAAGTACCGTCAAACATTGATGTTAATAATGTTGAAAGCTTTAAATGGGTTCCACTCAGTTCAGCTGAAGAAGAAAGGTCATTAGCTCCTTCAAGGCGCTTCTAAAAGACAACCAAAAGATTATTACCAGAAAATTTCAAAAAGCTCTTGGTAGTTCAATGCTACTATAATTAAATGTGTATTTACGTTCTTTTTTCTTGTGTTTTTTAATAAATGTCTTTTTTTGCATTTTTAAGTCTTCTATTTTGCCTTTGTTTACTTTTTTAGGTCCACAAAATCCTATCCCTGGTGTAAGCAATCAAATAATATTAATTTCACTGCCATCTTATTCTTTAATTTTATGTGCGACCTATTTCTTCGCCAGGTACCCCTTTAGGACCATTTCCGTATGAGGATAATCAAAGCTGTCTAAAGCTCATATGTCAAGAGAAACTCAGTAACAGATCGAAACATATTGACACTAGATTCTTCTTTGTCAAGGATTACGTGGACAAACAATTTGTGGAATGCCAGTATTGCCCAACAAACGATATGTTAGCAGATATATTAACAAAACCACTGGCAGCCACTCGGATTCAACTATTAAGGGAAAAATGTGGTCTTTTAAGCGAATGAGGAGGAGTGTTGGAAACTACATTCGCTACTTTCACCTTATCAACCTTATTAAATAAATACTACACATCTTTTATATTTCTATCAATGAGATATACTTTTCAGTTTGAACTATTTTTTCATTCCAAATATATAATTCTAATATCGTAGTCGTATTTTCTCTCGTGTCTTCGTATCTGGATTTTCAGGTGGCAATAAACACAATTTTAACAACTTTGTCTTGCTACAAATGATATGTAGCAGACATATACATATACATATGATATACATATATTGTAGTGTTCTCGTATTTGTTTTAAGACACCTTTCATTGCAATGTCAACATATTACCGTCTTTCTTTTCCTTTCACTGCGCAGCGCATTATGAATACAACCCAAAGTGATGTATACAAATAAAAAAAGTACCGATAGTGGCCTTTTGGAAACTGGCACCTTCTTTTGTTAGCTTCCCATTTAACCCCCCAAAACTAACCTTTCCAAAGTCAAAATTTAACTTTTGAAGTTCACTTCTGTATTTCGCATGTGGTAGACAGACAGACACCGCTGTGATTACATAAATGTTCCGTTTTACCAATTGGGTACGGAACACTAAAAAGGAATGAGCTAATCTCCTAGACTTGTAATTGGTGTGTTAACATCTTTAGGGTGATGGTTTTAACTCCCAAACGTATGCAATGGTTGAGCCTAGAAATTAACCCAACTATTCGCTACGGCAAGAACCACATTAATTCATACACTTACTTGTTGCCTTTCATCGAATTTTAGAATTACTGCCCAATGAGCCATAAAAAGTTTCACTTCAAAACAAAAATAAAAAAACAAACAAAGTGACTATACGAAGAAGCAAAATGATGCTATTAAAATATGAACCCTAGAACTGTTCATTTCATTATCGGCAATAATTAAACATGTCTAATTCTGGACGATGAAATTACCTGTAATGTACGTATACGTTGCTTGCGTCTAGACTAAGGGGACATTCATCAACAATAGATCACCCAAAAATCAGTAGGGACTACTAACTGTAGATCTCAACGACTAATTTAAGATGCTCTTTACCACTAACCATTTTACAGGCCTGCGCCAATTTCGAAGTACATCAAATTTCTGTATACAGACAGAAAAGAAAGCTAAACTGGAAGCTAAACCTATCAGTAGTTTATTGCGTTTAAGCCGGCATCAACAATCTTGTGCTAGAGAATATAGGTCTAATATTAACAAATAGTATACGGGCTCATCTGTAGGGGTATGTTCATGAAGTGCGCTGAATTGTGTGCTTTAGGAAAACTCCAATTTCAGATTCATCAGCCACATACGAATTTCATATGTATGTACATCTAAATTTGGGAACGAAAATACCTTTTAGATTTAGACCTTCGTTTCAATTAAATGCGTGGCTGGAACTGAGCTATTGCCTTTCTCCCGTCATCACCTCATAGAGGGGTAAAGCATACAAATTATTTTGTGTCGTTGTCGGCACTGCCTTTCCGTTGGACGCATTCAAACATTTATTTATTACTATGTATATGTTCTGCCCGGCTTCGCCCGTGTCTAAAAATTATAGTGTTTCTTATAATACAAACATACATTATCATTTTGTTCGAAGAATCAAAGACCACACCATGAGGCTAGCAAACTACCAACATATACAATCCACAAAAGTGTGGATTGTATTTGTATTTGGAATAAGTGATATTTCGCAAGAAAGTGGCAGTCGTTGGTGTGATTTTATTTTTCCATTAATTCAAAGAAAATTACGTATAAAATGAAAATGTGTCTATAATTCGCACAGGATGTTAAAGAACGGGAATACGAAGTTTTACTTCATTGTTTGTATTAGTTTTTGTGTTTATCGTAGCAGGAGTTCGACAGGTAAAAGCGTCACATTGATATTTATATATTAGTACTAGCTGTAACCCGGTGCGCTTCGCTCCACCTACATATATCTTTTCAAAATTTGCCCGCGCACATAGTTATTCGGGTATGATAGAAAGGAAGTACATACATAGTAGGAAGCAATCACTGCTGCTCTATTTTCAACTTCAATTTCCATTTTTTTTCTATCTGTCTGTCTGTCTATCTATCTATCCATCTATCTATCTATCTATCTATGTATCTATCTATCTTTCTGTCATGTCCTGTTTGTTTGTCTATCTGTCTGTCTATCTCTCTGTCAAGCAGACAAACAGACAGACAGACAAACAGACTACAAACACCGTGACATAAGATTTTTATACATATGTATATTAGATGATTTATTATTATTGAAGGGTGAGATGCACTGCGATCTTAGAAGGAACATTCCTCCCGTCATTTTTCCCATTGGAACTAGTTAGAAAGAGCTTTACTCACACCTAACCCAGGTGAGGATTTCCCAGGTCATAGCACCTCATCCAGGCCAATTGTCCTGAAAAATCGTAGCAGGAGACTGGATGCAATAAGTGTCAAATTCTCTGCTGTAAGTTGGTGCTTAGGTACCCAAGCACTTGAACCTTTTCTGGTTTAGTAGCCCACATTTCGCCAGTTCTGGAGTTTCACTGGCCTCATTGCAGAGTCTGCATGATAGACCCAGCTTCCTGAGATGGCCCTTAAGTTGACACTGCTCAGAAAGGAACGCAGACAGAACTTGTTTTTGTCCAGGCGAATGCAAGCTTTGAATCTCTTTAGGTTGGGTAATTACAGCAATTTCTTCACCTGTCTTAGACCCTGAATTTTTGTCTACGACTTGGTCCTGTTTATCTTCTCCACTGGTCGGAGTTCCTCTTCAAACATAAACACTCCCTTAACTAAATTTATTAATTTCTTTCACATTATTTACATACCTCAAATTTAAATCAATACAGATGCCGTTTTGAATAATTCACTTTTTACCAACAGGTCGATGAAAAATATATTCGTACCCAGCACAGTTCGTTGAGTGCGAAGAGCAGCCATCGCAAGAGTCAACAGCAGCAACAGCAGCAGCTACAACAACAATACTATCAGCATCAGTATCACCATTCACAACAATATCATCTACCAGGAGTTGTTGATAGATACGACAAGAGCCTGAGAATCGCATCGGGTGGTAGTAACTGGAGAGGTAATTAATGAGCTAGCACTTTGCTTAATTGAATTTCATCCTTGTGGGTGCCCGTATTTTTCGAACTAAGAACCTACCTCTATGTACATTCACATGTACATAATGTATGTAACTACGGCTACGGGCTACGGTCCATATCTTATAACGAGTGTAATGCAACTCGTAGCAAATAAAGGATAAACATGTTCATTACGCTTATCGAGGAGAGTATGTGTACATTCGAGTATGTACATACATCCATATGTGTGTGTTGTCCAGGTTTAGTGCAAAGTATCACCTTCCAAGAATTGCAATAAGGACTTCGATGGTTTCTATATTTTGTCCTTCATGTTGGCATTGGCATACTAGGAGCTGAAGTACTCATATCGATTCCATTGAAGTAGGGGTACCGCAAGGTTTAATTAAGGCTTGTGGAATTCATTACATAATGAAAAGCATTCATACATATGTAGGTACTCGTACATCTGTCCACCTACTTGTTTATGTCACTTATTTATATTAGAACAAAAGATGCCATTCAAACTGTTGGAAACATGGTTACTTGGGTTTTGTACAGGCACCATCATCATACGATCGAGTAAAACAAATAAGGTTGTAAAATATTCAAAAAGTTTCGGAAACCAATTCAGTAAACAAAATTAAAACGTACATTGTATTTATAACGTCTCTATTACTCTTTTAAAGTACGCGCTGTAATATTGATTTAAATCCAATTTCTTTCTCTTTTGTAGACGAGATGATTGCACACACACATCATCATGATGGCCATCATCATTCGACAAATGTCCATAAAAATCCTTTTGGCTCTTTGACGAGCATTCACGAAAGTGCACATAAGAGCTATGACAATAAAAACATTGAGACACGGAAACACAGGTAAGTTCGGTTAAATCATGTGCAATTTTGCGTACCACTACGATCAGGTGAAGAGAATTGTAAATTTCAACTGCACCTTATTTTCATTGAAACAAAAAACGCATGATCCTTTGCCAGGTGAGTGAGGTCCACTTTTTGGGCGAATGATCATTGGCTCTTATCTGAGTAATATTATCTTCCGGCTTAAATTATGGAGGAGATATTATGGCAAAGTTATCAGCACTATAGAATTCAAACGTCCGTTGCAGAGTAAAGATTGTGTGACTATAGAATATGAAACAAAGAGGTGACGATGTTGACATGTTTTTGTGTAATGTTTAAGATTTACGGCTTAGATCGGATAATGAACTCGATAATTCGTATGGATCCAAAATTAAAATTAAAAAGCTAAATTGTCGGATTGTTAACTGTGATTAGAGTTTTATGTAACGCAGCACACTTTTCTTTATAAATAGTATTATTTTAAAAGCTGCTATAGCTGATCTTCGGGAGCGCCTGTAAAAAAAAGGCGTCTTGCGGTGAGCACGATATATCTGCAATGGATAGTTCAAAATGAAAGAAAAAACCAAAAATATTTCGCTAATAAAATATATTATCTTATAATTGGCTCCATGAAATTACTGTTAGGTAATTATTATTAGGAAAAAGTCAACATTTTTCTGGCAATCTTTCCCAAAATTTCGGCTTTTTTCCAAAAAGTTTTCTGGCGTTTTTTTCCATTTTCAAAATTAAAAAAAACACCAGAAAAAATCAGTTTAGAAAAATTCTGCCTTTTTTTGAAAACAAAAAAAAAATTCTGGCGTGATTTCTTTTGGCGTAATTTCAGTGAGCTAAAGTAATTAATCGAAGGAATAAGCAAAATCATTTTTTTTTAAATAAAATGGCGGCTTCTAAAAAAAAATCGATTATTGGGAACATTTTAGGTCTTAAATTGTGTATAAAATGGATTTATTACTAAAAAATATACTTAAGAAGCTTATGTTCAAATTTGAGACTGATCGGTTTAGCCGTTTCCAAGAAATCTTGCTCACCGACTTTTCTTTAAAAACACAGTTTCGAGAAAAACGCGTTTAAAATTCCAAAAGCACTTCACATACAATATTTAATAAAAAACGCCACGTTTTACAAATGTGCGTGTAACTTCGAGAATATTCACCGGATTGACAAGAAATTTTCTGTGTGTGTATTTAAATATATATGTGCATATCGAAAAGGAAGTAAAAAATCATTTTTTTTTGCAGCTTTGAACTTTGCTTATAACAACTCAATTAATAAATATTTTAAAGTGTAAACCAAAATTTCCAGATGGCGATATCCAAAACTTTAGTCGTCAATACTTTCGGGGGTTCCCTCAGTCGTTGTCTGCCAGTAGCGATGTGTGCAGAATTTATGCACACAATTTCATATTAAAGTTTTTTTTTTTTTGTAAGGGTGTTAAAAATTTTCGGTGAGGATCTCTGTTTGTGAGTAATATTTATTGGAGTATTCCGTTTCATTCGGAATAAGAATAAGGTAAGCACGTTTTGCTTAATATTTTATACATAATTTGTTATGCTGAATTTTCAATCACTTCACTACGCATGTTGGGGCAGGTTTGAACAATACGGGCGGGGCACTTTTGAACACATTCTAAGGTCTCATTTAAAGGTTGATCTTCTTTTCGTTTAATTCATTTCTGATGGTATAATAATGTTTCACAACTACAAAAAAAAGAACAACCGATCTGAACGCAAATTACATCAAGACCGCCGCCATTTTAGCGGTTACTCAACACTCCAGGAACTTCAAGATGTTTAAGTTTGATTTTTTTATAAAAAAAAAATGGTTTATTTAAAATGGTTTTTATTGAAATACAAATATTTGATGCATTTAAAAACAAGCGCGCAGAATTTGCTGTCGGAAACCATTAAAATAGCTAAAGTTCAAAACTATCGTAGGACAGTTCAAAGCTGCCCCCGTTTGGGGCAAATTGGTCCCAGGGAAGACCTTTCAATGCGAATCGAATGAAGCGTCGCTGGACAGCTTCAATACGAGTATTGAGATTTTTCTGATAAGGTGTCCATACTTGCGAAGCATATTCGAGGTGAGGACGGACAAGACTGTTAAATAGTGAGAGAGTGACATAAGGATTTTTAAATTCTTTACACCATCTTTTAACGAAACCTAACATTGAATTTGATTTATTCACAATGTGGTTTATATGCTCTTTAAAATCAAGTTCAGGGCTAAAGTAAACACCCAGGTCCTTAAAACTATAAACCCGACTGAGAGAGTGATTCGATATTAAGTAGTTGAATATAGTCGGTACCAGTTTCCTAGAGAAAGTCATGGACTGACACTTGAGTGGGTTAAGGACTAAACCATTTTTATAGCACCAGGTACTGAAACTATCAATATCTGATTGCAGAAGTCTACAATCATTTATGGTTGTAATTGCTTTACTGATCTTCATATCGTCGGCAAATATTAGAATGTTGCTATGTTTTATGATTGATGGAACATCATTGATAGCAAGAATAAATAAAAGTGGACCTAGGTGGCTCCCTTGAGGGACGCCGGATCCTGCTAAGAAGGAGTCTGAAAGACAACCTCTAAATTTAACCTGATATGACCTCTGCTTGAGGTAAGAGCCAACCCACGAAATAAATATTGGGGGAAAACCTAACGCCTCGAGTTTGTAGATAATAATATCATGAGAAAGCTGATCGAAAGCTTTGGAGAAGTCAGTGTACACACAGTCCACCTCATGACCACTTTCTAAGGCATTGGAACAGTTATGGGAGAATGTTAATAGGTTTGTGACAGTAGACCTGTTTCTAACGAATCCATGTTGTTCTGTACAAATAACACCCCGACAAAGAAAAGTAAGGCTTTCACACACAACTTGCTCAAATAATTTTGGTATGCATGACAACTTTGAAATCGGTCTGTAGTTCGTAATAATATTTCTATCGCCTTTCTTAAAGACGGGCGTAATAAACGATTGCTTCCAGAAGCTAGGGAAATGGCCAGTTGATATGGAGATCTCAAAAAGAGACTTCAACGGCAGAGCAAGGACATCACTGCATTTTTTCAGGACTATTGGAGGTACGCCGTCAGGACCTGAAGAGTAATCATCTTTCAGAAATGAAATAAATTTCGAAATAGTCTGCAAGTCTAAGGCAATGTTGGTAAAGCCAACTTGAGGAACATCTTTGAGATGCTCAAAGTAATCATCATCAATACTAAGCGGCACATCGTTAAAAGATTTACGAAAATTATCCGCGAAAGAGTTGCAAATATCAACAGGGTCATTAAAAACGCTGTTATTATAAGAAAACTCTGCTGGATAACCGTCAGACCTTTTCTTGGAATTAACCAAGCACCAAAATTGTTTCGGGTTATTCCTAAGTGAGGTTTCCATTGTGCTTATATAGTCATTGTATAAGCTGCTTGAAAGCAGTTTGAATTCATCGAAAAATGCAATGTAAATATTAAAGTCCTTTGGGCTGAGACTTTTAATATAATTTTTCCATGCTCTATTTCTTTTATTTCGTAGAGTTTTCAGATCCTTAGTGTACCAAGGATGGTTTGATATTGCATTTTTCGATAATTTTGTTGGTATGCAACTACTTATACAGTCATTTAGGATACTATAAAAGCATTTTACTGCATCCTCAATATTAGGTGAAATATTAATGTTTTGTAAATTGGAGCACCTTATTCTTTCAGACAGTTGCTGATAATTAGCTCGTCGAAAGTCAAAGATATACGAGCCATCATTAGGGTCACTATTATCATATATATGACTGCTCAAGTCAAAAAATACATCCAAGGGTGGATGATGTCTATCTATGTTAGTTATGCTTGAACAAGATTCTTGAACAACAGTACTAACAGGGTCAGAGGAAAATACCAAATCGAGAGTTCGATTATTGTAGTTTTTAATACAGCTGATTTGCTGTAAGTCAAAAGGCGTAATGGAGTCCAGTTTAATAAGCTCCTGCTGAGCGGAATTAAACGATGCTGTGAGATAGGATTTCAAAGCCAATCTTACGCTCAAAACCAATATCAAAATGCCATGCCTAGAATCTCACAAATTCATTCATCGACTCCAAAATCCAAATATGCTTCGCACAATTGCATCGAATGAAATATATAATGTACGAATAAGTGAAAGCACCGAACAGATCGATAACGACTCAGATGACGACAGTTAGAACTTGGACTCGAAATTTGACAGTTAAAGTCAATAAATAAAAAATATGCGGAAAATTTTGAAAATCTCTTTAAAATAAACGGTAAAATCCCAAAATTTTGCTCTTTTTCCGTTTTTTTTTAGTTAAAAAGAAAAATCCTGTAAAACTCTTGTTTTGAACAAAATAAATCCTGTAAAATGTTGAAGTTTGGTAATTTTATCCTGTATTTTGAATAAAAGGAGATGGGAGCATTACGTATACATACAGGGTTGCACAATAGAACTACCTTAGTATTTAAAAATATACTGATGAAAAGATAGTTTAAATATTCCTTAACAGAGCTTTTTCATTTATAAAGCTGCATCTTCCTTTTCCGATATAAGGGTATGGCTCAACGTTTCGTCAATGGCTTTGCAATTAATAAAGTAAGTTGTTAGTAAGGCACACCAGAAATGATGAATAGCAACCGGAACATTGTGTAAAAGTGTAATTATTCCTAAGAGTCACAATCCTTCAGCGAAACCACTTTAATTAAACTAAAACAAACAACGATCGTTATCTAGAGTTTTTTTTATATTTATTTTTATTTCATGCTTTTGATGCTATCAGCACATACATATATAATATACAACACGAATTATTCAGACAACAAACTACATACATATGCATGTACTACATACAAACCACCCGCGGCTAGACAACTGGTACAAAGCACGTCATCCTTATGGCAGTTGTTGGCAACACCCAGGAATATTTTATTGCGAACAAAAAAAAAAAAAGGAAAAATACCCGAGACTTGTGGAAGCATTTAAGCTGAACAGCAAAACAAAAAATAAATAGAAACAAAAATTGGAAGACATTGATGTAGAAACAAAAATGCTTCCACCTACACACAATGCCTATTCTGGATACAGTTCTCTGCCAACCATGAAGCTCATGACGATAGGACATTTGTTGTTTAGTGTGGTCCTGGAGCTACTACGAAAACCCTATGTTTATTGTGACACGGTGCCAACAGGTAAATGTTGGCGCATTAGTTGACCTTCCCACCTTAATGTCGTGCCTCTAACAAGAATCCGCACAGGAGTCAACCACACTAAACTGTGTTCGGCAACGCAAGCGTTCTATATTTATATCTCCATTCCGCAAATAACTTAGATTAGCATTTATGAGCAATGTGCATGCCACTTGATTACATGGTTCCCTTTTAGTGAATTTTGCAGAGAGAATGTGACGTTTGCTTGTGTACTCATACCTACACTTTTCTTTGGCGTGGTAGTTCTTAAATTTTCCTTGCAAGCCCTTTGGAGGCAGAGCAGAGGTATGTTATACACTTGCGTGCTTTTGTTATTTTAATTTGGAGCTCTGTTTGTAAGTAAACGTTCGGCTGAAAATATTATGTTATGTTGGCAATTAGTGGTATAACCTTGTTATAACGTGCACTTAAAACATATACACATGGCGTAGGTACAGGTAACAGGCACTCATACATCTACGACGAGTTATTATAAATCATTTAAGGTTCAGTACCTGGTCCTGACCTAATCTAGCTAAAGTGAAATTATTGCATTAAATTAGTTTAGTTTGCTTGTGTAACCTGATTTTCTTACATATGAATTCATACATATGCATGCTAGCACATATTTGTAGAAACATCAATCCGATGCATAGCATGACTGTCATTTATTTATCAACGAATTAAGAATGAGTGAAAGTTATGTTTGAGAGTCGTTTAGCATTCGCATTCGAAAATTAATTGGCATGCATACGTGGTATCTATGGACTGTGGTATTAATGACCATTGCAAGGCTCTAAAAATAATTATTTTAGAAACGTACTACCTATACAATCTCAAAATACAACTTCGGGCATAGGTTTTAATGTTTCCTTCGAGATGACTCTGAATGGAATAGCGGCAGTTGGCCCCGTTTCCTCCCATGAAGCAAAGTCTTCTACACGGGCCAATTCTGAATAAACGAGCTCTCTGTATGTTTTTATTCAGAGGAATATCATATAGAGGAGTCCATCCAGTTGGGTGAGTGTATTGCTAACATAGCAAACATTGCATTTAACAAAATATGGAAGGGCAAATTCATCTACAGCAGCTCTGATAGCCAAGCAGCTATCAAAATTGGTACATACAGGTCGGGTGATACCGGTATCTCGGGAAACGAAAAATCTGATGCCCTGGCTACTAGATCAGAGACCCCTTTTATTTCTAGCCTCTTTAGCATTCTAATATGCAAACTGAAATGTTCGTCATTTCCATAACGTTGAGCTAGTTTATTACTTTGTACCTTTCTACAAATAATCTGGCTGAAATTGAAAACATAAAAACAAGGGGGATAACTTGGTTCTCTTTGTTTATAACACCATGAATACTGAAAAGCTGGCGCATAATTGAAGGTACCACGTAAAATGTGCCATCTAGTAGCCAATACTTTGCTTTGCCTAGGTTTTTTAGGGTCGTCATTATCACTAATATTATGATCTTTTCGTCTCCAACATTTTTTTCTGATAGTATAAATACTTTGCCTTCAAGGGTTTTCAATTCTTCCGGGATGGAAATCTCATCCAAAGTCTGTGGCTTAGATGGTGCGTACTCGTCGGATCTTTTTATTTTGAGCGCTTTGGACAGCAAATATACTCGGCATAGCTCTGGACAAGCTACTACGGATTCAAGAATAATTTGACATGGAGCCAAGCCAGAACCTAATGTCATGTCTTGAACAGTTTCATTGGCGTTATGAACATCAATTTTGCTACTAGACGGCTCATGACTGTGACTAGATGGAGCTTTGCGAATTTGGTGTTCCCCATCGCTTTTTAGCGTTATCAAACGAGCTTTACACAACAAACTGTTCCTGTATTCGCAGTTCCATGCATAAATGTCACCCTTTCTAACAGATCGAACCACAAATTGGTGGGTAAGATTTGGAATTAAGAAAAAATATAATGCCCAGAAATAGAAGTGAAACCCAAACTATTAATAAACAGAAAGTCAGCAACTTATGCACTTATGCATCCAGACTTGAATATATTCTTGGAAATGTGGATTATTGAGAAAAGGCTAAAATAGGCGGCGCCGCGCCTTCTCTCAATAATTCAAAAAGGTATTTTGTCCAAAAGGTATTTTAGGAAAAGCAGAAGGTATTTTGTCCAAAAGGTATTTCGTCCAAAAAGTATTATAGGAAAATGTATTTTGGGAAAAGGTATTTTGGAAAAGGTATTTTAAAAGAGGTATTTCATCACCAACCCATTAGAAAAGCCACCCCAGATCGTTGAGCTGAAGATCTACTTGAACTTAGTCCTGCACAATTGCTACGCTTTGCGAACGTGATGGGCAGCACAGCGACAAATCGCTAACTCAGCGAATGGGATGACTTACACCACAGTCAAAGTTGCACAATGAACCAACAGGTCTGCGTACATTGTAAAATATGTTTAATGTTGATCTCGTCGCTTCAGTCCCTCCATTTAACAAATAAATTATTTATTGAAAGCTTTATACCCAGCGTGCTATGCCTAAACTACCTTCTAGAGGTAGAGGCTAGGTACCTGAATGCTGCATCGCGAAATATTAAATCCAAACGAGAAGCAAACCGTCGACGATAAGATGCATTACATTTTTTGAATCTTTGCATGAGCTTAAAGTAGGGTAGTTAAACTCCAAAAGTGATCTAAGAAAGGCTTTCATAATGCATCTGAATTGAGAAGTGCTTCTTTCGAAACGAAGAAGGTGAAACATTCAAAGCCTGTGGTATCAGACCATGATAACAAAATTCTTATTGACATAATTTGAGCAATTCTACTTGGACAAAATTTGGTTTCAACAAGACGGTACATAGCTCGCACAATTGCTTAATTGCGCCAAAACTTCAACGGCTGCTTAATTTCATGATTTGGCGACATTTATAGGACTTTTTTCTCTGGGGCTATACAAACGGATGGGTCCATGCGACCATCCATAACCTCTTGACATGCTGACAACAATACTTGTCAATTAATGCCGAGATAGACCACAAATATTGTCAAAAAGTCATTGGAAATTGAAGTGAGCGATAAGCGATATGACCTGTAAGCGTGTCGGGATGGACATTTGAATAATGTTTTATTTCATGTCTTACTGCCAGCCCATCTTTTCTTCAAAGGAATTCAAATAAATTGATAGTGTTACCACCGAATTCAGCAGGGCCTTCGACAAAATCTCAAACCTCAAACAGAATAATAATCTTAAACTTAAAATCCGCGCTTTTCCCCCGTTGTTTATTACATTATTACCTGAAAGATCGCCAGTATACAAAGTCCTTTTAAGATCTTTCGTATCAGAACCCTTCAGTGTTATCTTTGGTGTTCCCCAAGGAAGCCACTTCGGGCCGCTGATCTTTATCTTGACAATTGACGATGTGGATTGTATCATCAAAGACTCTGTCTATGCTGGCGACAGGCACATATCATCATCATCAGAAAAACTTTCTAGTACTCAATGTGAACAAATGCCAATCTATCACATAATCTCGTAAATGTCTCCCACAACTTCACAGACCTAACTTTCCTTGCAACGAAACCGTTCAGATTCCCGTGAAACCTGTATTTCCTGCGGTTGGATCACTGCAGCTAATGACGTCGTATCATCATATGCAGACGCTTTGTAAGCCTTTCACTTGAATTAACAAACAAATCAAAAGTCTTCAGGTTAGTGAGGACAAAACAAATTAAAAGAATGCATCTGCTTACTATTAGTATCGCATTTATGACTTTGAACTTGTTGGAACTAATTCACGTCACATCCAAGGTTTCTTTCAAATATCAGTCGTCCATGGCAAACAGCTACATCATTAGATGGACAATATTTAAGTACACTTGAAATTTGGATGCATTATTCACAACAGCTGTTAGACTGTATTGATCAATTCAAGCCGAGATGTATGCTCGCTTCCTCATTCCTGCGAGACTACGAAACGAATGACTAAGATTTATTCATTTTCATACAATTTAGTTTGAGTTTATAGTGAATACGATCTTAACTAAAACCACCCACACCGCATGGAGTGGGTGTAAAATTAGAGTTTTCAACGAAACGTGGACTACAAGTTTGTTTTGGCCTACTGGCTGGAACTGGTTCTTAGAATCGGAGGCTTAATTTAACACGAGTAAACCCGGTGGTACCTTCGATTTTATTTGTTTGCCAAAACACAATAAATATTCACGAATAGTTTATTAAGAAAACATTCCAGGTTATCATACGTAGAGTCATTGGTCAGACATAACCTTGAAAATCACAAATTACCACCGCAAACCCATAGATACGTTAAACGTGTTTCAGATAGGTTTTTCTGAATAGTCTACAACCAGTGAGGAATTCTTGCCCTTTTTGGATTTCTCATACCACACGAACGAGCAAAAATTCAAGAATTTGCATGCACACTCCTTCAGGGTTATGTTTATTTTAGTGTTTGAAGTAATTTGACTTGCAATAGGATACTCGCATATATTTGAAAATGCACAATCATACTTGCAAATTAAATTAATAGTTCACCAATTTTAACCTGAGTTCAAGGTGATCGAACAATGAAAACTGAAACCATTTTTCTAACCGAAGCCTGTTAAACAAGAATCAGACTCGTCATAATTTAATTTTAAACAAAATTCAAATCGATTTATAATATAACTGATAAACATAAACTATGTATAAATAATTCATAGAACCTATTGAAAAGCAAACCACCAATGGGTCGCACGGTCTTGCTTATACACGTGTATGCTATTCAATTCTTAATTATTTAGATATCAAATTGAAACAAATAGGCCAGTCATATTCTACGTTAAAAACGCAAAACGCGACGTAAAGCTGTTTTTTTTGGTATGTTATTTGGACCTAGGGCTAACAGACGTCCCCCTTTAGGGAGGACAGTCCCCCTTTTTCATACCAAAATGCTGTTTGTCCCCTCAATACAAACCTCTGTCCCCCTTATTAAGTAAAATTCAAAAATTGAATCTAGAAGTGTTAAAATATTTTCATTAAATATTTTTAAAAGATTCTCTGTAAACACATCCCTTTGAAGTTCAAAATCCTTTCAAAGCTGAACGCATTCACTCAACGACCTACATATCACTTGACGCGCAAAAGTTTTCCTTCATCTGTCAGTATATGATTTGTGCTGCTATCTGTCCTCTGTCAGTTTTTGTTTACAAATTATTTAGGAATTATTTTCGTTTGCATTTAGTAGTACCTAAAATGTCTGAAAAAGCGAATAAAAAAAGAAAGTGGGCATAGGTATAATCAGTGCTGGGAAAAGTTTTTCGAGTGGATAACAAAAAAGCAAAGAAGGTCCTGAATGTGCGACATGTTTAATTTGCTTTAACTTTTTTACTTCACTTTTTTTTACGCTGGTGTTATATTCTTTAAAAACATATTTTGTCTCGCGATGTCCCCCTTTTCGTCATTTTGAATCTGGTAACCCTATTTGGACCCCTTAGGGGAGTGTGAAGCCAAGTTGTGCTACCTGCGCAATACGTGGAAAACTGCAAAATTTTCGGACTTATATCAGTTTTTGCAGTTCAATTAAAAAACTATGGGTTTTTTGATATTAGTTGCCACCATAATTTTGAGATGGTTAAATTCGAGACAGTTTAAGTCCACCCACAGCTCCGTATGTTTAATAGTTTTTGAGATATGAGGTTTTTTTTTTTTTTTTTCAAAAATATTGTAATATTACGTCACCTACACATTAAGACACTTTGGGAGGAATGCGGTAGTTGTCTTTGATGGCTACCCAGAAGATAGAGTAGCAAAGAGCACAACAACTTCAGAAAGGTTACGTCGGTATGCCGCTTCATATGCAACGACATAATATTTGAAGATTTTACATTAATCAAGGTACATTAATCATAATTTACAGTAGCGTGTACCAAAATGTAAGCACTTTAGAACCTTCGTTCAATTCAGTTCAGTTGTCAATAAAAAAAAATTTAAAAGTATATTTTTAGAGTGCGACAAAGTACTGATGTGTTAAAATATTGGTGCACGCGACTGTACTAGTTTTACGGTGCAATAAAGACTTCATTCATTCATTCATTCATGCATTCATTCATTCGTTCATTCATTCATTTATTTATTCATTCATTCATTCATTCATTTATTCATTCATTCATTCATTCATTCATTCATTCATTCATTCATTCATTCATCGATTTAAGGTGCCACCCGAAAAACTGCTATCAAACGATCACAACAAGCGGCGCATGATCGACTTCCTTCGCTCAGGATTGGAAAAAGAGAGGATTCAAACAAACCAAGCTACAGAGAACGAAGACTACATTATAGTGAGAACAGCGCTTGACAAAAGCAGTTCCAATGAAAAAGTTTTAATAATAATTGGAGAAGATGTAGACCTCTTAGTTCTCCTAAATGGATAGGATGAGCGTTGTTCCGGATAAATGTTGAAGTTGAGCCATTTCCCGAGCCATTTCACACCAGGTTGAGCCAAATTATACTCTGTTCCACAAAAATTGTCAGTACAGGGAAGTTAGGACGTTTGCCTCTCATTCTGGTTGCAATATCTTTCATAAATCTGTCCCTCTTTTAAGCTTTCACTGGGTTACCATAGTATACATGACACGTCGCAATATCCATAGGGTTACCATCTGCTGATTTAAAAACAAAATAATTTGCCGAACGAAATAAGATAACTGTGTACAAAGTGCACACCACCTCAATTTGTATACAATTTTTGTATGATGTAGAGGGTTTTTTTTTTGAGTACATATTTCGATGCATGCATGCCATTACATGTAAACACTCAAAAAAAATGTCTTCTACAACGTACTAAAAATTCATCAAATTGAATATGGCTGAAGAAATTGATCGCACAAACTATAATAATAAGAAACATCTGGAAAAAACTCCTTTGAATCATAAGCAAGTACAAAAATAATACACAACTCTCCAGTTATCCTGGACACCACCCATAGAGTTAGTTGAAATTGAAACCTGTCATCTGAGTTTCCTACCACTACGTCGATCTGTCTGTCTCTCGTTCTCGTCCTTCATGTGCTCGCGCTGTGTGTAAACATTAAAAGGGTATTCATATCCCCTTTAGCGTGTGTAGATTATAAAAAAAAAAAAAAAAACTCAAATCGAGGTGGTGTGTATTGTACACAATTACCGAAAAAAAATGAATATAATCACTTATTGCACTGCGACTGAGTTGAATGTTTCGAAGTTAAACGTAAATAAATCTTTTTATTCAGAAGTTATTAATTAATCACAAACAATATCAATATCAAACACAATATCACCATCACGCACCGAATCTTATAAATATAATCGCTTATTGCACAGCGACTGAGTTAAATGTTTCGAAATTCAACGTAAATAAATCTTTATTATAAAGCACAAATAGCGAAAAATTGTTTAACTGCATTTTAACGGATTCCCCATAATAACCAGAGAATCCAAAAAACAAAAACAATGCGGGATGCGGCAACACCCTCACATACTCATACTCATTTATGGTTCCCAAAGCATAAAATCGCAAAGCTCTTCGACAAAATCCACAGAAAAAGCTGTAACGATTTGCTTTAATTTTGTAATGGTAACACTGCTTTGATGTAAATGATTTCCATACACACAGCGAGGGTTGATGGCGGCCACACGACCGCAGTATGCCCAGTGATGGTAAACGTAGGGGAAAATCCCTACATGTAGGTATTTGCAGCTCAAAAATGAACGCGTAGGGAAAAAAGGACAGATTTTTAAAATAAGCGAATTTGTAGGGACTTTCAATATTGAAAACTCCCGGCTATTTTTTATGTCCATATTTGAATTCTTCCAGAGTTTTAATTTATGATTTCATGAATGTCTAAATGTTATCTGACCCTCAAAATATGTATCTAAAAGTCACGAAAATCTCAGTTCGATTTGCATCATTCGGTCATACTTGCAGGATTCAAATTCGAATTATTATTTTCAAGTTATTTTTTTTTTGCATTTGTCAGTGCAATTTTTTATTTTATTTCTATTTTTTATTTTATTTTTTTTTATTTATTAATCTACTAGGTACAAAATATCCTTAACAAATCTTAACATAAATGTAATTCCTATACATATATACATAAAAATAGAGAAACATTTCAAAAATTGAATTACATAAATTTGGCTCTTAAAATTTCAACAGCATTTTGCTTAAAACAATCACGTCTTGAGCTTACATCCAAGTGACCGGCAACAGAATTAAATAAACGAATGCATCGAGTTATTGGCTCGGCCAGCCCATAGTTCCTTATTTTAATTTTGATTTTGTGCTGTTTTTGGTTTGTTATGAAAAGAAATAAAATAAAATTAAGAATTTTAAGCCTTTTTGATTTGATAAACACATATTGCTAAATTTTCCCTTTTGAAGAATCACGTATTGGGAATTGTAGGGGAAATTTTGCGGATGTGTAGAGCAAAGTAGGGATTTTTTCCATCGTTGGTAGGTACTTTTCTTTTTTTTTTAGTTACCATCACTGAGTATGCCATGATCTCTCTGGTCGGCTGGTCATGGTGGGATGTATGCGCATTGAACGAAAATTACAAAAACAAAACCTGTGTAAGTCAGTGCTTTGGTTTTTATTTCAGTGGCGATTTCTCTAGTTGGGTGCCGTGAAGACGTGTACATGCACCAGTGTTTGAAAAAAAGCTCCCCCATGAGGCCTGTGCTGACAATTTTTGTGGAACAGAGTCTAGTAAAATTACTGAAATTCTGCAACAGCATATCACAATTACATTTATTTAAATTGCTTAAGGACGACTGCGATAATTTGGTATTACGGGTTGAAAATCGCAAAAGTTACATTCGCTTTTGACGTCACAAATTTGACGAAATGCGATATCAACTTATTACCTTATTACGGTTCGCGAAAATTCGAACATTCGATTCAGATTCGCTAACCATAATAAAGCATAACATAGCATATATGTACATACATAAATAAAGAGAAAATCAAATAACCACGAAAAGAAACAATACGGCTAACATTTCCATATTTAATTTTTAGGTTGTACAAAATTCCCACATGTTCTTGTTGATTCTTTAAAAGCTCTTTGAAAGTCATTAGTGAGTGTACTTCATATTTCAAGCGATTGTGATTATTTGTCTCAATGTTATATAGAGTGAATTCGTATTTCCTGATTTCGTTTTTATTGCTTTTTAATATATTTTTTTAAGCGAATAAAGTTTTGAGCCAAATGAGCCAAATGTGAGCCATTTCTCTCAGATCAGAAGTACTTGAGCCGAGTTACCCAATTGAGTACTTCAGCACAACGCTCATTGGGATCCAAATCTAATGTAAATAATGTGTTTCTCCAGAAAAGTGGCAGCGGTGAATCTGGCTCTCTGCAGTTTTCCTCTATATCGTTCAATCACGGTGATTTAACTTTACTTCCTTGATTTGTATTATTTGTGTACGCCTTCTCTGGTTGTGGCACTACTTCGGCCCTTTTCGGACATGAAAATACTAAAATGTTATGTGTCCTCTGCCAGGGCAAGATCGATGGCCCCATGCAAAAAGATACTAAGTGCACTTAGTATAGTTTTGAGTTATGTATACCATAAGAATCCACACATTGTCTTTTATTTTTCAATTGTTTTTCATGTGAATCGAACCAAAAACCTTGAAAATAGAGCTATAATAGCACTTAGTATAATGTCTTATGTAAACACTTATTCCAAGCAAAATCATACTAAGAATTAATAATCAAATTAATATTTTTATCACTAAATAAACGCATGTATACTATGTTGACATAATATTTTTTTGCATGGAATTTTTGGAAGTTGGATGCACTAATGTGCCTTTTAGTATACTTTTGTCTGTACGCAAGAAAAAGAAGATGACACTTAACCCTCTGGGACTGACGTGCCCTAATTTTCACAATTATACTGACGTGGTAGTATACCAGACACCACCATTTTGGCAGCTTGTATTTTCAAAATTCGAATCGAAGTTATGCCAAAATATCCCTGCTATTGAAATAGACGAATCCGACAACGAAGAAGAATACATCGAAAAACGTTTAACTATTGAGGAGGACATGTTATCTAAAGAAGAGTCGTCTCAAAAAGATGATCTACTAGGACCCTCAAAAAAAAAACTAAAATTACATTTTTTGTGACATTATAATTATTTTGTGTAAATGTGTGTGTTTTGTGTAAATGTCTATTCAATAAAACTGAATAGACTTAACCTTTCGTCGGGCACAACTGATCCGACAGGCACAGATGCTAAAGATTTGCGTAAAATTTCACGGTTTTTGTCGCTTTTTATTAGCTTCATATTTTTGCATTCCCCACTCAGTTGGTGATTGATTGACGGGAAGTAAAGTTTGTGACCATTTAGATCTGACAAGCACATTGCGCCCATTCTTGGAACTTTTTCAGGACGTAATCGTTTACTTCTGCTAGCATTGCTTTTGGCCCGTTATTTTATTTTCCTTTGTACATTTAATTTTTTAGTTTCTATACATATTAGTTTTTGACACATATTGTGCTTTTTAAATTTTTTCTATCAAGAATATGATTGAATATGGGAAGTAAAAACAAATAATATAATCCTGAAAACCCTGAGCATGTAGCGGAGTTTCTCAGGCTGTTAGAAGACGATGAAATCGACCCTATTAAAGACTTTGGTGAAAGAAGCAGTAGTGAGAGTGACACTGAAGACTTTATAGAAGCTTTTATTTTAACAGTGAAACATCAAACAAAGCTAAATAACTTGGAAAACTACTTATTGATCTGTCAGGCACATTGCGCCCGTTCATGTCCATATTTCTATTGCGCCCGACGGAAGGTTAACAAGTATCTATTTACTGCAAGTAATTCACAGAACTTAAAAATTAATTATAAATTTTACAATGTTTGAGTTAAATTCGATGGAACGAGCGAAACAGTTGGATATAATTGTTTGGACAGTTTTCTTAAATCGAACTAGCGTTGCCGGCATTTAATTTTCCATCAGAGTCATTACTATTTGTATTGTCGGGAAAATTGATTTAAAATTATATTTACGAATAAACACTGTTCGTAGCGAAGTGGACCGGGTAACCATTAGTCTATGTAGTATAAAAATAAAAATTAAATGATGTCTATAAACGTGGCCTATATGTAGACTTTTGGGACTGACTGTACGTTCTCGTATAAACTTTTATTTCAATGACGCAACTCAACACATTCTTGAAATATGCCTACCATTTTCTGACGCCCAACAATACATATAATCGCATGACAAATATTCCGCAAACAAACATTGTCACATAACTAATACTTACCCATCAGAAAACTCGAACCTTAAAACAAAGCAAAACTACACGATGTTTTCTAAAACTATGAATATTTTTACATCGGATTGTTTTAACATTGAACATTAAAAAATGCCGGTTTACCATCAAAATAATAACACAGTAGTCAGTCATATAAATTTTTAATAGATCGACTTTACGGATCAATTTTCCTGTTTGAGAAAGTAATGTAAAGCTCAAGCGGTGGATCGTGATTATACCCAAAAAAAAATACTAACTCGTTTTACCTTCTCGTTAACTAATCAAATATTATGTAACAACTGTTAGAATTAAACCGGAATTTATGAAAGAGTTTCCAGAGATTCGTAGTTGTTCTTTGATGAGTAAGAGTTAAAAAAAAAAGTTAGATAACAGATGACATTTTTTGAATAAATTAGACTTTAAATGATTGCAAACGGGTGACTTTTATCTTTATACGTAAAAAAAATAACAGGAACATTTTGAATCTAATGTTCAATAGGATATAAACATAATGACGATAGACCCTCAAATAGCCGAGTTGATTGTCCTATGTCCGAGTGACCTTCTTTCTTTTGTAAATGGAGAAGTTCGGCTATCTGTGCTGGTAAACTAGGCACAAGGTCGATCATTTGTTGTTTAAATACATTCGGCCTTTATTAGGGAGTGGATAATAAAATTAGGGATACTTACTTACTTAGTTGGCACTACAGCTCGAGGTGTGTGTCTTATAGAAGGGACCTACAGTTTTTTGCCGACTCCGAACGGCGAGTTGAGAAGCTAAATCGTGACAAATGATACTCTTTGATGCTTGCCATACATTCGAAAGAGGTGGCACCGTGAATAAACTCTTTAGGTATTAGACCCGGTCTGGGATCAAACCCGGACAGTATTGCGTGGTAGTCCAATGCACTAACCACCACGGCCAAGGCGATCGTGGCCGATAAGGATATCGCGAATAAATTCTGAGGGAAATGTACCCTTTGTCAGCAATGCAAATCAGATTGCTGAGTGGGAAATATTTCCCCGGAAAAATGTATTCACGATATGCCTGATTTACTAAGCTGCCAATGCATAGTGGTTCCACCGTAGGCCAAAAGTCGAAAAATTAATTTTAAAAGTTTTCACCCAAAACCACTTAAGCTAGTCAAAACCGTTTGATTTTCATCTCCAAAGTGATCTCATTGCAAGCAGATCACCTTTAGGTTTTAGTGCTCTGCAAGTAAGCGTCACTGGATTTTTTATTTTTCATCAATTTTCGTTACTGCAAGCAATTTTTTTGGAGTGGATCTATTAGTAGAAGGTAAGAATTCCGTTGCCTATTTTATTTTAGATATGACTAGCTGACCCGTGCTCGCCTTGCTTCGCCCCCCCTGCCACTGTTAAGGCAAAACGAATTGTATTGGAAATGAGTGCCGAATTATTTTTCCGAATTCAGCCACTAAGTGGATGTTTATGTTATTATAGCAATGTACTGTCCAAATTGCAGCCCTTTAGGTCCATCGATTTGGTCTGTGTGTTGTCTGTCAGTCAGTCAGTGAACTGTTTTATACATAGAGATAGCTGACCCGTGCTTCGCCCACCTGCAACTTTTAAGAGAAATTAAATTGTTTTCTTCTAATACATTTCTATAGTATACATAAGTACAGCTGTTGCCGCCCGCCATTGCCCGTGCACTTTTTTAAAATTTGAATTTGCTTTTACAATCATATTTACCGTAGTAGGCCGGGCACAAAGCATCAATAGAATGCTATTTCAGTAAATACGTAGAAATTCAAATAATGCCACATTCACACACTATAGACGTCACCCACTGCTGCATGGCTGTTGGCTTCGGTCTCCACTGATGGAAAATTATTGAAAATGATTTCATGAATTGTTTTATGTTTTTAAAATACATAGTTATTTATTTATTTCTCAGCATGTACGTAGAGTTAAGAAAAGATTAATGTCTTAAAATTTGTGTATATATAATGTCTTTATGCGAACATTTTTGGTTTGCCAATTCCTTTAACTTCTTTAAAGTTATGGAGTTAATATGTGGGTCAACCTCAAAAAAATAGGTATAAAAATATAAAAAAAATACATTTCCTTAAGTACAAACAACATTTAAACAAAAAAAAAACATAGCCTTACTGGTTTTAACGTAAATAACGATTATTATAGAATTTATTTCACATTAATCGGTGCAGTATTTGCGGAGATCATCGGTAACAAAGTTTTTTGAAGTTACGTCTTTATATAATAGTAATGATATGTGTAACTGTGCAAGTAGTGGCACTATAAAAGTGGGGTCAAATAAAATTGCGTTCTGTGTTTTATGTTAGAAATTTTAAAAATTCGATATTTTTTTCTTTCATATTTCGAAAATGTAATGCATTGAAAATATGTTAAGCCGAGGAAAAATTAAAATATTAAATATTTACAGAGTTATCGCACTTATAGTCGAGCGCATAAAGTATACTACATTTATGGTAAAGTGAAACTTTAAACGTGATTATCTCGAATCCGTATTTTCAAAAACTGCTCGTGCTGTAACTTAAACAGTTATTGATCGATTTGGCTGAAATTTTGTGAGGCTTTTCTCTATATCATTACAGGAAAGATAAGACAGTAAAAAATTGTAACATTTTATTAAAGAACGTGCCTGATTTTTAATTTTATACTTTTTTATGATTTTATAGGATTGTTCTTCCAATGCATGTGTCAGAAATAGAAAGTAATTTTTTTTTTTGGTAAAAAGATAAATAGAGAAAGAATGACAAATGCAGCACTTTTGGACATCGCGTCAAAGACACCTGAAGAGAAATTGAACTGAGCCGCCATTTTGTGAAAAAAAAACCCAAGGTTTGCAGTCTATCAATATATACAATCCACAAGTGTGGATTCCAAGTATTTGTAGTTTGAATAAATTACATTTCGCCTTCATTCAAATAATATTGCTAATAAATTAATCAGCCTATCGCTCGCACAGTATGTTAAAGAACGGGAATACGAAGTTTTACTTTATTGTGTGTGTTAGTTTTTGTGTTAATCGTGTCAGAAAATTGGCAGGTAAAAGCGTGACATTCTGATTTATATATTAGTAAGATTTCAGATGCTCTCACTAAATGCTCTTTTACTAGCATTTTATGTTTACTTGACCATACAGGCAGACGTTTGCTTGAGTATAGAAAATCTAATCTGCAAACTTTTTGCCTGATTTTTCTAATAGCCTGGCATTTAGTCTGATGGAGGTTCCGGCATGCAAGGTAATGCTCGTTTTTGAATTATTCTTGTTTGTTTCAATTAACTTTATACCAGGAAAACTGTAAGTTTTAGGTATAATGGATTTGTAGGTAACATTATGGCGCACGAAAATGATACCACTAAAAAAAGTGCGTAAGACTCTCGCGCGTTATGCCAGAACTAGATCGGAACAAAAGTGCCAAGAAGTAGAAATGTGCACACGCTGAAAGCTCACAAAATTCCAACTGACCCACTAGCGCCATTAAGGGATGAAATTATTATTTGTTTGACATTTGAAAGCTCCAGCCAATGTATTCTCCGCAACCATGCACATTTATTCGTTAATAGTGGATGAATATTAAAAAGGAAAATTGGTTATAAACCTAAAATTCTAAAAAAAATGTACGGGAATAATAAAATCGGTATTTGCTTTCCTGAATATACGTCTAAAATCATCTTTTAATTTCATCGCAAATCAGCTGGTATGCACAAAAGTGAATAAGCGCCATCTATTTTCGAGCACTGTATACGAAATCCAATTGGAACTACTTGAATTCATACAAGATCGTTTTAGTAGTTGGTTGGAAGAACTACAGGAAAGCTTTTGTGCAAAATCACCCCAGCTAAAGCTAGGGTATGCTCTAACTTTAGCCGCGGTGAGTTTTATTCATTTGAGAGGAAATGATACAGATGTGCCATGCGATGGAGGAGTACAACACATTGTTTTGACATCGTTGTACTTTTTATCACTTTTGTTCCGATGTACCTCTGGCTTTAGAAGTGAAACTTATTTCACAAAAAAATTCAAAGGTGTATTGCACTTTTACTGCAATGTGCAAAAGAAGAAGAAGAAGTCTTATCTGCCAACAAAAAACTATCGAAATATTCAAAAGGGTATTGCAAGCTGAATTTTAAGGTTTGAATTAAAAACAACGTTATTTAATCTTCATATTATCTTTAGGAATAAAACGAAAGAATATACTAACCCAAGAAATCGCATCTCATACAAAACATTTTTACGGTCAGAAGAAATTTTATACATAAACCCCTTTTCACTGTGGTAGTATTTTTTCAGAGCTAAATATTTTGAAAGTTGTGTAGGTGTGCATTAGTTTCCTACATCATTCAACCGCTCAAACTCGGTAGAAGTATTTCAGTCGTTTCTTATCGCAGACCTCAGTCCCTTTGCCTAAAAAACCGATTTTCTGCCGGCAAAAATCATCTCCTGTGCGATGGCCCAATGTTTGCATGGTAGGGTTGAAAATAAGAGTTTTATTTTCTTGGCTTGTTTTGTTGTTGTTTTTGAAAATAAGAATTTTATTTTCTTCCCTTGTTTTGTTGATGTTTTCTTCGCTTGCTTGTACTTTCGAAATTTTGTGGCAGATGTCATGTGCAGACGTCGTTGTCCGATCAAGGTGAAAGTCTTTTGCATGACGTCTAACTAAATGCAGATAAATGCGCCTTAACATGTTTTTAATCAACCAATCGGACTTAACAGTGGGCACCGTAGCGCAAGTGGTTAGTGCGTCGGACTACTGAGCCAGCGGTCTTGGGTTCGAATCCCGCCGCAAACACCTAAAAAAGTTTTTCACAGTGCCCACCTCTTTCGAATGTCTGACAAGCATCAAAGAGTATCATTTGTCACGATTGAGCTTCTCAACTCGCCGTTCGGAGTCGGCAAAAAACTGTAGGTCCCTTCCATTCGTGCAAAAATATAACACGCACACACAAATGGTTGCGAGAAGCAGGCCCAGGTTCACCTCGAGCTGTAGCGCCAACTAAGTAAGTAATCGGACTTAACTCACAAGCTTATTTCAAGTTCAAAACCACAAAACAAATCCATTATTTAGCAATGTCTACTTTTACTTTTACTGCTCCGGCGCTTAACGTCTAAACCTGTTTGAGTTCTAAAACCTTCTTCCTTTCATCAGTGAAAGTCGCATCGAAATTGCTTTAGTAGGTATCTTACGTATTCCGGCAAACTGTAGTTCATATCCGCCTGATGTTATTTCTCTGATAATTGCGTAATAAAATTAAATTGTCATCTCAAGTTCATTGAAGCTCTTGGTAGCAAGTTCAAAAGTCCGTCAAATTTAACTTAAACAGGTTTTAAGTCTCCCTTCTCATGTTTCATACCAAGTTGGATGGGGCTCTAGAACTAGTTGCCATTCTGCAGCAGTCCAGTACACATACTTCTAGACACTGCGTACCTACTTTCAAGTTTCCACAAGCGATTGAAAATAAAATGTCAAGAAAACGTCGCTCGTACGAATGTCAAGAATAGTTTAAATATGCTAATTTTCCAAATACTGAAAGACAAATACAATTCGAATATGTTAAACGAGAGAAGGGAAACATACTATAAATACTGGTTTGTGTTATGTTAAGGTCCAGAAATAGAAAAACGGAAACAGAGGAATTCTTATTCGATTGTTTTTATTTATATTTAGCGAAAATTAATTTATTATTTATGTACATCAGCACTAACACTCTTTATTTCTTCAATGGAGATGGTGGCAAGTATCCACCGGTTGATACTGTTGCTACTGTCGGACTTGCTGCTACCACTGGCAAAGCTCCAGTTGACGAAATATAGTTGACTCCAAGACCTGAGGCAATAGGTGTACCAATAGTTGATCCAATAGTTGATCCAATAGTCGATCCAATGGTTGATCCAATGGCTGATCCAAGACCGGCTCCAGCAATGTAGTTAGCTCCTGTCAACAAAGGTGCAGCAATAACGCTCTTGCTAGCGTAATTGAGAACAGGGGCAACACCTCCATTGATGACTTCAGAAGATCCTCCAATATTTTCGTATTGCGATTGAATGATATTCCTGGCATTGATGAGATCTTCAGGGGTCCTGTACTTGATGATTCTGACTTCAGGAGTTGTGGGTACGTTTTCTTGGATTTGTTGGAGTGTTCCAATAACTTGAGCAGCATCGTTCTCCTTGCTGAGCACATAAATTGCTGTCTTTTGTTCAATAGCCTGTTTAGCTACTTGCAATGCAGCGTTGGTGGCAGCGTTGTTTTCTGGGGCCTTGATGAAGACAACCTGGAGGTTCTTCTTCAAAACATTGCTCACTTGTTGGTTGATTACTCCAGCATCGTGTTCCTCTTCTGGGGCTGTGAAATCGAAGAACTGTTTCTTCAATTCAACGGATGTAGGTACGGAGTTTAATGCGTCCACTCCAAGAAGTGTAGCACCACCACCAAGATTATTGAGCAGACTGCCAGAGTTGACCAGACTGCCAGAGTTGAGCACACTGCCAGAGTTGAGCAGACCAGCTGAGCTTATCAATCCACTGCTGCCAGAGTTCAGAAGTCCACTGCTGTATGATTGGTATCCACCACCAAGAAGAGCACCAGATCCAATTAAAGATGGAGCAGCTGAGGCAAGAATAGTTGGGGAAGCTGATGCAAAAATAGTTGGAGAAGCTGTTGCAAGAAGAGGTGGAGCAATGGTACTAAGGAGTGAAGAACCTGTTGCTAGAAGAGGTGGAGCAATAGTGCTAACAAGAGGTGGAGCAGCAGTTGCAATTAATCCATTATTTCCACCGATCGAGACGATGCCATCTGATATATCCTGAGTAGAATCAGTAAGTCCTGCTTCGTAGCCATATCCCAGAGTGCTGGCGCTAGCCGCTGCCGCTAGGAAGCCTAAAATCTTGAATTCAAGAAAAACGAATGATGAAACCAACGTGTATTGCTAATAGTATTTAATACTCACAATGAATGCTCGCATTTTTGTGTCCTACTTCGTTGCCGACTTTTAACAAATGAATTAAATTCAACAATAATCGCTCGAGTTTTATAGTTGTCCACAAGGAACAGGCTTTAAATATGTTTTCTTATTTTACCCGAAAAAAAGAATATATAATTCACCATCACCACTGGAAAGAAAAGGTCAGAATTGTATTTTTATTTTGTTTATTTCTATTTCTATTTATGCAAATAATTTGCTGTATCATAGTGTGTAGGGTAAAATAACCGGATTTGAGTATTCGCAGACATATATAGTACTAAAAGTCGTATATTCCAGGATGCAGTTTAGTGCATTTCGAAGCTATGATCACACCTTTCAATATTTTGTTTTAATTCAATTGGATAGGATATGAGCGAAAGAGCAAGTGTTGGTCGCGCGCTTTTGTGCTTTTCGTTTTTTCATTGATAACGGCTGGGGGTTTTTTTTTAACCGTGCCCAAATTAGCATTTCATTTTTATAATCGCAGTCGTTAAAGTGACATACAATGTAAATTTGAAATTTTGATAACCAATCTGAAAGGTGTGGTTTTATTAAATTTAGATGGTCGCCAATACTGCCACGAGGTTATTCTTCATTCGAAAAAGAAGTCGATTGGTTTGACATGCAGTCTTTGTCAAAACCTAAGTGGGTGGCTTAACGGCGGATCAAATCTAGTAGATCTCGATTATTTAGGTTATAACCACTAAATGCTGTATCTAGTGCACAGTTGAAATCACTAAATTCCAAGCTAAATACAAAAAAGGGTTTCCAAAAATTGTCTTTCGGCATTTTAAGCGAACATTTTGTTTCTTCGATTGACAATAATTTTCACAATTGATCACATATTTCCAGGGGCAAACATATAATTTTTGCTCTCACACGCTAATTTCCCCGTGCATAACGCCCTTTATGTGATTGTGTTGCCTTTTTTTCCACATCAGAGGGCACCTGCATTCGGGTCTAGTTCTGTCAGACTTGCAAAACATTTCTTTATTTTGCAAACCTATTTAAAAAATGTTTTTAATTTTTATTATTCTTTTTATAACCGGTTAGTTTCGCTTATGTTACATTACAAATAACGAAAATGTTGCATATACACTTGTGCTCATATAATTAAGTAACATAAACACGATAGCACTATCTTCGGCAGAACTAAGTTTTATTAACAAATTCAGATTAATTGGTTAAAATGGATTGTTTTTAAGTATTTGTAAAATTATATCGAAATTACATCGAACTAATTGGATCATAAGTTCACCAAGAAAATGGTCATGCCTGGTGGCTCATCGGTGATGGCCTGGGGATACTTCACCTCATCCGGTGCTTGTTCGATTGTTCAAATAAATGAAGAACTGATTGGTTAGATGTCATAAACAAGCATTTAAATAGAGACTTGGCAGACAATTTGCCGCTAGCATGGATCTTTCAACCAAATAAAGATCCAAAGCATTGCTCCATGATCGTTTAACATTGGTTGGAGACCATCTCGTTCAGTGGGTAGCTGCTGCAAAAATGCGTGCAAACTATGCCTCTGTGGCAAGCTATTCAACAGGAATGGAACAAGATCACACCCACTCAATGTGCAGCCCTTGGCTGAGTTCATAATTGTAAATATACCGCATTACTGCAAAACTTGCGTTCATAATTGTAGCAGAACTGCATTATCAATGCATATGTTTGGCAGCACTTTGTGTTCGTAAATGTAAAATGACAGTCAATTTGTTGTCAACTTCGTGCAGATTTGCAGTCGACTTTGATTTGCTGCCGAAAAACTGCAGAGAAAAATGTAAGTATCAACTAATTGATATCTCTTTTAATAATTGTATAAATAAAAATGTATGTATGAAAATTAGTTGCTAATAATGTTTAAATTTTTTTTAGGGAAACCTGTGAGCAGAAAATCTGGGCAATTAAGGATGTACAACTGCTAGTAAATATTCGCCTAGGAATGGAGGCAGAATTTTCGGCGGGAAAACGCAAAAAATCCGTTCTCTGAGAAAAAGTTCTCGCCGAAATTTTAAAAATATCCAGTATTTTCCCCCACGATAAAATGGATATAACCAAAAAATTCTTAAACCTAATGGTTTCCTACAAAAGAATAAAAAGAAGAAATAAAGAAAGCGGTAGAGAAGCTTCATCATGGGATTTCTTCGAAATTTTCGATGAAGTATACGGCACTCGACATAGCATCAATCCACCGGCAGATCTTATTTGCCAAATATTTGGGGAAAATGAAGGACATTGTACTATCGATGAGCAGTTTGTTGAAACTCCCAAAAAGAGACAGAAAAGAACTGATGCTACCACAAACCAAATTATTGACTTCCTGTCAAAGGAAGCCGATAAAGATGAGGGCCGTCATAATGAAGTGTTGCTGGTGGAACGAGAGAAAATGCTAATAGAGAAACAAAGGTTGGAAGTACTTATATCCTTAAAAAACGCATTGGAAAAGATGTCCGATTAAAAGAAAAACTTCTATTTGATTTTTATATATAGCTTGAATTCATAAGTTTTATGTTTTGTTAATTTTTTATTGAAAGAAATAGTATTATTTGATTTTTATATATAGCTTGAATTCATAACTTTTTTTTTGTTTCTTGTTAATTTTTTATTGAAATAAATACAATTATTTGATTTTTATTAAAATACATTTTAAATTCACATGGTTTTTGATGTGCAACTGTAGTAATAATCAAAATATTAAGAAGAGAACAACATTGCTATATTGTCTCTTTTTGCTCTGGCTTCATCAGGAACGTAAATTGATAAGACGTAATCTAAATCATGAAGGTTGTTGCTCTGTGGCTCTTCGTCGTCGTTTTGCATTGCTGAAGCTCCTTCGGTATTTGTAGAATTTTCTTTTTCCTGTTCTATTATAATATTGTGTACAACAACACAAGCAATAACTATGTACTTTGCGTAGCTAAGATTTTTAATATCGATTCCTTTTAAAATCCTGAACATTGATTTAAGTCTTCCGAAAGCTTGCTCAACACAAACTCTATTTGAGCTGTGTATGTAATTAAATGTTCTTTGTTCAGTGTTTAAATGTCCATTATCGCGATATGGCACCATTAGGTAACTGCTTAATGGATATGCTGAATCGCCGAGAATATTCCCATTATCAATGATACTTGTGGAACCACCTTTTAAAGCCTTTTCAATTGAGCTGTGTTCCCAAACACATGCATCATGTACACTACCAGGAAACCCAAAGCATATGTCAATGAACTTCTGATTGTGATCGCAAATAGCCGAAGCAAAAGTAAAACAAATATTTTTCAATAACTTTAGCACCTTTTAAAAAAAAGAGATACCTGCATATTAATAGAGTAAGTACCCTTACGGTTGAAGTAGCTAATTTTGTCTACTGTTGGTGGTATAATGGGTATGTGCGTCCCGTCTAAGCAGCCAAGAACATTGGGAAACGGATTATTTCGCAAGCTTGCAAAACCGTCCATAATTTTCCTTTGCTCTCTTGTTGTTTCGGGCCACTTTATGTAATTCCCTCTCAGCACAAACAATATTTTGGTGACTTTTATAAAATACTTAAAAGCTGCTCCTTTTGCTATGTTGAACAAATTGCTTATCTGTCTAAATGAACAAATGTTGACGATCTTCCAAAGAGTTAAGTGCTAGTTTAACGTGTATTTTAAGTCGTCCTATGCATAACCTAGTCCAATAAGGATTAAGAATATTTTCAATAATCTGAAAAATATTTGTAGTTAATTAGAATCATTACCTTTGATTATTGGGAGAATGGACCTACCTGAAAAGTTGGCCTAGTCATGCGGAAATGGCTTTTGAAAACATCATCGGGATATTTGTCAATAGTTTGTAAAAATTTTATATTTTTTGGAATTCTTCTTCGCGCGTTTTTTATAATTGGTATCAGCACTCTTCTTCTTTTTATTTTTGCAGTTCTTCCTTCGGATAAGCGTAAGTGCGTAGTATCCAAAGGCATCCCATTTAAAAGATTACGTATAGCACTTAAAATTATCTTTTTTTCCGACATATTTCTCAAAACCGTATTAAATAAAACCAATTCAGAAAAAAAAACAATTCCAATTATAACCTATCTGTCAAAAGCATTCTCATACGTTTATGAACAACGGTTTTAGTGCTGCATGGTTGCTGCAGCAGTGCAACCAAATTCGCGTTCATATAAGTTTACCTAAAGTGCTGCGGCATATTTATTGCAGAAGTTTTTACAATTATGAACTCAGCCCTTGTCAAGAATATGGGCGATAGATGCGCCGAAGTTATAAGACAAAAAGGTTTGGACACTAAGTACTGACTCTAAAATGTAAATGACTTAATTATTATGTCACCGAGCTCAAAGCGATATAAACAAACAATCTGAAAAATTTATATTTTAATGACTTGCTAAACAAAAAATCAAGAAGAATTGAATTTTACAAATACATACTTATAAACATTCCATTTTAACCAATTAATCTAAATTTTTTAATAAAACTTTGTTCTACCGAAGATAATGTGATCGTCTTTATTTCACTTAATTATATGAGCACAACTGTACATATGTAAATATGAATTCGTACTCGTATTAACATACACACGACTAATTTGAACGACATTTGTCATTGAATAAGGTGTAATTGTTGCTGTTGGTGTCGCTACTGTATTTATTTTGAATTTAAAAGTGAACTGTCAAAACGGGTGCATTGCTTGATTTTTTTTTTTTTTTTTTTTTTTTGTGAAGAGAAAATGCATCATTCATCGTCAGGAGGCGGAGGCCTAACAGTCCCCTGGTGTGTTAAACTCTAAACCAAAAACTCTCCATCTTCAGGCGGAATCCCACCCCGGGACCGCTCTTCGCATTACTTCAGTGTGGTTGCCACTTCCGTTTGCCTCTGTGGGCAGTTTCCTCTTATTTGACCTTTTACAAGGGTATGTTTGCGTCTTCCTCTCTCTTTTTCATTTTTAAGACTGTCTCAATAAACGAAGATATCTTGTTCCACGTGTCCAATGATGAGATCATTTTCCTAACAACATTTTCTGGAGAGAAATTGCCTATTTCCGACACCAGCTGGTTCCTCTCCGTTTTCCATCTGTTGAAGATGAAGAATGTGTGGCAGGTGTCATCATCTGCGGAGTTCCCGTATTGGCAAGCTGCATTCTCCGTTTTGACCATCTTGTGGAGGTACTTTTTGAAGTACCCATGGCCGGTTAGGAACTGGGTGATGTAGTAGCTTACCTCACCATGTTTTCGTTCCGTCCATTCTGCGACGTCACTGATCAGCATCGCGGTCCATCTTTCTCTTGTTTCAGCCTGGTTTGCCATCTCTGCTTCGAGATCTCTTTCGCATTTGCAGTTGCCGTTTCCGTTCCCATTTCCGTCTTCTTCTCGTGAACGTATTTTCTCTCTGCCGCTAGGAGATCAATTGGGGTCACTCCTGCGACTACAAGAGCGGCTGGTTCCGATACTGTGCGATAGGAGCTTGCGATTCTGAGGGCTCCGAGTCTCTTTACTGCAGCGAACTGTTTCCTGTATATCTCCTGTTTTAGTGCATCAGCCCATATCTCACAGCCATACAGGAGAATCGCATGTGTGATCGATATGAGGAGTCTTCGCTTGCTCTGGGTTGGGCCGCCAACATTTGCCATGGTTGCGGAGTTTATCTGCCGCCAGAATGAGAGCTTGCAGTCCAGAGTAATGCCAAGATACTTCACTGCGTGCGTGCATTGCTTGATTACTGTTACTGTAATTTGTACTGACATTCTTACGAATCTAAGCGGAAGCTACGCTTTTGACATTGCAAGCCTTGACCGATTAGCAAAGACACTGGGGTAATTCAATCCGCAACTATGAAAGTGAATCTGAAGGACTTAAGCAAATTATACGATTTATGTGAATAAATTAAATTTTTTTTGTGTTTTAATTTAGTTTTTTTTTTCTATGTGACGTCCTCAAGAGTTTACTGGTTTTATTAGTCTTCCAATTTCGAATTCCGATATCTAGTATTGCTATACTTGTGCTGCTTAATATTTTACACCTACGTGTTTCATACGTCAGGAGTTAATTTCTTGGTTTTATACGAGAAAATAATCATAAATGACGGGTGAGTAGAGAGTGTGGTGTGGTATACCGAATTATAAATTCCGAGCCGCTCAGCAGAAAAAAAACGAGTTGTGTATTTTTTAACGGCGCGGCACTAGAATTGAAAAGATGGAAAATTCAAAAATAATTTTTAATACCTTATTTGTACATTGAGCTATCTTTTTGCTTCTCAATCATTAGTGCTTTTATTGTTTTTCTGTTGAAATAGGAAAAGAAATAGGTTATCCACATCGCAGATAACTGCTGGCTCAGAAGCCCTTTCCTCATTACTCATAAATAGTAGACTAGCTTAAGTAGGCGCTGCCTTTGAGTTTAGTTTAAAATTCAAACTCCAAAGGTTTAACCCACACGATGTTCAACCTTTCATGCTTGACTCCGACAAATTTAGAACTATTATATAATAATAAACTTTGTTTTTTTTTATTTTTCGCAAAGTTAGGTAAAAATCTTCCAAATACACTATGAGGACCACAGACGTGTGCTCGTGCAATATCATGCAACACTTGAACGTGTAACTTACATGATGTAAGAGATATAATACAGCCATTTCGGCTTGGATTCACTAAGACAGCCCATGAATAGTGCCTATAGCCGATTTTAGTTACGGCCGGCACTAAATAAAAAAGCCCGCTATAATTTTTCGTTATTAATAAACATATTTCTGCCTGTGTATTAGTTAGTATTTTTATTTATTTATTTGTTTCCAATTCAATGTACAGTAATTCATTTATAAAGGTAGAAGATAATGCATAGTTAACAAATTAACTAGGTTTAGTTCAATTAAGTTTATCATAGTTTAAATCCATTAATTTACCATTTATTTATTAATTAGTATTAACCATGAGTAGTAATCTGATTAAAAAGGTACAAAGATATGGACAAGAACACTTTGTGGTTGGAAGAACCAGTGGTAAGTGTTAGATATGAAAATGAGAAATGTAAAGTCGCACAAAAAGAAGAAGAGACGCATTATAAAGGAAGACAACAATAGCGATATGAAAAGGCATAGTAAAGAATGAAATGAGGTTCTTTGATATTACTTGTGTTAAAAACCCAACGTCAGATGTAATGAGTAACCAATTTCTCAAAGATCCAATGAATTTGGACTTAGATGCAACTTGATTGCGTACATCAGATGGCAATCTGTTATAAATGAAAGGTGCTATGTTGGTAGCAAACTGACGGCAATGTTCCGTACTAACTCTAAGCACTATCACAGCGTTAAAGGAACGAAGAGCAACTTCTGTTTGTTTTTGTAAAGTGATTTGAATGAACAAACCCAAACCGAAACTCAATATTAAACATACAAAATGACCGTTGAAGCTTGCGCTTATTTATAAGATACTGTATCTTAATGTGTAAAGCTGTTATTTGGTTACGTACCTTTCCCTGTGGTATATTCCAATGTAAATAAAAATCTTTTTTGTTGGGTTAATTGCAACTTATTTATTTTTACTTATTATGAAGTAAAATGAATTGAAAACGTGGTACGTCGCCACCACCGAGAAATGTCACCAACTCAATGCACAATAAAGATGATAATAAGAGGGAGGCGCACATGCGCGACGGCTATATATATTATGAAAAATTAGTTTTCTTGGAAGGCGAGCGATAGGTATTTGTTTTCCAGGCGATTTATTTTCTGAAAGCCATCTATGTTCAGGTAGGCGAACAAAGCTTAAGGGTGAAAACACACTTCAACAGCTATTATAAATAAATTTGAAATTTGAAATTTGAAAACGTCAAAATAATCAGAATTTTAGTGCCGACTCTAATTATTTAAATTTCGAGTTTAAGGTCTATAATGAATAGCATAAAGTACATTTAAGCTTAAGGTTATGTTGGTGAATAAATTATTTTTAAAAAAATATATACGGCGTCAGCAGTCCTATACAGAACCAAGCCTAGCTCCTCGCAACCATTTTTGTGTGCGTGTTATTTTTTCCACGAAATGGAAGGGACCTAGAGTTTTTTGCCGACTCCGAACGGCGAGTTGAGAAGCTCAATCGTGACAAATGATACTCTTTGATTGCTTGTTAGACATTCGAAAGAGGTGGTACCGTGAAAAAACTTCTAGGTGTTGTGCTGGGATTGAACCCGGGCAAGCATGCGTAGTAATCCAACGCACTTTTTTAATGTCGGCTTTAATTTAATAATTACTCTTGGATCCAATTAGATTTATGTAATGAATCCACATTTTATTAATATCCGCTTTGGAAACATCCTCCCGATGAGTAGTGGTCGGGACAGCTGCACAAGAAGTGACGACTCGATTCTTCCCTCTCTTCATCCATGCATCTATTAGCATATCTACCCAATGCGCAATGTATACCTACTGGCTGAAATACTGTTGTGTGCTCTCTGATTTTTAGCAGGCTACTTGTTTGTTTTTTTTTTTTTTGACTTAACTTAGGGCATTTTTGTGATTCAGGTATCTTACTTACTTACTTAAGGTGGCATTACAGCTGAACCTGCTTCTTGCCACAATTTGTGAAAAAATTATACTCTTTGATTGCTTGTCAGACATTTGAAAAAGGCGGTAGGTACCGTGAAAAAACTTTTAGGTGTTTGCTGGGATTGAACCCGGGCGCGTATATTGAAACCCTACTTCAAACACGCAGACATCCTACTTCCATACATCTTAGACGATGACGTACTGAAAAGGATTTCCATTACCATAACAGGCATAAAGTAGATATTATCGTAGTTGAATGCAGCAATATGGTATTGTCGATATAATGAATACGTGTAAGCTTTTATGTTTTCTATCATAATTTTGAAAAACAAACACGGTATTTTTTTAAAAACTTACAAGTTATTATTGTAGAATTATTTAACGACAAAATAAAAAAGAAAAAAACATTTTATAAGTAAAGAAAAAGTTTAATGTTTTTTAGAAGTATTCTAATAAACATAAGTACATTTAAGTATTAATGTTTTCACAACTTTCTAATTTGGTATGACGCCCAGCCTGAATGCTGTTTCCAGAAATACTCCTGTCTTTCCGTCGCGCAAGGCATGTTGGCTGCACTTTGATGTTGTTTCTAGTGCTGCACCGAATTACTGAATTTAAGGAAAAACATCGAGCAATAGAACTCTCTCATAATTATGAGTATAACTCCTTCGTAAAATAAGGCCCCGGAACAAGGTTAAGTACCTTACTGTAATTGTAGTTTATTACTCGTATTAATGTCACTTAGCATAACTTGGCCAATGCTTGAAAACTGATTATTTATTTTGTGAATTACGTAATTTTACTTGTCAATGCCGTTTCATCGATAGGCATGTCAGAGTGTGATGGTGCCCTTCATGTTTCTATCTTGATATCCTCCGCTTGAACAGATGTACATATTGCCAATCATCAGGAGCAGTTATATCTCTCAAAAATACAGCGGAACTTCTTTGCATAGTGCGAAATGTGCAAGTCATTGACGATCGTTTTCAGACATCAATAAAGAAGATTTGAACATAACTCCATACTGCTTCTCAACCGCAAGTAGATGCTTGCAAAAGCGACCATTATTGCCACTTGCACAAGTACAAAACCCAATTCCGCTGTCAACTACAAAGGGCTCTGACGTTGTTCGCTCTGGATGTTAAATGTTTTCCCATCTAAGTATGTACTTGTGTAACTTTTCCAATATGTTTGAGCTCTCATACAGAACAGATAGTAAGCATGCACTGTAGAATAACAGTGACGTATGGAGTTAGCTTCTCTTTGATCATATTGCGCGTAAGGTAGTAGAAACCCTTACTCAATTCATCACTTGAGGTTCGCGAATAAGATGAAGGATTCTAATGAGTTTTACTACTTTATGACCAAAAAATGAGAGAGAGAATTGAATAAGGGTTTCAATATACGCAACCCGGGCAGCATTGCTTAGTGGTCCAACGCACTTACCACTATACCATGGTGCTCACATTGCAGGTATCAAAGTCACTTTATCTATCGTAAGCCTGGAGCAGTGTTAACGTTGAGATTTGTGTCTTTTGTTTCTATTGGTATTGGGGCTTCTTCCCTTAATGTTTGATATCCACCTTTCTTAGCTAGTTCGCCCGCTTCAGAGTTTCTAGAATATTTCTATGTCCAGGAACCTAGCACACGGAGCTCGCATCTTGTCCATGTCGCGTTAAGAGATTCGAGTGCCTTTATAGCTGTCTGGATATCGGTGTAAATAACAATGCCATAATTATACATCTACTTCAGCAGATTCACGAACGAAGATATTCCCTTCTGTCGGATGAACTTCAAGTCTTACATACGTATGTATTATACGAAGTCAAAGTTATAGAGTGGGATTTAGTAGACCGTAGGTCCGATTTGTAAATTGGTTTTTGCTAAAATTTTGGTGTGACCCGAATTGAGACTGTTCTGTCTTTACACCACCTGCTTACCGTTTATATCTTATGCGAGAAAATGTAACATGATTTCCAGTATCACGGTAGCCGTGATCCCCATGGCCTACGCTTATACATACTACCCTCTGAATCTTGTCTAGTGCTGTCCACCAGACTACAAGTCCGTACATTAGTATCATTAACACTCTCACAGTATGCAGCCAGTGCATTACATGCATCCCACGGGGTTTTTAGAAAAGTGCAAAGGAGCAGATCCTTTATTTACGTGTTAAATCTTAGTCAGTTTGCTGTCAAGGAATCAACCAAGATACTTGGTGTGCTCCAAGAATTTGAGTTGGATACTATTCAAAATTGGTGTATTATTTGAGGAATGCTGTTTTGGTCGGGTTTATACCCAGGCCGCTTTTATTGGCCCAGTTTGCCAGTTTAGCTAGGGCTGTTTCCATCATGCCCGAACAATTGGGACATATTTCCCATTGATAATAATAGCTATATGTATCTGCATATAAGCTGTGATTTTATAGCCTTGGTTTTCTAGGGAGAGTACTATCTTGTTAAAAGCTAAGAGCCACAGTTGTGGCGACAATACCCCCCTTTCTGTGGTATACTGCGGTGCACGGACTTTCTAGATCTTTCAGAGAAAAAACTATATTTTTAATAGGAATTCCTTTTAATTCAATGTGATTTTACTATTAAAATTGGTGAATGGTATGTTTACAATTATTAGTATAGTTGAAAAACCATTGAAGTTATAGTACCTTTAGACTATTAATCTAAATATTTTATAATATTGAATCAATAGTACATACGCTTGAAAAGTAATAGGATATCCTATTATTTTAATATGTCCCCTTTTATGTAAATATACTATTAAAACTATTATTTTGCAACATTAATTTTAAAGGAGTAGTACTATTAACTCAGTGTGACAATGTTATTAAATCAATTCTGCACATACTATAGTTTTAATAAGTTTCTAATATTGAAACAATAGTTCATCATTGCAACAAATTAAAGGATATCCCATTGGATTAATCAGGTGATACCATTACAATTATATGAACGCGTACTATTAAAGCTATTATTATGCATATTAAATAAATATTAGAAATACTACTTAATTAATGTGGCATATTATTAAATTCATAAAACGAAAACTATATATTTTTTAAATTATTGGTTTATTTTGTACAAGTCACGCATATTAACAGATACTTACATTCGAAAATTATTGAGATCAAAACTTTGCTGAAAATAAAATAAAGCCCTTTATAAAATAAACAAGTGAAAACAAATTATCCGTTTTTATAACTTAAAAATTTTATTCTGAGCAGTTTTTTTTACAGTTTTGTAGGGTAATACCTAATTACAAAAATAAGTTATAATGTCTTAACTACTTATATTAGGTCTGTTCCTTTACTTTCTGCTCCAAAAATAGTAAATTATTGAATTTCAAGGAGTGGGGGTAAAATTCTCTCAGAGTTAGGCAAAATTACGAAGAAGTAAAGGAACGCGTTTACTACAAAAGTAGCAACAAACGAAATGTCAAAAACACATGTGAAGCAAAAGTAAACAGAGTGTTGTTGTATGATTTTGGATTTAACAGAAAAGTCCACCCCTGATGATATCCCAGAACCAATACAGTATGCAATATATTGCGAAATACAAATTTCAACATTCAGAACGTTCAACTTTCATCTATGTTCCTTTTCTCTCCATTTTTTTACTTTTTGAATTAAAATAAAAAAATGCAAATAATCCAAGCAAGTGAAACAGCTGACTTTGACAGATAGTTCACTTTCTACCGGAAGAAATTTGTCCAGTAAGAAATAGTAAGATTTTTTTGTGAGGGGAAATTTTTCCTCTCTCGTTGCCTCTCTCTTTTACTACTTTTTTGTGTAAAGGAACGCGGTTTGTCTAAATTCAGTAAGAATCAGTAAGAATCAGTAACAATTTGCAAGTAAAGGAACAGACCTATTATTTACCAATTTTTATCTTCTTGTCCACCGCTTCCCATTTCTCTTGTACTTCTGTCCATGGCTCATTGTTCTGACACAGCTAAATAATTGTGTCTTCTTCCTTTGTGGAAATGAGAAGTTCCTATATGAAAATGGGATATTTTATAATTAAAGAGGAAGACCAATCGAAGAAAGAAATTATCTTACCACTTAGAGATTTTTCTAATTTCCAGATTTTGACGGGTGCAATAACCGCTTTGTCGTGTAGTTGGCCAAAAGGATTTAGTCCACGACCCATTTTCTTTAAATAATAATCCTAATGTAAAAATCAGAGACATTCGATAAAAACAAGCAAATAAAAAACGAAACAAATGAAAGAAAAGCTTTAACAAACACTATAATAAAATTAAGCACACAAATAAATGAGGAAAAGGGTAGGTATACTTACCGAAGCTTTTAGCAAATCTATGGTAAGTGGAGATCAAGGCATATGCCAAAAATGTAATTGACCGTGTCAATCCTTTTTCCTTCATTTACCTTATCAAACTAAGAAATCCATAGCTACCATAAAAGCAATAGTATTCATTCATTTGTGGGTGGCCGTGGCGTAGTGGTAGTCGTCGTCGCTTGTCATGCGAAAGGTTCGCGGTTCGAATCCAGATGTCTTCGAAGCATTTATTTCTCACGAAATAAAAATAAGTTGATCAGTTTCAGAAGTTAATATCGAAACCTACTGCGAAGGCATAACACTGGCAGTAGGATGTTAAATATGGCTGAAGAAATTGATCGCAGAAACTATAATAATAAGAAACATCTGGAAAAAACTCCTGTGAATCTTAAGCAAGTACAAAAATAATACACAACCCTCCAGTTATCCTGGACACCACCCATAGAGTTAGTTGAAATTGAAACCTATCATCTGAGTTTCCTACCACTATGTCGATCTGTCTGTCTCTCGTTCTCGCCCTTCATGTGCTCGCGCTGTGTGTAAACATTAAAAGGGTATTCATATCCCCTTTAACGTGTGTAGATTATAAAAAAAAAAATCTGTAAAATACTAATTTAATAGCATATCATATGCATAACAATGGTACACATACTATAGAACTATATCTACATATATGAAAAAGCAATAGGTACTATGCATTTATTAAAATGTGTTCAATAGTATAAAAATAACAATTATAATAGTTCAATGTTAAGATCATATTACTTTAATAGTATATATTTTTTGTAACAGGAAGCAAACGTGTTCCAATATTAAGTGAAAAGTTTTTCATTATTATTTTAAAAGGACACATCTTATTAATAATCAATAATATTGTAGTGTTCAATATATTATTACAATACCATTAAAACAATAGTAAATTCGTTATTAAATTTATAATGTATCCTATTAATTCAATGTGGGTATTTTGTTAAGCAATCAATAGTACAAAAAACCATAAAAAGTATTGAAATAATAGGAAAAACGTATTATTTCACGTACCATTAAATTAATATTCGTACCATTGATCCATTATAGGATTTTTTTTCTCTGAGTGTACCTTCTCCGTTCTGAGATGAGCTCTCTGTTAAATAGCATTATTGTTTGATCAAGTAACCAAGCCTGCCATTGATCCTCAAGTTATCTAGTGCTGCAGCTATTACTTCTGGTTTAATGTTATTGAAAGCTCCTACAATATCCAGGGACACTATCATTGTTATTTCTTTGTTGGCTGGATACCTTTCTTCTTTAGCAATAATTGATTTCAGATCTGTTTTCATCTATCTGCCGATCTGCTTTAATGTAGAGAGCATTCGAGCCAAAATTCTACTACGAATAAATAGGTACACTAGTCTCTCTAGTCTTTTCAACACTGTGATGATGGGTCTTCTCTTAAGTCTTTGCAAGTCGTGACATTTTTTTCCTGCATGCCTTTGGTTCATAGCCGAGGTCTATGCAGAAGTGGAATAGTTTAGTTATACCCTGCCATAACCACGCTACATCTCTGCTAGGGTGAGTCTTTCCGAGCCTGCAGATTTACATACTATATGGAAAGAAAGCACCTGAGCTTAACTACTTCATTTGAAATGAGTGGTGCTTCCGATACCAACCCCTCGTAAACATATAAGCCTTCTCCTGTATTTCCCGGAAAGTGGGTATCTAGGAGAAGGTGTTATTGTTGTTATTAAATTTAAATTTAATAATATAGTTTGGTGTAGTCAACTTTTGCCCATTAATCAATACATTATTAACCTACATAGGCTAATATTTGTATTCCCCTTCCTCTTTGTATGGTCTTTCTGTCTACAAAGACGAAATTCTTTCTCACTGTCCACCTTTGATTATTCATTGTTATTTTTGAGTTAATTTCATAAATTATTTTCCCTGTGCTCACTGGAAAAAAGCAATAACCCCTTAGTATGATTTACATGAAAAAATTAAATTTTATTCGAAATCAGCAAATTTCCTCAGCAATGTGGTTTGGCAACCAAATTCAACCAATTGTGGTGGGCATGTGATGTCGACAGTGGTTATCCCCTCAAAAGAAAAACACAATACCTATTTACTGTTAAAATGAATGAAATCAGAGACATCAACGAATGAGAGCGAGTTGTCAAAGATCTCGTCGCCGCACACAAAAACACTGTCAATAACATCACGATGGACAATTTTTTTGCAAGCTTTTCACTCGGACAGCAATTACTGAACTGGATCTTGTAAATGAAGGGAACGATAGCAAAACAAGCCCAAAGAGCTCAAGGAGTTCAAAGCCTCGAACAGAGGAGCGGTGCTTAGCAGCGAATTCGGTTTCAATGACAAGATGGTCCTTTGTTCATACATATGTGCCTAAGAAGAAGAAGTTGATTTTGCAGTTATCAATTCTTCATAACGACATCAAATGCTCGGAGTGAAAAAAGTAAACTGGAAACTACACATAATTTATAATAACTAATAGCACTGTGTGACATTTTTCAGGTCATCGTCTCAAATTTTAAACGTAGGAATTTTTTTTCGGTCTTAAGAAAAGTTATAGGTATTGATTAGGAGAAAAAAAGTGCGAAACAAACCGACCCAAAAAAAAACTGCATCCAGGGCCTCAAAATCGTAAAAATGCCCACTTTTTTAACCATTTTTTCACATGTTCGACCATTTTGGCCCATAATTCTTACGTATTTGCACTAACACCATCTATTAAAAAAAGAAGATTAAGAGAATGCAGAAACCCCAATTTTTCAACGAGACTGGCCCCCTTCATGCGTCGAAAAAAGTTAAAAAATATTTTGCAGAAGGGGCTTTAACTTGTTTGGAATGGCCTGGCAACTCGCTAGACCTTCATCTTATAGAAAATTTGTTGGCTATATGCAAAACTACATTGAGGAAAATGGACTGTACAATCAAAACGAAGCTAATTGAGTCAGTTATTCAAGTATGGTACCGGGATCCAAAAATCATTGAAAACTGTCCAAAACTGGTGGAATCAATGCAAACTTGAATAAAAATGGTGCTTAAAGCCAATCGTGGACACTGGACACATTTAATATTAATTTTATAAATTCACTACTTACTGCCACTTAATAAATAATACTAGTTTTTGAAAAAAAAAATTTGTTCACATTAATTTGCACAAGACTGTATATATGTGCATACGTATCTATTTGTGTGTATGTATGCATGTATGTATTCCTAAAAAAGAGAAATTTATTGGACAAATTTAGAATTCTTTCATAAAAAAGTTCAAATATTAACCTGGGTTAATAAGGTACGTTTGCTACAATTTGACGAAAAATCTGTCGAAAAACTGTCAACAAATATATTTTTTTCTATGTTTTTCTGAATATATCAAATATTTAGTCACTGAGTCTGGATGAAAGTATATTTAGGTCGAAGGCATCCAAGCTATGATAAAATGAAAGTGCCCATATTAACCCTAGGTGATAAAGAACGTGTGAGGGTTAAATATGAAATATGAGCCCCCATCTGGCAACGCCGAACCTGTAAGCAAAGAGAAAACATCCTGTGAGCCACCATAATCTATAATTTTGTATCTCATAATAAAAGCATCCAACACAATCAAAACAACTCAGAAAATACTACTAAGAGCTTTTACTTGAACATGTAGCGGCACCAGAGAGCTCACCACACACACCTTCGCACTCATTGCTTAGGGGAAACCGATGAATACTTTCAACGCACAGCCGCGCATTCGTCCACTTTCTTAAGACGATCGGGGTTCGTGGGGAACCAGCGGAGTGGACTATCCGTTTTTCACAACGTACAGAAACTCATTCGCAAGAGTAACATATGTTACTATAGGAGCTTCGTGTGGCCACTAATTAACTAATTTTACGCCATGTTGACTAGTGTAAGGGCGAAGGGCCCCATAAGAGAAAACTTCTGAAAATGCCAACAAAGTTTGATGTTGAATGCCCAATATTCTTAACGAATTGATCAGGAAAGTTTACATACATATCGCTCATTTATGTCAGTCTTCAAGAAAATGAGCGATATGTACATATTTACCTTATCAAAACGCGTTCCTATCATTAAATTCAATGAAAAAACTTGCTATGTCCTCAGTTAATTCATATCCTGTCGTTTAAATTCAGCATTTCTGAATACATATACCCAGTTACCTGAAGTCTGCCAACTCTTGCACTTGCAAACATACACATATAAAGGCCTACAAAGTCTAAACGCTCCTTCAGAATCTGCTTGGATGTGTTTAGTCCATACCTGTATATTTTTTTTAAATTTGAAAAAAAGGAGTTTCAAATAAAAATCGACTTTCAGGAGTACAATGCGAAGGATTTGGAAAAAAGAGATGTTTTTTCGAAGTTTTTTTTTGTTTAATAAACATAAATTTATTAATCAATTGATTTTATTGGTTTTTGGAAAATATTAACAATTACCTATATACATACACTCTTATTTCTTTAAAGGAGAAGGTGGAAGATAACCACCAGGTGAACCTCCAATAATGGATTTGGATCCTGAAATATAGTTGACTCCGATGCCTGAGTCTAAACCTGAGCCTATGTTTGATACAATACCTGATCCAATACCCGAGCCTAGATTGGATACAATACCTGATCCAATACCTGAGCCTAGATTGGATACAATGCCTGATCCAATACCGGATAGAGATCCTCCCAATAGAGGTCCAGATACAACACTTCTGCTAGCGTAGTTGAGCACAGGAGCTAAACCTCCATTGATGACTTGAGAGGATCCTCCAATATTTTCGTATTGCGATTGGATGATATTCCTGGCATTGATGAGGTCTCCTTGGGTCTTGTATTTAACGATTCTGACTTCAGGTGTTGTGGGTACGTTTTCTTGGATTTGTTGGAGTGTTCCAATCACTTGAGCAGCATCGTTCTCCTTGCTGAGCACATAAATAGCTGTCTTTTGTTCAATAGCCTGTTTAGCTACTTGCAATGCAGCGTTGGTGGCAGCGTTATTTTCTGGTGCCTTGATGAAGACAACCTGGAGGTTCTTCTTCAAAACATTGCTAACTTGTTGGTTGATTACTCCGGCATCTTGCTCCTCTTCTGGTGCTGAGAAATCGAAGAACTGTTTGTTCAATTCAACCCTTGTGGGAACCGTGTTTAATGCATCGAGTCCAAGAACTGTAGCACCGCCTCCTAGATTGTTGATCAGACCACTGCCGGAGTTGATCAGACCACTAGAGCTTATCAATCCACTGCCAGCGTTAAGAAGTCCGCTTCCTGAGCTTATCAATCCACTGCCAGCGTTAATTAGTCCACTACCGTAGGACTGGTAGCCACCTCCATATCCACCGGCTCCAAGGAGGGAACCTCCAGTTCCAATAAGGGAACCACCGGTTCCGAGTAGAGATGAACCCCCAGTACCGATGAGCGAAGCACCTGATCCAATTAATCCAGTTCCACCGAGCGAGCCGAGGCCAGCGCCTAAGCCATAATTAGAATTAATCAAACCATGTCCTAATTCAATAGTACTAGCGCTCACTGCTGCTGCCAAGAATCCCAAAATCTGGGATCGAAAAACAATGACGAATGTTGAAAACAATTTATCTACACAATAAGAACTTCTATACTCACAATAAATGCTCGCATGTCTATGTCCTACTTCGTTGCCGACTAATAACAAATGAATTTAACTCTACAAAGAGCGCTCGAGTTTTATAGTTTTTCAAAAACAACTGAATTTAAATATTCTTTAACATTTCATCAGAAGCAGAGAATTTGTAATCTTTCATCGCTGCTGCAGAGTATAGGTCAGAACTACGAGTATGTGTGTATGGTATGCATTAATATTTTATAAATTGTTGCCTACATATGCAAATCATTATTTTGAATCCTCTTGTTGTTGACATTAACTGGTATATCGGTATCAAGAAACTATATAAAGCAAGCATATATCGGATTGCAGTGGTGTGTTATCGAGCAGATTTCAAACTCGAAGGTTGCGAAAAAATGACCTCACCTTGTGCGTACAATCTGCAAATGAACTGGTCATCTAATTTGCCTATCGCTGTTTCTTACGCGAAAAAGACCTCTGGCTAATTATGTAGACATTGATTTATCTAAAAGCGTGCATAAAAGATACTATATTATTTTCTATACCCAAATAGTAACAGGAAATAGTATTATGCAACTTTAAGTCGAGATCTGGGCAGACAAGTGCAGCATGTGGGTAGTCGGTAGTGTATTTATTTTTTTGAACATCTAGCTTATTTTGTATTCTATTAGTTTATTATTCTAAATTATTAATCTATTATTATCTTGCATTCAGCAATCACACCATTTATGTTTCATACATTAAATACATAACGAATGCAGCGAGTCTTTTGACTCGTTTCTTCTCTATTTCAAACAAGGTTGTCAGTACTATCGAACCACACTGCCATCTATTGGATATTTAAAGATATTGTATTTTTTTTTTGTTCGACTAACCTTTTTGCAGCCTAATAATTGCATTTAGGCCTTATTAAAAAGCTAATACATATTCAAAAAGAAGCCGTTTGTTTATTTTTACATTGCAAAGTGCAAATAAGTCTATAAAACGATCACCAACCGGAACGTCTATTAATGTCATTCAGCTACTGTATTTTTGAATTAGGCTTTTATCGCGATCAGACAAATTAAAATGGTTTATTTTTTTTTTTTATTAGTTTATATTTGCAATTTAGGCACTTTTAGTTTGCCTATTTTTGGATACAAACATAATTTTACTACATGTCTTGACAATCGATAGCTACATATACATATACATATGTATATATATATTTCCTCTTTGAAATTAAAATATAATGCGAACTAATTTTAGTGCATAATTTAATTTTGTCGTATAAAATGTCAGATCATTCATCATTTGCCATCAAAGTCACATCTAGTTTATTTATGTCTTCCATTTGAATGTGTTTTATGCTTTTTAAACTATTATAGCTAATTCGAAACTAAAACAAGAATTTATGTGTATTGTGACATTTGCATAAATCTTTAAAGTTTCGTTAGGATTTTGCAGATTTTTTCTGCATTTTTTTTGCATAAGGATGACTTCAAATTATTACCCAATATATTAAAATATAATAATAAACAATGAAACCGCTCTTGAATGGACACCAACGGAGCTGAACATAGTTTTTCTTGTAAAAGCTGGTGTATACATACATTGCATTGCAGCATTGCTTGTTATTGTGATTTTAAATAAAACAATTGATTTCCTTTTTCAATAATAGGCGGGTTTTTTTTAAGCATATATAGAATAAACATGTTTCAGCAACATGTTTTCAATATAAAATACAACAAAACGTTAGACTGGATAATTATCGAGGATAATTTTTTGTTGTATTATGCATTGAATTTTTTTTTTATTCTATATAGGCTAAAAAAAAACACGCCTTATGTAATTCAACACTATACCTACTTATAAATATATATTTTTTTTTTCAAAAACAACGCACAAATCAATAGTATTGGCACACTGCATTGGCAATACGTAAAAGTCTAATTGAGCCGATGAAAAGGAGAAGTTTTTGATTTTCATATTTCTGTGGAGTGCTCTTAATAGTGAAATGATCCGAAATGGGTCGAACGGAAAAAGAAAGGACAGAAAGTAAAAAAAAATGTATTTTAAATTTACACGAAAAATAAAAAAGTTATGGAAAAACTACAGTAATTTTAAAAACAAGTCGGTTTACCGTTCGGAGCCGGATACAATACAAGGTTGGCGAGAAAAAATCATATGTACACGAAGATATAAAAAGAACCGAATACAAGTTTTTGGCAGACTTTTTGCGTCAAGTTCTCAGACGGGAGCAAATTTAATATTTACAATTTACCGCTCTGATGGCAGAGCTTCGGTTTGGAGGTAGCCTAATACCAAAGACCATTATAATACCGTGCAACTGGCACTTCAAATCGACGAAAAGTAAAAAGCTCTCCCAGTATTATATTATTATTATAATATAATGGTCTTTACTAATACGAAAATGGAACTTACTACCCTGCCACTCAGCCAGCCATGCACTGTAAAACATGGTAGTGTAGTGGTAAGGGTGTAGAGTTGTGTGGCGGCCTCAAGTGTCGGAGAGTTGGTATTTATTGAGGGAAATATGGACAAAATGAAATATATGGAGATTTTAAAAAATAATTAAAACAAAAAGTGTGGACAATCTTGGTCTTGGAAATATCTAAGAAGGTAAAGTAATAGTTTCTGAAAAACGGAAAAACGATATTTTGCCTCAATATGTTTCGATGCAATCAGAGGAAGCCTAACTTCATTCTTCAAAAAAAATGTGTAATCCTGAAATGAAATAATACATATATCTCAAAGTTTGTAACCTTGTTTAATTTATTGAAAACTTCTTTACTGGCACTTACCCCACTGAACCGCTCACATAGTTACAACCAAAAGTTGCCCTGTGATTCAGGGTTGCTTTATTTGAAATCGAGAAAGAAGTCCATTTTAAATTAGATTTGAAAAATAGAAGTCCAAGGAAGTATTCCAGCTAAAAGTGTTACATACCTTGGTTAAATAAGTTTTTACCTATGAAAATCTCCATGGAAATTATTGAAGGTTTAACGAAGCAAATTCACTTGAATGTAAACAGTACTGCCAAATTGCCACTAATTTCGAAAAAGATGTAAATTAGTCTTGAAAACAGTACTAGATTTAAAGAAATGAAGTATCTACTTCAAGTACTAGATATTATAAAATCTTAACCTTGAATAAATGAAATGTGCAACTTTTTTTTGTGAAAAGAAGCAGGTATAGGTACTTCCTTGAAAAATCCGTTAGGGAATTACATTGAAAATTCGTGCCGAAAGAAGTACGAATGGCAGGCGTGGCACTTACCGCTTACTAAAGATAAGTGCGGTATGAAAACATATACATACATACATACATATGTATCTATTTATTAGGTTAGGTTTTCGGGCTGATTAGGATGTGTGTACTCATCACACTTAGGTCCAGGGACGTGGCGTGATGTTCTAAGCAGGGTGTTCTACTTTTTTTTTGTTGAATAATAACGTACATATGTATATACTCAGTTTTCTCCAGGACCACGACGAGGATGTTAAGTAAACAAGGCCAACAAAATAATTTATTAAGAACGGGGCAACCACACAACCAAAATTTTCTTTCATAGTTAGGAATCTAAAAATGTCTAGTAAAAGCTTTACTAGGTAAACCTTACAAATCAAATCCGGAAGAGACGGTGTTGGCCTTCCAAAACTAATTATTTCCAGTCTTTCTTCCGAATTTAATTGAGAAAATGGTTTCTTCAATAAATTTTCAATAGCGCATCGACAGGTCATTTTTCTCTTATACGATTTGGCTTAAAAGAACGACATGCATGATAAGTACGAGAAGACAACAAATCAATGTTTTCTGTTCGACGGATTCTGCGTAACTACCCTGGGTCCTCGCAATCCTCATAAAAGCTCGCAAGAGCGCAGATTCCACTTCTCTCTCTTATCCTTATTCTTACATTCAGCAAAAAAAAACAAAGGGCATCGCTGAAAATCAGAAAGTAACAAGAGAACACACTCTTTACTTTTTGTTTATTACTCTTTATTCCATTTACTCGTAGGTACTTCATTTATTTTATTATTTATTATCTAACACGGCCATTCTGAGCTTCTTCATCGCTCTCGATGAATTCTTCCTCGTTTCTGTTTTTCGTTTATCTGGCTGTTAGTTTATGTGTCTGCAAGAAAGATCGAAACTTCCATCAGTCCTTCAAAGAATTAAACATCTCAAGACTCATGCACAACAACAGTCCTCCAGAGATAAACATCTCAAGACTTATGCAACAATAATCCTCCAGAGATAAACATCTCAAGACTCATACACAACAATAGTCCTCCAGAGATAAACATCTCAAGACTCATGCAACAGCAATAGTCCTCCAGAGATAAACATCTCAAGACTCATGCAACAATAGTCCTCCAGAGATAAACATCTCAAGACTCATGCAACAATAGTCCTCCAGAGATAAACATCTCAAGACTCATACAACAACAATAGTCCTCCAGAGATAAACATCTCAAGACTCATGCAACAATAGTCCTCCAGAGATAAACATCTCAAGACTCATGCAACAATAGTCCTCCAGAGATAAACATCTCAAGACTCATGCAACAATAGTCCTCCAGAGATAAACATCTCAAGACTCATATACAGCAAAAGTTATACCTACTATTTATGTCATTTGCAGTAGCGTTCCTGTTCTCGGCGTCTATTGAGCGGATTGCCTCTTTCACCGCCACGATAACCGTCCTGCTATCCCCTTTTTTAAGCTTATATCTATCGTTCGGCAGTATACCCACAACTTCATAAGGGCCCCGGTAATGGACATCCAGCTTCGACTTTCGAATTTGATTGCTTTTGTACAGGACCTTGTCTCCAATAGAGAGCGGTGTTGGTTTGCATTTGTCCTTATCAAAACGGATTTTCATTTTTCCTGCATTTTCCTGAATTCGTTCTGCAGCTAGAACTCGTATTGCTTCAATGTTATCATACTTGGGTTCTATATCCAGCTGTGAAAGAAGAGCACTGATCTCTGGAGTTCGGCCATCCACACCGGTTAGTACCTTCATGGGCGAAAAACCCGTGGTCTTATTCACCGTAGTATTAAGCGCCAACTGTACTCGACTTACATACGTGGTCCATTCCATGTCGACATTTAAGTTCGTTCTAAGTAAATTAGCTACAGTATCAACGTAGCGCTCTGCTTTACCATTGGCCCTGCTAGTACCAGGAGCAATTGTATGATGATCGATTCCGTGCGACCTGCAGAACCTCTTGAATTCCTCGCCGGTGAAGTTAGTCCCCTTATCACTGATGATTCGACATGGGGCACCAAACAACATAACATAATCATTCATAAGACGAACGGCTTCGGTGGCTTGCAAAGTTTTGCACGGAAACAGGATGACGAATTTTGTAAAAGAGTCCACGATGATTAAAATATAACGCCTATCCTCTCCATCACCTCCACAAAATGGGCCCATACAGTCGATGTGTAGCGTATGAAACGGTGTCGGCACCTTACCAATAGGATGTAGTTCGGCTTGTTTCTTTCCCGAAGACCTTTTAGCAACCAGACATATAATGCAAGACAATACAAATTTCCGAACGTTCCTCGCCATGGATGGCATCCAAAACTCCTGCTTCATTTTTTTCTAACGTTTTGAACCAGCCAATGTGACAATTGTCCTCATGACAACGTCTCATAAGTGACAAACGACACTGCTTGGGTATGTATAGCTTATTACCCCCTTCCAGCTTCCGGTAGAGTAAGCCCTTCTTGAGAAGGTATTGGGACTCAGTATCAATGTCGCCTGCTTGGATACGACCAATTATTTCCTGAACCTCTGGATCCATACTTTGCTCAACACCAAGCCAGTTTTCAGATAGGCTATTCAAGTAATAGCAGTTTCGCACAGGTGGATTTCGACTCAGATAGTCGGCATGCTGCATAGCCTTTCCCTTCCGGTATTTGATCTCGAATGCAAAATCTTGGAGGTATATCCACCACCTGGCAACCCTTGGTAAAAGATCCCGTTTTTCTTTTGTTGACTTCAGGGCATTGCAGTCGGTGACTATGACAAACTTTATCCCCAGTAAATAAGTACGGAAGTGTTTAATGGCGCTGACAACAGCCAGTGTTTCCAGCTCGTAGCTGTGGTACCTGGTTTCATACGGTTTTGTAGCCTGGCTGTAATAGGCTACTACATGCTGTTGTCCGTCTATCCGTTGCATCAGTATTGCGCCCAACCCGACCGAACTTGCATCTGTATGGAGCTCCGTTTCCCGATTTGGATCGAAGATGACTAATACTGGTCTCTTTGTTAATTCCGTGAGGATATAGCGCCGGGCCTCTTCGCACTCTTGGGTCCATTGAAACTTTATTCCTTGCCTGGTTAACGACGTGATGCACTTAGTTTTGGCTGCAAACTCTGGTATGAATTTACGAAAATAATTCGACAACCCCATAAATTGCCGTACATCCCTTACATTTGTTGGCACAGGTGACCTGACAAGGGCATCTATCTTGGATTTCCCCGGCCTTATTCCCTCAGAAGATATCTCTCGGCCTAAATATTCTATTTTCGACTGAAGAAAATGACACTTTTCAATGTTCAGGGAAAATCCGCAACCAGTTAAGGCTTTCAAAACTGCATCCAGCCGTTCCAAACCCTCAGATATTGTTTTTGACGGTATTAACACGTCGTCTAAATAGACCAGAGCAATAGTATCTTTGAGGTTCCCTAGAGCTTTGTTGATGGCTCTTTGAAAGACAGCAGGGGCGTTGGCCAATCCGAAGGGCATCCGTAAATATTCATAATGCCCATCTGCCGTTACAAAAGCTGTCCTCTCTATGGAATCCTCTGCCACGGGGATCTGATAGAATCCGGCGGCCATGTCGATCCAGTTGGTCTTCGATCCTGGGCAGTGGAAATCGGTCCTTTATTGTGATACGGTTAAGGGCTCTGTAGTCGACGCACAGTCGATTTTGACCGTTTTTCTTCTTGACTAGCACAATTGGACTGGCAAAAGGTGACTGACTGTCTCTTATAATATTATGGGCCTTCAAACCAGCTATGAGCTCATTTGCAACCTGGCGCTCAGATAATGACATTCGGTAGGGCCTATAATAAATCGTAGAACTTGTTTGCAACTTGATGGTCAGTACACCTGTGGTTACGGTTGATGATGGATAGCCCTTCACAATATGATTTTTATATTTTTCCATTAACTGGTAGACCTGCGACTTATGCTCTTTTGGAGTATCCAACTCGGAGGCCGTCTCAACAACATTAACCAATGACTGGCTATTTAGTTTTCGGCGTATCGTTGAGCCCCCGCTATCAACTTTTATTTCTATTCCGGTATCTTTTAATACATCACGCCCAATGATGATTTCGCTACTAAGGTGTTTCGCGTCAACGACATGAAGCGTCACTTCGAGTACCAAGTCTTCGAACTCTACTAAAAGATCCGTCTTTTCTGTTAACAATATGGACTTATCGCCGATACCCTGGATGGTAAGAAAATGAGTCAACCTCTCTGCACGTAGTTTTTGAGCGATATCGGATCTTATTAATGAACAGTCAGAGCCAGTATCGAGAAGACAATGACAAAGAATGCCGTTAATAACAGCGATCGTAAAACTCCCTGTCTTGGTATTATCGCTACACAGACTAATGTTTCTCCTACCCGCACGTTGCTTCGCCCAACACGTTTTTTCGTCGTGGCCCGCTTTACTACAGAAACCACAGTTATTTAAAACTACTTTAGGTTCTGTTGATGTTTGTACACTTTGGGTCATTTGCGATGGGGACTTCTGGGTGCAATTCGCTTTGATATGCCCTATTTTGCCACAGCCGAAACACTTTTTATCGGTGGATGTACGCGGACGTTTGGGTGCATACATCGGACTATCTGAAGGTCTGGAAGCTAAACGGTCCTTGGGAGTGTCTGTATTTTGGTTCCTACTTTGATGTTTGTCAAATTCCCGTCTGCGTCGGGGCGGCTCAAGTATGGACGATAGATGGTCAATCAAGGTTTGAACGGTAGGGGGCATGACAAAAGTCAATGAATTTCGCAAACTAACGTTTGCAATGCACCCAATCACGATTCTAATAACTTTATCCTCTGGTATGTCGAATGGTAGTCGATTGATTTGGGAGACCTTCTCCATAACAAAATCAGTATAATTATCAAAATCGCTACTCTCGGTATTTGCTACTTGTCGCAATTGACCCACAATGTCGGAGCCACTTGAGAATGTGTGCACTAATGAAGCACTAAGGTCATTCCATGCGTAGTATTGGTATCCATATTTTTCATACCAAGATTTTGCCCTACCTACTAGTGCTGCCTGAACACGGGGTAACACATCGAAATCTTTCAGGCCGTCTCTTTCAATCCTAGTGTTGACATCCTGACACCACCGGTCAATGCTTACCCGTGAGTGGTCAGGATCGAAGTTGGGAAATCCGACCGACTCATTAGTAAAGCCCTGTTTTTTCACCACCGAACCAATTAGGGAGTTCAGAGCGTCGAGCGTAATTAGCGGATGGCTGGCACTAGTAGACGGGGTACATGGCACCGCCTCATCTGTTTCGGGGACATCTTTGTTTCTTCCTGCCCCTTTCTGGGTATCGGCAACACTTGCTTTGCCCTCCATTACGAACGAAAATAATAAAAAGTCACTCACCAATCTAACGGCCCAGATAATTGAGGCAACTAGTCGCACACAACGGGCGCAAGCCTCGTGCTCAAAAACTACGAGCTATACACACCAAGAAAAGGAACGATCGATGGTAATGATATTGCAATGCGCCGGCAGCAACAATGTGCCTGGTGCACACACATATGAGATGAGGAATGTACCCCAATCGGCAATTCGAGCCGTATAAAATTAGCATATACACAACATGCACACAAACCAAGTTGGACACGCGCACACACCGAGATAGAAACCGTAATTTTCGAACAGAGGTGCACAACCGCAAGTAATCGCGAAGGGCAACAAATTTCGTGTGTAAATACCAGCAGCTATGTACGTATATATACACTCAAACGATTTATAAAAGTAAAGCAAACACTGCAGCAACAAAGACGCGACGAGACAACAGTATAGGGCACACAATAGGGGATGAAATACGCACAATAATCGGCAATTGTATTAAATTAGACGCCGATGTGGATTTTCACACAAACCACACGCGCACACACAATGAGAGAAACCGTTATTTACGCAACCGCAAGTAAACGCAAAGGGACACAAGTTACGTGCGCAAATACCAGCAGCTGTATATACACTCGCACCAAGAAAAAGGAAACGATTAACAGTATTGATATTATAATGGTAATGTAAAAAGCACTTGGGCGATTATCCCACTTCTGATGATAAGTACGAGAAGACAACAAATCAATGTTTTCTGTTCGACGGATTCTGCGTAACTACCCTTGGTCCTCGCAATCCTCATAAAAGCTCGCAAGAGCGCAGATTCCACTTCTCTCTCTTATCCTTATTCTTACATTCAGCAAAAACAAACAAAGGGCATCGCTGAAAAGCAGAAAGTAACAAGAGAACACACTCTTTACTTTTTGTTTATTACTCTTTATTCCATTTACTCGTAGGTACTTCATTTATTTTATTATTTATTATCTAACATGCATATCTAACTATTGCCAAAATGCGAATGATCAATGATGATGTAAGAATAAACATGTTTCTGCAACATGTTTTTAATGCAAATATTTGAAAAAAAAACACGCCTATTGTTGTGTTGCTTTTTGCTTTCGCTTCAGTCGATTATGTTCTACAAATATAGAGCACATCGAAATCGAACAAATAACTAATATCAGGAGAAGAGAATCGAACAAAATTCAACCAAACAAACGTTAACATGCGAAATAAAACAAAATATGAAAACCAACAAAATACCCACAGGCCACAGCTAACATCTTCCTCGCTAAAGAAAAGGGTAGAAAATGTATTGTATCGAGCCTGCCTGCGTGCGCAGTTTGCTGGGGAACTCAAATTGATGCGAAACAAAACAGAATATGAGAAGCAACATAATACCCACAGCTAACATCTTCCTCGCTAAAGAAAAGGGTTGTATCGAGCCTCAGTGCGCAGTTTGCTGGAGAACTCAAGTTGATGCGAAATAAAACAGAATATGAGAAGCAACATAATACCCACAACTAACATCTTCATCGCTAAAGAAAATGTGTTGTATCGAGCCCGGGTGCGCAGTTTGCTGGAGAACCCAAATTCATGTTATTGTACAGGCGATTGTTGGGACTTTGAATGTGGTAGAACTTTTTTTTTATATGGATATTTCCTTTGGGTTGGTGCGCTAGTAAGTGGAGAACAACCGGGCGAGTCGACGTCGAACTGAATTTAATAAAGAGTTGGTTTGGATAGGTTGCTGGATAGAGGTTTGAAAGTATGTATGTATGACGGCGCGCACCGTTCAATTTACTTACGAAAAGAGGAGAACATTTTGTTCAACGTCAATTTGTGTTGAATGGTTTATATACATTTTGGTATTGCGATTTTGACTGCGGTGTTTGATTTGGTTGATTTGGCTATGGACGGTGCGGCATAACAGAGTGAACAAAAGTGGATGTTTAAGCATTATTTTTAATTAAGTATTTTTGAATTGTAACTCAATTAGGTATTGTTAGCGCATGTATATAAACAAATAAATTTTTCATAAAGGATGGATTTCGTTGGGGTGTGCGGAGAACACCTGCGCACCTTAGAGTAAACGTCACTGCTTAGGTCCATGTGGACCCATTGTGATACCCATAGTGTGGTGCTACCCGTGGTATCAATGTCTATGCTTTCATCCAACCCGACGCCTTAGCAAACTCAAGTAAATTAGATGGTGATCCATCAGAAAGCTCCTCGATCTGATCGAAGAAGAATTTGCCTAGGGTTCTGTTTCTTAGTTGACAGAGGTTAGGGCAGTGACAGAGGAAATGGGTTGTATCCTCATGTACCTCTTCGTCACCACACCCTCTGCATATGTCATCATCATTCAATCGTAATTTTTTCATGTGGTATCTTAAGGTATTATGCCCTGTTAACACCCCAATTAGTATTGACAACGACTTTCTATCTTTTTGTAGGAGTTTCCTAGTTCTTGTTTTGTCATACTCTGGCCATAGTCCTCTCGATATCGCACAGGTGTTTGTGTTTCTATTTATTACATATCATACCGACTTTATTTAAAGTGAAAATTAGTTGCATAAATTATCGGAATGAATTCATATTTTCAACAAGTGGAGTGGTCGCCGTGGCCGTGGTGGTTAGTGCGTTGACTACTACTGCCCGGGTTCAATCCCAGCAAAACACTTAAAAGTTTTTTCACGGTACCATCTCTTTCGAATGTTTGACAAGCAATCAAAGAGTATCATTTGTCATGAGAAGCTTCTCAACTCGCCGTTCGGAGTCGGCAAAAAACTGTAGGTCCCTTCCATTTCGCGGAAAAAGTAACACGCCCATACAAATGGTTGCGAGAAGCAGGCCCAGGTTCACCTCGAGTACTATGTACTGTACGTGCGCGAAATGAAGTTTTTTTTTTATTGTTTTGGTCTGTAAAAAAAAACTATTTTAGACTCGATCAGTATTAGTATGTCAGTATCACAACAAAACCCAAACCAAAACCAAAGTATCACAACAAAACTTTGTTTTAATTTAAACCTAATCGGAAATCGTTCGAAGTCATTATATCAGTATTCAAAATTCCTTTTGTACCTACATATTTAATGCAAATGAGTATACATTGGTTTGGTGGCGTAAGCCGAAGTGCTTTTCTCAATTCAAACTTAAGGCCACCACACCCACATTGTGCTTCCATATAGAAAGAATAAATTTAAAACAGGACATGGTATATACAAAATTAATAAATATACATACAATACCATTAGCTTTTAAAAACAAACGACCATTGATATCAAACCTGCTTCAAGTTTTCAAGCCCAGAAAAATATGACCATAGTAACAACGTCAATTCTTTTGGAAGCAAGTGCCACTGCCAGTTTATAAATTGGACAAAGTCTTGGGGGTAGGTAGCTAGTTTGGTATACATACTATGTCTTATCAGATGATGCAGCACAGGGTTTTCAAATGACATGGTTAACTGGGCGGTTGTGTTGAAGTAGTCATCGAAGGTGTAACTCACTGAAAAAATAGATCGCAAATACATTAAATAATAAGAAATACAGTGGACTCTCCCTAAGTCGAGCTCTCTCTAAGTCGAATTTGTCTCTAACTCGAATTTTTTAGCCATATCTTATCATTCCCTTCAATTTTCCATACAAAAACCATTTTATAAGTCGAGCTCCATCTAAGTCGAAACTCTTTCTAACTCCAACACATTCTCTCGATTATTGGCATCTTTTTTCATCCCTTTAGTCGAATTTAGCTGAGCACGAAACAAAATAAAAATATATCGCCCCTTCGGGAGATCAATTAAAAAAAATTTAATTTAACATTAACCTTATAACCGCTTATTTTAACCCTAGGATAGCAACACATATTTTTCATACACCGATAGCAACAGGGGTGAGCTCTCACCCCAATACTTTTAATTAAAATAAATAACTATAATATGGCTCAAAATTTAAATTTTATATCTAAAAACTTATTACTTAATAGATGACAAAAATTACTTTTATCATAACTTTTGATTAAATTTACAAAAATAAATTAATTTTATTCACTAAATACATTGAATGTGAATTTCCCTGCGGGGTGCACCGAACACGTTGGCAATTCACACTTTGCACAACATGTCTTGTCTGTTCTGTCTCGGTTTCTAGGATAAATGACACATCTTAACTGCTTCTTTGATTTTAAAAGTGGTTCTCCAACATTAGGGTCCTGGGTGTTTCCTAGACCGTGTCGCATATTACAAGACCTTCTTGATGTCAATTTGTTTATAATGGGATCCCATTTTTAAGGTTCAGTTGGAAGTTGGAAGGGTAACTGCGTCAAAAAATATTTCGACAGTATTTGGCTGGCTTACTAGCAGCAATATGAAGTATCATCGTATTTATCCCAGCTTGATCTAACATACCAACGAAATATCGAAGTGGAATTCGTCTTATATTTCTGCTGGCACTGTAATTGTGCAACATTTTTTTCAATGCTATCAATCACCTCACTTATTCATCAGAATCATTTGGGCAAACTTAATTTATATATTTTCCATAAATTCAATAGAGCGAAAAGCCAATTTAAAGTGAAAAATAATGAGATTCAAAGCACAAAATCCTAAAAAAAAGTTACACAAATAGCAACAGGGGTGATGTGTCACCCCAACAATGTCTGTAAAACCAAAATTAGGACCAGACCATGCTTTGACCCTTGATTAAAAGCGTAGCTATCAATTTGAAAATAGAGAAAAGAAGAGAGACAACATGTAACGGGATTATATGAAATGAAGAGCTTTTTGTCTCCGTAGGATGATGTGTCACACCTTTTGCTATCCTAGGGTTAACGTGCGCTATTCAACGTGCTGTAGATATATTTCGCACTAATAAAACGCCAACAACCAGTTCGTTCCAAACAAAATATCGCCCCAGTTCAAGCCAGTGTTAATGAAGACCCGAATTTGTTAGTTCGCAGGAGCATAGGCTTTGTCCGTGCACAGATTAGATGATTTTGCGAAAGGATCTTGGCCTTATCCTTTACAAGATACAATTGGTGCTTTGTATATACCTACATACATATGTATGTATGTAGATACCTGAAATCATCTTTAACAGTTAGATTATAAGGGATAATACAAAGCTTTCAAAAAAAAGCATTTTATAGATCAACAGCCAATGTCGTGTATTTTTATTTAAATAAGATAAAAATTAAAAAATGAACTGAATACTGTTTTAAGGTTAGTAAAATGTTTTTCTAAATATATTTTCTTTTTGTGTGTACATACATATGTATGTTGTGTGTTTGAATGTACATAATTAAATTCACCAAAGCCTTTTATAGGGTACATCATACCTTACTTTTAGCCAAACTTGAATCGTTGGGTTTTCATTCCTCAATGCTAAAATGGTTCTTTAATTACTTAACTAATAGAAGGCAAATGGTAAAGGTAGATGGTTGGACTTCTCGTGTAATTGAAGTAACGTCGGGCGTTCCACAAGGTAGTCATTAGGGCCCGTTGCTATTTATTTTATTTATCAATGATGTTCACGAAATATTTAAATTCTGTAAGGTTTTGACATTCGCGGATGATTTAAAATTATTTTCTCGTGTAAATAATGTTACTGATTGTATTCGTTTGCAATCAGACATTAATAGAATATCGGAATGGTGTAATCATAATGCCCTGGAACTTAATATCTCAAAATGTAAAATTTTTTCGGCTTATCGAATTGCCATTCCACTTTTTCATAATTATTGTATAAACGATCTTCGACTTCAACGATTGGATGAAGTGAAGGATCTAGGGGTCATGTTTGATAATAAACTAAATTTTATCTTGCATTATGATTATGCCATTGCCAAGTCTAACTCTTTGTTGGGCTTTCTAAAGCGTAATAGTAAATACTTTCGAGATGTACATAGCCTTAAAGTTATCTACTGCTCGTTAGTCAGACCTTATTTAGAATATTCATCCATCATTTGGAATTCACCATATGCTATTCACGAACTCAGATTGGAAAGAGTTCAAAAAATCTTCACGAGATATGCGGTTCGTAAATTAAATATGTTTGATGCGCTTCCTAATTATGATAGAAGGTGCCAATTAATTGGTTTGCAAACCTTAAGTTTCAGACGCAATGCAACTTCCATCATGTTTATTCGCGATATTATTGATTTTCATATTATTTCACCAGAATTGGTTTTTCTATTAAATATATACATATGCTCCCCAAAGGTCTCTGCGGGTTAGAAGCTTGTTTTTTCCAGAAAGGCTTCGAACCAATTATGGTTCTAATGGGCCTATTACAAGGTGCATAAGCACTTACAATGAGCTGTGCAATGTAGTTAATTTTTACTTATCACGAGCAGAATTTAGAAATCGCGCTTTTTCATTGGTTTCTGATTAACTTAATATTGTTTATGTGAAGTAGTCTATAAGATTGAAAATCGGTAGATGATCCTTAGTCGCGCAACAAACAACAGTTGTGTTAAGCGATACTGACTGAGAGTATACACTAGAGAACGTAGTGTTCTGTGTGCTCTGTTATGGAAACAACAACAAAAAAAAAAAAAAAAATGTTTAAAAAAAATAAAATAAAAGAGTGGCATCTATGGACATTCCTTAAATAAGAAGATCTGCCTCCCAAACGCGTACACTACTACTGACAAGTCCAAACACGTCTTTCGTTAAAAGCCATTGAATAGGTGTTTCAGACACAAACTCGTTCAAAACGTTAATTAGCGAGAATACCCGAATAATCATTTTCGTTCGGAGAAAGTGAGGGAAAGAATAAGGGGTAGCGCATTCAAGCGTAAATCAAAACAACGGATATAAATTGATTTATAATAACAAATGCACTCAGATGTGGATGAAGATATGAATATTTATCGAGCCATTAAGGAGCTCGTCAAGATGCTCTTCCCGGTTGCCGGTTCGAAACCTGTTTTTATAAGAAAAGCTGTTATTATTGTTATGAGTTTGGTTGGTCGGCAGTTGGTGACAGTTCCTAATATAACCAACTCAGTGCTAAAAAACAAATATTTAGATTATCTGAATTACCAAATAAATACGAAAGTCCATTTTATTTCTACAAAGCCAGGGGCTGGAGTTCAACCGCATACGTGATCATATTGACAGTATAAGACATAAATAATGTTTTGAAAAAACCCCCTCGGTGCGTGTGTAGGTTTCAGCGGAAACGTCATTCGACTGCCAAAAATAACTTATACACTTCTGCAAATTTCAACCTACACCGAACCGTTCGGAAGATGTCTGGAAAACTGGTTTATACGATGTTCATGATTATGGTGTTGGCTCTAACCTTCAAAAAAAAGTGAAAGCTGATACACAGCGAGGCTGTCAATTATCGTTCACTCTTGGATACTGAAATATCTGAATTCTGACTAAATAAACAGAAATTTCTAAGACAATACGTTTTATTGGTAAACAAAAAACTGGTAGCTTATTTCTTCAAAGGCGATGGTGGCAGGTACTTAGACGATTCAATACTTTCAGTTGATACAACTGGTATGGCTCCAGTTGGCGCGACATAGTCTACTCCCAAATTGTCTGCATTTGTCGCATCATAGTTGGCTCCTAGATCGGCTGAATTTGCTGCAACATAGCTGGCTCCCAAATCGGCTGCATTTGTCGCAATATAGTTTGCTCCTAGATTGGCTGCATTTGTTGCAACATAGTTGGCTCCTCCCAATAAGTTTCTGGTGGCATAGTTAAGAACAGGGGCAACACCTCCATCGATGACTTGGGAAGATCCTCCAATATTTTCATATTGAGCCTGGATAGTGTTTCTCGCATTCGCAAGGTCTTCCTGGGTTCTGTACTTAATAATTCTGACTTCAGGAGTTGTTGGTACGTTTTCTTGGATTTGTTGGAGTGTTCCAATAACTTGATTAGCATCGTTCTCCTTGCTGAGTACATAAATAGCGGTCTTTTGCTCAATAGCTTGCTTAGCTACTTGCAATGCAGCGTTGGTGGCAGCGTTGTTTTCTGGTGCCTTGATGAAGACAACCTGGAGGTTCTTTTTCAAAACATTGCTAACTTGTTGGTTAATTACTCCAGCATCTTGTTCCTCTTCTGGAGCAGAGAAATGGAAGAACTGTTTATTTAATTCCACTCTTGTGGGGACTTCGTTTATTCCATTTAATCCAACAACTGTAGCGCCACCGGAGGAAACGACATGCGAGTCACCTTCATTATCGAGCAGCTCGCTACCAGTACCTACTATTCCACTGGTGTAGGTTTGGTAAGCGGTGCCGATTCCACCGTTTTCTATTAGACCCTCACCTCCATTGCCGAAGATGGCGCCATTGTATACTCCTCGAATTGAGCCCGAGATTGCTGGCTCGTAGTTTATCCCAGAAACGCTGGCACTAGCTGCTGCCGCTAAGAAGCCCAAGATCTTGAAATTAAAATTCACAAGAAATGTTGAAATCAACTTAAACAGCAGCAACTTATACTCACAATAAATGCTCGCATTTTTGTGTCCTACTTCTTCGTTGACTTGTGACAAATGAAATACATTTTGCAATAAGCGCTCGAGTTTTATACTTGCCTGCAATAAACAGGCTCCATATGATATGTGTGTTCTCATTTCGACCAAAAACGAGACTACATACTTATATAATTTACAATCTCTGCCGCTCAGAAAAGGTCAGAACTATTTTTTTTTATGTACGAATATATGCAAATTTATTGATATAAAACAATTATATAGCCATATAAAATAAAAAAAAACCGGATATGGTAGCATGGAGACAGTAAGGACAGATTTATTAGGATTCGGTAAGTATTATGCAGTGCATTTGATAACAGCACCATTTTTGATTTGGTAAATCACTCAGAAACGTACTCAGAAGTAGAAATCTTATTTGCAACACATTTGTCTTTGGAAAATAAATAACGATTTTAACTGAGGGGTTCCACCTTAAAGTTAAGCCAAATGTTGGGAGCTCAAGTACCTCCAGGTTGTGAATAAAATTCCACCGACAAAAGCAAAAAAAAAAACCTTCCTATCTCTTCTCTGTCCAACTTACGTATGGATAAAATAGATGTCCGATGTACGAAGAAAACGTCATGTCTTGCAACTGTATAATTTATTTCACTTAATCAAATCACCTTCATTCCTAATTATCGAATTTTAAAAAATCACTCCGAATCAAATTTTCACTGAAATGAATATGTTTGTATGTATTATTTACCAGGTATGTTCAATATTAATTGAATACATACAGTAGAACTTCGATTATCCGACTTTATATAGACAGACCCAAACTCGGATTACCTAGCAGAAATCAAAACCCGGATGGAACGTTTTTCTTAAACTTAAGAAAAGCCTTTTGTTTTCTTCACGATTTCTCCTCTAATCACAAACAACTTCAGCCACACCTTTCGGATAGGGCTGAAAATTCAGACATAGATGGCGGGGTAGAAAATCTGTCTGGCTGATTGTAGTGTCCACTAGACATATTCCTGGCCAGACATGAGCGCAGGCATGAATAATGTCTTGTGGAGACCCCATGTAAGGCTTTAACGTTTTTGGAAAACTGTATAGTAAAAGGTAATTCATATGGCAACCATTTATTTTAAGGTATCAGTCTTATCCAGCAATTTCAAAACTAATATTTAGTTTTCAATTGAAAAAACACACGTTTCCTATTGTTATTTAAATACACTGACATTGCGAACCTAATTTGTTGTAAATTCAACATTTCCGTCAGGTCAGGTCGTTTCCGTCCTGCAGTTATCTCAAGTGATTTATAAGAAAACTTGCATCATTTAAAAATGCATTCCTACTTCGGAAAATACACATTTTCTTACACTGAAATCTGTGGCCACAAGCCATAACCCCTAAAGTCGACTTTAGACGAAATAGAGATTTTGATGCCATTAGAATCTCCAATCTGTTTTGTAAATTTTTTTCAGCTTTTTATCTTTAAAAATGTGGCCACAATTTGAAAAAAACATAACAGCTTAAGTCACTTTTTTTAGTTGAGATTCAGAAAAAACAACCAAACTAAAAAAAAAAACAAATTTACTATGACTTAAGATAATTGTTTTAAGAACTACAACAGGGAATAAGGACTTAGCTTGATTTAAGTTGTTTTTCCAAATTAAATTTATACAATTATTAGATTTTTTTGTCGAGGAAAAATAGCTAAACTTGAGTTTAGCTGTTTTCCCGTGTTAATATTTTTTTTGTTTTGTTCATTTTTTTAAAGGTAGATTAAGTAAAAAGACTTTCGTATCTGCAGTTTAGCGCTTATTCTAAAATTAAATTGTGATTCTTTAAAATGGAAAAACAACTTAACTCCAGATAGGATTTTGTATGATGAAAAACCTGAAAGGCCTGACGACTAAAGTATTAGTTTTGTCAATAAAATCGTTTACAGTTATTTAAAAAAAAACTAAGAGAGAGTAAAATTATCTTTATTTTACTTTTAGTTTCAACGCGATCGGAGTTTTCAATCGCCCAATAGAGTCATTTGTAATTGTATGCGTTTGCCAAAAACTTTAAAAATGCCGGGATTTCGGGATTTGAAAATTGTAATCCCGGGATCCCGGGATAATCCCGGGATTTCATAAAAACTAAATAACAATTTTAAGCATACATTTCCTTATAAATTTTATTTAAAACATACAAAAAAATAATATGAGGCATTTAAACAAAATATATTTATCGATAAATATTCTTTTTAAACATTATATAATCTCTTTTTATCATATACAGCCATTTCATTTATTTCAAAAACAAAACAATGTATATTTTAAAGTTTACAAGTACAAAATACCTTTCCAAAACAAAACAAAAATTAAAAAATTCTTCAGCATAATAAAAAAATATAGTTCATTATGTACATAAAAATCAAAAATATTTGAAAAAAAAAAAACAAAATTTTGATAAATTCTATTAAAATAAAATCAACTCAAAAGTAAAATAATAGTAAAAATATAGCATTTTAACAAAATAAAACAGTAATAAAACCAAAAACTGGAATTAAAAAAAAGAAAGAAAAGAAAGAAGAAGTAATACAACATATTAAACATGTTAAGAGTTTTTATAGTATGAACGTAGTAATAAGAAGGAATCTAAAGTTTTATCTCTAAGTCTGCTCCTTATTTTATTTCCAAAGCGTGCAACAGCAGAAAATGCACGATGGTTCAATACATGTTGGAGAAATTGACAATAAATATTGGAACGCTCGTGCTAAGCACTGTCCGCGAACTCCACGCTCAAAAAAAATATTTCTCTTTTAATAGTTTTTACAACTTCAGTTTCGTTCGCGGGATTAACCGGTTCATCAGATCTGTCCTCATTTTTCTGCTGAGCCTTGAAGTATTCGAATCCAACTGCTTTAAAAGACCTTAGAGCAGCATCAGCTGTGCACAAATTAGAATCAGAACGGCAAAGTGCTTCGACTGTTAATTTGACTGGTGCTTGTATTTCAATAATCTCATTGACTAAAATGAAATCTGTCTCTTCAAACCGTATGGGATGATTAAGATCTATGAGTGATTTTTGAATGCTCAGTTTTAGTAGGGCAAAACGTTGGATCATCGAAAGAAGGCTATTCCACCTTGTTTTACAATCAAGTAACAAAGAAAGTTCTTTTCCGTGTTCTGTTTGCACATATTTTTGCAATATTGTGTAATTTTTTGTAGGCGATCTTTTCAAATATAAAACAATATTACGTACAACTATTGAAGAGGTTCGACAAAACTAAACCCCGCCCAAACCATACATTTTCTATTTATACAGATAGGACAAACATTTCCTACTCCTCCCCCTTATAGTACATAGTAGGTGTGTATATAATTTAATTAGTGTCCTTACTGCGTATGGATATAGTCAAACACATGATCGTCCATTGAGGTCATCGATCTGTTTACACAGCTGTGGTCTATGGCGTGTGCACTTTGCATCGCAATTACTGTGTTGCGTATTATATGGCGACGAACACTTTTTGTGTACCGCTAAGTAACCTGCGGATTTATTGCTTGCACTTAAAGGATATGATTTGCTGCTGTAAGAAATTAAAACCGCAGGCAGAAATAAATTTTTTTTGATGTAATTATTTTAGTTACCAATCCCGAAAATCCCGGGATTTGGGCATTATAATCCCGGGATTTTCGGTCCTGGTATGGGATTGCATTCTCTAGTTGTAAGGCTTTAAAGCTTTTGGAAAACTATATAGTAAAAGGTAATTTGGGAGATAATCAGCCAGCTTCTGAATTTCGCTTGATTTGATAATTCTATATTGATTCGAATTCACTCCATTCTGCCTGAATGCTCAAACTAGTCTCACCTATTGAAAGTCCAACGGAGACATGCTTCTTGCTTCTTAATTCTATATAGTGTTCTTTAACCCTTCTGTCAATGGATGTTTTGCCACCTTCCCATCAATGGAATAGGTCTGGCTGGACCTTCATACATTTTGCATGGAAATTATTAGAACACAGAAATAATTTACGTTTTCTTTTGTTGATTTTCACACTTATGGCAATTATGTAATAGAATACTGTGTTGCAAATAGACAGGCTCTTCGCAAGCAGTGCCTACAAATCGGTTTGTCCTTTGTGTTGGGTCGTTTACTTTGCAAACTCTGCACTACTTTACTGGGCCGTTTATGTCTGGCTACTACTAAGTTGTAGAATACTTTGTTGTTATGGTGCTCCAAAGAAAGTTTGAAAGCCATTTCGAACGGCAAACAGTCCTATAATCTTTGAATGGAATCTTTGCTTCGATCTTAGGATAACTAACTACTCAATCAAAGAATGCAGAAATAGTTGATGTGCATTGGTTTTTTTCGCTCTCACATAATTTACGTTTTTATAAATTATGAAAGATGCCCATGCTGCGATATCCAACATGTTGTAGAAAAAAGCTAATAGCCATCGCTTCGTCTGTCGTTTGCATGTGCATATATTCTCCCAACATTTAGTGCATGACGTCCATGCCCACTTTGTGTTTGTTGTAAAACAGAATAGCTTGTAGCTTTTTTGTTTCTCCAACTGTGTCATAATGAAGTGATGACAGTTAAATCACTGTCTTATATTTGTTTGGTGCATTAGACACTGCTGCGACATTATCAGTAAATCCAAAGATAGTAGATTGTGCTAGGCGACTACGGTCCGGAAGCATTTCTTATTCCGTTGAATAATTTCTTCAAAACTTGTAAAGAACTTGTCAGCAACAACAGTCCTTCCGCTGGCTCTGTATTTGGTCAATCAGCACCTTCTCGCCCAAATTTACAGCTCTCTGATCTACAATCAAAGAGGAAATGCTCAAGTGACCGAATGTATACGCCATAAACTTAAACATCAGTAATTAGCGGAAAACCACAGGTAATAAATACTCGTGTGCATATTTAGAAACGATAATAAATATGTTTTAAATAAATTAATAAATTTCATATTTTGTTAATTTATGATGCGATTATCAAAACAAATTATCTAACAGACGTATGCAGGTAAAAAAATAACGTTTTTCCGGATGAAATAGGAAATAAATACGTTTCTCCATACAAGGTCTGGCCAGACTTATTCCATTGACTCTAGGGGTTGTTTTAGAAAATCATTACATCTAAAAAATGTTGTCTACACTAAAGCATTAAAAATATGAATGCTGACAAAGTCAGGAAATTTGGTAATGATAGCTAAATAAATAATTAGAAACAAAATGGTTTTGAAGGTGCGAAAGGTCGCGCCAGACCTAGGTTCATGAGTACAGACATTTATTGTTATGAATAAGAACCACTCTTTTATCCGTCTGCGGTGAAATAATGATTCTATGCAATGGAGGTGCAATGACGACACAACAAACTTCAGTATCAAGCAACATGTTGTCTACACAAATATCAGCACTTAAATAAATTACTCTGAAAAATATTACACCGTCTGAGGAACGCAGGAAATAATATTGTGCAATGTATCGCACAGAAATAAAATAAGTAGTTACCTGTCTCTCAAAATGCCGGAGATATGCGTGTGCCATTCTAGCATTCCTCAGCAAAATCATGTGTCCGCGAACGTGTTAAGGAACCATGATGCCCGCATTTTCTGCATGCTCATATATGTATGTGTTAACAGATGTTTTGCAGATTCATAAATATAAACATCTTTAGTCCATTTTGGAAATTAATACAACATCGTTGACACCAAACATTGCACATAGGGGTATTTGCATGAAAAAAGTGGACAAAACTATTTTTATGTCTCAATGGTCTGATCTATGTCTGAAACAATAACTGATATCGTTTTTATAGTCGTACCAAACGTGATATTTTTTAGTTCAAATTCTTTAAGTTTGTCCTGCGCACAACACGCTCTACTTTGTAAATATTGATCTTAGTAGTTCAATTTTGGATTTACATAATATATCGTTTCCTATACACTCTTGCATTAGTGTCCTTACAGAGTGGAGCGTAGAGTGAGTAACGTGCACAGCGCAAAAATCGCTCGATGTAGGCTAGCATATCAGCGTAGAGAAAAGAGCAAAGAGCAAAGAGCAAAGAGCAAAGAGCAAAGAGCAAAGAGCATAGAGCAAAAATTCATTTGTTCTATTGAATATTTGAATAGACGAAAAATCAAAGCGATGATAGCTGAGAAATCAAACATATTTTAAATCGCTACTATGCTCTCGAAATCGCTGCTTTGCTCGCTTATCGACGCTTTGCTCTATCTTCGAAAAACGTCGCACTCTGTACGCTACCGTTTAACCCTCACACGTTCTATGAAAATATTCTGAATTTGTCCTATAGCTCTACTTTTTTTTAGGAAATCATAGCTACATACATACATACATACATGCCTACGAGTTTGTATGTATATATATAAACATATAGATATATATGCACATATGTATATACCGATGTTTTTACATATGAGTATGTTGCACATATAGTTTCAGTTGGGTGGTATCTGCAAGCTACATCTTCAAATTTGTGAACGAAAGAAACCAATTTGTTGTTTATTACATTTCAGTACCTCTATGAACATGCATAGGTAAGGTACTATGTACAGTACATTGTACATATTACATTTATAGATTAGTAGTTTCGAACTTCGTCATTGTCAAACTACACACTAAGGCTTCCTTCACTGTATGCAACTCTTTCGTGTTGCTCTTTTCAATTATTTTTTTTTTTTTGCTGATAACATTATATGAAGCAAGAACCTCTAATTTTTTGGCCACTTGAAGATTCTTCCTGAGAAGCATCATCAGGCAAAAATGGCTAGAAGGTCTAGGTATTGTGTTCAATTTGATCAATTGGAATACCTAAAATGCGATTTTTAGTGTTACTTTGCCCTCATTTCGAGGAATTCGGGTTCTTCTAGTTATTGTAGGCGTACAAAAATGCTTCCTCAACTCTTCAAGAAACTCTCTGCGTTGGCTCGACTGTCTTAGACAATCGTATTATTGGACCAGAAGATTAAGTCAGCTACATATGAATATGTGTGCATGTCCATGATGTTGTAAAATAGAGCCAGCAGTTTGTTTTCATCTTAGTTGTGTTTTGACCAAGCATTTGATTAATCACATCCACACCTCCTTTTGTTAAAGACTGTATGCTATCTTCTTCATCATCAGAATGAAGTGTATCAAGAATCGATTTCAAGTATTGTTGTTGTACTTCGTGTGCCAATCTTGAAGAAAAATCATATCATGTATTAAATTGCACACCCTAAATCTACCTATCTAATTGTATGTGATGTGTTAATACTTTACATGGATAATGCCCACACTTGAAAGAAATTTAAATTTTATTTTGATCCATTTTCACACAAATGAAATTCACAAGTGTACTGATTGAATATGATTGTCAAACAAATTTGATAAGGAAATTCGCTCAATTCACATAAAATTTAATTTTCCAATGTAAATCGTACTAATGGGGGATTTCCCTTGTTATTTTCCAGGTGCGCAAAAAATATAATTTGCAAAATTTATTCAAAAAACAACAAAGAACAATTAAAAGGAAGGCAGGAAGTAAGAGTAAGAGCCCATAGAAAGAGGAAGGGAATAAAAATATTAACCTGGGTTAATAAGGTACTGATTAAGGGGCAAAAATTGTCGCCCGTGTGAGGGTTAATTGAATGTGTTTGATTTCACAGCTTTGCTCTTTGCGATAACGATACGCCTACTAAACCGCACACGACGCAATTTTCAATCGTAAAAATACAAAGCGATGTCGAGTGATGAAGACTTCTTTATTTTTTTATTAAATTATCTTCGTTACGGAAATAAGAAAATATTGGGTGCATCCACACATTATAAAAAATTCAATTCAATTTATTGCCACAGAAGCGTAAACAGAATAGAGAAGACGATTAAAAATTTCAAAATACAAAATACTATTTTTCAATTAATTGAACGAAAACACACATTGAAAAACTTAAACGAACTCCAAGCGTACAATCGTACACGACGATAAGCGACTGACACCGCTTGACAATAGTCGTCACGTAGGATGCATGCTGCGACGATAACGCGTAGCAGACGAGTCGTGTGCGGTTCTCCCTTTGAATAAAAGTGTGCGACAACAAATCGTATGCCTCTCGTACATCGCTTCGCCTACGCTACTACGATGACGATACGAGCCGTGTGCGGATGGCCTTAGTTCACATAGATATTTTTTGGATACAACTCTCAAGCACTATAAAAACGTTGCATAACGTCTGCGTGCTTTTTACACGAAAGTGAAAAACTCATTGACCCACAGTACTGTAGGAGCAACCAATTTTTGCTGCGTGGACTTGAGGAATATTTAAACTAACTTAATAACTTGAATTCACTGCCTAATAACGGGCTATACTAAAACAAAATCATTAAAACTTGAAAAATAATTTAAAAAAAAATTATGTTTTGATACAATAGTTCTAAACCCGAATTGAAACAAAAAACACCGCGTAATGTTTCCAAAATTTAGATGAAATTGGAAATACATACCTGAAACAGAATTCTCTATTTAAATTGTTTAAGCACAACACTTCGATATCACTTATTGAATGATACTTACCAAAGTAGCACGCATTGAAATAAAAATGCAGTAGATGCAAATATTAACTTTGAACTCATTTTATCACAGCACACGATCGACAAAAAGAAAAACAAGTACAGCATATTGACCCATGTGTATTTAACACCCGCTTAGCCAAGCTTTTACTTGTCAATTTCGTACGATTGTTTCGTACGTCATAAAATCGGATTTAACTACTTCAGTATCAGTTCTACGGCTTTACTTTGAAAAAATGTTATTCTTCTTATGGGGGCTGGTGTTTCCGTGAAGAAAATACAAGAACAACATCATTTGGTCACGTTTGACAGATTTAATCCGAAATTTACTGTAGTTAAGTTGCTAAAATTGGCAAACCAGGTTATTCTCGATTTATACTTCAAGGAAGGCGACTTGAAATATGTTGGCTGTGGGTAGCTTCAGAAAATGATGACAGAAATTCAACACTGTCCACAGCATTGCCGGAAGTATTACTCATCTCCATCTATGGAATCTGAGCTAACTTGTTGCGAATACCAAAAGACATTTTCTTATGGGAGATTTTAAAATCTCATACTAGTTAAAAGCAGTTTGACCACTCTATGAGGCGGCGGCGGCGTCTCGAATGCCTTAGTCGTCTAATTAAGAATATTTAAGCCAATTTTTATGGCGGCTGGTTTGCATAACTTGAAAGAATAAAAGAAAAAGAAAAAAAAACCGAAAGCGAAAGGAAAACGCATTACTAATATCTTTGGATGTCATAATGCAGTGTGTCACAACTTTGCGAATTGAACTTCCAAATGGGAACTTCTTTGTTTGGATTTCTTAGAAAACATTTTTTTTTATTGGAAAACAAGCATCTTATTCATATATGAAAACAATTATTTTTTTAAAGCCGATGGTGGTAGGTAGTTAGAAGATGATACTACTGAACCTAAGCTTCCTCCTCCAATGGATGATGTACCCAACAATGATCCAGATCCAGAACCTGACAATAAGCTACCACTTCCAATACCTGCTCCCAACAACGATCCAGTTCCGGAAACGTAGTTTCCTCCTCCAATAGCTGATGAACCCAACAAAGTTCCAGATCCACTGCCCGAAACAAGGTTGCCTCCTCCAAAACCAGATCCAATTGTAGAAACAAAACCATTTCCGCCTTGACCTCCTATAATTGCTTTTCTGCTGGCGTAATTTAGAACAGGAGCAACACCTCCATTGATATTTTCAGAAGATCCACCAAGGGTGTTATACTGCGACTGAATAATCTCCCTGGCGCGGACAAGGTCCTCTGGGGTTCTGTACCTAACAATTCTAACCTCAGGTGTTGTGGGTACATTCTCTTGGATTTGTTGAAGCTGTCCAATTACCTGAGCGGCATCGTTTTCCTTGCTAAGCACATAAATAGCTGTCTTTTGTTCGATAGCTTGTTTAGCAATTTGCAGAGCTGCGTTGGTGGCGGCGTTATTTTCTGGTGCCTTGATGAAGATGACTTGGAGATTTTTCTTCAAAACGTTGCTTACCTGTTGTCTGATAGCTCCTTCTTCTTGATGCTCTTCAGGAGCAGAGAAATGGAAGAACTGTTTGTGTAACTCAACTCTTTGTGGAACGTTATTCAATGCGTTCTGTCCTAATAGGGCAGCGCCTCCATATACAGAACCACCTACATTGTTGACCAGTCCACTACCAGAGCTGATCAGACCACTGCCGGAGCCAAGAAGTCCACTACCAGAGCTGATCAGACCACTGCCGGAACCAAGAAGTCCACTACCAGAGCTGATCAGGCCACTGCCGGAGCCAAGAAGTCCACTACCAGAGCTGATCAGACCACTGCCGGAGCCAAGAAGTCCACTACCAGAGCTGATCAGACCACTGCCGGAACCAAGAAGTCCACTACCAGAGCTGATCAGACCACTGCCGGAGCCAAGAAGTCCACTTCCAGAGCTAATCAGATCGCTGCCGGAGCCAAGTGAATTACCATAGGATCCGAATCCACTAGCTCCAATAAGACCACTATTGTCTATAGATCCCGATATTCCTGGTCCATAAGCATATCCTAAACTACCAGCACTAGCAGCTGCCGCTAAGAAGCCCAGAATCTTGAAATAAAAAAGATACATGAATTGTTTAAGTCAACCTACTCAGCAACTACTTATACTCACAATGAATGTTCGCATGGTTGTGTCTAACTTGGTCGTCGACTTACGACAAATGAAATAAATTCCACAATCGACGCCGGTCTTTTATAGTTTTCTGTAAAAACTGGCTTTAATCATTTTACCAGAACTTTAGAATTGAATAATTTGACATCGTTACCGCATGGAAGAGGTCAATAATTATGTGTTAATATTGTTCCCCCGATTTTGTTGTTATTAATTATGTAAATTACTTCTTTAAATCATATTGTTTAGGGTGACTTAGCCGGTATTGTGAGCATGGAAATATGGACAAATTGACGTATGCAGATAAATGCGGTAGTTTTTCTCAAAACAAACATTCTGCACGCGGTCATGCAATTTTTCCACTTATCATGTGGAATGAGTTGGCTACTGGATTAAACCCGGATGCGGAAAGTGTTTATCTATTGCGGTTTAGTATTGGAAAATTTAAACATTTTCAATATAATGTTATTTTGTTTAAAATATATTTCCAAGAGATATTTTCACGAATGATGTGGAATGGAAATTCCCCATTTTTGTAAATATTGTGTAGGTTTTGAATCACTTGAACTCATCGTGCCACATGTCCCTCCTGGTGCCGCATATTAAAAAAAATCAATGAGAATGTAAAAAAATGCATCTGCATCCACACTTCATTCGATCTTGATCATTGGAGTGATCCAAAGGCACTGACTAGTAAAAATCTATTTGACAAAATGAATACCGATTACCGAATTCGAGTATATGGAACCCAAACGTTTGAAGGAAGCTGACGAGATACATATATTTTAACGACTTTTTTTATTATTATTTTATTTTGAATATTTCCTGTTTCGTAATGTGTGAACTCGCTTTCTGGCAGTATTTTAATGTTCGATTTATTGTTTTATTTTTATTTGGTTGTTCTGAATTAATAAACATTATCTGATCTACATATTTTAAAACAAAAAAGTAACACAACAAAAATATTTAATTTGGAGCAGGCTATAAGTATTCTTCTTCTTTTTTTCAGTTTTCATAGGTTAAAGGCTTTTTTTTGCCGCAATGACTCTGACACTTCAACAAAACTACAGTGCGTTCGTAAAATGATAATGTAATGATAGCTTCAACTATTCATAATGATGGGCTCTGTTGAAGTTTTAAATGCGTTGTAAAAATCGTTGTGATTTGTTTAGTGTTTACTCATTGAAGTTCTTATATTTCCTTTCGTCTTGTTATGTTTGACCAGCTGGTGCAATGTCATCCTTCAAGAAAATAAAGTACCGCATGGCCGTACCCACGGTGGTGCAAGGTGGGGTATCTGCCCTTCGTATTTCGAGAATCGGCCCTTAGTCGAAAATAGGTACCAAATATACTCTGTAAAATCAGCCCTGTGAAACCCGTTGATCGCAGAAATGGCTCCCGGAAATTACGCCAACATTTTGTTTTTGAAAAAAAAAATCCCCAGAACATTTTTTATACAAAAATCTCGCATTTTTTCGTAGGAAGAATGGCCGGCCAGATTTTTCTGGAAATATTTCCAAAATATATGCAGATGCAATATTTCTGGCATTTTTTCCTTTTTTGAAAATAAAAAAAAAATTAAATCGAAAGCTATAATTTGCCCACACACAAATTTGACGGTTCTCTTTATTATAGCTCTTTTTTTTTTTATCTACACACGCTAAAGGGGATATGAATACCCTTCTAATGTTTACACACACGCGAGCACATGAAGGACAAGTATGAGAGACAGACAGATCGGCGTAATGATAGGAAACTCAGATGTTAGGTTTCAACTAACTCAATGGGTGGTGTCCAGGATAACTGGAGAGTTGTGTATTATTGAAAGTTATGCCATTGCTTATAATTCACAGAAGCGTTTTCCAGATGTTTCCTTTTATAGTTTGTGCGATCAATTTCATCAGCCATACCATCCTACTGCCAGTGTTATGCCTTCGCAGTAGGTTTTGATATTAGCTTCTGAAACCCGATCAACTTATTTTTATTTCATGGATCTGGATTTGAACCGTGAACCTTCAGCGTGACAAGCGACGACGACTACCACTACGCCACGGCCATCCACCTTGCTTGCTTGCTATGAATTCCTGATATTTGCAATAGCACGTGGAGACGCGGTGTAAATGCTCTGAAGGCGAAAAGTATAGACTGGCTTCAATGTGCAAACCATGTAAAAAGAATAACCGACACCTTGAGAAAACACCGTGAAAATGCCGATGTTCAAACCGAAAGTTTGATAGCCGAACCAGAGTCAATCGCCTACGATCTTGAGATAGATTTCAGAATGCCTTGGATTACAAATCGGCAGACACATCATGAAAATCATCCGGCACAGACTCCTAGCGAGTTTTGGAAGAGATCATTGATGCTTCACTGCCTAGATTATTTAATTACGTCTGTCATCGAGCGTTCATTGTTTTTTGTCTACTAATTTTATTGATTTAATTTTCATCCGAATTTAAAGTGAATTATAGTTTTAAAAACAGAGTTAACTAGGTGATTGCACCTTAAGGTCGACCGATGCGATTACAACCCTGAGTTTAAACAATCATTGCAATTGTCTCTTTTTCTCAATTGCAATAATTTATCATTTGAAGTATTAAAGAAGTCACTGCAATTGTCTCTTTTTCTCAATTGCAATAACTTATCGTTTGAAGTAATAAAGAAGTCATTGCAATTATCTCTCTTTCTCAATTGCAATAACTTCAATGGTCCACCATTAAAGTAAATTTAAAAAAAGCACGTGAGCGGTTGGGCTGAATGGAAGCCACATTTAATGAAGGATTTAATCTTAAAATTGGTTTGTTGAATTTATTGAATTCGAAATTTGAGGTATAAATATTATTTGAATTACAGATTAAAGAAAGGGTTGTAATCGCGGAGATCAAGTTGTAGGTAACAAAGCCGGTTCAAGGAGTGTAAGTAGCTTCTTAACATTTAAACATATCCTTTGTATTAATCTTAAGTTTTCTCAGAAAATAAAATCATTTAGTACATCGAGATTGATGTTTATTACCCAACAAGGATCGGCCACATACAATTTGAAGTGAAATACAACAAAATTTTATTTTACTCCGGTTCCATTCGTGTCATCCTTTGTTGCAAGCAGCCAGAAGCACATTATTGCGTGGTCTGCATTTGAGGTTAGCCGCCCAACACGTTTTAAACTGTAAGTAGTACATTCCTTATATTATTATGGAACATAGTTGTCGTGCCAAAGGATGCGACAAACCAGACGATGATCTAATGGTGTCCTGCGATATCTGTAAGCGATGGTGGCACTACGCATGTGCAAAATTCGAGCCGGACAAATACGACACTGCTACTCCATGGTTCTGTAAGGAGTTAGTTTGCAAACCTCATGACGATGAGGAGGATATTTCGCTTTTGGGAGGCGACGTTCAGCACACGTCTGCAGGTCGTAATGACGAAGGAACTTCAATGGACCTTCTTATTAAAGCGGCATCAGTAGCGCAAGCAGCAGTAGCACAAAGGGACATGGAGCTCGTAACTCTCCGTAAACAGATGGAGGAGATGAGACTGCAGTTGGCCAAGACGGCTATCGTACCACCAGTTCCAGGAGGTTCAGGAAATGTCGCCTCAGACATAGCGAAGGAAAGATTAATCAAAATAAAGAAAATTCAAGACGATCACCATTCTCTGTTTGAAACCAAAACTCAACAAAGACAGTCGACTCCACTTCGCAACGATGGTTCCCCAAACACGCATTTGGATTCCTCTTTTCGTCAGTCTGACATGGCAAGTTTACTGACAATTTTAAACAGAAACAACGTACAAGAGTTGCCATCGTTTTCGGGCGCGGACGAAAGGGAGTGGCCGTACTTTGAAGAGGTGTATAGGTCAACAACCATAGAAGGTCGGTATAGTGCGAAGGAAAATGTTTCTCGGCTACGCAAAGCATTACATGGAGAAGCATATCAACTAGTGAGTGATCGTCTCAAGTACTCGTCAGATGCTGATGACATCATGGATTCTTTGAGAACGATTTTTGGGCGTCACGATGTTTTAGTTCACGACCTCACTGCTGAGTTGTTAAAGCTTCCTCGACTTACTTCGAAGTGGGACCCTAAGCTGCGTTTATGGGCAGTAAAGGTCAACGGTTTTGTGGCAGATATTAAGTCGCTAAAAAGGGATGATGACCTATACAATGGGTATGTGTTGACGTGTCTTGTTTGCAAATTGGGCGCGGGTCTTTACCAAGACTGGGTGAAACGTAAGGCATCCAGTCCACGTGCCAATTTTGTAGATTTCGCAAAGTTTTTAACGGAGAAAGTTGTTGATCTTCCTCCTGACTTACTTGCGCATGCTGAATTTCCTGAATCAAGAAAACCTACAAAGCCTCCGAAGTCTTCCGGTCGAGTGTTAACTCACAATCCAGCGTTACCAATTGTTTCTTCAGTCAGCTGTGTGCGATGGGGAAAGAAACATTCTCTCAGCCAGTGTTCGGAGTTTAAAGACTTATCAGCAGAACAACGGTTAGAGTTTGTTAAGGACAAGGGCATTTGCTTTGCCTGTCTGGTTCCGAAAAAACATGATTGGAGAGCTTGCAGAGAGAAGTCAGTATGTGGAATCCTAAGCTGCTCACGTCGTCATCATCCACTTCTGCACCAGTCACCTACGAACAATAATTCTTCTTTAAACAGTGCTGCAGCTTCCTTCACGCCCGGTCAGCATGTTCACTCTTCGCATGTTGGGTCAAACACTCCTATCCTGTTCAAGATTGCGCCAATTCGTATTCACGGTATTGACAACAAGTTCATTGATACGTACGCATTTCTGGACGATGGTTCATCATTATCAATGGTGGAAAAGGATCTATTTGATGAGCTTGGTCTCAGCGGAAGTGCTGAGAAGAATAACCACATGAAGGAACTTATTTCAAAAGGATATGCTAGAATTGCGTCTGCTGCAGAGCTGCAAGAGAATTGTCCACGAGTATGGTATGCTCCCACGTTTCTTGTCGAGAACCCGAACAAGCTGTTGCCGAAGCCGAGGGATGTCGCTGATGTTGCTGCCAAAGTGAGGGGAGTCTCACTTAACACTTATCTTCTAAAGGGTCCTGATAATCTAGTCTCACTACATGCAGGCCTTTTCAAGTTTCGGGAACGCGCGGTTGCTGTTAATGCTGATGTGAAAGAAATGTTTCACAGGATTCGCATTAAAGAAGTTGATCAACAATGCCAAAGGATCTTGTGGAGGGATGGTGACATCAGTCGAGAGCCAACTGTCTATATCATGGAAGTCATGATGTTTGGTGCGAGATGTTCGCCCACCTGTGCTCAATTCATCAAGAATCATCACGCGGAGAAGTTTCGGCTAGAATGTCCAGCAGCAGTGGATGGCTTAACTCAGCGCACATACGTAGACGACTATTTTAATAGCCACGACACCGTAGAGGAGGCTATTTCTGTCACACGAGACGCGATGTCAATGAACTTCGACCTTGTGGGAGTTCAGTCGAACAGTCAAGTTTTTCTTCAGAACACCCCAGAGGACAATGTCAACGCAAAGCTTGTGAGCCTGGACCCAAACAATTGTAACACCATCATTACCAAGATCTTGGGTATGTACTGGCTGCCTTCATCTGACCACTTCACTTACCAATTAACGAGCAACGAGGCGCTAGAAAATATGTTTCTGCCTGGCGCTCAAATTAGTAAGAGGGAAATTCTCAAGACGGTAATGAAGATTTTCGATCCCCTCGGACTAGTATCATTCTTCATCATTCGAGGCCGTATAACCTTGCAAGAGGTTTGGCGCGAAGGTTTCGACTGGGATGAGCCAATATCGGAAACTTTAAGAATTCTATGGCTAGACTTCATCACAGAACTTCAAAACATAGAAAAGCTTAAGATTCCTCGCCGTTATCTTTCCTGGAGCCCAGATGACTCAGAGATGAGTTTAATTGTTTTTGTTGACGCTTCAGAACGGGCTTTTGCCGCGGTAGCATATCTACGTTTTGAAAAGGATGACAAGGTAGAAGTGGTTCTCGTCATGGCTAAAGCTAAAGTTGCGCCTGTCAAGAAACTATCGGTGCCGAGGTTGGAGCTGCAAGCCGCAGTTCTTGGCATACGACTAGCAGACTCGGTGAAGAGTTCTCATTCTATTCGTTTTCACAACTCCTTCTACCTTTCGGACTCGAACACGGTGTTGGCGTGGATAAATTCTACGAAGTTTAAGTTTCCTTCTTTTGTTGCTGTGCGAGTTGGAGAAATTCTTGACTCTACCCAGCCAAGTCAATGGTATCACGTAAGAACCAAAGACAACGTTGCTGACGACGCTACAAGATGGAAAGATTCTTCGGTTGGTGACACAGATTCCAGATGGTTTAAGGGTCCTGAGTTCCTCGGCTCGCCAATCAGTTCTTGGCCAGTTACTCCAGGGAAAGGTGCGCTCAGTACAGTGAGTTCCGAATCTTTAGATTCCCTCAAGGTTTGTTTACATGGAAAGCAAAGCTTGCCTTCTTACAGTGTCTACGATGACTTCAAGTCAAGATTCAAAGCGAGGTGGTCGGCTTCAGTTCGAGTTGTGGCTTTCTTACTTCGTTTCAGAGACATCCTGAGGAAAAGACGTGTAGATAGATATGCCTTCGTTACCCCAGTCGAGTATGATGGAGCTGAAAATTGGATTTTCAGGAAAATTCAAGCCGAAGCGTTCCCAGAGGATGTAGTCTCCCTTAAGATCCACAAGAAAGTCGGCGTTTCAAGCAAGTTGTTCAATTTTTCACCGTTTCTGGACGACGAAGGAACGACCAGAATGAGTTCAAGGGGACAAAAAGCTTTCCTCTCTTATGCTGCACGAAACCCAGCGATATTGCCAAAAACACACCCCTTGGTGGACCTACTCATCACTCACCATCACGAGAAGAACCTGCATATGGGGACGGCGTCAATTATCTCGGACATTCGAGAACGAGCATGGATCATCAGTATTCGAGTTGCTGTCGAAAAGGTCAGATTGAGATGCAAAAAGTGCAAGCTTCTGAGGGCCAAGCCGGCGATGCCACTTATGGGCCAGCTCCCTTACGCTCGATTAGCGTTCAATGAAAAACTATTCACCCATGTTGGAGTGGATTGCTTCGGGCCTCTGCTAGTTAAATTCGGAAGGGGGACTGTTAAACGTTACGGTATGATTTTCACATGCCTGACGTTTAGAGCTGTGCAAATCGAGCTCCTGAATGATCTAAGTCTGGACCAATGCACCATGGCCGTTCGTCGCTTCATAGTCAACCGTGTTGTCACTCGCTATCTTTATAGTGACAACGGTCTCAATTTCGTAGGCTCAAAAAACCAGCTGGAAAAAGACGTAAGGGAAATGGAAGCAGGTTTAGCGGAATATGCGTCGAGGTACCAAGGCATTTTGTGGAGGTTTATACCAGCTTACTCGCCTTGGATGGGTGGAGCATGGGAGCGGTTGATCCAATCGATAAAACGAAGTATCGAATTCGTCCTCAAAGATACTGTTCCCCGCGAAGATGTACAAGCACAAGGAAGCACAAGGCCAACTAAATATGCGGCCGCTTACTCATATCCCTGTAGACCCCGAAGATCCAAAGCCGCTTACACCCAATTCGATGCTATTCGGCGAAGACGCTCGGGACGTTACCGCTCCTGGAATTATTTGCGATAAAGACTCATGTAGCGGACTCTACAGTCGCCGTGCTCAACATCTAATGTCGCAGTTGGTCAAGCGTTGGAATTCTGAATACCTGCCAGAAATCACCAGAAGAAGTAAGTGGCATCGAAACACTAAACCAGTCGAAGAAGGCAATGTGGTCCTTATCATAGACACCAACGAGGTTCGTTCGGCATGGCAACTGGGACGAGTAACTAAGGTCTACCCCGGTCCCGACGGAGTAGTACGAACAGCAGATGTACAAGTCGCAAACGGCTCCATCAAGACGAAGAGATCGGTGGGACGGCTCGCTGTTCTTGATTTGTCTTCATCGTAGTTTCAGACGGGCCCCGGGATGTCATCGAGCGTTCATTGTTTTTTGTCTACTAATTTTATTGATTTAATTTTCATCCGAATTTAAAGTGAATTATAGTTTTAAAAACAGAGTTAACTAGGTGATTGCACCTTAAGGTCGACCGATGCGATTACAACCCTGAGTTTAAACAATCATTGCAATTGTCTCTTTTTCTCAATTGCAATAATTTATCATTTGAAGTATTAAAGAAGTCACTGCAATTGTCTCTTTTTCTCAATTGCAATAACTTATCGTTTGAAGTAATAAAGAAGTCATTGCAATTATCTCTCTTTCTCAATTGCAATAACTTCAATGGTCCACCATTAAAGTAAATTTAAAAAAAGCACGTGAGCGGTTGGGCTGAATGGAAGCCACATTTAATGAAGGATTTAATCTTAAAATTGGTTTGTTGAATTTATTGAATTCGAAATTTGAGGTATAAATATTATTTGAATTACAGATTAAAGAAAGGGTTGTAATCGCGGAGATCAAGTTGTAGGTAATAAAGCCGGTTCAAGGAGTGTAAGTAGCTTCTTTACATTTAAACATATCCTTTGTATTAATCTTAAGTTTTCTCAGAAAATAAAATCATTTAGTACATCGAGATTGATGTTTATTACCCAACAAGGATCGGCCACATACAATTTGAAGTGAAATACAACAACGTCTCTAGAGTAGCGTTTTTCTGAGAGCAATTATTTACCTGCGGAAATGCAAAGGCATTATGAAAAATTTTTGAAAAAAATGGAACCTCCTTGTAATCACTACAATTTAAGTGGTTTTCTTGATGAGGCTGAACTGTGCCATAGTTACTGTGGTATAACATGTGGGAGTAAGACAATGTGGCACAGAGCGAACTGAAGGAAACGGATTAAGTTGTGCTACTTAAAGAAACGCAACTGTTCTATCCCGCAATATCCCGAGTTGACCCGAAATGTCTCAAGATAGCCAAAAAAAATTTTCATCAATAAGTGAGTCATGATTCGAGTTTGCTTGTTGGGAAAACGCGTTCAAAGTTATTACAAATGGTAATAAAAGAACCCAACAAATGTCCCTTGAAGGAGAGTGTGACTGGACCATTTCTTACAAGTAATAAATTTCCAAAACTTCCGTATCTACTTACATTTTGCAATAATAGTTTGAGGTTCTCTTGCAGAAATGTTTTCAGAAAAACTGAAGCGTATGTACGAACGCAGCCGCCGATTAAACGTCAACCCTTCAAGTGTCTCAACCAGAGCCCAGTCTTCAGTTGGCGGTCTAATTGTTCGGGTTATAATTATAATGTATTAAGAGTCTATTGTTATAATCAGAGCCTGGATTTTCATGCGCCAAAAAACAAAAAATATGCGCCTAAAATATGCACTTAAAATGACTAAATTAAATATGCCATAAAAATCCAAAATATGCCATAAAAAATCCGAAACAAGCTGCAAAAATATTCTAAAAATAATGAAAAATCATTAAAATTAAAAAAAAAAAATTCAGTCTCTTACATAGACAATTTTCATAGCAAAAAGTAAATAAAATTAACATAAAACATAAAATTCAGGTATGTTTAACAAAAAGTAAATATTATTGATAATGTGATTAGTTTCGCAAGTAGGTTTTATTAGCATGAATCATGAAATTTTTTCTGAAGTTTTCAAAACTGAAACCTTGGCGATTGATCAAAATAAAACTTTTGTACATGGAAAATGACCTCTCCAGGTCAACAGACGTAAGTGGAGCATTTATTAATGAAACAGTCTCATTTATTGAATATTGAATATCCAAGCCCTGTTCTTCATTCCTATTTAAGGATAACATGGAGATATTTTTCATTTTCATTTTAAGCGAGTTCCACCCCTCTAATTCTACCATAGTCTCACGAGAAACTCATAGTTTGAACTTCTGAAAGCCAATTGGCTTTTTAATAATGGCTGTTTTTACATATCTTTCGTTTTTTTAAATTGAAACAGCATCAGTCATCTAATTCTCTAACAACGCTTTTTTTAAACTGTTCAAAATATTTGGCATAATACAACACTGCACTAATCCATGTTCCCCATCGTGTTATAATGGGCTGAGGTGGAAGAGGAATTTCCGGATGTTTTCTTTAAAAACATCTACACGGGACGGAGCTTTTAAATTAATTTTTTTTTGCCGTTTGACACTAGTGTGTCAACATCTTTGAAGTTGGATCTGATTTCTTCCGCGACTCGGTGAAGTCCATGAACCAGATAGGTGACATGAATTATTTTTGGATAAAATACTTTACTTACTAGGACACCAACAACTACGTTAGCAACAAATCGACCCTGTATATCAATGGTTTCATCAATGGAAACCCATAAAAAATCTAATATACAGTGAACGCCGCTTAATGTGATCACTTTGGGACCTGTTTAAATTGATAACAATAACCGATGTAGAAGGGAATAGGTAACTAAAAAATTGACTCATAAAAAGTGTATTTTATAGGTAGATATGTATTCATACGTAAGATGCATACAGAAACAATACCGCCACCGTGCACATTCCCATTTGCTGTGTTTGAAATAAACTCAACAAAGAACAGAAATGCAAGGAAACCCTTTTGTCACTGCTTTTTAAAACTAGTTATCTTATAGATTTATTTTGATCTCATCGGCAATGCGAGTAAACACTTTATCAACATAGATTTTTGTTATTGTAGATTCTTTGGGCCGTGGCCGTGGTGGTTAGTGTGTTGGTCTACCACGCAATGCTGCCCGGGTTCAACTCCTGGCCGGGTCTAACACCTAAAAGAGTTTTTTCACGGTCCCACCTCTTTCGAATGTCTGACAAGCGTCAAAGAGTATCATGTGTCACGATTGAGCTTCTCAACTCGCCGTTCGGACTCGGCAAAAAACTGTACGTTCCTTCCATTCGTGCAAAAAATATAACACGCACACACAAATGGTTGCGAGAAGGAGGCCCAGGTTCACCTCGAACTGTAGCGCCAACTAAGTAAGCTAAGTAAGCGCCAAGTAAGATTCTTTTGTGTACTTTTTGAGAAAAATTCTCAAATACGTGTTGTTAAGTTTTTCTAAAGGGATGTCGGAAGCAATAAAGGTTTCGCATAAACCGACCTGTGCTGGGTAATAAAAAGAGTTGTTGAGGCGAAGTGTCAGATGTTCGTCCATAAAGTTCGATGTTTTTTTGGCTCGTGATGAATTTTTTGTGGAATGCTACACCTTTGTTGCATATTTTGCAAAACAAAATACGGCCAACTGTTTTGAACACCTCTTTATTCTCCGACAAATATTTTCGAAGAGTTGCAGCCACGGATGTGCTTTGTTTTGGCATTTTATCTAAAATGATTTATTTTTTCATTGGTATCCTGGCCGGGTCTAACACCTAAAAGAGTTTTTTCACGGTCCCACCTCTTTCGAATGTCTGACAAGCGTCAAAGAGTATCATTTGTCACGATTGAGCTTCTCAACTCGCCGTTCGGACTCGGCAAAAAACTGTACGTTCCTTCCATTCGTGCAAAAATATAACACGCACACACAAATGGTTGCGAGAAGGAGGCCCAGGTTCACCTCGAACTGTAGCGCCAACTAAGTAAGTAAGATTCTTTTGTGTACTTTTTGAGAAAAATTCCCAAATACGTGTTGTTAAGTTTTTCTAAAGGGATGTCGGAAGCAATAAAGGTTTCACATAAACCGACCTGTGCTGGGTAATAAAAAGAGTTGTTGAGGCGAAGTGTCAGATGTTCGTCCATAAAGTTCGATGTTTTTTTGGCTCGTGATGAATTTTTTGTGGAATGCAACACCTTTGTTGCATATTTTGCAAAACAAAATACGGCCAACTGTTTTGAACACCTCTTTATTCTCCGACAAATATTTTCAAAGAGTTGCAGCCACGGATGTGCTTTGTTTTGGCATTTTATCTAAAATGATTTATTTTTTCATTGGTATCCTCTCTGTCTGCCTATAGATAGCTAGCTGTTTACAATTTGAATTCTGAAATGTAAGCACAAAATGACATTGGAATTCAGCTGGAATACAGGGACAGTTGAAATTGGTTTTAATGCTGCCAAGCTAGCATTTTTTTCCAGATGAAAGATTTTTTTTTTTTCGTAAGGAAGGTGGAATTTGAGGGTTTACATAGTCTCGGATCTGTCGGGTTATGCCTTAGTGTATATTTTTTAAAATCTTCGCTAACATTCTCTACTTGTAGATCCCTGTGTAGGTTGTCATTTCTTACATACCAGGGTGCACCTACGATGACTTTTAGTATTTTGTTTTGGAATGTTTGTATCATTCGTAGATTTGTCTGTTTGGTTCAGCCCCAGAGCTGTACCCCATAAGTCCATACAGGTCCAAAAACTTGCTTGTATAATAGCAATTTGTTGTCAATTGATAGCTGGGAATTCCTTCCCATTAACCAATACATTTGTCTGAGTCTAATATTTAGTTCTTCCTCGACATGTTCCTTCCATCTGAGCTTGGCGTCAAGTGTTATACCCAAATATTTGGCAGTATTTGCGTACGGAACTTCTCTTCCATCGGTATTAAGTCTTACAGTATTTATTTTCCTGTTAATGAAGTTAATATGGGTAGATTTAGTTTCATGGAGCTTTATTCTCCATTTTTTTGTCCAATCACTTACGGATTTAATGGCCTTTTGTAATTTTTTCGCTGCCTCATCAGCATTGCCCCAATAGTTAAGATTGCGGTGTCGTCAGCAAAAGTTTCCAAGCAGGCTTCTTCCTGCTGTGGTAAGTCTCTTGTATAAAGAAGATAAAGGATTGGTCCCAAAACGCTCTGTGTTGTGTTGTAAGATTTGAGAATCACATAGAACTCTTCGGGGAGATCACTTTTAAGTTTAAACTCTAGTCCTCGATGCCAGACTTTATCAAACGCTTGTGCTACGTCTAGAAATATGGCTGAACAGACTTTTTTGTTCTCAAGTGCTTTTTCTATTGTATTCGCAATTCTATGCACTTGTTGTACAGTAGAGTATTTCTCTCTAAACCCAAATTGGTGGGAGGGAATAAAATTTCTTTCCTCTATTATTGGTTTGAGTCTTTTCAAGAGCAGATGAAAGATAGAATTATTAAGGTTCGATTGCATTTCGGTGAAATCAATTTTTTAAGTGTTTAAAGTTTATTTCTTTGAAGTATGCACGAAAAATATGCATTCATTGTTAAAATATATTCAATAAGCCAAATTATGCATTTATACCAAAATATGCAAAATATTCGCTAACGACTGAATGCCATTTTAAAGCAAATTTCTTAATTCGAAAAACTATCTGATTCAATTGCTTCTAAGACTGTCCATAAAAAATATGCATTTGCATAGAAATCCAGGCCCTGGTAATAAGTATGAACTATATGAAGTAAAACTATACACATTTAATAAACTTTTATATACAGTGGAGTCCCCTTAGTCGAACTCTCTATAAGTCGAATTTCTCTCTAACTCGACGTTTTTCGCCATATTTTATCATTCCCTTCAATATTCCATACAAAAACCATTCTTTAAGTCGAACTCCCCCTAATTCGTCACTCTCTATAACTCGAACACATTCTCGCGATTATTGGCATCTTTTTTCACCCGTTAAGTCGAATTTTGTTTAGCACAAAACAAAATAAAAGTACATTACCCCTTCGGAATTCGTATTTGAGTATAAAACTACTAACCATCTAGTACCTACACACTTAAATATCCTAAATATGTGTGCCATCATCGTCAGCTCGTCGTGTTTCTTCCTCTTCATATTCTTGGTACCTCTATACAAAGATACAGTTTTTTAAAAGTTTCAACGCAAAAACAAAAAAAAAAAATTGTTATCCTTTTCTTTGTGCTGTTGGTATGTATGTGTATAAAAAGAACTTGTTTTAGTAAGATTACAGCTGGAATTTCAAAATCAGTTGATTCCAGGCAGTTCAACGGAGCTGATGCAGTCTTTATGTGCATGTTTGTAGCTAGATCGATTAACAGAAAATGTATCTTACATGGATTATTGCGAAGTAAACTGTGTGGTTAAAAGTTTTGGTTATTGTTTGTAAGTACATTAACCTTTTTTATATCAAACTAACGTTTTAAAAGAAAAATAAATGTTTCTCTCTATTACTCGAATTTTTTCCAAAACTCTCTCTAACTCGAACAAATCTGGGTATCCCGTGAAAATTTGACTTGGGGAGAGTCGACTGTATAACACTGGCGACGAGGATAAATTTTACATTTCACCTGCAATTTCTCACTTAATACTTAAAAACAGATCTAGGATCTAGACGAATGGTGTTAAAGTTTACTGTGGCCGTAGGTTGGACATATAGCTGAAGAAATTGGTAGCAAAAACAGTGAATAATTAGAAATACATATTATATGGAAAAAAGTACTGTGAATCCTAAGCAATGACAACAATCCAGTTATCCTGGACGCCACCCATAGAGATAAGTTGATCTGTTTGTTGCTCTGATTGTTTTGTTCTGTATGTGCTCACTCTGTTTGTAAACAACTTGGTAACTCCTTGATCATGTGTAAATTATAAAAAAAATAAACTGACATACTATGTATGCATATGTTCGAAGGTCTATAATTATCTTCCTGTGGTTCAAGTCTTGTCATTTATTCGGAATAAATGCCAAAAGTTGTTGGCCTAGACTTGACTTAAATCTTTTGTTCTAGCAACACGATATAATATGATCTGCGTGAACTATAGAGGTATAATTAATGTCATATCTACAAATGTATGCATATCGCGTTTAACACGTTGTTAAATTTTTATTTAATTATGAATTTACAATGCAAAATATGTGCATAAAATTAGTTTTAAATAAATACATCTTAAAATAAATAATTATAGTTCCCAGTATATTTAATATTATTTAGAATTATTATTATATAACATACATACGTAATTAAGTGTTAGCATAATACAAATTCCACATAACTTGAAATTTTGTGATTGAATAAAAACTCGTTTAGTTTATTATTTTTTTTATATATAAAACTAAGATCTTCTTCGCTCTAATGTTTACTTTCGGTGGCGCCATAGTCCGAGCAAGACCTCGGCTTAGCTTAAAATGTTTGCAAGCGATCTTCAGGTTTTTTTTTGCCGTATCCGAACGGTGAGATGAGAACTTTTCACGGAAATTATATTCTTTAATGCTTGTCGGACATTCGAGGAGGTGGCATCATAAAATCGTGTTTGATTGGATTCTGACGTGCATCGCTTTTTTTGAAATTAAAATTGCCAATAATTGGTTCGGGCAAAAATGGACAAAATCCAAAATTGTAGGAATATCTCGCTCTTCACACAAGCTAAGAAGTTTCACTTCTGTCGCGTCGCAGTTCTACATGGACACTTTCTTCCTTTTTTTTGTGAGACTTCCATGAAAGACTTGAGATCACTGATGCTTTTCCCTTCCTTTTTTTATTACCCGACTACGTTTTTTTTTCTTTTTTACCCGACTAATCTTTACATCCGCATTGATAGTGGTATCAAATGAACGGGCTTGGCGAGTAGAATACAATACGATATGACGTAATTCTAAATTCAATATGGCGGACGGCCCCAAGATGGCGGATTTCTGTTATCTTTAATATGGGTATCAAATGAAAGGGCTTAGCGAGTAGAATACAAAACGATATGACGTCATTCAAAATTCACTACGGCGGACGCCTCCCAAGATGGTGGATTTCCGTTATCTTTACCACATCCCTAATATGGGTATCAAATGAAAGGGTTTGACAAGTAGAACACGAAATTGCTTACGGGAATAACTAACTAAAAAGTACGAAATAAGATGAAACTAGTTTTAATTGTTTTAACTTATTTTTTGATTACTGTCTCCGAACGGCGAGTTGCGAAGCTTCTCACGACAAATGCTTGTCAGACATTCGGAAGAGGTGGCAGATAAGGAAAACTTGTGGTTGTTTGCTGGGATTGAATCAGCGCAGCATGCTTAGTAGTCCAACAACCAATCGTCGCGCCAATGTGATAATGCTTAACCAGGACTCAAAATTCGAGTTTGTTGAGATGCGACTTAAAGGGATCCGACTGTATTTATGTTTTAAGTGGAACTTATAGAATCGCTTTTTATCAGCATTTTATATCTTGTTTTAGGATATTTCGGTTAAGATTCATAAGAAATTGATTTGCTGATTTTGAAGCATAAGAATTTTCAAAATATCGCAAAGCCTTGATAAAACTGATTATGTATGTACAAAAACGCATTTAGGTATGTTATTTTTATCAATTTCTGGAAATTCGATTAGATTATAAACGAAGCATTTTTTTTTTCTAGAATTTTATATCTGATGTGATAGAGTTCTGGATAGTGAAAAAAGAAGTGAGGTTTATCCGAGGATATATCGATGCTCATTGGTCTTAAATGTTTATAAACTAAAATAGGACCGATTTTTTTTTAATTGTTCTTACTATGAGGAGCAGTTTCACCCGCACCAATTGGCTTTCAAAATCAACTGCTCTATGATTTCTCCTCGAAACTAAAATGATAAATTTTCTAATCGTTAATGCGTTGCTATGAAAATTCTGTGTACGCATATGTAGCTGTTTCATTCAATTTCATTGTTTGTTGCTGATATAGAGAGGTCTACGTGGCGTTACACCCGGTCAGTGCCACTTTTTTATTGCTATTATTATTATTATTATCATTATTATGGTTGAAAGGTGAGATCCACTATTGTAACCCCTACAAGTCCTAGACGACGGAACATCTCTCTCATCATTATTCCTATTAGCACTGGTAAGAGAGAACTTAGGTCACACCTAGCCCGGGTGATAATAATTGCATAGGTGATAGCGTCTCATTCGAAATCATTGTAGGAGATTGGGTTCTATGAGTGCTGTAAATTGGTATTTGTCCAAGCAATTGAAGCTTTCCTAGGTTAATGTCCCGCATTCCACCAGTATATGCTCTGAGTTTTGCTGGACTCACTTCGAAGTCAGCATGAGTCTTCATCTGATAGATCTCGCTTCCTGAGATGTCCTTTGAGCTAACAATGCCCCATAAGGAACGTTATCAGGATGTGAAGTTTGTTTTAGTCCAGGCTAAAGCAAGCTTTGAACCTTTTCAAATTGTAATTACCCAAAATGTTCTTCTCCAGTAATTGGAGCTTCTCCTTTCTGGTGTGTTCCCCTATGCCACAGAAGGGCTTACGGCCCACGAAGGGTGTGGCGGCCCCTTTCCTGGCAAGTTTGTCTACCTCTTCATAACCTTTTTTCTTAAATCAACATACCCTTTGCCTGAACTCAAAAATAAAGACCAGAATTGTTTTTGGCTATCAGTAGAAGGCCTTCTATTTTGCTCATAGTTCAGCCTCGCACGTGCAAGGTCTGTAAATAAATAGTATAAGCTCAGGTTTTTTTTTAGCTATTTTTCTAAATTTCGTAAGCAGATAGATATATAGAATTCCAGTCATATTTTAAATTGCACCATCACGGATGTTAAACCACAAACTCACTAGTGCTAAAAGAAGATTATGAATTTATTGATGCATTAATATGCATTTTTTTTTTTTTTTTTTACTGGCGTCTACTTTCTGTATGTTTTTTTTTTAATTTTATTTTCGTGGGCGATGTTTAAATAATTTTCCAATTTTTGTATTTCTCAAATTGCATAATTCATTGGAACCTTTGATATTTACCATATTATCAAACCAAAACACACATTTTTAGTATGTATCTTACCTAGTTAATATTCATCTAATAAGCCGTGTCATAATTTACTACTTTGTATACATAAAAATAAAAACAAAAAAAAAAAAAAATAAAAAAAATGCTTACAATGTATCAGACCCATTTAAACTTCTTCTGCGTCCTTACGTCACAAAGTAAATAAAAAAAGAGGAAAGTGATAAAGAGTTTGGGAAACCCAGATGCCGGTTAACTCCAGATGTTGAAGAACCTATACCAGAAGTATAGTGTGCGTTCTTTAACCATGACCACCATAGTTTTCTGATGATCTCAAAGTATTTGTTCCTGTTTACACACCCCATTGTTTGTTGATCATATTATGAAGAAATAGTTTTAATCACAGTCGACCGGTTCTAGATTTGTTTATTATACTTTTATTTTCTTGTTAACATTTTTTTCTAGATATTTGCATATAAAGCGATATGTGAGGCATATTTATCTGTGAATAGTCAATGTAAGGTAGTCAACTGGTTTGGGTTTTAACACTTTCAGTTGTTTAGTTATCCCCAGTATCGTCTTCACCAGGTTTTAATCCACATTTTTGTCATACATTTGCATATTTAAAATTAATACCTACAAGATATAAAAAAAAAAATTGGCAAAATCAGTAAACTGGCTTAAGTGCATATGTATATAAAATACTCACTAGTGCGTGCACGTGTAATCGTATATACTCAGGTGTCATTCACCGTGACCGCTGTAGAAGACTGTGCGTGTTGGACAAACTAACCAAAGACTGGAAATTTTGAACTCAATGTGAGTGAAGTTTTCTGTCAGCCTAACTTAGGCTAAATCATAAATACCTTGATGTGTGAAACTGGGAACAGCAAGATAAGCATCAAAATATCTGGAGAGACTTTTCTTAGTTGTGAACCAGACAGAGAGTAGGCAGATGGTACGGTTAAATTTCCACTCTGCAACCCTAGTCCAAAATTGAACAAAAATCATTAACTGAAGCAAATAACGTGGAAATCACTAACAACCTGTGACATATCAAGAAAGCTTTGGCCAGAATATGATACAGCAAAAACCAGAAACTACAAAAAGATAGAAAATCGCTGTCAATGCTGTTTGGAGTGCTAACTTGCCACAAAATGCTAAGATATCACACGAAAATGACATATGCAGCTGATGCGGTGATGAAGAGACACCTCTGCCAACTTAGAAATATAACCCTGGGCAAATTTTTCCTTGAACATATCGACGAGCTATCGGATCCGGATGGATCACCATCCAGGGTTTGACAGGCCGTCCGGATAGTTGGAACTGAAACACTAGCACCACGGGTGGGAATACTCGTATACATGTATAATGGTTATCACAATTGGTCAACATGAACCTACATCAGTGTGATGAAGATGTGACCATTATCGTCAGCCTGCACCTCTGTCGGTATTCCGAATGACTAATTTAAAAAAAAAAAATAACTAAAAGAGCTTCCAATTTATTTCCCTGGTGAATTTTTGCATAAATTATACAAGCTATGGAAAATATTTGACTATTTTTTTTTCAGTTTTACCTGCAATTCCAAGACATAAGTCAAATTGTATTGCTTTAGTCTCATTCAACTACACGATGGTTACAGAATTTTCTCTGTACATGGTTTTTTATATTTACGAACTTTCTCACATCTGGCATCTCTTTTTTCTCTATGGGAAGTGGTTCGCAAATTATGTATACCTGCTTTCAGCTGGAGGTATTTTAAAATATTATTATAGGCAAACCAAAAAATTAACATTAATTTTCTTTTAAAAGAGTTTTTCGAACATTTTATTATTCAGTAAGAAAAAATCATTAAGTTGTACAGAATGCACATATGTAGCTATTCGAGTATAAGACTATAAATGTTTTTATGCTGACCATACACCATTCAACTCAACCGTCAACTTAGTCGGTTCGTGGTGAAATCAACCCGTGTGTGGCGCTGTCAAGTGATCGATTTGACGGTTGACGAGTTCGTTGGGGTAAAGATTTTGATTTTTGGAAGTTGATTTCAACTCAGTTGAAGTGTGTGTAGGGAAGTCATTTGATTTGCAGTCAAATTGAGGGGAATTTGTACTAGGCTTGTGAAATCTGTGAAAGTGTGTGTGAGCGAAACGTAAACAGCACGATGAATTTAAACGCACACATAAAGAAAATTCCAGATATTTGTGGCATTTTATACAAAGTCCTTCAACTCAGTTAGTGCAGTGTGTGGCCGAATATCAATTCAGCTGTAAACTCAATTTTGAATTGAATTGAATTGTGTATGGGCTGCTTTAGAGTAGTGGGTTGGGAGTTGCCAGTAGTAGGGTACGAATTCAAATTAATTAACTTCAATAGTTTACTTCCCTGATGCACCGCTCAATACGTTCATTTGTAATTTGTCCTGTGGAAATGTCAATGAAGATGAAACCTCATGCGCATATTTGTTTTTTGGAAATAAAAGTTTATTCGTTCTATTAGATGTGATAATGATGATGTTTTGATGAAATTTGATGATAATTAACTATATTCTTTATCAGCATAATACAGAAATAGCTGCTTCTGTCTTTAAGAGTTTGCAAATTCAACAGAAGGCATCGAGTTGAATAGGTTAAATAGGAAGGCATAACAATGTTCCAACTTAGCTTTTTGAAAGCAAAGGGGTCCACCATTTCTATTCCCAGGGAATGATTTGCATTGTAAGAATTCCAGATTGAGTTGCGTCTAAGATTGGCCTTACTTATGCGAGCTAAAGAGCCTTTAGTACATACGGATCAGAGAATTTTTTTTTTACTTCGCCTGATAAAGCCAAGCATTCTTAAGACCTTACTCATAATATAATTCACGTGCAATTTAAAATTGAGTTGTGTGTGCATCCAAGATCCATCCTAGATCCTTATTCCAGTTTACTTTTTCTAAGTAAGCGTAATCGATTTGATACTCGAAGGATATTGGATTATTGTGTCCAGAACAGGAGAGGCTTTAACACTTACATAGGTACAGTTAAGTCCAAGAGGTTGTGTTGGCACCATCTAGCCAGACTGCTCAGGTCTTTTTGAAGAAGCATACAATGGACCGAAAAAGTCTTAAGTCGTCGGCGAATGGTAAACACAAATATCATATGTAAGGGCGATTGATCTTTAAAAGGGAATACAAAGAGTTCTATGTATAGTATGACGGGAACTCAATGCGATTACGTTTGCAAACTGGCGTCATTCAAATGGCCCCCGCGTTTGCAGGAGCCGATCCAAGAAAATCCAATTTAGGAAGTTGTCCCCAAATCAAATTGGGCTGGATTTCAGAAATAATGGATTGAATGCCTTCTTCTTCAGGTCGCGTTGCTGTGTTAATGGAATTAGTCAGAGGCTTAACTTAGCCCATCAATAGTCTAAAAATGTTAAATCACAAGATCTTAGTAGCCAGTTGTCGTCACCTGCTCTCGAAATAACGCGAACTGTAAACTTTTCATTTGTGAAGCGATTCAGCCAAAAACGACACTTCTTTCGCCGAAGTTGCATACTTATAGGCCTAGTTAAATTGTCAAGCGATTTAAGACAAATTGATGAGCTTTCTGGGGAACCCCATTTTTTTCACTTCCGTTACAATACATGCATGAATTTACACCCCAGGTCGCAGGCACATGAACATGATTTAAAACTTGTTTTACTCCAAATGCATCGCCTTGAACTTTTTTTTTTTCTGTTTGCTTTATTTATTTACATCTGTCCATATTGGACACCAAGTAATTGTTATTACAGAACAGGATATGATAGCTTATAAGGCCACTGCCAGTGCCTTTACATACCTACTTTTACTTACAGTTTTTTTGACTAACGGATTTCAAAAAGTGAAGATCACAATAGAGTTATAATTTTTATTAATCACCCCTATCATTAAATCCGGCGGATCTGAGATTCCCTTCGCTCATTCAGTTCACATTCGCCTATCGTCGTGATCATTAATTCCGCCGGATACACTACTTTATCTACATCGCTTTTTATGTTTTCGAAATCAGCTGTTTACTGATTTGACATTTGAAAAGGCGATTGTGGTGTGAAAGCAAAAATCGAAGAAATAAAAAATAATAAATAAATAGTTTTTTCGTTTGACTTTAAGCTTTTGTTTTGCAATATTTTGCATTCCAATGTGATTTTTCAGTTATTATATTTATAAAGTTCAACGTTCGTTGTGTTTACATTTATTTCCATTAAAATTTCCTTGTTTTGGTCGCATGTTTTGTCTAATGATCTGTGTATTTTACGTATGGATAAAGTTAGTTCATCATTTGTTTATTTCTGCACTTTCAACGTTCAAAGTTTTTGGCAGTAAAAAAATGCTAGCCAACCCCATAGCAAAAACACAACGATTTTATCGCGGATCTGAAACGTCAAACTTTGTATGAGGAGATTCGATCCGTTCATTTTCAATGATCAAGTGAAAAGTTGTTCGATTCCCTTCGAACGGATTCAATGATACCGATTTTCGAATTTTTGTGAATTACTCCCCCCGGCCTATTTAATGATAGGGGTGAATGTCTTTGAGTTAGGTCTGATGGTCTAAGGCGCTTCAGTCTTCTTTTTCGGATTATTTCTTGTAGCGGGATAGAGTTGACTTCATTGTTTCGTGGATTAATAACCGGACTTGGTGTTTTGTGATTGTCTTTTGTATTTCTTCCAATACTGTTGATATTTTGATGTCTTTTGAAGTATACCATGGATCGTCTATTATCGTTTTTAATATTTTTGATTGCTGTATTTGAATGATGTTAATATTTGATTTACTCACTGTTCCCCACAGCTGAATTCCGTAAGTCCATATTGGTTTAGTAATCGTCTTATAAATGAGCAGTTTGTTGTCTATTTAGAGAACCGCGTTTCTTCCCAGTAGCCAAAATAGCTGTCTACATTTATCCTTGATTTGATTGCGTTTTGTGGGTATATGTAAGTATGTTGTGTCCAAGTTGATTTTTGGTCTATACATATATGCATTCCCAGATATTTAGCTTTCTTCGCTAAAGTTACTGTCTTGTTGTTAAGTTTAACAGTTGGAGGATTTGTTATTTTTCTTGTGGTGTATATATGTACATAACTAGTTCGGTCTTATCTTCGTTTATTTGTATGCCTTGAACTTGAAAAACAAATAAAACACAGAACAGAAACATAAAAATTAGTAAAATTGAATGAAATAGTACAATTATTTTATACTTAAATATCCACAAATCTCTTTTAAAAATATGATCTGCTCAGTGTTCAAACTATAAACACGTATATATGCCAAAAGTCTGTATGCAATTGTTCAAACATTTATTTTGGTCTTTAAATCCTTTTATGGGACTGTTCTTTTCTATAGAGATCAGAATATACCAGCATTGGTGCACATTGCTCTACATATAAGCCAGCCACATAAGTATGCTATCTGTTATCTAGTGGCCAATTCTTAAACCTAATTGTCTTGTTACAAGATATATACAATGTATTTGAGGGGTATGGTTCGGTTCGTCTTTTTTATCTCGTTTTTTGTTGTTTCGTCTAAGTCGTTTCGCATTTTGTTCTTTAGCATTTTATTATTTAATTTTTCAGTTATTTGGTATTTCTTTGTTTCGACAAACTTCATTTCGTTTTCTATTTAGTTCGTTTTAAGTTCGTTTCGTCTTTAATTGTTTCGTTTTTCGATTATTTAATTTTTCTTTTGAAAAGAATTTTGTTTTGTCAATCATTTCGAAAAACTGGCGCGAATTTCTCACTAATACTTTATCCAATGCTCGAAATTTAAAAAAAATTAAACAAACGATGGCGAAAAGATTGAAGTCGAACTGCAAAATTTAAAATTTTAAAGTTAAGATTTGAAAATTTAGATACATATTGCATTTTTCAGTATTAGTTTAACTAAATTGCATTTTTAACAAAAAAAAAAAATCTTTTAAATAACAAAACTAGGTATACTCTATTTAGTTTATCTTTTCCTCCTATTGATTTAAATGTACATACTATAGACGGAATTACATACTTTCCAATTTCCATTTTTTTTAAGAATACCGTTTAAATATTTACATATTACCCAATATCACGTACCGACTAACAATCAATCATAATCCCATTAATGGCAAAATAATCGAGTTGCAAAACGCTAGATCTTAATAGAGACAAACTGCGAATCAACCATTGACGAGATAACCTTAGCCTAAGTTATCCATAGCACTTATAATGCAAGTAAAAACAAAACAAGAAATACGAAGCAATCGCGACATGAAATGATCGCAAATCAAAGTAAAAAAAAGCAAAACAACTTTTGCGAAGTAAACAGAAGTAATTGTGACCAAAACGAAATAACAGTGAGCGAAATAAAAATGGAGAATCAATAGGCACCCGTATTTGAAACTTTTCAACGTTGACTAAAAGGTTACCTATGTATCTTATAATTTTGCTTTGCAGAATTTAAGTTTTCCTTCCCTTTTTTAGCAAAGAACTCTCCATCAGTGACGAATTATGAGTCATACTCATACCAAATATTGATGGAGTTTAAACAAAAATTACCAAATTAAATACTATAGAGCAATGTGGATGAGGTGCTCGTAAATGCCTCATTTTTTGGCGAGTAGGATCTGCTGCTCCTTTGCTACCACTCAGATCTGAGCACACAACTACTCAAGTGAACAAAATAATTGCACAGAAATTATTCATAGTTCAAAGTAGAAACACAGAATATTTTCTTCCGATAATCCAACAAAATCAAATGCAACAGGACACACAGCAGTGACTTGTTTTAAAAGACCCGAAACTATGCTATGCTGCCTATGATTTATTTTGATAACAACTATTTAGAACCGCGTTCAGAACTTGTTCGATTAAATTCGATAATGAAACTCGGAATGATTTCGGAATGTGTAGATAGAAATACACTCCTCGACAACTGGTTGAGCCACTCCCCCGATTACGGATGTTTTTCGATAATTTTGTTCCGCATGTGCTATAAATATTGCTGTTAGGTAATCATGGCCTATTTTTAAAAATCACTATAATCACCATAAATCCTTTGTCTCCCTTAATTTTTTCGGAGACAATGCTGACTAGTTAAGAACAGAAACTTTGTTACGCTCGAAGTACCCGTTTGCCTTCCGGGTTGTGTGGATTGCTGCATTATCTTGTTGAAGCACGAAATTTTCGGCGACTTTTTCATGGCTATGATGCACAATCTCTTCGTCTAAGATCTTAATGTAGTCTTCACTTTTCATCGTTCCGCTTACGAGTCGGATGATATTTCTGCCCAAATCATGACTCTTTAAAACTTCTTAAAAATATCTCGTTCTTCTTCAAATCATGAAAATAATGATCCATCAGGTCCATCAAGGCAAAAGCATTTCCCATCGGTGAAGATGACAGTTTTCCATCGCTTCTTTCATCTTAAATGATTTCTGGCAAAGATCAAACGGGGATTTCAATGACGTTGTAGTAGAGCGGGCTTTGTTTTCGAATGCTTTCTTTGAAGATGTTTCGCTGGCAAGTCCTTAGTTTTCTATCCGCAGTCGAAATTCCTGCTGATACCTCGATTTCCCTTGTTATTGCTGTTGAATTTAACGCTGCTTTTAGTAAAGACCGCCGATCTGCTGGTATCAAGCTATATTTTCGTCCGTGTACGTATCTTTTGCCTTGATTTTCTGGATCTTATAAATAATTTGAAACAACTGCTTGACTGCGGCTCAAAAGTTTTCAATTTTGGTGCCAGAATATCCCCCTTGGTGCATTTTTTGTTTGGCTTAACAATTTTCCGGACCCATTTTTAATTTTTTTTTACTTCTGTTTTCTTAGAATTCGGCACATATGAAACCAAATTATCGAAAAACATCCCAAATCAGGGGGGTGGAGGGGTGGGTCTCAACGAGTTGTGGAGGAGTGTATGTATGTTTGCTTCGGTATGAAGTAACATGGTTTTTTTTAGTTTTATTAGCTATATCTATGATATCACGCAGCTGTTGCATACACAGATTTCAGATTGTAAATCAGTTAGTCGGAAACCTTGGTCTCTCTGTCATCACCTGGATGAGCAGGTTGAATAGTACTTTAATGCATTAGCTCTATTTAGCTCTACAGATGTCCGTTAACCGAATAAAGAATAAAAACCTAATAAATTCGAAGCATCTTCTGAAAATCCGCTGTCACTGTCATGAACACACCCATTTCTTGCTCGTCCATCAACTCGCCACAAGTGAGCTTGTCCGTTGAAATAAAATGTTGTGGACTTTTTACTTACGGCATCGATTCTTCTTACTAAGCTGAAAGTGGCCAACAAAAGAGACAGTTAAACAAAAAGCTTTGCGAACAATTCTTAAATTGTCTTCTGCAAAATTACCACAGCGCCATTTATCCTTCCTGCAGCAGCAACTAACAAAAGTAAGCAGGCAAGCGTTGCTCCTGTTGTACATTTTTTTCGCGTTTCACTTGAAATGTTCCACTGGAGTGTGTGCTTAAAGAACTTGACAACAATGAATTAAAAGGAGGTCAGGACAGTTCCCTTTCGCTATGCGAGCGAACCACATTTTTCGCAATCTCAATCGGAAGGACAATACGAGCGAAAAAACGTATATGTATGTGTGAGTGTTATCATCTGCGTGTGCGAAGAGCTTTTCTTTTTTTGCTCCTTAATGGATCTTTTGTGCAATGTTTATTGCTTTCCTGTTGCAATTCGAACTGTTTCTCAAGCGAAAACGAATACTTCAGTTGTCGATGTGTGTAGTTATCACGTACATACATTTTATTTAGCTATCAAACACAGAGAGATTTATTAGAAATAACTTTAAAAATTCAATTTAGTGCACTCGGTAAGTATCGCTGGGTCCTCTGGATACACTTTCCAATCTGTATTTTGAAAATGTACTTATATTGGAGAGATTGTAGGAGGAACTTGGGAAATATAGGGTGATCCAACAAAGGGCGTCATTTTGAAAAAGTACGTCGCCATTTCAGCTTTCTTCAGAACCTCTCTTGCATGTTTATTGAAGATTAATCTATCATGATGGTACATATAAGTTTACATATTTAAAATTAATTTCGTATAGGAATATTATTTCCCTTTATTTCTAGCTAAAGTAACTTTCTTTCTTTGACTGATAAAGTCCTTTTATCACTTGTATTTCTGAAGCATGTTATGCCACATTTAGCAGTTTTGATTTTTAGATCGCACTTATCGAAATATTTCATCAGTATTGGTAGTTTTTCCTTAATTTTGTTAATTACGTTCAGTGGCCTTGTATCGCCGGCCAGTATAATGGTATCATCTGCGTATAGAATGGCGCCGCCGGGCTCGTTTAGCATCGGGATTTGAAAAAGGGAAGTCATGGATGTAAAAATTGAAGAAGGTTGGACCTCGAAGGTATCACACCTTGCGCTACCCCCGATTTAATTGGAAAAGAGTTTGATTGCTCGGTACCTATAGGGGTGGCACTGCACCTATTATTCAGGAAACTACATATAACTCGTGTAAGCCACTGTGAACAGCTGAATCTTATTAGCTTGAATATAAGGTCTTTATGCCATACAGAATCGAAGGCTTTTTCCAGATCAATATCAAGCCTTGGAGCTTAGAGTATACATCTTTTGTTTCTTAAGTTGTGAATAATTTTATTATTTAAGGTTAGAAATGCATGCTTCGTAGAGTTTCCTTTTTAAAACCAAAATTTATTCAAGTGTTCAGCTAACACTAGTTCGAAAAGCTCTCCGATATTAGATAGTATGGATATCGGTCGGAAGTCTGTTATTTTCTTTTGCGCCTTTTTCTTTGGCCTTTTTCAAATTGTTGGAAAGTATGCATTGTTTTACGATTTGCGGCTATTATAAACATTTTAACAGCATTGGGGTTAGTAAATAGTGATTATTCGGGGTTGATAAAATCCGTCACCTAAAACTTGAAGCCCTCGGTTTTCCACATTTTTTCATTTCATGGCTGAGATGATACCTGGAGAATCGCCACTACAGGGTTCTCTTCAGATTTTCACTCTCGGTCCCCATCAATGCCACTTCAGGTATTCCTCAAGCCAGCCATCTCGGGCCACTGATTTTTTTTTTTAACAATAAATGATGTTGGTCACTTCATAAAATAACCCGATCTGTCTATTTACGCGGATGCCATGAAAATAATTAAGGTAATATGTATTCACTTTTATTTCAAAACGAAATTAATTCATTCTATACATGGTGTGACAACAACTTTTAAGAACCTAACGTCGGTAAATGTCAATCCACAGCCTTCTTCCTTAATATCAGAAGAATATATTACTTTCAGAACTTGCGTGTTCCCTTAGTTTCTTCCATATGCGATCTTGATATTATTTGTGACGGAGCTGAACTTCCGCTTTTATGCGGTCTCCATTGGGGTGAAAACTATATCTTACCTTCCTACGAAGATCGGCTAAAATTGATTAACTATTCTCATAAATATTGAATAATATTAAAATGCATTCTAAAGATTTATAAATAAAACTTGTGTCGAATGCATCAACAATAAAAATAAATAATCCAAATTAAGAAAAGGTGTTAAGGGTCGTTAAGCATTGAACAGAACAAAATGTATACATTCATCAAATAAATCAACAGCAAATTCATGGACTAGAACAGAATTAGATTATAATACTGATTAACATATTTACCTCATTGAAATCGAATGTAAAAAGCCATTTTTTTAGTGCTTTGTAAAAGAGGATATAATTTCTAGTACGTCTAAGATTAAGCGGCAATACATTGAAGAGTCTGGGTGCAACTGAAGAGTGAAAATTTAAAAAGTGTCTGGTGTTAAATATTGGAACTGGTGCCTGTAAGCTATGGTTGCTTGCAAACCCTTGCCAAACGTCCCGAAGTAGCAGATATACTCTTCGTGCACCAACTATTAATGAGTACAATCGATTCCCCCGCACTAATAGAAATTATTTTCCTGTACACCAACCCACGTAACTTTACTGCTCTTTCATCTTCGTTTCGAACCAATGTCCAAAATTACAAAATTACGGCTTGCCAACAACGCACAGAACACCCTTGACTTTCATTCCAGTATATCCTGCCTTAGAAATTCATCTACTACTGGAAGGATTTTAGTCCTGTCGTTATCATTGGTTGATGGCTCTGTCTCGGAGTATCCACTTACTGCTGCCCGTTATGAACCAGGATATCGTTGGAGATGTCACTTCCCAAGAATTCTCTCTCCGTTATTTTGTCAATTTCCTTATGTTTTATGTTTTGCAATCTCAACTTGAATGCAATATTTGTATCTATCGTAACTCTCTCTTTTAGCACTGAATTCTTGAATGCAGTTGACGATATTTATTATAAATCCTGTTAAGATGACGGTGAAATAGTCTTTTCAACTGTGTGAGCCAAGGTTAGGTTAGGTAAGCAGGCTGATGAGGATAGTTAGATCCTCATCACACTTAGGTTCATGTGAACCAATTGTGATACCCATAGTGTTTTCCCACCCGTGATATCAGTGGCTTGATTCCAACCATCCGGATCTCCTGGCAAACTTGAGCAGACCTGACTGTGAACGGTCAGATAGCTCGTCGATGTGTTCGAAGAAAAATTTTCCTAGGGTTCTATTTCTTAGTTGGCAGAGGTTAGGGCAGTGACAGAGGAAATGGGTTGTGTCCTCGTAAAACTCTTCGTCACCGCATCCTCTGCATAAGTCATCATCGTTGAGTCGTAATTTTTTCGTGTGATATCTTAGCATATTGTGGCCAGTTAACACTCCTATCAGTATTGACAGGGATTTCCTATCTTTCTGTAGAAGTTTTTTGGTTTTGCTTTTATCGTACTGTGGCCACATCCTTCTTGATATTTCACAGGTAGTTAGTGATTTCCACCTGCTATTAGCTTCAGATAGTGTTTTTTGTTCGATTTTGGCCTTGAGGTTGCAGAGTGGAGGCTTAACCGTGTAATCTGCCTGCTCTATAACCAGGGCTGAGCTCTTTCTGGCCAATTCATCCGCGGCTTCGTTGCCTGGTATCCCGCTGTGGCCAGGGACCCAGCAGAGTTTTACGTTGTGCTGCGTGCCAAGAACCTTAAGCTCTTCGCGGCAACATTTCACAAGCTTAGATGTTATTTGCGTAGCAGCTAAGGCTTTTATGGCCGCCTGGCTGTCAATGTAAATTGTGATATCCTCTCGGGATATTGTCATCATTGACGCCAATTGGGCAGCCTTTGTCACTGCTAGAACCTCAGCTGCTGTAGTCTGGGAGTCGTGTGGAGCTGTTGATTCTTAGATCTTCCGAGAAGCAACCCGCTCCTATACCTATTTCCATTTTTGACCCATCAGTGTAGATGGATTTAGACTCATTTGATACTTCGTTGTTCTCCCATTGTTTATTCTCTGTATTTTGGTCATAATCTTTAGGTTGCTAGTTTTGACGGCAGCATGCCACCAGACCAGTCCTCCGTATGTTAGTATTGGTCTAACTATCGCAGAGTACATCCACAGTGTTATTCGTGGTCTGGATCCCCAGTTTTTCACGAAGAACCTACTGCAGGTATAAAAGGCAACTGATGCCTTTTTTACTCTTTCTTTTATGTTCAGCTTCCAGTTAAGCTTCCTGTCAAGTATGAGTCCCAAGTATTTTGCACATTCGGACAGATTGAGGGTAGTTCCCTCAATGGTCGGCAGCCTGAAGGCTGGTATTGTTCTCTTGTTGGTGAATAGCACTAGTTCGGTTTTCTGAGGGTTGACCCCCAGTCCGCATTGTTTCACCCAATTGTTTAACGTATTTAAAGCGCTCTGTACTAGTTCGCTGACAGTATTTAGGACCTTGCCCGTAGCAAGTAGCACTACATCATCTGCATATGCAGTTGCTTTAATCCCACTGAATCTAAGTCTTAGAAGTAGTTCATTAACGACCATGATCCAGAGAAGGGGGGATATAACTCCTTCTTGCGGCGTGCCTCTGGATGCCATCACTTTTTGATGGGTTCCCCCGAGTTCAGCGACTATGTGTCTCCTGTTTAGAAGACTAACTATAAGTCTAGTGACGGTACGTTCAACATGGTTGTCTTCCAGGGCTTTTTCGATGGCATGTGTCTCGACATTGTTGAATGCCCCTTTAATGTCGAGAAACGCTGCAAGCGTGTATTCTTTAAAATGCAGGGATCTTTCAATGGTGCTGACTACATCATGCAGCGCTGTTTCCACGCCTTTGCCTTTGGTATAGGCATGCTGTGCCGTAGACATATTGGTGTGGTTGAGCTTGGCACGTATGTGGACGTCAATCAGCTTCTCGAAGGTCTTCAGCATAAATGATGTAAGGCTTATGGGTCTGTAGTCTTTTGCAATAGTATGGCTGGGTTTTCCGGCCTTAGGAATGAAAACCACTCTCACCTCCCGCCATGTTTTTGGTATATGACCACAGCTAAGACTGTTTTGAAAAATTCTTACTAGAGTTGGTGCCAATAGGTGCTTAATTTTTTGCAGCATGATTGGGTAGATCCCATCAGTGGCTGGTGATTTGAAGGGCTGAAATGACTCAATCGCCCACAGAATTCTTTCTGCAGTCACCATTCCTAGCCTACTTGTACATTCATCTTCTCTTGTGGTTGGATGTTCGTGTGCACGTTTTCAGCCTGATTCGTCGAGCATCCTGGAAAGTGTGTGCTGAGCAGAATTTCCAAGGAGTCAGAACAGGATTGTGTCCAGTTGCGGTTTGTATCCTTAAGATACCCGGGTACTGATGGTTCTTTTTTAGGGATCTTCCTTTGTCTCGCCGCTTCTGTGGTGCTCTCAATTTTCTGCAGAGCATACGCCATGAAGTGTTTTGGAGCTGCTTATTGCGCTCTTAAATTTCCTTTGACTGGATTTGTATTTTTCCCAGTCTTCTTCAGTATTCAGTCTTTTTGCCGCTTTGATGAGTTTTGTGTGATATAACTGTGTGAGCCAATGGACACACCTGGGTTTTCAGCTGACCTTGCCGAAGTCGGAGTCTTCATATCACTAACTTGTCCATGATGTTCAAATTTATGGATTGAATTCACTATAGCTGTGCGAGAAGGCACTTGCTGACCACAGTACGACCTTAACGAAACGTTTCCGCGATATTTACATCGTTTGAATTTTCACTATTTCAACACGTTGTGTGTGTATATCCATCCATATTTAATAACCTCATATTTTTAACTCATCAAAAGTCATCGGAATGATGGTAGAATGTTGACAGTTCAACAATAAAGGGAACTTTAAAATCACACCACTTCTTGAATGACTCTATTATAGTAATATTTCGCGATCGTGTAAAGAAATTATATTTGTTTATTTTTCTGCATGCACATTCCAATCTCGAATCTCTCATGAGCAAAATAATTACGTAGAGTTTCCTGTCACAACGAACATTGGAATCTATGTTAATATGGCCCGAACTGTGCAAACCATTTTAAGGTTACTTCGCGACTAGGTAATATAAAAAAGAAAAAGAAAATAAGCACCTATGCAAATGTCCATTAAGGCTGTGTGCCAATTGCGTTTAAGTTTTATCCACTGGCTAATTTTTGACACTAGTTTGGTGAATATAGACTTCAAACAATTAGCCGGCTCTGGAGCTGCATAAAAATTTATCCAGTAGCTAATGTTTCACATTTGTATATACCCATGAAGGAATGATAGAGACGACGAGAGCTTTGTGTATGTTTCGGTTTTTCCCAATCGATTATCGGTGGACAAATCTAGTGCACTAGTGTTCACATACGATGTGAAAACTACCCATTGTGAAAATTATATTAAAACCAGTTCAACATTTTTTTTTATAAAATAAAAGTAATTCCTATGTGCAAAAACAAATAAAATTGATGGTTTGAAAAATGTTGATTGGTGAAATGTTTGTCTTTGTATTTTCCATTAACAAAATAAAGAGCTTTGTCCTTCAATCATGTACCTACAAAAATAGTTATAATAATATGTAAAATTGTAAAGAAAGGGAAATTTTTCAATTCTAGTGGCAAATTAATGATATAATTGCCGTGTTTTATTATCACTTATGATCTATATGGACCACGCATTGAAAATAAAACAGTCTATATCAACGAAGAGGTTAAATTCTGTGTTCCTTTTGACAATTAGCGCGAAGTTGCCATGCAAATGAATATTTTCTTTTAAATGAAGGTTTAATGCGCTTGTTTTATTTTTTAGGAGGAAATTGAAAATTTTGATTAACAGAAACAAAATGATAATAATAGGTTTGTATGATGTCGCCAGCCCCAGGGCGCACTGACTACTGTCAGTGTATTTTCATGGTTGTCAAAAAACCCAGTGCAACCGCCGTTTCATCGAACGCAAATCGTTCTAATATTTCTAAATCATGTTTGTATTTAGATTTTAATTAATTTTATAAATATTTACTTTTTTGAAACAATTTCTTTTCTTCAATTCAAAAAAAACAACAACAAAAAAAGTTCGCGATATGAAAAAACTAAACGAATAGAATTTTTGACAGCCCTTTTTTCTTGCACTGAAGAAATACCCAGGGCGAATACAGGGCAGACCCAGTGCCGACATAAAACACAGGGCAGCATTTTCAGTGCGTTTTTAGTGTAGCACTGACTGACATCGAACACATCAGTGCGTTTTCAGTGTGCCCCAGTGCGCCCTGGGGGAGCTACAAACCTAATATTTTGTAGCTTTAATTTGACTATCACATCGCTAACATGTCATTATGAGCAGAAAATTAATTTATCCGAACATAAATAATATTTAATAATATGTATGTAGGTACTTGTATTTCCAATAATTTTTCTTATTCTAAACTGGTAACATGTACCCTTGACAATTATGGACAATTATAGCAACATTTACGAGCGAAAGGTACACTCCCAGCGACGGATGCCTCCTAGTCAGAAATAGACGAACTAATTTTTAGATCACAAAAATTTATCTTGATGAATAGTAAGATCTTCGTATTGTTGTAGTAACGCATACAAACTAATCATCATCATCATCGGTGATAATAAAATACGACTTAAGTGTTCAAAAAATACCCCATTTAATCGAACCGACACAGCAAAAAGGTACAATTTTCACCACCTCTGTACAAACGTCAAAAATTAGCCAGGTGATAAAATTTTAACGCAATTGGCGCACGGCCTAGTTGTTAATGTTTCGATAGTTTAGATTTGAAATATTTTTACTCCAAATTTTCATTTTTAGTGCATTTAATTTTATTCAATTTACTTCATTATAATTTACATGCTAGACAAAAACGCTTTAAGCTAGCTTAATTAACTTAACTTTACTTAACTTAACTAACTTACTGGTCCCACACGGGTACTCTAAGCTAATCTTAACACCTTACCAATGTCTTTCGACGTAACTTCAAAACTTAATTTTAATTCAATACTGAATAACAATTTTAAAACTAAAAAAACATTTAGAAGCTTAAAAATGTAGGACCTAACTAAACTTCGTGGGTTTAAGCTAAAACTTAAAATCTAGCTAAATCTACATGGAGATAATATCAGTATTAACCTAACTTATTCCAATTACGTACCAATTCGATTATATTTTTTCTCTTTCTCTGAAATTAAACATACAATCTTAATATGTACCTAATACCTACAGCTACCTATACCTTTCTTAACCTTCGTAAGCCGCCCAAAGCTATGCGGACATACTTTGCCCTATAAATGGCTACCCCGGATCGAAGGGAATCGACGAAGTAGCTCCCTCCCTAGGTGCTAACCACCAACATTTCTGAAGCTGCCGATCTATGTAGCGATCTGACTGTAGTAGTACTTTTAACTTTTTGTCTGAGAGGTACTATACTCTCAGTTGGGTTGTTACCTTTTAAGTGTATAGGGTTATTAAGTTCAAAGAAAACACAACACGGAAGTTAAATTTAAAATTTTTATTACACTTACAACTAAATTTACATTCTTAGTTCTACTTTATCTAAGTTATAGTTCACTATTTAGTTTATTAATGTTGTAATATAAGTATAAGATTTAGTATGATATGATTTAGTTTATTAAAGTTGTAGTATAAGTATAAGATTTAGTATGATATGGTTTAGTTTATTAAAGTTGTAGTATAAGTATAAGATTTGGTATGATATGTGTTACAACAGAAATATAATTAGAACTGTGCAGCAATTGTGCACCCGGCCGTTCGATATGGAATCCCGAATATTAGTGTCCCAATCTCGCCTCGTAATGCTCCGAGTTCATATTCTTGACCTATCCAAGAATATCGAACAAAGAGAAAAAGGAAAATGAAAAGAATGACCCACTTATAATTTATGAATACGCCGCAGTATCGAAATACTTCATCGCACTTCACGTATCGAAATACAAAGTCGGTGTAGTTCAAGTGTGACATCAGCATTTTGTTGTTTGCATTAATTGTTTGGTTGGGCGGATATTTACGATGTTTACTTAGGTCAAAAGAGTTTATTTGACGCAGCTAAGTGAGCAATATAGAAGGAAGTTAAAGTGGATCAAGAGGAAGTTGCGACACTGATCGCAACGGTAATTGATCGCAAGTGTATTGACTTGAAGTGGAAATGGATTTATGCATTTATGCGTATGTCAATACAAGCGAGATTAGTAGAAATATGGCGTTAGATAAGATATAAGATGAATGGGGTGAGATAAGATGGGGTAAGTACTGAGATAAGGCAATTTGTTGGTTGTGGAGTGGTGCACTTTACAACATGACACCGCTCTACTAAACCGGAGACGTTCTGCATTGCTGTGGGTGACGTCTCGCTCATGGTTCCTGGATCAGACCTTCTTCGTTGAAATAAAGAAATGTCTCTGCGGGGATAAAGCCGTTAAAGCGCACGCTCTTGTGGTACCTGGGATTGGGGTAGTATGCCCCAGAGATCAGGTTATTTCTCGAGTTCATTGCGTACATGTGATCCCCAATTATCCTCACCAGGAAATTATCCACACTGATCAGGTTCGCTGTATTGTGTAGACCTCATTGAAGTAGAATTTTATATACTCAGACTCGGGTGTTCTATGTAGGCGAAGACACGCCCTAAGGCATGCCCTCTCAAAAACTCCCACGTTGAACCACACGGGATATTTTTACTCCAAAAGTAACAAAAGTGCGCACCGTGGTGCAGTGGTAAGTGCGTTGGACTACTACACAATGGTGCCCGGGTTCAATCCCAGCAAACACCTAAACGTTTTTCACGGTGCCACCTCTTTTGAATGTCTGACAAGCAATCAAGAGTATCGGTTGTCTTGAGGAGCTTCTCAACTCGCCGTTCGGAGTCGGCGAAAAGCGGAAGGTCCCTTCCATTCGTGCAAAAATATAACACGCACACACAAATGGCCCTGGTTCACCCCGAACTGTAGCGCCACCTTAAGGAAAAGAAGTAACAAAAGTTGTCTTCGGTAAAAAGATCAAACGATTTAGTTGAATTGAAAAAAAAACACAACTTAGTTTTATAAAAATAACGTTAAGACAAAACAGCAGAAGATTAATTTGAAAATGAAGGACTGAGTATAATTTGTATTTGTTAAGTTCTTCCAATTTGCATGTCAGATTTTTAATTTTATACATTTTTAAACGACAGTGTTAAAACCACTTTTTATTAAATTAATGATATTTAAATTTGGACCAAATTATTCAGAAGCTACCATTTATAAAAAAAAGGAAGCGTGACAATATGAATATAAAAAGTGAGAATGCATTTTAAGTGTGAATTACCTCCGATTAGTGATGCTCAAAGTTATGTTAAAATATTTGTTGTTTTTGTTGTTTAGGTAGCTTATTAAGCCATATAGGAAGGATATATTGCAGCTGTCATTAATTATACCTACTTATTAGAGAAGGTAGCAAGATTGATGATCTAGTGTTTACTTTGTGTTGGAATGGAATTCGTAATCTGCTGTCGTCATTCGAGTAGTATTGTGTTATTAATTTAATTCTGTAGATTTTACTGATGGCAAAATTATGATCACAGGCTATCTTTTGTGGATTTAGGTAGTTTGTTTTCAATTTTTTTGCGATTCAAGTTCATTAGCAATTTCAATAAATAAATATTCCCGGTAACCAGCTAAATTTAAGAATCAAATAAAAATGAATAACATTTTTACATTTTTAATCTTATTAATTTGTCATGAAGAGTTTAAAAGCTTAACATCTTAAGACTTATATATCTCGGAAGGAGTCATCGTCATTATATAAATATGCGAAGGCAAAACGCTTTAACCCCTTTTTTAAGTGTCTTAAACTCAACGTATTTGTTTGATTTTTTTTTCGTTGGAAAGATTGTGAAGAGGGGCAGTGCAGTTTTCCAACATGTTGTGTCTAACTAAGGTAAAAACCGGGTGCGGTCTCGCACAGTTGGTCGAATTTCAACCACAAGCGATACTAGTTCATTTTAATACCCAAACCACTATACCGCTAATGATAAGGTCACGCCAAATACTTCGCAAGACCATACATCAATTTTAAACTGTCACAAATCAGGTTTAATATCACGTCCGAATGCATTATATCTTCATTAAATCTTCTCTTCGAAAACCCAGAGTTCGACATGATCTTCGCGGTAAATGAACGCTTACCTTAAACTTTATACAGTGATCCCAAGCCGTGAAGCATGAAACTATAAAAATCCTACTTCAAACCTAAAAGGCAACCAGTGGTATACGGATGGATCGAAGATGGGCACTGGGGTGGGTGCTGGTATACTTGGACCAAACACTAGAATATCAATACTAATGGGACAAAATCTCAGTGTATTTCAAGCGGAAATTCATGCCATTCAAGTGTGCTCGACCGTCATCCTCGAATCAGGAATAAAAGGTGTCCTCATCCATTGTATTATTGAAATTGAAAAAGGTGACGAACTAGCTAGGAAAGGTTCCGCTGAATCCTTTATCGGCCCTGAGCCGTTTTGTAACATTCTAAATTCAGCTATAAACTTTAAACTCAAAAATTGGGAAAACAATATGTGTTTCTCATATTGGGAAAATACCCAGGATCTTCGTCAGGCTAAAAGAGCCATTAAACCCTTCCAAAATAAATCCATAAAAAACCTACTCCTCAATAGAAATGATATCAAGAGATTATTGGAATTTCTAACAGGTCATTGGCATCTTCGATATCACCTAAACAAAAAAGGTCTCATTCAGAAAACTGAATGTCGTCTCTGTCCTTCCGCCTCCTATGGCGATCTAAGATGCGTTGTTCTGGACTAAGTGAAATGTAATATCTTTTAACGATATAACGATTTTCTCGAATACTTAGCCGACTTTTAAATCCCTGAAATCAATCTCATCTACTTCAAAAATGACATTTAACTGTCGTTGAGTGCCGAAACAGACACTTTACAAGGAATTGTTAACGAAACAAACTTTCCAAACTTAGGAACAGCAGTATTTCCCTCTATTGGTAATAATAAAATTAATGTGAAATGAGAAAGTTAATCCACCTTGCCGCGAAATAGAACTGGCCTAGGCCGGATCCGAAATGGTTTAAATATCTTTTGTCCCTAAACATACTACAAATATGACAGTTCGTCATATTCATCATCATGCGCCTTCTCGCAGAGCTATATTCGTAGTAAATTTAATCGATAAATTTGAACGCCTCGGATGGATGTGAAGAGAAGATTCCAATTCGTGTTGGTTCGGCAAGGTCAGCTAAAAAATCGCAGCTGAGAGTCTGACTGAAAACCCAGATGTGTCCATGACCTGCCCGCAACCACTTTGTACCTTATTTTGCATAAAGTTCTTGGCCTACACACAATGCCGTACTTTGTCTATTAATTTAAAATGACACCTCTTGTTGGATGACCCTATAATTAAAGCAATTTGTAGACTCTTCTTTATTTTTGAATAGGTTCCTTATTGTTTTTCTATTTTTGTAAAATTGAACAATTAATAATAATAGAAGGTAGCTCAACATTGCCATACTGTATGACCAGTCCCTAATATTGCAATGTTGACTTGTCTAATTGTAGCAAAGTAAATCAAATCCAGATATAAAATTAACTATCATGTAGGAATATAATTTACTCAGCCACAACCAGTTCCTTGCCGTGTCACAACTAATGAAAGAATGAATAATGTATGGACTGCAATCTCCATTTTATACAAAATCGAATTCGTGTAAACATATGAAAATTCAAATAAAGGAGCTTCATGAGCTACTTTATATAAAACTAGCTGTCCAACCAGCTGTGTTACTTTCAATACATACATTGTCATTTAGTTCAAAGAATCGGACGCTCTGTCTGTTTGTCTGTTTGCCTGCCTGTCTGTCAATCTATCTATCTCTCTGTCTTTCAATCTATCTATCTCTCTGTCTGTCTGTCTGTCTGTCTGTCTGTCTGTCTGTCTATATTAATTGAACAAAATGTCACCTGATATTACGAAATTTTGTATGAGAGGTACCAGAACCGCCGGTTGTTGAGTAGCCGCACTGATGCTATGTTGTATTCTGTATTAAGAAAAACGTACTCTGAAAATTTTACCAAAATCGGTTGAGTAGTTTCCGAGTCTATAAAAGACAAACATAAATATGTACATTGTACATACATTCATTTTTATATACATATATCGATCTAATAACTTAACTCCAGCGCCACCTATCGGGTCCAGATTTTATTATATAATTTTCTCTTTTGTCACTGAACCAACATACATACATATATTGGGAATATGAGCCTTTTTGGTCCATAAATATAGAAGTTAGTAATAACTTGACTCCAGCGCCACCTATTGGGTCCAGATTTTACAATTTTCTCTTTTGGCACTGAACCAACATAATATATTGTGAATATGAGCATTTTTGGTCCATAAATTTAGAAGTCATTAATAACGTGACTCCAGCGTCACCTAGCGAGATGAAATATACAACCTATTCTCATACCTTACCTACCTACACACAAAATTTCATGAAAATCGGTCGAGCCGTTTTGGAGGAGCGCGACTTACAAAAAAAAATATCATCAACTCCACACAATTGCCACTGAGCTTCTTTGAAAAAAAATTAAAAAAAAAACGACTTTGGAATGAATTTTGTACTATTATTCAGCTTCAAGTAACCGCAGAGATATGATTTTGGTCTGCGTATTGAATGTAATTAAGCTGAGAATAAATATCAATCACATGGGAGAAGCTGTTCTGAAGTAATATGCGTTTGTTTTAAATTGAATTTTCGTTTTCTCATTTGAAGTCCCTTAAACTCTAAGACTAAAAATTTGTCTAATTCAAAGCTAATTGATAAACCTTTTCCGAGAAATTAGTAATCTTATACTAAAAGAATCATTAAAATCTATTCAGCGGTTCTTGAGATCCTTTACTACAAACGTAATATGACACCGATCGGGACTTTGCTTTATACTATGTAAGGATGACAAAATCGAAAGAAAATACAAAAGTTCGTTATATATAATTCAAATAATAATTCAAAGTTAATATTAACGTACTAGATGGAGTCTTGAATTTAAGTGTTTGAGTTTTCAATAAAAATAATAATTGTGTGATAATAAATATGATGGAATTGATAAACCGCTACAAATTGTTTTTTTTAATTTTTGGATCTCCAAAGCATTGGTTAATCAAATGCTTTTGTAGAGTTATTAGTCTCTTATGCGAAATTCGCAGGCACGAGTATTTTGAAATTCAGTCTCAGGAGCTTTCAGTCTCCAAATATTCTCTTATAACTAGCTGACTCAATAGGCGTTATATTATCGCCTTTTCTGAAAGAACATTAACGCCCAAAACGTATCTCAGCTTACGAATACCGAACACCTGCTTTGGAGGTGTGTATTACAATAATTGTCTTCCAGTATATCACTTTCTATTATTATCAATGTTCCACCCTGAAAAACATTTTGTTAATCTACTTCAACTTAAAATACGAAACGAACAAAAAATAATAACATTAACTCAGTCCAACAGATGGTTTCCTTTTTTTCCCCAACATAGACAAATAAATTCTCTCGAAAATTATTATTTTTTGCCGTTAGAGAAAAATCTCTAAGTTGTAAATGTGCTACAAACGACAAAGGAAGAATATAAAAATTTAGCCTAGTACGGAGTGTACCAATAATGCTACTCACTGTTTTTAATGGCTTACTCCAATATCACCGTCACCCTCTGTTTGTCGAATACATACTCGTACTGCCTGCTTCCTTCTTATATTCGTAGGTAGAACCTTAAACCATTTAAATGCCTTTTCTTGGTTTGTCCTTGAACAAGCAGAGAGGAATCCCCACAAGTGATTTTGCCTGAGCAGATGCCTACAAAAATTGTTCACTACCGTGCACGACAGTACCAGCCCATCCCACCCGACGACCGACTACGCTGCGTTCACTTGCCCATGAATGAGCATTGCCTGGTATTATATAAGAAACTCTGGCATATGTAGGATAGATATACTGGTCCCAACATATATACACCAACCTATAACTGAACTTCCCTTTTATAGTGCTTTCATTTGCTTTACGCAAGATTCATACAAATTATTTTGCAAAGCCATGCCAGTGAACGTAACGCAAGGATGATGGGAATCGGATTCCATCCGCACCCACACAATTACGTTCTTATCCCACTGAATTCAATCTAATGTCACGATTTGGTAGCTTCTTTTGCGGAATACAGATACACACAGACGCGCACATGTACTAACCCACATTCCAGTTCATGAATTGTTTATCTCCAAACTAGGTTCCTCCGCAATTACAAGAAATTTACATATATTCCACTTTCATTTACATGTTGATTATGCTGCTCGTTCGTCTGTTTGTTAATTCATTGTGGAATGGGCGATGAAGCCAACGAATGAATCGTTTTTGTCGATTTAAAAAAAAAACAAAATTATTTGAATACCTTTGAACAAAACTATGATTTCGGTACCCAATTGTGAGCTTACGACATTTTCAATTCAGTGAAATTGAAAGTATTGCTATCCACTGTAGCTTAATCTGATTTTATAATAAAACAAATACCTCTATAAGTGAAATTATGTTAAGGGGTTATATATACAGTAAAAAAAGCGATTTTTCAATCATTTTTCCTGAGTAAACTTTTAAAGTTATTAATGTAAATTTTTTTTACACATATTCAGGTAACGTTTAACTATATTTCAACATTTCTTATTTTTAAAATTTTGAAGGCTTCTATAGCTGATCTCCCGGGGCTCCTCTCAAAAACAGCGTCTTGCGGTGACCACGATATCTCTGGACTGGATCATAGAAAATGAAAAAACCAAACGGATATCCTTAAAGAAATGTATAATCTAGGTATTAATCGAAGGAATAAGCAAAATAATAATAGCAAAAATACCGTCCTCTAGAGAAAAAAAACGATTTTTGGCCAACATTTTGGCATTAAATTGTTATTAAAAAAAATAATGAAATAGAATATAAAATATTTGTATGTGAGAAAAAACCTTCGATTACAAAAAAATATACTTAAGAATCTTGTGGTAAAATTTGAGACGGATCGGTTCAGCAGTTTCCGAGATATCGTGGTCAACGACTATAATAATATGGTTTTGAGAAAAATTCGTTTGAAGTTTGAAAAGGACTTAACATAGAGTAAAGAAAGCGCTCTGATGTCTTTACAAATATTCGTGTAACTTCTAGAATAACACTGTGTGCCATTTTTCAGGTCATCGTCTCGGGCCTAAGATATAGCCATGAGAAAGTGCTCAAAATAAGGTTTTAGCCAAAATATTCATGGGGCTATACAATACGTTAGGCAGCCAATCTGGCAAAATGAATGATGCAGATTTTCTATTTTTGGTAAGTACTTTCAGGATCAATGCTCAAGCCTTAGGCCCGAAAAAAGTGGTTCACTGTGTAATCGTCGGATTGACTTAAAATGCGTGTACTTAAATAAACATATATAGCTTAGCTACATTACGAAAATGAAATAACAAAAAATCGATTTTTTGCAATTGTATATAACCCATTAAACTACATATTTAAATATTTTATCATAATCACTTCTCTAATTAAAAACTATTGCCGCATATTAAAGTGAAGTATGTAATTGTAAAAAAGCCCAATAGTGTCTAATATAAAACTCTACACTAGTGGACAAAAAAAACCCTCGCGCTATTACTCTTCTTCAATTTTCATAAATAAATCAAAGTGTTTCTTACGTTATAAAAATAGTGTTTACTTTTTACTTATATATGTAAAAACATGTAAGTTTAGAATAACGCAAATATATATTAGTCGAAATTTGAGCATACAATTACAATATTTTTGCATTTGTATGAAAAGAGGGAATTTTACGTTTTATATAGGCAAACAATCATATTATAAATATTATTTCTGTAGTATAGGTTAGTGTTGTTCCTCTACGTGTCGACTTTAATTTTCTACTTTCTAGCGTAGACAATGTCAACACTGTCAACAATTTCAACAATGATGTCGAAAATATCAACTTCATAAATTGTTTTGTTTCAAAATGGTTGTTTAAAATAAATAGTTTATTCAAAGTTTAAACACAGAACTTCTTTTTTATTTAAATTGAAATTTAATAGCTTTTTAGGTCAATTTTAGAAGGTATAATTAAAAAACTGTATTGTTTTATGAATTGTCTACATTGTCTTCATTGTCAACAGGCACGTGTCAACACTTTTAAATTGTCTAATTGAATTGTTTACACATAGACAATAGTGTAGTCTACATTTGTAGTCTACATGGCACAACACTGAATAGGTACCATTTGCAGCTCTTACACTTAACTAATCCTTATAAATGAGGTGTCAATAGAAAGAGAATTTCCTGGAGCAGTGACGAATTGCACTTTCACTTTATAAACTTCAACAAATGAAAAAACAAATCAAAAGAAATAGTCTACCCAAAAAGAACTCCCAAAAGAATAAACTCTTCCTGTATGATCTCCATCTGTCAACTCATGGAAATGAATTCATTTTGGTTGATATATTGGCTATATGGAAAATATATGGGAAGTATTTGTTGTTTTAAAAGTTTACTCATTTTAGTTGATATATTTGCTGTTTGGGAATCATATGGGAAATATTTGTTGTTTTAAGAATTCATTTGGGTTGATATATTTGCTATTGATGCAAGTGGTAGTGGGCAAAGACATAAGTATGTATATCAACCAAAATTAAGTTTCAAACAAACAAAGACTTTCTATATAATTTCCTTGGGATTTTCATGAGTTGACAGATGGAAATCAAATGGGAAGTTTGGATTTTGGGGGTTGGATTTTCTCTTGCAAAAGTTCTCGCACGGGCACACTAGTTTTATCAAAATTTCATTACGTAGGTACATTGGTAACTATAAAAAAAACTAAGTTAACATTTGTTGCGGGTCAACGCACTCGATTTGACCGACATAATGCACAGCTGAAAAAAAAAAAAAAAAAAAATATATTACAAACGAACTCACACGAAATGAAATAAAATTTCTTGAAGGTTATCCCCGGGAATGACATAAATACAAACACTCCCGAGAAACAAACTCCAACTGAACTACCTGCAACCAAGTACGTCGAATGTAGTTCATCACCTGGAAAAAAAAAAAAAAGAAAATGAAATACCTAAATATAATAACATAAATTTATTGAAATGAGACTTACGTGGTACGCCGACTGAAATTCCTCTTGTTGACAATTAATTTTTTTGTGTGTGACACTTGAGTTGTCAAATGTCAGTACGGCTGCGTGGATGGATTTGAACTGGCATAAAAATAGGACAGTTACCCCATTAAGGTAATGTAGGTTTTGGGGTTATTGTCCTTGATGAGGTTGTAATCCTAGATATCCTCTTCGGAGTGATTTCAAATAATGATTTATTGTATTTCTTAATATTAGTAAAAGTAAGTTATTTACTATGTGTATGTTAGGTGTGTTAGGCTAGGTATATTTGAAATGTATTAGATTAAGTATATATGATAGTATTGATGATAGAGACAAAGACTGGAAATACCCCTCGGACAAAGACAATGACTATATGTAGAATTGAATTTGAAAATTCTTGATGTCCGACATTAGACCTTGAAGTGGCCGTTGAGAAGTCGAACTCTTTAACGAGAAATAGTGTTTAATTTAATAAAGTAGAATCATAGCAGTGATCTAAAGACAATAAATACTTGAAATAAAATCGAAAAAGGAATAATACAAAAAAAAAAAAAATTAAATTCATATATGAACGCATCATAGATATATAAGTACATATATCATAGTTATATATGAGCACCATAGTGAACTGAGGAGGTGAGAAAATTAATTAGAGATGAGAATGCATGTGACTGAAGTCTGATTTTATAGGTATAGTGAAAGGGTTAAGGACGGAATAGCTGCCACAAGTGTGATCCCGTAAAAAGTGTGCCTTAATCAGCAGAGGTAGGTTAAAATATAATTACAACATAGACAAATCAAATAAACATAAAGTTCTACCGACATAGGTTCTGGGCCCAAAAGTCAGCTGCACTCTGACCCAGACCTCTGCCCGCCTTTTGGCGTCCAGTGGAAACGGCACAACCAGAAAAGGGTTTAAAGTCCAACAAGGGGCTGATACCGAGTACAGGGATACATATATATATACCGACGGACATCAACTTTCACCACTCTTTTAGTAACAGATACTCATATAAACGGACCCCGAACAATCGAATAAGGAAAGGGTGCTCCGGGGGACAAAGTGTTCCGCAATCTGAATTTTAAAAGTGCTTTGAAAGTGTTTATGAATTTTGTTGTTTCGATTCCGGGCGCTACTGACGTCACCTTTTTTTTTTTTTTTCTTTCTTTTCTTCTTTTCCTTTTTTTTTACATTTTTAATTTTCCCTAATTTAACGATTTTATGTATTTTTTTTTGAATTGCGAGCATATCTTGAAGTACTTTCCATTAGTTTTAGTGAAATTTTTTTAGTTTAAGTTTTTTTATTAATACTTCGTTAATATTTGAATATTTCTGCCCTTAATCTAATTGTGTGTGCGTAACTAAAGTGTAAAAAAAAAAAAAAAAAAAAAAAAAAACAATACAACGTCGCTTCTTGTGCTGCCGGCAGAACAACGGGGGACCAGAGAGACCGTGAGTAATAATTTTAAGATATTGAAATATACATATAACATATAGAAGATTAAGTGCAGAAAATTAAATAAAGAAATTTAAGTTGAAGTAAAGATACATCTGTAGGATTAAGAAACTGAATTTTATATGAATAAAACTGGCTGGGCCAGAGTTGGATTTCAAAGCGTACTATATTTTATTCTAAACATGGAATAAGAACTATGTTGTTTTGGTGTGTGGAGAAGGGGGACGGGCCGTCCTTCAGTAGTACAAGACAACAATGACTTAACAGGACAAAGTACAAACATTGACGACAAGAAGTGACGACAGACATTAACATCTACTACGTGACAAGACTTAGGTTGTGACTGGGGGGTCCATTTAAGGGGCTACCTCTATTAATATCGGCCAACGAGGTAGCCATGGTTGTCTCTTGACATTAAGGGTGGGTTGGCCAGACTTTTGCCAACAACACCAGGCATGTCTCGGGTTCTTGACGAACCTTTACCTTAGAGAGATAAAGGAAAGGAGGAGATTCGATCTAGGAATAGTCATAGGTAGAATTAAGTTAGTATAGATTTAGTATAGGGTTTATTCATAAGATTTAGGCTTAGGTTAGATTAAGTTAGACTAACTAGGTTTAGTTTCGCGGCTCCTTTCCTCTCTTTCTCTTTGGTATTGGCATAGGTTCTTGGATTTTCTTCTCTCTTCTATCCTATCTTTAGGGTCCGTCCGTGGTCTGATTAACGTAGCTTTCTCTCTCTCTCTTTTATTCTTCTTTTATTTGTATAATGGCACGAGTTTTTTGTGTATGACCAGGTGGTGTATGGTGGGGTTGGCAAGAACTACTCCCGTCCGACGAGCTTTAGCCGAGCAACCGCGAGCGTGCCGCCGCCCTCCACACCTACACCTAAGCTGCCCCTGTGGCCTTATCCTGCCTCATAACAATGGCGCCCAACGTTACTTTTACCAATTTAACCGGCTAGAGGCCGAATTGCGACTCCAAGGGGACGATTTTCAATTTTCGAAAGTCGTTGCCTTGGACTTGTAATAGCCTCATATCGCGAATTTTAGTTTTCTTAAAATTTTACTTTTCGATTTCTCAAATCCAAGAACTGTTTAGGCTCTGTGTCTTGATTTAGATTGGAGACGGCTGTCCAATCCGAAGGCCAAGCGTCAAAGGATCTCGTGAGGTAGTCGGGGGTCTTTATTAATACACAGAGCGGGACGGGGTGGAAAAGCCGAATTGCTGACTGCTGCCTAAGGATCTAGGTATTTTGCCCGATCCTTCGTGAGGCGTCAGCGTAGGGTTTGAAGCCTTGTCCGTGTTGGAATATGTCCTGGAAGTTCTGGCCAGCCTTACATTAGGTTTTACCTGATGGAAAGTAGTGGTAGGAACAGAAGGGATAGGCTACAGCACTCGTCAAGGACCAGAGACACCAGTCACAATCGGACAAGGACTGATGACCAACTCTACACTTGACAAGTACAAAACAAGACAGACGAAATCTACTGAATGGCTGCTGGATAACCTGTCCCAGCATCCGCACACCAAAACACATTTAATTACATATTGCTTGTATTCATTTTTTTGATTTCTCTAATTTCTTTTATATCTTTAAACTACTTCGAATTTTCTATACCACCTTTTACTTTAATTTACAATTGTTCTATAAACAATTTTGAATTCTTGTCTATGATACTATTTTATCTTTTATATACTTTTGAATTTATTCACTTATTTTAGTTTTATACTTTTTCTTTCTTTTATCTTTGAATTACTATCTATACCATTAGGGTTTTGAATTTTATAGTACTCTCCTGGATTTTTTTAATTTTTTTTGAACCATTTGAACTCATTTTGTTTTTAGATTTCCCCTTTTCCTCCCACCTTTGCTTTGAGTTTTTTATTGAATTGCTTATTTGAATTTTTGAAGATGCAGGATGAGGAAAGTAGAAATCTAGGCGCGGTCCCCAAGAGCACCCAGCCCGATCCCGAAGACACATCGACGATACGACTAACGAGGAACGCGACAAGACAGATGGGACTAGCGGCAGGACGAACTGACAAACCGACTACGCCAACAACGAACGCGAAAGACACGACTCAAACGACAAACGAAACTCTCTTCAGCGATAGAGAACAAATAATACAGACGACTAGAGAGTTAGAACAGGAAATACAAAACGTTGAAAACGACCGACATGCAGCCGAAGCGGCAGGACGTTTACTGACAAACGACGAAGACGAGTTACTTACATTACGTAAAGAGATAATGGAGACAAACATAGCTCGACATGTAAACACTGTGGTCTCACATGCTATCCGAGAGAACCAAGGTAACATGATGTCTATGTTCACTGACTCGATGAAAAAGATGATGGCAACCTTCCAGGACAATTTCAGGGTCATCAACGAGAAAGTATCAAGGTTGGAGATCTCGATAGCAGCCAGTGAGGAGCCACCACGACATGACAAGACCCAACGAAAAAGAGACTCGACAATGACACAAACTCAGCATGACCATAACTCAACACTACAGAACCCACAGGAACGAACCCCCTTACAAGAGCCCCACAGGCGAGTGGATGCCTATAGATGGGGTATAAAATTCGACGGTACCCCTAAGTCTATGTCGGTAGAAAGTTTTATTTTTAGAGTAGAGACCCTACAAAGAAAGAGTGGATTATCAGACGAGCAGTTGTTCGCGAATTTCCACCACCTAGTGTCAGGGCCAGCAGAGAGATGGTACTGGCAATATTTAGAGGAGAATCAGTCAGACGAATATTTGAACTATTTTGACTTGAAAGCCGAATTATTAACACAGTTTAAGAATAACAAAGGTGACCACGAAATACTAAGGACGATCATGGATAGGAGACAGCTGCCCCATGAGAACTTTGACGAATTTTACGAGGATATTAGGGCTTTGACTCTACAGATGCGGACGAGACCAGGTGAAAAAGATTTAGTGTCGATTCTGAGACAGAATATAAAAGATAGAGTAGCGACGCTGATCTTCGGATGTTCAATTACGAACATCCAAGGTTTAAGAGAACAATGTAGACGCGCCGAAAAGCACTTAGCAGTAAGAGAGGCTAAGTTCAAGAGAAATGTAAGTGAGATAGACGGTCAGGAGAGTTCTCGGATGAGAGAGTCTGATGGGAACTTAGAAGATGAAGAACTGGAAGTGGCAGCTCTTCAACAAAGACGACCTAACAGGCCGACGACGTACTCACACACAGACAGACTAACTAATACGAATAAATCTAATGGAACATATAAAACCGAACATACCAAAACTGAAGAAGTTCTTCCTACATGCTGTCCTTCGAATTTTCACTGCTTGACGTGCTACAGTTGTGGCCAAGGAAACATTTCCTTTAAATGCGCGGCCTGCCAGGGAAACTTGAAGGTCAGCAATGCCTCCGGGAACAAATTGCTGACGACGACAACTCTCCCGGGAACTCCAAACCTGGAAAAATAAAGATATTAGAACGTGACAATTCGAGAGAAAATGCTTACATCAAGAAAGATTTGACACCACGCAAGAGCTTACATCAAAGACTGCTAGAATATGATGCAGCCAGAAAGCGAATCTTTGGTGAAGAACTGACGACTAGGGAGAAGAATCGGAATTATTTAAAAATACTTAGGATTAGGAAAAAGATAGCCTTGACTAGACGACGAAAGAGTAGGATAGAAGCATCTGTGATAACTACATCTGACGATAATAGGCCCTATACAAAAGTGATCATCGAAAATGAAGAGATCCTGGGCCTATTAGATAGTGGAGCTTCAGTTAGCTGTTTAGGGAAAGGTGCAATGGAGTTTATGACTAGGAAAAATATCAGAATGACGGAGATGAAAACAGAAATTAGGACAGCTGACGGTAACCAACAACGAATACTAGGACGATTTAAGACAACTATCTCATGGGGTAGCAAAACCCAAGAAATAGAGTTGTATGTTGTTCCAAACTTACAACAGCGGCTTTATTTTGGGGTAGATTTTTGGAGTGCTTTTAAGGTCGCTCCAAATATCATTGACGAGATAGATGTTCCATCGCCGACGATAGACCAGCCTCCAGTCCAGGCACTCTCGCCACCACAGTTTCAACAGCTGGAGATCACCAGGCAGTTGTTTCCCTCTTTTGCGATGATGGGGTTGGGTAAGACTAGCCTAGAAGAACACGTTATAGAAGTGGAAGACGAAAAGATACCCATTAAGCAAAGGCACTACCCAATCTCGCCCGCCATACAAAAGCTCCTGTACGAAGAGCTCGACAGGATGCTTTCGTTAGGCGTGATAGAGGAGAGCAACAGCCCGTGGAGTTCTCCGGTTGTTTTGGTGAGGAAACCGGGAAAAAACAGATTGTGCCTGGACTCAAGAAAGGTAAACGCGGTAACTAAAAAGGATGCCTACCCGCTTCCGCACATTGAGGGTTTACTTAGCCGACTACAAGATACCAGATTCATCTCTGGTATCGATCTCAAAGACGCATTCTGGCAGATTCCTCTGGAGCCCAAGTCAAGAGAGAAAACGGCCTTCACAGTCCCTGGGCGACCGTTATATCAGTTCACGGTGATGCCGTTCGGACTTTGTAACGCCGCCCAGAGAATGTGTCGGTTGATGGACAAAGCCATTCCTTCTCGTTTGAAAGAGAATGTCTTTGTCTACCTTGACGACCTCTTGGTTTGCTCTCCGGATTTCGAGTCGCACTGTAGATTGCTGAGAGAAGTCGCTAAGTGCCTCAGTGAAGCGGGTCTAACCATAAATGTTGAGAAGAGCAAGTTTTGCTATAAAGAGATTAAGTATTTAGGGTACATCGTCGGTGATGGATGTCTACGAACTGACAAGGACAAGGTATCGGCGGTCGAGAACTTTCCAGTCCCTAAGACCCCCAAGCAACTCCGTAGGTTCCTGGGGATGACAGGCTGGTATAGGCGCTTTATCCCCAATTTTGCGTCTATGGCGGCCCCCATGACTGACTGTCTTCGAAAAGGACAAACATTTCAAATGACAGAAGAAGCGCTCTCCTCATTCGACAAACTCAAAATGAGTTTGGTGACAGCACCGATACTAACGAACCCCGACTTCACGAAACACTTTTACATACAGTGCGACGCTTCAACTTCAGGTGTAGGGAGTGTTCTCTTTCAGATGGATGCGGAGAAAAACGAACGGCCGATAGCATTCATGTCCCAGAAGCTAAACTCCGCTCAACGGAACTATAGCGTTACGGAACTTGAGTGCTATGCGGCGGTTTTGTCAGTAAAGAAGTTCAGAGCCTATGTGGAAGGGCTACCTTTCACTATAATAACCGATCACGCAAGTTTGAAGTGGCTGATGACCCAAAAGGATCTATCAGGCCGATTGGCTAGATGGAGCCTAAAACTTCAAGGGTTTGACTTCGTGATCGAACATAGGAAAGGTGTCCAAAACGTAGTCCCTGATACTCTCTCACGTGTCCATATGGATGAGCTCACGACCGATAGTAAAATGCTAGAAGTTGATCTTAAATCACCATACTTTTCCTCGGAGGAGTATGATGAGTTAAAGAAGACCATAGACAACAACCAGAACAAACTACCTGACATCTGTGTTTCAGACGGCTACGTATATAAACGAACTGACATACGAACTGGAGACGCGCTTCAAGAAGACAGAGCATGGAAGCTTTGGGTCCCTGAGGAGTTGCGTGAGGGTCTTATAGGCGCGGCACACAACTCCACTGCGGCAGGCCATGGCGGTATAAATAAGACGTTGTCCAAATTAAGACAGAAATATTATTGGCCAGGAATGACCGCTGAAGTCCAAAAATGGGTTAATTCGTGCGAAGCCTGCAAATGCAGCAAACCTCTCAATCAGATATCCCGACCGCCGATGGGGCAACAGACGATCACGGAAAGACCATTTCAAAGACTATATATTGACTTCCTAGGACCATACCCACGAACAAAGAACGGCAATACTCACATATTTATAGTGTTAGATCATTTCTCTAAGTTCGTATTTCTAAAACCTATTAGAAAGGCAACGGCAGCTGAGGTAGTAAAATACTTAGAAGAGAACATTTTTCATGTATTTGGAGTACCGGAATTCATCCACTCTGACAACGGCAGACAGTTCATCTCAGAACTGTTTGCTAGCTTCTTAACTAAATACGGGGTAAGACATGTTCGTACCGCGATCTACTCTCCTCAAGCGAACGCTTCAGAAAGGGTCAACCGGTCAGTACTGTCCAAAATCCGATCATATCTTAAAGATGACCAGAAGACATGGGATCAACATGTCAGTAGCGCGGCGTTCTCATTGAGGAGTGTAGTGCATGATGCGACTACGTTCGAACCCTATTACTCCATCTTCGGTACCCACATGATTCAACATGCAGGAGCGTACGAAGTACTGCGCAAGCTAGACGTCGTAAAAGATATGACCACAGAAGTCACGCACAAAAAAGACAAATTAGAGTTGATCAGGAGTAAAATCTTTGACAACCTAAGGCTAGCCCATCATAAAGCAACAAAAATATACAACACTAGGAGTAGGGACATTAAATACAAAACAGGACAAATAGTATATAGGCGAAACTTTAAACAAAGTAGTCAACCGGACAATTACAACGCTAAGCTAGGACCAAAGTTTATAAAATCAATCGTCCTTAAGACGATAGGAAATTCCCTATACGAGATAGGCAATCTTAGAGGCGACAAAGTCGGAGTTTTCCACGCAAAGGACCTCCACACTTAACTCAAAAATAGTTTATTTGACGCACTCACGCTGTCGTTGTCCTTTAAGTACGTATGTGAAATGTGAGACGACGTGTAGTCAAGTGCAACTACGAGATAGTCAATGTATCTTTATGTTTATTTATATATTTATTTATTTATTTATATGTCCACATACATACGTATCTCAAGTCCACATTTCTAAGAGTATGGTTGTTTATTTTATTCATAGTTTATTTATTTATTCGTAGTTACTTATTTATAGAGTATTTATTTTTTTTTTATTTATTTCCTTATTTATTTATTCATAGTTTATTTATTTATTCGTAGTTTATTTATTAATAGAGATTGTTCAGGCATAAAATATATTTATTTATACACATAGTGTGATTCAGAGCGTTTATATATTGACATTGCTATTTATTTAGATACATTATTGATTTCATAACATAACTAGTCATCAGAGCTATATATATATATATGTATAATAGTTCCATATACATGCATATTACACAATAAGACAGCAAACACTCACCCAAAATATTCGAATCACCCTTATCCAATTAAACGAATATTGCCTTAACTTGGAAAAAAAAAAAAATTCCAATAGGGACTAGCCCAGCTGATGAGGAGTGGAACTCAGGGAGTGGGCCCTTGCCACACGGTAACCTCTCGAGTTGAGATTCGACTCGAAGGCCACAGGGAAATGACCAAATCTTTCTCTGGACGAGCGCATTCCCCTTTTTACGAGGTCGTTCGGCTCATGACCACTCGCCGAACGACGTCGATCTTGTTGCGGGTCAACGCACTCGATTTGACCGACATAATGCACAGCTGAAAAAAAAAAAAAAAAAAAATATATTACAAACGAACTCACACGAAATGAAATAAAATTTCTTGAAGGTTATCCCCGGGAATGACATAAATACAAACACTCCCGAGAAACAAACTCCAACTGAACTACCTGCAACCAAGTACGTCGAATGTAGTTCATCACCTGGAAAAAAAAAAAAAAGAAAATGAAATACCTAAATATAATAACATAAATTTATTGAAATGAGACTTACGTGGTACGCCGACTGAAATTCCTCTTGTTGACAATTAATTTTTTTGTGTGTGACACTTGAGTTGTCAAATGTCAGTACGGCTGCGTGGATGGATTTGAACTGGCATAAAAATAGGACAGTTACCCCATTAAGGTAATGTAGGTTTTGGGGTTATTGTCCTTGATGAGGTTGTAATCCTAGATATCCTCTTCGGAGTGATTTCAAATAATGATTTATTGTATTTCTTAATATTAGTAAAAGTAAGTTATTTACTATGTGTATGTTAGGTGTGTTAGGCTAGGTATATTTGAAATGTATTAGATTAAGTATATATGATAGTATTGATGATAGAGACAAAGACTGGAAATACCCCTCGGACAAAGACAATTCAATGTTAGGTTTCGTTAAAAGATGGTGTAAAGAATTTAAAAATCCTTATGTCACCCTCTCACTATTTAACAGTCTTGTCCGTCCTCACCTCGAATATGCTTCGCAAGTATGGACACCTTATCAGAAAAATCTCAATACTCGTATTGAAGCTGTCCAGCGACGCTTCATTCGATTCGCATTGAAGGGTCTTCCCTGGGACGATCCTTTTAACCTCCCCCCATATTTGCATCGGATAAAACTGTTGCAAATGCAGCCTTTGGCTCAAAGAAGGGTCAATAATGATATAATTTTTATGCATCAGCTGATCTCAGGTCTGATTGATGCACCTGACTTATTATCCTGTTTGGGATTAAACTTTCGTGGGGGATCGCATCACCTGCGTAGTATAGAGTTACTGCATGTTCCTCATCACAGAACAAATTACGGGATGCATGAGCCTATTAGCCGCATGAGTAAAATCTATAACTTAAATGTAAACATTCTTGACTTTAATCTTAACAAAATTACACTTAAAAATGTCTTGCGTAATGTAGTTCCTCGAACATAAACTCTAATTATGTATATTTGTTCTTATATTTGTTTATTTATTGCTAGTGGTAGTGTTGAAATGTAGCGTAGCCTAACCACTAACACCAGCACTAAATGATGAGCCTGTTGATGCATATTTTGCCCTGGCGAATTTCTGCTTATGGCTGTTGCTTGTATTAAGCACACCATGACACAGATCTGATAGTGTTTATAAAAAAAAATGACTATATGTAGAATTGAATTTGAAAATTCTTGATGTCCGACATTAGACCTTGAAGTGGCCGTTGAGAAGTCGAACTCTTTAACGAGAAATAGTGTTTAATTTAATAAAGTAGAATCATAGCAGTGATCTAAAGACAATAAATACTTGAAATAAAATCGAAAAAGGAATAATACAAAAAAAAAAAAAAATTAAATTCATATATGAACGCATCATAGATATATAAGTACATATATCATAGTTATATATGAGCACCATAGTGAACTGAGGAGGTGAGAAAATTAATTAGAGATGAGAATGCATGTGACTGAAGTCTGATTTTATAGGTATAGTGAAAGGGTTAAGGACGGAATAGCTGCCACAAGTGTGATCCCGTAAAAAGTGTGCCTTAATCAGCAGAGGTAGGTTAAAACATAATTACAACATAGACAAATCAAATAAACATAAAGTTCTACCGACATAGGTTCTGGGCCCAAAAGTCAGCTGCACTCTGACCCAGACCTCTGCCCGCCTTTTGGCGTCCAGTGGAAACGGCACAACCAGAAAAGGGTTTAAAGTCCAACAAGGGGCTGATACCGAGTACAGGGATACATATATATATACCGACGGACATCAACTTTCACCACTCTTTTAGTAACAGATACTCATATAAACGGACCCCGAACAATCGAATAAGGAAAGGGTGCTCCGGGGGACAAAGTGCTCCGCAATCTGAATTTTAAAAGTGCTTTGAAAGTGTTTATGAATTTTGTTGTTTCGATTCCGGGCGCTACTGACGTCACCTTTTTTTTTTTTTTTCTTTCTTTTCTTCTTTTCCTTTTTTTTTTACATTTTTAATTTTCCCTAATTTAACGATTTTATGTATTTTTTTTTGAATTGCGAGCATATCTTGAAGTACTTTCCATTAGTTTTAGTGAAATTTTTTTAGTTTAAGTTTTTTTATTAATACTTCGTCAATATTTGAATATTTCTGCCCTTAATCTAATTGTGTGTGCGTAACTAAAGTGTAAAAAAAAAAAAAAAAAAAAAAAAAAACAATACAACGTCGCTTCTTGTGCTGCCGGCAGAACAACGGGGGACCAGAGAGACCGTGAGTAATAATTTTAAGATATTGAAATATACATATAACATATAGAAGATTAAGTGCAGAAAATTAAATAAAGAAATTTAAGTTGAAGTAAAGATACATCTGTAGGATTAAGAAACTGAATTTTATATGAATAAAACTGGCTGGGCCAGAGTTGGATTTCAAAGCGTACTATATTTTATTCTAAACATGGAATAAGAACCATGTTGTTTTGGTGTGTGGAGAAGGGGGACGGGCCGTCCTTCAGTAGTACAAGACAACAATGACTTAACAGGACAAAGTACAAACATTGACGACAAGAAGTGACGACAGACATTAACATCTACTACGTGACAAGACTTAGGTTGTGACTGGGGGGTCCATTTAAGGGGCTACCTCTATTAATATCGGCCAACGAGGTAGCCATGGTTGTCTCTTGACATTAAGGGTGGGTTGGCCAGACCTTTGCCAACAACACCAGGCATGTCTCGGGTTCTTGACGAACCTTTACCTTAGAGAGATAAAGGAAAGGAGGAGATTCGATCTAGGAATAGTCATAGGTAGAATTAAGTTAGTATAGATTTAGTATAGGGTTTATTCATAAGATTTAGGCTTAGGTTAGATTAAGTTAGACTAACTAGGTTTAGTTTCGCGGCTCCTTTCCTCTCTTTCTCTTTGGTATTGGCATAGGTTCTTGGATTTTCTTCTCTCTTCTATCCTATCTTTAGGGTCCGTCCGTGGTCTGATTAACGTAGCTTTCTCTCTCTCTCTTTTATTTGTATAATGGCACGAGTTTTTTGTGTATGACCAGGTGGTGTATGGTGGGGTTGGCAAGAACTACTCCCGTCCGACGAGCTTTAGCCGAGCAACCGCGAGCGTGCCGCCGCCCTCCACACCTACACCTAAGCTGCCCCTGTGGCCTTATCCTGCCTCATAACACATTGAATATGACTTTAAAATAATAAAATAGCATAAAATAAGAATTCATTTAATGTACAATTAACCTATTTTTTTTTTGGTTTTTCATCAATCCTGTTTGGCATTGAATCAAACAATTTTTCTATATAGGAGAGATGCCAGATGTCTTTTATTATACTTTCCAGTTCACTAGCAGATTTTCGCCTTTTCTCTCTAATTTGTTTGCCATGTAGTGCCAACAGTTTTCTCTGAGGTTAAGATCCGGACTATTACCAGGCCATGGAAGAGAAAGAATCCTTGTAGTTTTGTACCTAAAATTAAGGCAAAGTAAACAATTTATAAACATGTTAGGTAACAGACCATATGCAACAGAAAACTTGCTGATTTCGCTCTATGGGCAAGACCTGAATCGTCCTAAAAATAACACTGTCGCAGTGTTGGCAAAGTTGCTGTAAAGTAGGCACAACATGGTTTTCTATAATTTTTGGTATTCCATTGCATTTACATAGCTTCTAAGCATTACAATTTATCCAACACCAAAACTGGTTATTGCCCCCCATACCATGCTATAAGGGGAATGCTTAAGAGAATTTGGACTAATTCCGCCTGAGTCTAATTTATATAAGTGTTTGCCCATTCAACTTACTTACTTAGTTGGCGCTACAGCTCGAGGTGAACCTGGGCCTGCTTCTCGCAACCATTTGTGTGTGCGTGTTATATTTTTGCACGAATGGAAGGGACCTACAGTTTTTTGCCGACTCCGAACGGCGAGTTGAGAAGCTCAATCGTGACAAATGATACTCTTTGATGCTTGTCAGACATTCGAAAGAGGTGGGCACTGTGAAAAACTTTTAGGTGTTTGCGGCGGGATTCGAACCTAAGACCGCTTGCACAGTAGTCCGACGCACTAACCACTTGCGCTACGGTGCCCATTCAAGCCTTTGCATTTTCATTGGCGGTTCTATATAGTGTTTTTTTTTAGCGGGACGTCTGCATTAACTCACATTCCATTAAGCAACCTCGATATTGTCAGTTTGCTCCTGGAATGACCGATTAATATCGCTAGCATATGCAAATCGGTTTTTTTTATGCTGATCTCTAGGAGATGTCTTTTTGGGTCTTGCGCTTCCAGCTTTTCAAGTCATGGAGCCCTCTAGTTGAACATTTATCAAAACGTTCCCACACTTCATTCATTAGTCCCTAGTCGACGAGAACTATCGCGATTTGAAACTTTTTCCTTACGCTTATTCTTCAAGAGTCAACACCATTTCAAATCTTTGGAAAAACGAACCATCCGAGCACTTATCAGTAGTCTTGAAGCATATTCAGATAGTTAAAAATATTGAAAATAACTAAAAAAAATATATGCTTATTGGAATCTGAGGGTCGTGTGTGTTAGTTTTCGAAATTACTAAGCACATAATGAAAAAATTCAGAAAGTGTTTTGGACATACATATCCCTTTACTCGGCAGCGCTTCCAGACGGTACAAAGTTATTTCTTAAGCCACATTTCACATCATAATACCGCATCGCATTAGGGAAAATGATTCTCTATCTTAACCACGTCTACAGCTAGCATCTATAAACCCATATACTACAACCTTTCTTATTAAAAAACAAACAATTGTTTTACCTGTAAAAGTGGTAAACTGGGACACCTCTATAACTGCAATAAAAACAAATATCCCTAGAGATTCTACTTAACGAAGTTCGACTGTATTAGTCTTGTTAATCGAATGCATAATGCGACGTATATTCAGTTCAAGGACGAACGGAATCGTACGGGAAAAATTGCGTGTATTTTCACAGGAAGAAGTGAATTAAAACGATAAGGATGCCTCCCCATCATCGTTGGGATTTGAAATTTACTTCATTAGAGAGGGCAAATCGAGAAAAATAACCGTCTTTGCTACTTTGGTCTCTATATACATACGTAACATAGACTTTGTTTGGTTGGTTTTTTTTTTTTTTTTCTGATTTCATCCTTATACTAGGAACGGGCGCGGAGAAATTAAGTGGAGGATAATATACCAAGAGAAGAGAACCATGAAGAAATGAAAAAAAAAACATGCGAAAAGCAAAACTTCTAAATGGAAGAGCTCGGCAGTCCTCCATCTTCGTTTAAACAAGGAAATCGATATGCGGGTGCTTGCGCTACTAAGCGCTTAAGTATTTAGAAAGAGAAAATATACTCAAGTTAATTAAAGTTTAAAGCTTACCCAGTTTTAAGGGTTTTACTGAAGGATTACAATTATGTATTTGGGTAGTGTTTGCGTGGTGGGGCGGGGGGATACGAATATAGTAGTTAGTAGCGAATCCTTCTTCCATATGCTTCAGATTGCAATTCCCCTATTGATGAAGGATTTTATAGCAAATATGCTATTAAAGGATTAAGTGTGAGTCAAATAGAGAAGATAACGTCAATGATAGTTAAAAATAGTTAACTCGAAATGATTTTCTGCTAACCCAAAAGCAATGTATGTAATTTAAAGAGAGCAAATTAGTTTTTATTTGGTTCCCCTTGCAAGGATTAAGTTTTTAGTTGTATTCGCATTAGGGGGCATGTGGTGTTACAATATCACCGTGACACGTGGTCACTTGAGATACTTTTAATATTATTCTTTTTTTTGGGGAAAAGTTTTCATTATAACTTTATCGATTAGGGTTTTTTAACATGCATATATACTTGCATTTGGTGTATTGAAATTTACATAATATGTTTGTATTGTTCGATAACATCTCATTGCTTCCGGGAATAGTAGCCATCGTTGGGGGGAAATGCGGTATTCCCACGCTGTAAGTACAAATACATACATATAAGTATGCCATTGTGGATAGTACTTAAAATAAGTGTATGTGCTTATGATCTTACTGCCTAACTGCTTTTTGAGAAGTTAATGTCAGCGAACTTACAACATACATAAAATGAAACGATTTACCATATTGCCTAGATTAGCCAAGAGGGAAAAATAGGATGCTATATGGCAAAAGGAAGCCAAAAAGAATTGCAAAAAACAGACAGGAGCATTTCAATTTGCGTGGGGAATATCTAAAATGTTAGCTATTAATGCATACTGTAAAAAATCAACGATAGACATTACCTACCGCAAGGCTTTCCCTCCTGCCCCATTCGTATGATTTTTTTTACATTTTGTTTGCTGGATTTCAAAAATCGATTCTAGTTTTGGAAGATACTTCGTTGCATTGGATCTCGTGAAGCGGCAGGTAGTTATTTAAAATATGTTTGTATTATGAAGATAATTTTATAAATAGATTTCATATTCCAATGTTAAACCCATTAAGCGCATTAGCAGAATTGTCGATAGCTAACACTTATCTCCTCTGCTCAGAGGCACTTACGTATTCTACCTACGTATACCTATTCCTGTACATTTAAAATTAGGTATTTGACCTAGAAATTATTTGTTCCTTTTTAGGAGAAAATACTTGTTGGAAACGTCAAAAGTAATAGAGCTCACTACAGTACTATTAGACCAAGAGCCCGCTGTAATTTTTTGGTGTGTGATATAACCAAAAAATTGCACATGAATATAAAGCTGTGAAATGTGTGAACTCAAATATGATCGTTTGGCAGCATTTTGTTGGTGATTTTGTTAGTAATGTTTGATAAAAGAATGTGGTTTTGTTCAAAATCTGGATCGTTAATTATAGTCTTAGAACCGACAGCAAATTTTGGGAGTGGAGGTGTAACCAAAATATATGGGTATGTACGTATAGGTATTAGAGCCGTGATATCGAATTCAATCGTCTGGCAGGGTTTTTTTCAGCCATGGCTAACAATAGAGGGCTTTCGCATTCTAAATATGAAGTAAAACCAAAAAAAAAAAAAAAAAAAAGATGGGGCAAAATTAAATGGAGCTTGGGCCAAGAGCGTACATCAATGAAATTGGTATCAAAATAAAGCTGAGCTTCAGTACATTCAAATTGTGAAGTTTAATGAAAATCGTATGTGGGGATTTTGAGATTTTTTTGTGTGAATTTCGTACTGCGGATAGATCTTCTGATGATTTTTGCCATTATAAAATGATAATACCATAAGAAGCGTAAGACGCATATACATATATGTACATATGTACATGTGCTAATTATGTGCACGCTACTGTACGTATACAATATTTTGGCGATCACACACATCGCCACTCCAAAATCGTTATTCAGAGTAAAAAAATAAACATTGGCAGTGCTTGTCTACAAAAACAAAGCTAATCAAGTAGTTATGCACATTCGTTTGACCAAAACGCGATTTCTTCTCAACATGTGCAGAAAAAAGAAGAATACAAAAACAAATAATTACCCACGATAAAAATCACAAATGCAAAAAGAAATATATAGTTCAATTGCTTAAATATAATTCGCCGCATCTATGGCAGGTATTTTTGTTTATGTGGAGATTTAAAAGTTCTTGTTGTCGATGCTCCAAGGTGTTGTGCACAGCACTTTGGTGGATCTGTTTCTTTACTAAATATAATGCTAATTGGAAAAGGATTTAACAAAATTTAAACAATTGAACCCTTCTTACTATAATCAAAATATAATACTAAGCTTTTTAGGTTAAGTTAGGTAAGGTTAGGTAAGGCATTAGTAAGGATACCGTATCTGCGGGTCATGTTTCCTATTATACAGTGTCCGGTTATGACACCGACAAGTACATGGATTTGGCTTCTTTTCATAGAGAGTAAGGATATTGTTGTTTTCTGGTCGACTGCGGGCCACAGGTTGCGGGTTATGACACAGTCATACGTGTTGTGCCATGGTTCCTCGGCTAAATTAGTGGTGATGCGGTCTATTAGATGTTTAGCTGTTTATTAATTAATAGTTTTCGATAGTGTGCTAAAAGATATGATGGAGATGACTTGTGCAATTGAGTAAGGGCGGTGTAATTATGTGGGTGAGCGAATGGTGTGGATGCCACTGGTTCTTCTCGGCTGGTGGTTCGTTGCTGATGAACTGAGTTTTGCTTGAGGATTTTGTATGACGGCTTCTGAGTGCTCATATTGTTGCCTTTTTTTCGATCCTTCTTACTGATGCTGCTGCTGAATGCTGGTGTTGTACTGTCTTTGGCTGGCGATCTACCTGGATTGCTTCCAGTGGTCTTAGTAGATTGGATGTGTAGGAAGATTTTACACTACTCAATCAGAGACCCTATTCGCGCTGATCGCCGGTGTGGATGATTAAACAAGAATTGGATTTTGGTGCGTGAATCGTGATGATCGTGGTGAATTATGCGATCGATCAATTATCTATACTTTCAATGCGACCGTCCAAGTATTGAGCTTAGACTCAATGAATCCAATTCTTGCCGGTGTTCAGGTGATTTCAGGGTAGTTCTAAGATAAACTTGGGCAAACAAATAAGATGGTAATGGCCGGCTTCGGGATGGAACGAAATTTAGTTAGGGTTTGGGAAAATTAAGCTCTACCTACCAATGGTGGTTATATTTAACTCGTGCGATTGGTGGAGTACTCGTTCTCACGATGTCTCCATGCACTCGAAAAAAATTGGCGAGCGTGTGCTTATTTCACCTGAGCTTAAATCACTCACCTATTTCAACACTTTCTTCAAAACTTTTACGCAGTATGTATTCTGTGTAAGCTAAGCTAGTATCTATTGCTTAGAGAGTACCACCATCGCCGAGAACCAAAGTTGAAATGAAAAATGGATTCGTGTAGGCGGATTTACTTATGCTGTTCGGTACTCGCTTTCGCTAGTATGAAGTTGTCCCGTATTTTAAGCACTTGAGCACAAACTCTAAACAATTTTTCTTCCGGTTTTTGTACTTGATGACTTGCATGTTTGGGTTGCGTTTTTATAATTTCGTTATTCGTACAAATTCGATAAATACCTATTATAGATAGTCACCTACAGAGTGGCATTCAAATGTGCCTTCTTTGCCTTTAGTTTGGTAGTCAGGCATTATATACATACATCTTTGTTTTATTTTAATTTGTTTCCAGACCTGCGTGTAACTTAAGAACCAAGATGAAAGCTTCAGTACATCAAACCGATGTGAGAACTTTTTTCTGACCGGGGTATGAGTGTGTGACATCATCGTTACCAGTGTGAATTCAATATTCTATTTTTATACATTTATCAAACATGAAAAGATCTTATTGATGCTTGATGGCGATATTTTTTTTCCTTGGGTCGCATCCCATCAGTAGCATTGAACATCATGAGATCAAACTCGCAAAAATAAAGCATATGTATGTGCATATGTAAATTCTAAGCCAATATCCGGTACCAAAAGTAACGAATGCAATAAATTATCAATTTGGCTTGTGCACTTACGCGATAGTGTGTGTACCATTTTTAAGCCCGTGTGACAATATAATTTTTTTCCCCTTCTTCTTTGCTCTGGAGAGCAGCAGCGTATAAGAGAGACAAAGAAGTTTTGAGCGAAAGGGATCAAGAAAGTGGTAATGAAGCAAAACTAATGGTCGGAATCAGCGTTGCCACTTTGCTGCAATAGCAGTAGATCTACTGCACTTTTCGCAAAAAATAAATCTGCTGCCACTAAATCTACTGCACTTTTTTGTTTGATAAACCTTCTCTTGGACAGCTGTACAAAAACCATGCATTAAAATAACCGGTGTAATGAACGTCTGAACGAAGCCACCAACTTATTGTGAACTTGGCCACATTCTCTTTTGACATATCAAATAAGTTGTCTGCTTTCATTCATGAAGCAAATCTCTGTCTCTGTCTATGTTTCTGTTGTGTTCTCGTTTTCTGCTAAACTAACGTCAGTGGAGGTCTTTACTAGGGAACCAAGACCTTTTATGTAAATACTATGATGCTTTAGATTGTTCAATATTTTGGTTTAATTTACTCGATACAAAAAACGCTCTGGGAGAAAAATTATATGTCGAACCTTGCGAGTATATGTTGATTTTGTGTTCACCTCCCTATAGTAGTGCTGTTGCAGAGCGAAAGTTTTCAATTGTAAGCCAAGTAAAAAATGAACTACGAAACAAACTTAACGTAAGTACTTTTGAGAATTTAATTTTTGAAGTGAAACTTCTTTAGCCGCGGTAGCGCAAATTTGCCTGAATCAGACGCAAAAGTGAAACAGTTTCCCTTCTCCAACGTCAACAGGCAGTCAAATCTATACATAATATAAAAGGAAGTCCCAAAAATGTGCCTTTCTATATGAACACGCTTATCTCGAGAATCACTAAACAGATTTAGTGGCGGAATTTATGGGCGTACTCAGACTTACTTACTTACTTAGTTGGCGCTACATCTCTAGGTGAACCTGGGCCTGTTTCTCGCAACCACACACAGTGTTATATTTTTGCACGAATGGAACGGACCTACAGTTTTTTGCCGACTCCGAACGGCGAGTTGAGAAGCTCAATCGTGACAAATGATACTCTTTAATGCTTGTCAGACATTCAAAAGAGGTGGCACCGTGAAGAAAACTCTTTAGGTGGGCTTTAACCCGGGCAGCATTGCGTACTAGTCCAACGAACTAACCACCACGGCCACGGCGACTACATGTACTCAGACTACTCCATTAATTATAGGAGCTGAGAATTCGAGATCGAACTGGCAGAAAATCAAATTTTCTGTCATCACACAGGCGTAACTCAACAATGCCCTATTGGATTTAAAACAAGTTTCACTTCTAACACGCGAGAGTCTTACGCACTTTTTTTTGTATGGAAATGAATAATGTCAGCAATGGTTCCTGGACACCATCAGACTCTCCTGGGATTTTAGAGTATGTATTTTCAAAACTTTAGTTTTATTGATGGAAAGTTTATAGAAAACCATTAAAGTGATTAATTAAAGACTTTTAAGATTAAGTTTTATTACCTACTCGTTCAAAAATACATTTGTTATTATAGTTTAAGCAATTGATCTTTGTTTTTTGTAATAAAAATTCTACTGCGGAAAGATCCATTCTACTGCATTTTTTTTAATGATCTACTGCGCGCCTCTTTTTTTGAAGTGGAATATTGGGGAGTAGGGTTACCAGATTCAGTTTTGTAGAATTGAAACATTTTTTGTTAACCGAAGTTGAGATGGTCTTGGTCTTGTTTGGCCATCATACTTATTCTGCAGAAGCTTTGGGCTTTATTCGTTAGCGGTTCAATTACCAGCCATGTTGCGCATCCATAGAAAAAGACACAGAGACATTCAATTTAAAGGTATGGTTTCTGATGTTGGTGGAAATCAGGTATGAGTTCCAGATCTTCTGCTGAGGCTCCTTTTGCTTTGCAGATAAAACTACCAAACTACACGACTTTTTTTTAAATCTGAGTTGCCCTTGTGTTGTTGATTTGCAAATACAGATTACATGTCATTAAGTTTAATCTGGATCGCAGATATCATTCGCAAAGTCGACATCCTTGAGCTGCATGTTTCTTTGAGGTTCCAGATGATTCGTATATTTTGTAGAATTTGGTCATTGGCATATGCTGTAAAGAATGAACTATGCAAGGACAACATATGCAAGCTTTAAATAAATTTTTGAACGCAGTGCTGTGAGAATGATTGCATTATATCAACTTTAGATCAATTGTTACTTTTTGATATATATAACATATTTCACAAGAAGACTCTCTATAGCATGGGTGGCCAAGCCGATGAGTTATGTTCTGGCCCGCGGAGCTAAGTTAAATGAATCTAAATGTTAACTTCATTGTACATTTCAACAAAAGAACATTACATCATGGGTCATTTGTATCATATATTTTTAAATTATAGCTAAAGCGGCCCCTAGACGCATAATATTATTGTGCAATATTTTTCCCAATAATTTAGAAGTCGGCTGATATTTGTATAGAAAACATGTTGAGTGATACTGAAGTTTGTTGTGTGGCCATTGCACTGGCCGAGTGCTTAACACAAAGAAAAAGCGCAGACGGATGAAAGAGTGGTATCCTCCTTCGTCCATTGTTTGGATACTGTTTTGAGACGTGCACGGTTCCTCTTGGTTTTTGAGAAACTACATCGCCTCAAAGTACCACAATATTGGCCCTACTAGCTCGTCTCCACTCTTTTCAGAGTCAGAAATTCTTTTTAATTCCTTTCTAAAATTATTACGCAGAGAGTTCAGTTGTGAGCAGATCATTTTTTCATACTGTTCATTTTCTTTTTATCCCTGTTGCTGTATTCCTTGCTCCTTATTTGCCACAAAACCGGCAGTGTTTCGTACACTTCGAATAATTAATGTAAAAATATTGTGCAATATTAACTACAGACGATACAATTTTTTTATATTGCGCAATAAATATCAAACCGATTTTGATTTTGCGCAATATATTGCACAACCTCGCAATACTATCTACAGACGGTCAATAATATTGCGCAATATTTATTATTGCACAATAATATTGAGCGTCTAGGGGCCGCTTTAGCTATAATTTAAAAATATATGATAATTTTAAAATATCTCGTATTCTTGGAAAAAATCTCGTATTCAAAAAAAAAAATAAAATAAATATTTTAAAATATCCTGCATTTTTGGAAAAAATCATCGATTTTAACTAATACAAATATCCCGCTATTTGACACTCAAGGCTACTTAGTTTTTTGGCCGACCCTAGGTGTTGATAAAATCGGTGTCTTCGGGAAGCTCGCAATGCTATCGGGCTCATACTCATAACTACTTTCAGTCCAGCTTGCCAAAGTTCCGTGTTATTTTGTAGTTTTGTGCTATTATCGCCACTGCGTCTGGAGAGATTTTGCGATCGTCCGACGTTTAAAAAAACATATTTTGGAAGAGCTTGGAAGAGTTGTATAAAAAAATTTCCTGCGTTTTACAAACATGCTCTTTTTCGCTATTTGGAAAGACTTATGCGTGTGAACAGATTTTTAAATGCATGAAGTACATCAATTCACAAGTGAGAACGCGAATTACTGATGTTCATTTGGAAAATTGTTTGCGTATAGCGACAATATCAGTCGAGATCAGTTTTGATGCATTTAATATTTTTAAATTATTTGATTCTCAGTTGTTTTATTTTTTTTTATAATAAATACATTATGTATTTTATAGCCCAGTCGAATTAGAATTTGACACGCTATGTTTTTGGACACGGAAAAAATTCCGCGCAGCAATTCGGAACTTCGGAACTCGTTGGGGGGGCTCACTGGCAGTCACCATTTCGGTTTTCGGGAATCCAACACTGTTGCGTCATCCGCCATCTTGAATTTGAGGGTGAATTTTCTGTTTATTGAATAACACATTTATTTTCAATTTTACACGAAAATGCTAATTACCAAAGTTGTTTGTTTAGACCCGAAAAGAGGGGTTATTACAACTTCGGTAATAACCATTTTTCGTGTAAAATTGAAAATAAACGAGTTCTTCAATAAACAAAAATTCGCCCCCACCTCTTTTCGGGTCTAGATCGAAAAATATCGCTCCTAGGAAAAAATTGAAAATTTTTTTCCGTGTCAGCCCCTCTTTTTATCTAATTCGACTGGGCTATTAGTACATTAAACCAGGCAAATGTTCGACCACTATCTCATCTACTGGGAAAGGACGATGTGCTCGAACAAGTAGCACGCTTGCTTGGTTACTTTAATTAACAAAAAATAAACTTGGTACGTGGCCCGGCAGAAAACATTTTTCCTGAAATTTGGTCCACCTGCTGAAAAGGTTGGCCACCACTGCTCTATAGTCTATATCAGCGTTTCCCAAAAGGTGGACCGCGGAACCCTGAGGTTCCATGGAGGGGTCAAAGGGGTTCCGAACTCCATCCGAGATAAAATATTTTCACTAAAAAACAAACTTGGCTTCTGGATCGAATGTGTTGAATAAAAGAGTTACGAAAGTTTTTCTGTTTTAAATAGCTTCCTGGAAGAAAATGAGTTTCAAGTAACCTCAGATGCGGAAAAAAACATATGTACATGAGCATTTGATTAACCTTAAAAAATCATTGAAAGAGTATTTCCCGGAGAAATTACAGGACATCGACTGGGTATAGAATCCATTTGATCGACATTAAGTGTTCCTCCCTTCTACATAAAACAAAAATTCGAATCGGAATACTCTAGTTTGAATTCTCTTTGGATTGGACTTAAAGCTGATTACATCGCAGTCGTCGTTCCGTTTGTGACGACTTTCCGATGCGAAAATGGTTTTTCAGCTTAAAGCGCACAGAAACACGAATAGAAAAAGAAACAGAACAGAAAGCGCTTTCGTTCTGTCGTAAATTCTGTTGCTCCCTCATTTACAAAAATCTGGAACAAATCTTCAATAACATGGCAGATGAGAAAAACATGGCTACCTCAGCTTATCTGTCAAATTGCATTTCGTTTGTTGTTGAAAGCATAAATATAGCCAAATGCGGAACAAATTCAAATTCAGAAACAAAAACCATGGCGGTGCAGGAAAATAACTTCACGGGCAATAACTTCACATGGGAACTAACTTCACCTCGAGTGGGAAATAAATGCACATTTTTGATGTGATGTTATTTCTCACTGAAGGTGGGCAATAGCTGCACTTTTTGTGGGAAATAATTTCTCTCAATATGTGAAGTTATTTCTTACTGAAGGTGGGCAATAATTTCACATTTAATGATTATTTAAAAATTCGCGCGAATTTTTTACTATTCCTCTATCTTATACTCAAAAACTAGAGATTCCATTTAAAAATAAGATATTTAACTTCAAATCAAAAATGTGCATTTATTTCCCACTCGAGGTGAAGTTATTTCCCATGTGAAGCCCGTGAAGTTATTTCCCTGCACCAATCATGGCTACTACGATAATATTGACATTTCTGTTGCTGGCAGCAACAGAAATAACTCCTCTTGAATTGTTTCTGTTGTGTCGCCAGACGGCATTTTTCTGTCGCTAAATTCTGTTACTACAAAAAAAATATTCTGTTGTTAATTCTGTTTCAGTTGCAAATGTATGGGATTCTGCTTCTGTTCCTGTTGTTTGTCACTAGGCGCCTTAAAGGCTTACAGCAAAAACAATTACAGAAACAGACTGGAGCAGCACCAGATCTTCTCGTTCAATTGTCAGAGATTAGGCCTAATTTTATTGCTATTTTAAGTAAATACAGTGGACTCTCCCTAAGCCGAACTCTCTGTAAGTCGAATTTCTCTCTAACTCAAATTTTTTCGCCATATTTTATCATTCCCTTCAATTTTCCATACAAAAACCATTCTCTAAGCCGAAACTATCTCTACCTCGAACACATTCTCTCGATTATTGGCATCTTTTTTCACACCTTAAGTCGAATTTTGTTTAGCACGAAACAAAATAAAAATACATTACATACACCTTCGGAATTCGTACTTGAGAGTATATAACCAATAACCATCAAGTACCTACACAGTTCAATGCCCTTAATGCGTGAACCACCATTTCATCGTCAGCTCGTCTAGTTTCTTCCTATTCATATTCTTGGTACCTCCATAAAAAGTTTTTAAAAAGTTGCAACGCAAAAACAAAAAAAAAATACATTGTTATCTTCTTCTTTGTGTTGTTGGTTGCATTGAAAACAGGTTTTTCAATGGATCTATCTGCGTATGCATACAAAAAGAATTTGCTTCAGTAAGACTCCAGCTGTAATTTAAAAATCCGTTGATTCTATGCAGTTCAACAGAGCTGATGCAGTCTTTATGTGCATGTTTGTAGCTAGATCAATTAAAAAAAAAGTTACATAGGTAAGCAATTTTTATTTGTTAACTTTTTTGGAAGTACATTAACCATTTTTTTTTATTAATACAAACGTTTTAAAACAAAAATAAATATTTCTCTCTATTACTCGAATTTTTCCAAAACTCTCTCTAACTCGAACAAATCTTGGTATCCCGTGAAAATTCGACTTAGGGAGAGTCGACTGTATATGAAAAATTTTCATTCTGCATATTGAATAGTTACGTTGTATTTTTTTGTACAATAAATGTTTTATACAACTTAATATAATCATTATTTTATTTATAACTTTTTCCTTATTTTCATGACAAACCTGAAAACATTCAAACTACACTACAAGATGCAATCCTTTTTGTTATTATCAAAATGGGGATCCGCCAAAAATGTATGATCAATTAGGGTTCCGTGGCCAAAAAAGATATGGAACCTCTGGTCTATACTATGAAGCCGTGGTTTAAATGACGGAAACTATATTGGCAACCCTTGCTTACAACAGTCCGGGAAAAAAGAATTCCCCAAAAATTTAAATACAAGTATTATTAGTCATACGCCGGTTACTTAATAATTTAAAAAAAAATAAAAAAATTAAAATATTAATTAACTCTGTCCAATTGGTATCCCCACTGAAGTATACACACATGTAAGTACATACATATGTGTTGGTCTGCATTCTAAATCCAGTGACATACAGATTTGTAGATACAAAGCTAGTTAGTCAACTTTGAGTGATTGGGAGAACTTGTAAATGTTAAGGTATGATATTTTGTTGAGTGCTGCAAATGTCAAAAGTGCCTGACATTCTGAACGCATTAGTTCAACAACTTTTTGCATTTGTCACTTCTTGAATGCCAAAAGAAACTCATTATGTGAAATGTTTTTTTTGGAACCACAAAAAGTAACAATAATTACTTTGAACTTTTTAAAACTGAAACGGAATGAATTAATCAGTTTAGTTAAATTTCGTTGTCGATTGCATTTTTATTTTTATTTAGAGAAAAGTAACAATTTTATTTACATAACACAACCTAACGCTTATTTCTTCAAAGGCGAAGGTGGCAGGTAACTACCGCTTGAAGCTCCGCTAATGGATGTTGTTCCCACCAATGGAACAGATCCAGTTGAAGAAACATAGTTGACTCCCAGGCCTGATCCTAGACCTGATCCTATGTTTGACACAAGACCTGAACCGAGACCTGAGCCGAGACTTGATACCAGACCTGATCCAATATTGGATCCAGAAGAAATGTAATTCGATCCAAGACCTGAGCCGAGACTTGATACCAGACCAGATCCAATATTGGATCCAGAAGTGATGTAGTTAGATCCTCCCAATAAAGGTCCAGATACAGAAACACTTTTGCTGGCATAGTTAAGAACAGGAGCAATACCTCCATCCACGACCTGGGAAGATCCTCCGATATTTTCATATTGCGATTGGATGGTATTTCTGGCATTGATGAGATCTCCCTGGGTCTTGTATTTAATGATTCTGACTTCAGGTGTTGTGGGTACATTCTCTTGGATTTGCTGCAGAGTTCCAATCACTTGATTGGCATCGTTCTCCTTGCTGAGCAAATAAATAGCTGTCTTCTGTTCGATGGCCTGTTTGGCAACTTGCAATGCTGCATTGGTGGCGGCGTTATTTTCTGGTGCTTTGATGAAGACAACCTGGAGATTCTTCTTCAAAACATTGCTAACTTGTTGGTTGATAACTCCAGTATCTTGCTCCTCTTCTGGTGCTGAGAAATCGAAGAACTGTTTGCTGATTTCGACCTGTTGAGGAACGGAGTTTACTGCGTCGATGCTAAGGACTATGGGATTGGCGGATGACAATCGGGAACCGCCTGCATTGTTGATCAGGCTACTGCCAGAGCTAATAAGTCCACCTGAGTTTATGAGGCTGCTTCCTGAGTTAAGTAAACTACTACCCGAGCTTAGGAGTCCACTGCTTAGTCCTCCAGAGCTCAGTAATCCACTGCCATATGAATTGTAGCTTCCTCCAATAAGAGCTGGAGCACTAGTAGCTGATATAATTCCACCGCCACCGAGCGAGCCGATCGATCCTAATCCGTAGCCAGAACTGACTAAACCTGGTCCGTAATTGTATCCCAAGTTACTGGCGCTGACTGCCGCTGCCAAGAAGCCCAAAATCTTTAAATACAAAATTATGACAAAAATATTTAAATATTCAAACTTTAAATCATTTTTATTAGCAGCCAATTATATACTCACAATGAATGCTCGCATTGTGTTTGTGTCCTACTTCGTTGCCGACTTATAACAAATGAATTAAATTCTACAATCAGCACTCGAGTTTTATAGTCGCCGCTGCATAGAAAAGGTCAGAATAATTTCTTTCAATTTATGCAAATGTTTGTTTAGCTTCATGTTGTATAGGATAAAAATAACCGGAATTGTTGGAAGACATAAATCAAAAATCAAATATCAGGATGCAGTGCACAAAATGCACCAGCAATATGATGTGTCTTTGTGCGGATAAGGTCATGAATTGTGCGTACATACTTTTTTACATTTGATAGGGAAGCGGTCGCCCTGATGGGCATAAAGCACATTGACCCCTAACTAGGCATCTAGACTTTGGTCTCGTTCGATGGAATTCAGTGATTTGTCTCAAACCTGATTTGTGATCCGTCCGTTGCGGACCGAATTTTATTTTTACCACCCTACGATCGAACCGCCCTTTTTTGCGACGTGTTTAAAAAACCTGATTAAAATACTCTAACACTTGTATTGGTGAAGAGACTCGTGTGAAGCGGAGTTCGCCCACATAATCGGAGGTAAAAGTTTTAACAATATGTAATTTTTTTTACTCCAGCTTCATTTTGGGGGATTCTGGTCTTCGATCGCGGCAGAGGGATTCAAATTTCAACGGAATGACATTTTCGGACTGAAACTCAATGAAATGCTGTTTTGTTTTTTTATGTAATCTGCTTAAAAGAAATTTTAATTTTTTGTTATTAAATATTCAAGCGAGGAAATACCCAGTTTAAGCAATCTACTCGTACAATATGAGCTCCTTGAAATAAGAAACTTGTGAACTTTCTTGTATTATGCCTGTGTTACCTGATGTCACCGCACTTTCTCAGTTTATTATTTTAACAATGACATACAATCCACCGCTTATCTTGTTTTCATGACACTATGTTACTGAGAAAGTATTGTAAATGTGCGCCTTGCGTAGTTTGTTAACATTTGCACCCTTAAACCCTACCCATCCGTGGAGGAACGCTATTACTACCCTGGGGTCCAGAGGACCCCAACATATTTATGTTCTTATTTCAAAAATTAAAAAACATTTTTACTAAAATAAATTTTTATTTAGATTATACATAGGCCAGTCATATTCTACGAGTACATTAAAAACGCAAAACGCGATGTAAAGCTGCATTTTTGGTGTGTTATTTAGACCCCTTAGGGGAGTGTGAAACCACGTTTTGCAAGCGAAAAAAAGTTGTGCTACCTGCGCAATACGTGAAAAACTGCAAATCGTTTGGACTTTTTTCAGTTTTTGCAGTTTAATTCAAAAACTATGAGTTCTTTTGACATAAGTTGCCACTATCATTTTGAGATGGTTAAATTTGAGACAATTTAAGCCCACCCACAGCTCCGTATGTTTAATAGTTTTTGAGATATGAGGTTTCAAAGCGCGTTTTTTTTTTAAAAATTTTATAATATTGATTTTTGCTTATGTTTTCTTAATTTATGTCTTGCAAGTGCCGCAGAGGGTGCACTGGCCAAGGTTGCGTGTGCCAGAAAACAGGCTAAAGTGCTTTGTTCTCTGTCATTTCTGTCAGGACAAGTCATGCCAAAATGTCCCTGCAATTGAAATAGACGAACCCAAAAACGAAGAAGAATATATCGACAAACGTATAACTTTTGAGGAGGACATGTTATCTAAAGAAGAGGTGTCTCAAAAAAGTGATCAACCGGGACCCTCGAAAAAGAGTAAAATTTAAGTTTTTGTGACAATGTAATTATTTTGTGTAAATGTGGGTGTTTTGTGTAAATGTCTATTCAATAAAACTGAATAGACTTAACAACTTTTTTTTTTCATATAATGCCCACACAACTTCTTGTTAGGTTAGGCTCATATTTTAAAACTTGTAGTTTTGCAATTTTTGCTTTTTTTTACGATTAAAAGAGAACTATAAGGGTTACTGACCCCGTTTTGCGCTTAAATACAAGGTAATTATATCTGCTAAAACTTAATTTCTCACAATTTTTCTCTAGCATGAGATTATGCCGATATTCGGCTGAAAACATAAGCAAAACTCAATATTACAAAAACAAAAAAAAAACCCCTTTTTGAAACCTCATATATCAAAACTATTAAACATACGGAGCTGTGGGTGGGCTTAAATTGTCTCAAATTTAACCATCTCAAAATGATGCCGGCAACTTATGTCAAAAAAACCCATAGTTTTTGAATTAAACTGCAAAAAACTGAAAAAAGTCCGAAAATTCTGCAGTTTTTTACGTATTGCGCACGTAGCACAACTTTTTTTTGTTTGCAAAATGTAGTTTTACACTCTCCTAAGGAGTCCAAATGGCATACCATAAATGCAGCTTTACATCACGTTTTGCGTTTTTATATAATTTTTTTTGTAAGATTTTACTGGCTTTACACTCAGTTTAAAGTTTTTATATAACTTAAAGTTCAGAATCGAGGTACTCCTGGCACATATTTCGCACCTGAATTTCGTCTTCCGTCAAATATCCGTTGGACAGATTGCACATCTTTTTTTTTTGTAATAGTAGCATTTGGCTCAACTAATGGCGGTTTCATTTTTGAAATATGTCTCAAGAGAATTTGGAGATATGCAGGTTTCAACATGCTATGCTTTTACTGCTTCTTTCATGGCTTTCTTGTCAAATGTCTTTTCAGGACACTTTCTTTTATAAATGTTAGGCATTTTGATTTAAACCTATAAAATTTCAAAATAAATAAAAGCTAAAACTAAGTAAAACAGTGAAAGGAGGAGGTTTCGACAATTTGACTTAAACGAAACGTTGAAAAAACGAAACGAAACGACTTAAGCGAAACGTGTTGAAACCTCCTTCAATGCATGCATTATATTTACGCTTGAAAAAAGTTTATTATTTAATACTTACGTAAAAGGGTCACAACTAATAAAAACACTATTAATCTGTTCGTTTAGTTTTTGTATTCTCACTTTCAAACACTTAAAACAAAAAAAGTTATAGCTTAAGAATTCACTGAAAAAAACTACATGCAAACTTACCAAAAATTAAAACACGACTGAACTTGTTACGCGCTGATCAGAAACTGAACTCAATAAGTGGAAAAGTATAGGTACCTTTAGACTGTGGACATAAGAAAATATCGTATCTGTCATATTTATATGAAGTGAAAAATTTGAGTTTGATGAAACCTCCTACATGTCGAAACCACCTCGCCTTCACCTTCCTGTGACAGATTTGGTCTATCAAAATAACACCACATTATGTGCATAGTCGACAAAATTTTTGATTTTTGGATTTTGACGGACAGTATTTTTAATAAATAAAAAAAAATAAAAATAAAATTTATTTAATTTATCCACTTACCAAGCCATCGTATTCAATAAAATAGCAAATACGAAAACTTGAAAATATTACAGTACTCCTACCCTGGGGTCCAGTGAACCTTGTGTGAAGAATCCTATAAATTTGTAAAAGGAAACCAATCACTATTGGGCTACATGAAATTTGGCCTCAATAAAAAAACGTCCCAAAACAAAAAGTATTTCATAATGAAAAATAGCCCCAATTTCAAAATGGAAATAAGGCCCCAATAAAATGAAATAATGAAATAATGTCGACCGGTTTAATTTCCATCGGGTAACATCCGTTTGCGAAGTTTTATGTAGGTACATATAAACAGTGAAATCTGTATGAGGGGGCAGCATGCACTGTTGGATTGGGAGTATATCGGAGAAAGGGTATATGCAAAATTCTTTGCATGCATTTAACCCTTTGTTGACCGACGGTACTTACAAGTGTACCAGCATGTTTAACTTTAAATAAAATGCCTAAAGGAACAAATTCAGACACTAAGACCAAACAATACTTTTAAGTATCATATTACCCTAATGAAATATGTTCATTATGTATGTTTTCCTTAGTTAAGCCACAGATATAACGGTTCTTCTGACAACATATTAGACTTTGAAGAAGCCAAAAATATCATAAGTAAATAAAAAAAAAACTTTGAATAAGAATTCTCTTTTTATAACTTTAATTATAGCTTAACGGTACTTTGGAGTATGACATTCAACTTTCGTCCCTAGGAGTCATTGAAAAATCTAAAAATAAGTTTTCTACCTGAAAATACCCTCAACTAAAAAAATTCTTCAAAAATATGGTGATTATAACTTTTTTTAATAGCTTGGTCAACAAAAGGGAAGTAAAGCAAGAGAGCTGCATGCCCCCCACATAACATATATTCCACTGTGTTATTTGTGTTATTTCTGTTAAAACTTTCGACATAAAAAAGGTGCCGACATTTTGGGACCATTTTTCATAATGAAAAACCACCCCAAACTGAAAAATGTAAAAAGGCCCAGAATTATGAAATATCACCCCAATTCAAAAAAATCTAATCAATTTTTGGTTGTTATTGGTTTTCATATAAATTTTTGGGCCCATTTTTTATTGAGGTCAAGCCTAGCTTTTCGCAACCATTCGCATTGTCCTTATTAAATTCTTCACACAAATGTAAGGGACCTACCATATTTTGCCGTATCCGAGGGCAGTATTTTTTTTTTTTTTTGTAAACATTTTCATTAATCCATTTTCAATGTTATCTTACATACTAGACAAAAATGCTTAAATCTAATTTAAAATTAACAAACTGGCTTAATCTAGCTTACTGGCCCTTAGGGGGCATTCTAGGCTTAACTCTATAATTACAAACTATTGCCTTTCAGCTCTAACCTAACTATATTACGACTACGCTAATCTAACAAGAACATCTCAAGAAAAGTTTGGAAACTTGGGTTCCATATCAATTTTTTTATAATTTGCTTAAAACTACAACAAACTTAACCTACCTTAAATAACCTAAGCTACTTAACTTAAACTAATTGTAATCAGGGTGGTAAGCGCCCGTTGCCTAGTGCCCCGAGTGGTCACCATCCTGATTGCATCCTCGGGCGCTTGGCCATCGCCATTACGACACCCTCTCGCGGCACCGAGACCTGAGCGAGGCCGCAGCGTCGATCACCTCTATCCCGGTCCGCAATTGCGGTACTGAAACGGAAAAGCTCATGAGCATTGGCGTCGTACCCGCCGTGGATGAGCCGCTTATCTCGCGCACCGTGGTGGCGGTGGTACAATACCGGAATGCCATCCCTTTTTTGTACTAATTCGTTAGCATCTATATGGAGAAATACCTCTGGTGGGATAAAGCCCGATAGGAGCGTACTCTCATGGTACATTTTATATGGGTAATAAGCCCCGAAAATCAGGCTATTGTCACTGGTCATCGCCCTCGCAATATGTCTTCGAATCATCTTCGAATATTTGGCTTCAGCAGTCCTAGGTAGAACCAAGCCTAGCTTCCCGCAACCATTTGTGTGTGCGCGCTATATTTTTGCACGAATGGAAGGGACCTTCAGTTTTCTGCCGTCTCCGAACGGCGAGTTGGGAAGCTTTACATGACAAGTGATACTCTTGAATGTTTGTCAGGGGGAAGAGGTGGGCACTGTGAAAAACTTTTAGGTGTTTGCGGCGGGATTCGAACCCAAGACCGCTGGCTCAGTAGCCCGACGCACTAACAACTTGCGCTATGGTGCCCATGTAGGTGTGTAGGTATGTATGTATGCACATATATTTCAAACGCTTCTTTATGGCAGTTTTACTTTCGGAGGATTGTCAGACGATCGTGAGAGTTGGAACCGTGAAAAAACTGTTTGATTTTTGATCGGGATTTGACCGCAAACTTTGCACGCAGTAGTCCTGCACACAAACCACTACATATGTAGGTACGCCACATTAGTGCGTGATTACTTACAACAATCACCGTTCACCAAAATGTCCCGGCGAGATCTCGAATAGGCTCAGCCTTGTCCTGTAATATTACTATGTTATCTCTTTATAAATCTACAATTTATGTTTTAATGAAAACTAATTAATAAACTGAGAAAGTTTATAACTTTCCATTACCCAACAAAAAGTAATTTCAACTTATCTTTTAACATTCATAGAGACTAACACATCAACCTACATACCTATATATCGATATACTAACGTACATAGTACATCCTCAAATCTTTTCACCACTTCTTCGAACATACCTATATAGCTCAAAAAAACAATTAGAAATTTCCTACAGAAGTCACCCGTATATTGTACTATCAGGTTGCAAAGTTCTTAAAAACCCTCCATCGCATCGGTAGGGTGCTTCATGCACCAAAGCACATTAAAAATGAATTAAAATCACTTCCTTTGATGTATCGCCAGCGTTTTAATTACCTCCACCAACAAAAACCATGAAAACTTGGGTTGAATTTAACGACCCATGAGCAAGCGATTATAGTTTGGCAAAAGTGTAAAAGCAAATAACCCCAAGTATATCTCATCCGTTGCTTTATCGGCAAAAGCATAACTTTTTTTTTATAGCGCGCTCTACCGTGCGAAGATGCCGCCCCGTTGTTAAAATCTCGAAAATTGCGATAATTTCGAATGCAATTGCACACACCATTAGCGTGAGCTTCCCCCGACATCGATCGTTCCATCCATCGCTCATCGTTATATTTATGTTCGAAGCATGGCATTGCCGACAAGCAACACCTAAGCAAATATCATAAATACATTTGGCGTGCCACTTCGTGTGTCGACAACAGGAGAAAAAGGATATCCGAAAATCAATCACGCGACGAACACAAACACAGCACAACGATAATGAAAATGTGCAAGAACACGACTGTCATAAAAAAAGCTACATTTCGTATCTCTACATTTCTATTTTTATTGAACCACACAATACCATATTGCACATGAATAGAAGACTGGTGCAGTTCCCATCGTCATCAGATAGCTATCTTTATTTACAGTATAGCTTGACAGCTGGCAGTAATTTCATGCTTAAATAGCACAAAACATTGTAACAACACAAACCACCCATCCACCCACTCTAACGCCCATTCGACTGAAAGTGTCCTTCCAATTGAAAATTTACAATTCTCTTCAAAACTCGTTGTACAGTTAAATTGAATCTATTTATATACATATGTACACGATAGTGGACGTGTGTAATGTATGCACATTGGAGCTATGCACTGGTATGGCTTCGTGCGTACGGTCAGGCGTGAGAAGGATGCATGGTATTTATATTGTCGTATTAATGTGGTTGCGTGTGTCTATTTCAGGAACTCATCAATTCGTAAGAACCGAAGGAGTAGTGGTGCCAATCTGCTGGCACTAAGGAGCAACAGTGGAACGGCCGCCGCCGCCTCCGGATCCATGACAAGTCTTTACAATGCGCTCGGCAATGGTGAGCTACCATTGCGATCTACGCACATCCCACCATCTACCACACCCAATCCACAGGCACAGGGAATGTTTTCCATCAGCCAGATAAATATGGAAATATCGGAACAGCACATTGGGAACAATGGTCGACTGGAAATCACGTGTCTGGCAACAATTCCGACACAAGTCGGTCTCGGTGAACAGTATGCTGACTACAAAACGTACTCGGTGAAAGGTAAGTCGATTGCTTTTGTTTTATATAAATAAGATACCATTGTACTAGACATAACAAAATAATGATTTTCGAATGGGTTCAAGCTTCAAGTTGATTGTCAGGCTTCAAACGATGAAGGTTTAAAGGTTTAAATATTGCAGGGAAATGCACCTCGCATCATCTGGGCTCAGCCTGGGGCCTATTTCACCAAATACAAATTACAACCACAAATTTGAAGTTGTAATTCGCGATTTCAAATTTGTAATACTAATTTTGGGTTCACAAAGCACAAGTAATTATTCTACGAAATGCGGAAAAAACTTGTGTGAATTACAAGAACTTAATCTAATTTAAAAGATATTGTATCTTACTGGATAAAGTCTCCAGTAAATAAAATACAAATACAATGGTCCCTCGCCTTGCGCAGGGGTTAGTGGAATGAAAAGCCTCGCGCAATGCGAAATCGAGCAAAACCGCGCAAAGTGAAGTATGAATTTCATGTAGTTACATTCCTGGAAAATTAAATGTTAGCATTTATTTAAGCCACGCAAATCGAATTTTGGTTGGCAAACGCATTTTGCGCAAAAGTGAAACCGCGCAAAAAGACGTCGCGCAAAGCGAGGGACCAGTGTACAAATACAAAATATGGGATCAGGGATGGAGCATGGGAAGAATGAAAATATCGCGATAGCGATATGGTAATATGCGTTGAAAAAAAGACCCATATTATCTACAACAGGAACAACCCTTTCGCAACAGAATGACGATCAATGACAATGGTTTACCCAACAAATAATGAAAACATAACAAAAGAGTAAACGATAGCGTTGGTTATAGCTTAAGAGAAGAGCATAATATCTACATTGCATTTCACGTTTGCAAGATTCGGTGATTTATTGTATTTTGGGCTATCTTTTTTCAAAAATTACGATTAAAATTCAAAAGTTAGTAGCCCAATGCAATTTTGGCTACAAATATTTTTTAGTGACGTCATACGCATTTGTAGACAAGTATCATTGTAAACAATTCGGGATATACTGTGGTGAATTGCTGATCGCCTTTACAGTATCTTTTGATCATCTCGGTATTGATGACTAATGAAAACTCAGGCAGTAACGCCGAAGATAGTTCGAAATAAAGTTCTGATTTCATTCTACACATAATATTTCTTAAATACTCTTAATGCTAAAGTTTTTTAATTATTTCTATCTTACTTTTACTTATATTACATGATATGCATGGCTTATTCTAGTTTCTTATTGGTTACATTTTTGTTAGGATCTTATTTCTATTGAGCGACGTTCAGTGCAATTGACATGATTCATTTACTTGATTGCACTTCACACGTTTTCGTCACTCTATGCCTAGTCTGTGTATGTGCGTTTTACAGTTGTGGCATGGTCCATACACTACAATACGTACTGGCCAACGTGAGAAATGCTGCAGGTAAGTCGATAGAGATACTGGCTTTGGAGAACAACCCCCTCTCTCAACAGATTGACGATCAATGGCAAATCAGCGTTACCGTTCTGCGACTGAAGTCGCAATTTGGGACTTTTTTGACTGGCTTCGACTTTGATACCACTTTTCCAAAAAAAACTCCAAATTTGCGACTTTTCATACAAACATTGAGACTTTTTATGGTTTTCTGTGATATTTTTTGTCAAAATGTATTCATTTTCATTTAAATCTTTTAAACGCAACCAGTTTGCAGATTTTTCCGAAATCTATTTTTGTGCGAAGTTTACCTCCACACATTCACAATTTTAATGAACAAATTTTGGTATAGATAGCATTGGCAATATTAATAACCACCTCGGTAACCAATTATTTTCAAATTTATATAAATTCGTTGCAAATATTTTGACACTACCGCATAGCAGTGCTTGTGCGGAAAGGGTTTTTCTAAGCTTACAACATTAATAAAGAATAAGCAAACCAACCGTCTACATATAAAAAATGTAATAATATGTTATCTGCACTGAACCTCATCGAAAAAAATAAAATTGAGGCTTGGGTGCCTAATAACAGCGTCATCGATAAATACAGTAAAGAAAGGACTCGGAAGTAATTTATTGCACAAATCTGGGAATCGATTTAACACCCACTTCCAGATATCCGATCATGCTGAAATTTGGCACTCGTATGTAAGTCCGGTGACAATGCAATATAGTATATTTTATGATTTGGTAAATCTAATATGGCGGACGCCCCAAGATGGTGGATTACCGTTATATTTACAACCTCTTAGATATGGGTATCAAATGGAAGGGTTTGACGAGTAGAATCTTCATACCTTCTGAGTAAACTTTCTCAAATCAAGCTCTCCTAAGCGCGTACGTATCGACGTAAATTTGTAAAAAAAAAATCAGATACTAAAAAGTAGAAAATAAATATATACATACATAGATACTTTTTTTTAAAACAAGTTTTAATGAACTAAAGAGTAAACATTTTTTTCCGAGTCCCCAATATGTGACTATTAAATAAAGCTTGGGGTGCTCAGGCACAAGACAATCAATGCACGATGTGCAACGAGGATGAAGAATCAGAAGAACACATTTTGTGTCACTTTAACTGTGTAATCAGAACACGTCATCGTCATTTAGGCAAATTCTACCTCGAGACAGGGGATAATGTACATATGTACAGTAGTCAAGAAAGTGTTTTGACAAAGGAAAAAAATGGTAATTTGGACAGTTTCTTTGATGTTTTAACTTAATTTTTTTAACTCCGTTTATTTTATTTATGTATCTTCTAACGAGCAGTATCAAAAAAATAGTACATTTTGAAAACAATAACAAAAAACAACAAGAAAAACAAAAACTACACAAAAACTAGTCTGTCAAGAAAGTGTTTTTACAATTCCTTTTTCGGGCTGTAGAATGAATTTACCGTTATGATTTTGATGTTTTTGCACGAACAACGTGTTCATTTCTGTCGCAAATCAACCAACATAGCACTCCATTTGTCATTGGGTCGTCAAATACAACATTTGTGGTTAATTTATTCCTAATTCAAGATGCCTGGCAATGGAACATCCTTTGGAGTGGCTCTGTTGGTTTATTATAATCACCGTATCGGAAAAGGTCTTCAAGAGTTGTCCCAGGTGTTTTCTTTGACCAGATAAACCGCCTGCAACATTTTAAATCGTGCAAAAAAAGAAAATAGACTGGAGTTAAAATCATCGAGCCGTCGGTGCAAAATATCGTAGCGAACGGAACGCATTTTGCTGCGGAAAGTAGTAAGAAACCCACAGATTTCGACGAGGAGGCTTGCGGGTGAACTAAAAGAAGGGCTTGGTGTTGCGGTTTGCCACGAAACAATAAGGCAAGTCATGAAAAAAAACAAGTACCAATCAAGAGTTTCTCGCAAAAAGCCATTGCTTTCAGCACTACATATTGAAAAGCGATTATCTTTCGCTACGACACACATTCCCAATCCTGATAACTACTATGATGACGTCATATTTTGCGATGAAACTAAAATTATGTTGCACTACAACGATGGACCCAATAGTGTGGCGCCAGCCGTTAAAAACATTGGAAAATCGTAACATTATTCCAACTTTCAAATTCGGTAAGTAATCAGTCATGGTGTGGGGGTGCATTTCTAGTAAAGGAGTTGGAGATATGGCCTTCATAGAGGACACGATCGATGCGCAACAATATCTAGATATTTTAAGGAGTCATTTGTTAAATAGCGCAAATCAATTTGGGTTCAATGGTGACAATAAACCGCAATTCAAATGTAACCAAGATAATGATCCTAAACATAAGGCGCATATGGTGAGGATGTGGCTTCTTTTTAATTGCATCAAAGTATTTGATACGCCTGCCCAGAGTTAAGACTAAACATTTGTGAGGCTATTTAAAAAAAAGTTACCAGAAGACACCCAAAAAACTGAGCAGAGCTGAAAACTGCAATACAAGAGGAATGGAATAAAATTCCAGACGATTATGATGTGCAGAATTTAGTTTGTCCACTGAAAAGAACACAATAGGCCGTGATAAACAGTAATGGTGGCCAAACAAAGTATTAATTACCTTATTTTATTTCTTGACCTTCACTTTAAAAAAAAAAAATATGTAAAAACACTTTCTTGACAGACTAATTTTTGTGCAGTTTTTGTTTTTCTTGATGTTTTTTGTTATTGTTTTCAAAATGTACTATTTTTTCAATACTGTTTGTTAGAAGATACATAAATAAAATAAACGGAATTAAAAAATTAACCCTTAAATGCCCAACGATACCGATTTGTTTGGGAAAAATACATTTCATGTTAAATCAAACACAAATATTGAATCAGGTGCCGAAAAAAAATAAAAAAATTTTTTTATCAAGTTATTGATAAAAAACCAGTTGAATCTTTAAAGATATATTGGGCATTAACCTCTCAAACGCGTTCTGGAAATTATTTATTATGAATACATTATATCATTTCACATAATATAATTACATCCGCATGATTTTTTTTATCAATTTAGTGCTACGAATTCATAAGATATTTGATAAAAAAAAAACTCCATTTTTTTAAGTTTTGTGAAAAAACATTGCACCCAGTAATTGTTTAAATAATAATTGCAATTTTATAGTTAAGAAACTGAGTATTTTATTGGAGATAGAATTTGAGTCAATAAACCCAAAAATATAAACTTCGAAGCTTAAATGCTAATATTAACGAAGATATCATGTTTTGAATGGTTGTATCTTTAAAGATACACTGGGTATTTAAGAGTAAAGTTAAAACATCAAAGAAGCTCTTTTTTTTTATAAAGAAACTGTCCAAATTACCATTTTTTTCCTTTGTCAAAACACTTTCTTGACAAACTGTACATACTTATGTACCTATCTGAGAGCTCGCTAATCAAAGACATTTTTGGATTATCTGGTATCGTGACGGACCTACGTATGTATGTATGTATGTGTATGTATGAATGGAGGAAATCACATTAGGCCCATCTGTGTCCGCAGTTATAAGGTGACACGGTACCACCTCTACCAACAACAAAGGTGTACATAGTTCTTATATCAATAATCGAAACAAATATGGATTCGTTCATTTGTTATTGATTAATGCTTTAATTAAATAAAACCCCTAACATATTGAAGACCCCCCAAGAAAAGTACCCCACGCAAGAACATTTAAATTTATATGTTGAGACTTTTTTGAAGTCTATGAGACTATTTTTTGTGACTTTTTGAAAATTCTCAGCGGTAACACTGATGACAATAGTTTACCCAAACAATTATGAGAAAAATAATAGGATCTTAATCTGGAAATATGCGAATTATGGAATTAAAGAAATATATTTTCGGGGTAAATCATGAAGTAATCCATGAAGTAGAGTATCTATTCACGAAAGTCTCATCAAAATCTGTTGAGTAGTTAAGGCGGAATCCAAACTTTCACATTTATATATTAGTAGGAGTAGGAAGGAAGTAGGAGGGATAGGATAGGATAGGATAGGATAGGATAGGATAGGAAAGGATAGGATAGGTTAGGATAGGATAGGATAGGATAGGATAGAATAGGAGGGGATGATTAAAGGAAATCCAATGGTTTACATAATATTATATGTAACCAGTACTTGTGTTAACTCATTTGCGTCTAAATTTTTTTTTAATCATGTGCCACTGTACTCAAAAATGAGTACACGTAAAAAAACTGCACATAAATAACAACAGAAATAAATAATTTTACCTTTAACACTTTTGAACTGTAAAATGATTAATAGTTTAGCTAAAAATTACAGTAAAATTCTCCAAGTGGGCCCAATGTGGTACAGCGGTAGTAAATGGATATGAACTTAAAAAAAACCTAATTTAAAAGTGGCTTGGAAAAATATAGTAAAATTCGAAAGAAATAATGATAAGACAATCTATATTTTGGTCAATTTTTGCCCTTAAAACTGGACTGATTTCTTCAGTTGACGAACGCTTTCGAACTGTATACCATTTTGGAAAACCCGCTGTGATAATATAGTGCAAAGATTATAAATACGAAAAAAGCATTTTGTTTCATTAAACACATATGTTCCTGCTAACAGAAAATTGACGGACGTTTAAAATTATCTTATATTAAAAGCAAAAACCACGTGTTGTCTTATCAATATTTTGCACAACAATGATTTTTTTTTTGCTTCTAAAAAAATAACGGAAACAATAAATAAACAAAAATACCGTTATGGAGTATGGAATGGAATGGATGGAATAAAATTTACCACGAGCACTTATCTTTACATTAAAACGCATAGCTTACACAAACGTTTATGTCTCTTTTTGATGTGTAATCATCTTAACTCTCGGTATGGTCAAATTTTTCGCTGTCGTCCGTCACGCGTAACCAAACTTAGTATTAGTGCGTTCTCTGTATATGATTCTCTTTTACAAAAAATGAATACACTCTTCGACCAAAACCAGATTCCACTCTGGTCACACTGTTGGCTTTTTCCTTTCTTCAAACTAACTAATGATCTTCTCTTGCCAAGCGCTTCTTCGTTTCAGTAAAAGAAGCATTATTATTCTGGTTCTTTTCTGACCTTGGTTTAATGTTAATGAGTCAGTGACTCGTTTCAATGGTGAAACCATTTAGCAGTTCTTTGGCTCTTCGCAGAATTCTTTCAGTGCGAGTCATTTAAATGCTTTAGTAGAACAGGTTTACTTGAATAGGATGTTGTTTCATTTATTGGCTTTCCCATACCATTTTCAATACAAGTTATTATTATCATTTCTTTTTTCGTTAAAAAAAACCCTCCTAAAAATCTGTGTTTACTAACAAATGTAAGAACACCTTACTGCGTTCTAAAACGGTTAATATTTGGTTCAAATATTTCGATGTGTTCAACAGAACAGAGTCCAAATGTTACATTTGCAAGTACATGACGTTTTGTAAATCGGTTTATTGCTGATGAAACATATTCTATTTTTGGGGTTTTTTGTGAAGAATTTAATTATAGTTCATAGTTTTATTAGCTTTCCCTTTCATCAGCCAAAGACACGATCCACAAACCACAAGGCCAGTGCAATAGACAGCCTCATGTATGTATACAAAAAGAAAAAAATCAGAAACCACTGTGGTGGTGGACAGAAGAAAAAAGAAAACAAAGAGCAAGTCGTCAATAACGGTGGCAGTCAGTCCATTTGTTATACAGTTTAGTATTAGTACCTATTAAAATAAGACAAAAATTATAAATTACAAATACAAATCCATATAGCTATGTCTTTCTTCTTTTGACGACATTTTACAAGTTTTTCTGTAGCAGTCACCGCGCACCGCACACTGAACTTTGAACAACAGCTTTGACATTTGACTTTTGACAGTTTGGAACGTTTCTATTGCCGCTCTGTTCATTCCGATTTATCTAATAATTAAAAAATAGCGAATTCTTGCATTAGTGGTTGGTAATTTAATGTGGGTATATTTGGAATGTCTATGAAATTAAATTTAAATTCTCGTCGGTTGATGTCAGCATGCAACATTTGCTAAATAGGTACAGTAGCGAACAAAACAAATGCAAATAAAACAGTGTGATGTTGCCATATATAAGAACCTCGTCATTTTACATTTTGATGCACTGGAATATTGCACAAAGCTCTAACGTTGTTATTTTTTTTTTTTAAACAAAGTAGATTTGAATGAAATGTATTAAGACGAGATTTAAAATACAAATATACATAGGTGTATGCGATTATGTGCAGGGGACACTCTCAAATAAGAACTCTCGGAAATTTGAATCTTCCAGAAATCAGCGGTGCGGTTTTTGAAAACTATGAAATCTGCACATTACACATTGAAACGACATTGATAAAATGCAATTAATCCATAAAATTGACTGCACAATTTTATGAACTACGACAGATGTTACATATTTGTATGCATGACAAAGCCTTTAGAGAGCGAAGCAAGGCGGGCACGGGTTCAGCTAGTGTGAAATAAAAATATGGAGCAATGGTTGTGCAAACTTAATCATTTGTGTGTTACTACAATGAAATCTCTTATAAGCGGACACCCTGTGGACAACTTGCATTAACGGACACCTTTTTGAAGAACCAATTTTATAAGAATTTATAAACGGACAGCTCTCATCAGCGGACACAAAATTCCGGTTCGGTTTAAAATCATAGCTCATTTGCTATCATTAATACCTATGTGATGGTATGGAATTTAAAAAAATTGCACTCAGTCAGCATTGTACACTCTTACACTTGCACAACACTAGATACATCGAAGCGTGAATACCCCAATTGTTTTAATATTTCAGGATCAATTTATTGAAGGTACTGCATCGCAGAAGCGAGCAAATACAAGAGATAGCTATGACATTTTGACTGTTGGAAAGCTCACAGAACATTAGTCTATTCTAAATGCTGTCAAGTCAGTGATTCGTTCAATATAGACCTATTAGGGAGACCAATAGATCCTGTGATATTTGTTATTTACTTAGTTTTATGTATTACTAGGTGACCCGCCTGGCTTTGCATATAGCACATCTATGTACACTATTATAGATGACCCGGCGAACATTGTTCCGCCTTAAATTGATTAAATTATTAATGTCCCTTTCGAAAGTCGAGCCTCTCTTTTAAAAGAATGAAGCTCTTTGGAATTAAATTGAATTCCATGCAGTTTATTTACACGGAAAATGGATTTCACACATTTCAGATCACTGCAACGCTTTGTTATAAACAACGTTGTTACTGGAATGGAACAATTGGAATTGAATGAAAATGGAATGGGACAATTGATCCAAATTGAATATATGGGAAGGCTCGTCTGGCGACATTACCAGCGTTGTGCTGAAGTACTCAATTGGGTTATTCGGCTCAAGTATTTCTGATTTGGCTCAATGCTCCGAGCCACAGAGAAATGGCTCACATTTGGCTCATTTGGCTCAAAACTTTGCTGTCTTAAAAATCTATTAAAAAGTAATAAAAACGAAATCAGGAAATAAGAATTCACTCTAATAATACGGTGCTCGCCCTAAACAAAATTTTCCATACAAAAATTGTCCTTGCTAAACGTAAAAATAAAATTCCGCTGGGAAATTTATCTGAGTGTATGGTGCTCATGCTAAAAGGCTCGGTAAATAGGTTGTTGCATAGATAAGTCTCCGAAGAATTTTAGGCAGCCATTTAATGTCCGGGACATTTATTTAGCGACGGAATTTTGACCAGCGCTGCCAGATTAAAGAAATTATTTTAAATAAATAAATACTAAAATAATATAAGTTGTTGTTTTGAGATAACGTGTCAGATAGGTATGTATGTTTTAAATACATATTGCTTATTACCTGTTATGAGAATAGTTTTTATGTAATAGAATATTGATTAAATTAAATTTAAATATTGTCCAACCTAACGCCATACTTAGTAATACATCATCTGATCTACACATGATATGTTTATCATCTACATATGTACAATGTACATAATATGTATGTATATGCATAGCAAGAACTAGGAAAGAAAGGTAAATTAGAAGAATGAAACAAATTTTAACCCACTTCTCCGTGATTTTTGTCCATCTCATATTTTCCACTTTTCAGTTTTCAAATTCTAAAACACGCCAATGAGAACCATTTTCGTATGAATTCTGGCATGTATTACCATTTATTTTACAGAGCGGACAATTTACATGTTAATTATTCTAAAATTTGTCTAGTACATACATAATTGCGTAATATTAAACTGAATTAGAATTAAATAAACACACATTTCTTTTGTATGGCTCCCTGAAATTACGCCAAAAGAAATTACGCAAAAAAAAAAATGGAAAAAAAAACCGAAAATCTACATACAAAGTTGTGGCGTTTTTTCCTAGGAAAAATCACCCAAATAGTTTGGCGTAAATGCTGAGAATTTTGGCATTTTTTCCATTTTAGCCATATTTTCCATTTATGAAATATGAAAAAACGCAAAAAAAATTGTTCGGAAGAAACGCCAGAACATTTTTTGGCCTTTTTTCCAAATTGAAAATGGAAAAAACCCCAAAAAAGTGGTTGTCTTTTTTTTTCCAAATAGAAAAGAAAACAAGGCGTGAGTACCAGGTACTCTTGAAATTCATGTGTTTACTCATCGTGCATGTTGTTTTGTCGCAAAATAAAGAGAACAAAGAGCATTGTTGTAGCAAAATTACTGTAATTCACATGATTTTACCTATAATAACTGTAGTTCACGCGTGATCTTCTACTTCTTCAGCAACACTTTAACTCCTCCTGGAGCATAGGGCTACAAATAATATAATATAAAGGTGTCCAATTTCTAAAGTACAAATTGGCAGCGCGACGGCACGCGGCCGCACCCAGCGGCAACCGGCGGAGCGCGCAGCCGGAAAAAATTAGCTTTTTTCTGGTCTTATTTCCAAACTATTTGGAAATTAAACCAAAAACGGGAAACTTTTTCTGGCGTAATTTCCATTGTACTTTTTGGCTTTTTTTTCCAAAAATTTGGCGTAATTTCCTTGTATTCTGGCGAATTTTCCTTTTTGGTTTTTGGCGTTTTTTCCAAAAACTTTACGCCACAATTATTTTGGCCCTTTTCCCAAAACACTTTTTGGCGTAATTTCAGGGAACCGTTTTGTATCGCACTGGCAATGCTGCTGGGGAAGTCAGAAAAAATTAAAATAATCAGGAGCACACAGAAAAAAGGTTTATGACAAGGATTCATTTATCAATTTCTACAACCAACTCTGCAAACAAAATTTATCTGGCATTTATGTTCGGTTTTCATTTGAATTTTTGGAGACCGACGGAAATTTTGTTTAGCGCGAGCATCATCCTTAATGATCAAAATGAAAAAAAAAATCCCCCATACAAAATGTATGGACAATTTTCCTGAATTTTCGGCTCCGTTGTGTGTTTACCTGGTTCAACACAAATCCAACAAAAAAATCCCCATGCAAATTGGATGATGTTCAGCCGAGTTCTTATATATTAGTATGTACATATATAGATTTCATTCCGACTTCATTCGTTCCATCAGCTCTGTACAATTGGATGGTGTTCGCTTTCTTACTTCCAGATCTTCCAATCTTTATTCGGTTAACTACACGTGTTAAAATAAACTGTTCCCAGCCATATTCGATCCTAAATGAGGAAGAATTTTATTTCGCAGTATTTCTTGGTACATTTGGGAATCTGTCCGACCGCTTATTTTTGTATATTGGGCCAACTCCTTGGCTAGTGCATGAACCTTATATAAATAGAAATCTGAACTGATGAACATTTAAGATTGCTTACCACAGTATTATACATATTACCACAGATAATATAGTTTACATAGATATCGCACGCCGAAGGAAAAAAAATGACTCGTTTTCAATCGTCTGTTTTTACTTCGAACTCGGAAGTTCGAACGGTTTGTGTGAACAAAATTCAATCCAACAAAAAACGCAATTCTTGCGATCGTGTGTTGTTGTGCTATGACGTGCCCACTGCCATCAAATGATCCGAAACCGTGGAGATGTGTATTTTTTCTGTTTTCAACCCTTAACGTCATACATAAAACAACCACAGTATACTGAAATGAAAATGCGACAGCGAACCAGTTTCTCGATTTATTTTTTCATTGTTCATGTTCATTCGTCGTCGACTTTTCAGAGGCGCTGGTTGTTGTCCCGATGAATGCGATTTTTCAGCTACCTGAATACAATACATAAATGTACATACATACATAGTTAAATATCTGTGGTTTTGTACTCATTCTTTTTTTTTATTTACAAATAATTTGTTTTTGGAAACAAATAAATTAGAAGAAAAAATGTCTAGTAATAGGAAGTCAGGAGTTTCTTGTTCAGTATGCAAGAAAACGAAGAGAAATTTCCCTAATTTGAAAATGTTTGCATGCCCGTCAAATGAAAAAAATGAAATTTTGAGCCATTTGTGGAGACAGGCCTGTGGCTTTCAGAGTGAGGGAAAATATTTTGTATGCCAAAATCACTTTTTACCTGAATTTATTGGAAGAAAAATGCTAAAGAGGGATGCTGTACCTTCATTAAATCTAAATGGGAATGAAAATCAGATGGATTTCGATTTAGAAAATCTTACTTCCCCTAAATGTAGAAGACATTCTAGCGAGTCAGATGTAGTAGCATGTATTAAATGCGACAAATTGTCAGAAAAATGTGTGAAATATGAAAAATGTATTTCTCAGCTCAAAAAAACGGTTTTCATTTTCAAACAAAAAAATTAAAAAATAAGACAACAAATTAGCAGAATGAGCAGAATTCATGCTCGTTTACGAGGAAATATAAAATCAAAACAGGTCAATTTAACAGCAGAGATTCAAAAGATTAAGATGTCAGAACATTCAAAAGTATTTTGTGGTATGCTAATGGGACTATCTAAATCAGAAAAATACAATAGCGATGAGAAAGAGCTTTCCCAAAATATTTTTTATCGCTCACAGAGCGCTTACAAATTTCTCCGTGAACGGCTAGGCTTTCGGCTTCCACATATATCAACTTTATATCGTTGGGCTCCTGTTAAGGGATTGCAGCCAGGATTCATAAATAATGCTCATAATTGCTTAAAATCGAAAATAGCTACATTAAGCCAGCGTGAACAAAACGTGGTTTTAATCTTCGACGAAATTCGAATTCGTTCAGACTTGACCTACAATATAAGAAACGATGTTGTTGATGGATACGAAGATCTGGGATTAGAAAGGAAGCCTTTGTATGCTAACGAAATATGTGTTTTTATGGTGAATGGGTTATATGACAGTTGGAAAAGCGTTCTTAATTATTTTGTTTCTGAAAATGGAATAAAAGCTGAAAATCTGAAAGAAATAATAGAGGCCAATTTAAAAATTTGCCAAGAACTCGGCCTGAAAGTTTGCGCTATTGTTTGTGATCAAGGCCCTAACAATCGTAAATTTTATAAGTTATTGAATGTGTCTGAGCATAATCCGTTTACCATTTACAATAGCCAAAAAATTTATTGTTTTTACGATTTTCCACATCTTATAAAATCATTAAGAAATTTGTTGCTAAAATCAGATTTGGAAACTTTAGATGGCAAAGTTTCTTTTAACGTTTTCAAAGAAATCTTTAATTTAGAAAGTGAAAATATCGCTAAGACTTGCTTAAAATTCACTAGTGCTCACTTAGCTCCAAATGCCTTTGAAAAAATGAGAGTAAGTCTAGCAACGCAAGTGTTCAGTAGGACATCAGCTGCTGCTATAAAAACGGCTCATCAGCTTAACTGCTTGCAATACACCTCAGAGCTCGCTCAGGCAACACAAATGTTTACAATCAAAATTAACGATCTTTTTGACAGCATGAACAGTGGTTCACAATATGACAAAAACATTTTGAAACATGGAGTGAAAGTGGGAAATGCTGCTTACAATTACATAAAAGATATTTTAAAGTATTTGAAGGCAATACAAAATTCCCCGAACACACCAAGAAACTTTTGTTTGAAGGGATTAGAACAAACGCTTAATGGGGTTATTTTGCTAAGCGAGGATATAGCTAATGGGTCGTTTCCTGGGGCAGATTACTTACTTACTAAGAAAATTCACCAAGACGTTTTAGAAAATTTGTTTTCTGTTATACGCATAAAGGGCGGCAATAATAAAAATCCCTCAGTATATGAATTTAATGTCATCATGTCAAAAATTCTTTCATCTAACCTAATTACTTTTTCACCATTGGGCAACTGCGATGATGATGATGTTGAATTCTTAAGTTTAAACGCTTTGGAAACCGAATCAACCGACACAGCACAGAATATGGAATGTAAAGAAATCAGCTGCGATGAAAGTTTACAAGAGCATGTTATAACCACAATATTAGAGCCAACTCATGTTTCTTTGGAAGCAACAGCAATGCGATATTTTGCGGGATATCTAGCTCATAAAATGTTATCAAAACATACCTGTCCAAGCTGTTTGCAAAGCTTCCAAAAAAATACTGAAAAAATAACATGTCCGTCTGAGTTTTTTATATTCGCGAAAAACTTTTCACAAAATAGTGATTTCGGCAGTCTTTTGGCACCTACTGATGAATTCTTCAGCATATGTAGGTTTCATTTCAAAATATTTCATGTAATTTTTAAACAGCATCCTCACATGAAAAATATTAGGGAAACGATGGCTTTGGAATGCATTAGACAAACAAATTTAAGAGATCCTAATTGGTTTGATGAAAATAACGTTTGCTTTAATCATCGAAAAGACCTGCTTTATTTTGCCCTTCTTGTTCTATTGCGAAAACACTGTTCCTGGCGAATGAACAAAAGAATTAAAAGCAAACATCAAAAAATTCAAATTCTCTCAGCAAAAGGTGTACTGAATCGCAAGGAGTGAGTTTGAAATAGGACAAAGATGCTCTATTGTAAAACCTAGAGAGGCACGGGGACCTCACTTTAAACCAACACCCCAAGAGTGAGAGGCACGGGGACCTCACTTAAAACCAACAGCCTAGGAGTGCAGAACGAATGATTCAATTTAGATGATGACAGCCAGAGTTCCCACCCACCTGATCAAAACAAAGTGAGGATAGCAATATCCAAGCTAAAGTCCAACAGGGCTGCTGGACCTGACGGTCTACCTGCAAAGCTATTTAACGCAGCTGGAGATGATTTGGTAGTGAGCATACACCAACTCATCTCTAAGATTTGGTCAGATGAAAGTACCTATGCCAGATGAATGGAATCTCAGCATCGAATGTAGTATTTCAATATTTTATTATAATTTTCACTCAAATAATGGGTAGAGCAACTATTTCACTAAAGTTAAGAGATCTAATCAAAAGATTGATTGGAGAGTGAAAAGCCTACAAAATTGTGAAAAATATTTTACGATGTTCAGCTAAAATGATATTTACTGCATTAAAATGCAGACAAACTGAAACCCAGGGCCAAAAACTAATACAACCCCAGGGGATGACCAATATATTGCAAGAATGGTTTGAGGTTAGTATTTCAACTATTAAAAGAAGATTAATAGAAATAAAGTTGGTCGGAAAAATACCAACAAAACTGACATATCTCAGCAAAAACTACATTGCAAAGATAATAAAATTCGCATCAGGACACGCTGCGCTGTTTGGCCAGCTTCTAAATGGCGGAGCATATTGTGGAGCGACGAAACAAAACCGTTCTATTCGGCTCCATTGGACGTTGTCAGTATGTACATATGATTCATATTAACCCTTAGGTATTCCCTTAGCTTTTCCATTCGGTAATCAAAATATAGCATATTTAGCGCAAAATAAAATAATAGATTCAAACTTGCACAAAAAACAATAATATTGAGTAAATCATAAATTTTTGTAGGGCACTGCTATTATATTGCACACCACTGTTGTGGCTGTAGCTTCAAATGAATTCGGACTTCACCTAAAACCAATATCCCAAGAAATAAAATCTTAATATTAATTGATTCTTTTTCAAGATTTACTTTCCTGCGTTAATCCTTTCTCACTTATCTTGAAAAAAATTAAAATAACCTTGACCAAGAAATTCCTTGCATTGAAAGGGAGGCGACAATCAGAAAAACAAACACACAATAAAATAAAACGATGGAAAGGAAAACCAAAAATAAAAATATGAGGACAAATAAGCAAAAACAACATGCAACTTATTAAACCAACAACATTTGAACGAACATCATGTCTTTTGTATGATTCGAACGAATTCGTTCCAACTGGGACGTAGTAGTAAATCCCAATTGACTGAAAATGTGTCTTTTTTTTTCCTATGGCGTGCGACATCTATGTAAACTATATTATCTGTGATATTACCTACCACTATTATTGATCTTGTCCCGTTTTTTACAGCTTGGTTGATACTTGGAGCTATGTCTTTGTCTCGGAGGTCTACGAACATAACGTGAAACGTGTGCCATCTGCGGAGAACAAGTTCAACTTGCTCTCCGCATTCTGTTGTGGATGTCTTGCACACAATTCTAGGTCTCTTAGTCGTCGCATAACGGGGTGTACTCCTAGATTAAGCATTGGATGCTCATAAATTAGTCGGTAATTTCCACCGCAGTCTTTAATGTATCGACTTTAACTTGCTGGCGATTTTCCGATTTTGTTGGGCGAGGACGTACACTACCAATTTTGCGATTGGAATCCCCTTGTTCACGATATCGGTGTAAAATTCGCGAAACAAATCTGTTATAAAAAAAACAAGCAACTTATAAAAAATTACTTTTTCATTTTTTTTAAACTGTATAAGCATTTGTTTTTTTTTTTTTATTTTCTGCTAATCAAATATTTATTTAAGAAATTTTATAATAGAGCACAGACAATGTAAATACATTTAAGGATCATTCAGGCCAAAAAGCAGAAAGAATTATTTATGTTCATTTTAAGTACGCGGCATTATGGGAACATTTACCTTTGCTAAATGACAGGGTGATTTTCCCCTCAAATGTCCTGTGAATCATTTGATGTTGAGGGTCTTGTTTGTACGACTAATAAAGCGCGCTACCAACCAACACGACCGAATAGAGATGTCTAGTAGGTACATAAGTATACATACATAATTGTACACTCCTTTTTACAGTGCTTTGTGTGTTACGTTAGCTTATATTTATTGCCAAGGTGAGTCTATTAAATGACAATGAGCATGTTGGTAATAAACAACATGCATATGGAGCATGAGACTTGAGGGATGAATTGGTGTGGATTTGTTCTCTTTTTATGGTCGTTCCTTGTAATTGATGTACTTGGATGTATTTATGTCCAAAATTGGCCTTTTTTAGAAGTGAATTAGTTATGTTAGCTACGAGTATATACATAAATACTTCATAATTGGGATATTCGTATGGCATCAAACATGCGTTTTCTGTTATCAGGTAGGAGAACAAATCATTTTTGTAATTAATAAGGGTTTTTTAACCCTTAACGACCCATACAAATGTATAGACTAAAGTATCCATAGGTGGTCCACGATACCACCATATATTTAGATGCGGTTAACATAGAAATCGTTCGATCATGTGTGTAGGAACTATGGCTGATTAGACAACTGCTAACGAGAATGACTAATTATGATAACGTCTGTGTACTTTTCACTCGTTGATGTTCTGGCCGGAATGTTGCCACAGTCAACTTATTCACATCATTGCATCTGGTAATCTCAAGTACAATGTATTGGCATTCGCTTCGAAAGATGCAGCCACCGAACGACCGCGAAATCTATTCAACTTTGTTTGCTTTAGAGCCGAAGCAACGATATGCTGTTCGTATGTCCCGAAGAAGAAGAAACCTGTAATATTGATATCCAGCATGCATAACGATGGGACAATCCAACCACAACTGCATCTAAAAACCACAAATCATATAGGACTATTACTCGACTAAGGGTGGAGTAGATCATATGGAGTTACGACTAAACGTGAAACTCTCGTACTTGTTCTTCATATGCTCGCGCTGTGTGTAAACATCCCCTTTAACGTGTGTAGATTATCAAAAAAAAAAAAAAACTTATCAATGGATTTTAGCTTTATTCTTGATGTATCCAAAATAATTAATCTTAATATTAATGCAATACCAAAAGGAAGACCAAAAGAGGTCGCTGACCTCAAATACATAAGTTATAGTTACATATCAATACAAATACAATGACACTGTGTTTGACATACATATTACAATTGATAACATGACAATTATGTTTATGATTGTGGTGATTAATGCCCCATATAAGATTTGGGCATTAGACAAAGACGAACATAGATAGACAAAATTATTCATAGATATGTTCCCTGGCCAGGTTATAGCATATAAATAATCACAATATTCCTTTAGGGAATTAAGATAATGGTCAAAAAACTGCATATCCGTGACTAAAATTATGATTATACAGCTCTTAATCAATAATGGCTTATTGGATTGAAAAACTGAAAAATAGATGAGATTAGTAAATTTGTCCCTGATTCATTTGAGATATAAAACATCCTCCTGCGTTATCTTGAAGCTGAGCAATGTTCAAAACAATTATTCAAATCTTCGCCCACAATTTTTCTTCAGTGGAGCAGTCGTGCAGCTGTTGGTATCGTTGCAATATTATATGTGTGCGCTCTAGGTTAGGTTAGGTTAGGTTATGGGGTGGCGGCTAAGCCTCACATAGACAAGTGTTGGTCCATAGTGATACCAAAACTTCTCAGAGTAATCAGTTAATTTCTGTTGATTTGTTTTAACAAATAGATTTTTACTGTTGAGCAAATTTAATGAGAATGTGAATGTGAAGTCTACCACTTCTACGAGTGAGTTGAAATAGAACTTTCCCATTAGTCTGTGCCTTTTTTTTGCCAGTGCAGGACAAGCGCACAGAAGGTGCTCTAATGTTTCTACAATCCTCGATTCATGGCAGTTTCTGCATATATCCGATGAGACTAGTTTGAGCCTGCGAGCGCAGCGTGATAACCTATAAGATAAGGCAATGCCTTGTGATGACTCTGCAAGAAGTGGATTGATTCCACTTGTTGTCAGCTATGCTTTGTAACTTAGCATCAATTTTCGAGAAGTAGTGCTGGAACGGTGCTACGATGATTTCGGGTTCTGAACTAAGTAGAACTCCCTGTTTAGTGCGCGCTCTAACGTGACCATATATTTTGCACTTTAATGTGCTGTACAATCATCATCACCATTTGCGGCGCTCACACTCAACCAATCTTAACAAATGAGGTGTCAAAAGAAAGAGAAAGAGCAGTATGTATGGGTGATGCGATAATCTCTATACAGGGTGGTCCGGTTTGGGTTACAGATGTATTGAAAATTGATTCATTGGTTTATGTTATGAAGAAAATCGTATGAAAAAGGGGTTTATCTTCAACACCCACTGAGCTACAGTGGGTTTAAAAAAGATCATTTAGAAAAGTTCGTACCAACAGTTATTCAATTATAATTTCTAGTGTATTAAACTTAGAGCAACTAAAGTCGGCTCGTTTCATAGACATTTGATTAGTGTTTATAACGGTTAAAAACTATTACTTTCGTTTTCGAGATATTTGTCTTCAGTTCAAACACATATTTTTTGAATATTTTTGAAATTTTTTTCGTATATTTGGTAGGTATGAGAAAAGGTAGTAAATATATTTCATCCCACCAGGTGGCGTTAGAGTCAAGTTATTAACAATTTCTATATTTATGGACCAAAAATGCTCATATTCACAATATACCTATGTATGTTGGTTCAGTGTCAAAAGTGAAAGTTATATAATAAAATCTGGACCCGATAGGTGTCGCTGGAGTCAAGTTATTAGACCAACAGACAGACAGATAGACAGACAGACAGACAGACAGACAGATAAACCGATAGACAGACAGACAGACAGACAGGCAGATAGACAGACAGACAGACAGACAGACCGACAGACAGGCAGACAGATAGATAGATATATAGATAGACAGACCCGAATAACCGGGTTACAGCTAGTAAAATTATAGGTAATATAGTATATATTACAAAAAAAAAGGTTTTTTTTATACCAAATGTATTGAGTGGTGTATCACCCATGGACACTTCCGCCATAGGTTTAAAAAATGGTTAAAACCACATGTATTTTAACCTTTTTCAACTTTTATTGCGTAAAAATGATTTTCTAGAGATGTCATGGAATCTCAAAAAAAAATTGGTAAAGTGCAAAAATAATATCTAGGTTTGAATGTCAAAAAAGTACCCGGGTAGTACCTATGGGTCGTTGAGGGTTGGAAATAGTAAAACACATCTCCCGACAACCGTTTCTCGATATTAAATTATCTATTCAGTAATCAGGCCATCGCGGGTGAACTAAAAAGATCACTTCACTGGATTCCCAAATTTTGCTAGAGAGAGTTAGAGTTAGAGTTTACTAGGATGGATAAATACCCCTAAGTTCAACTATAGAAGGAGTTGTAAATGCGCAAAGCCTTAGCAAAGATATTACTAGACAAATATATAAGTCAACGAAGTGTTCACATTAGATCACTCCATGTAACACTTGGATATCCATTCCGATTTCATATTTTTAGTATCGAATAGATTATACCCACAAAAAATTCAAAAACTGTACCACAATACAGCAGACTCAAAATATTTCTTTTTACTTTCCACATTTAATCGATTCTTTTACCAAAAAGTTAATCGACTGTTTTATTTTCCTTTTATTTTTTAGAACTTACAACACTTTAGGTTCAACTGATTCAATTCGATAAGATACCACTCAGCACACACGTAAGCATATCTTCACAAGTGAAACATACAACTTTACTGACATCACCAACAAAAAAAGGAACGAATTACGGAAATACCCTCAATATCGTTGAAATGTCCTTTGTCCTAATCCTTGGCATGAGGAGCCCATTGCTAATCATTGAGCGAAATAATCTCAAGATATCCCTTTTGCCCTTGTTCATTTTCTGCCGCAGTGAAGGTCATAAATACAAACTTTACTCTACTCTGATCCAACAGTTGTTGAGGGTTGAGGGTTAAATCACCCAGTCGCTGCTATTCCTTCACATGGGTTTGCCGTTCCTTGATTACCCCCGCAATACAAAATGTTAATCTTTTTGGCTTTTATTGTTTCTTTTTTAATGGATTCTAGATACCATTCAATTAATTTCTTAACATCCCTTCTGCTTTCAGTCGAAGTCGAAAGGCCAGAGACATCATCGGCTACACCACCGCCCAGCATTGGAATGGCCGCTTTAGGCAATGGTTCGTTTGCCTCCAGTATACACACATGGCCCGTTAAGATACTTTTATCCTGTTTAGTGTTTTTAAGGGTTTAAATTTAAATTAGTCGCTCATTCAAATTCTTTTTTATTTGTTCTTTTGTATTCGAACAAACATCGTACCTACTGAATTATGAGAAGAGAACATAAAAATAAAAACAAAAAAAAACATTTTTTTAGTAAACAGTTTAGGAGAGAGTTTGTAAAAACAAGAGAAACATAACGGAGGGAGAAGATCTTACAAAAGTGTATACAATCTCTTCAACAACTCATGATTAAATATTAAGATATTTTTGTTAAAGTGAACAAAATACAATAATTTTTTAAAATGAACAACTTTTTTGTAAATAAAAAAAAAAACATGTGAAAAATGAGTAACAAAAAATATTAAATACAAAATAGTGGCGACCGAAAAACTGAAATATATAAAACAAACAAAGAACTTATTACAAACACACACACACTTGAAGTGACGTGTTTAACTTTTATCATTTTTTATAGGAAACACTAATTTTTTTATAACGATAATATTATGCACTTGTATGTCATATGAATCGTTGAAGGAATTTTTAAAATTGAACTATTTTTTGTAAGAACGAATAGAGACAACAAAACCAAAAAAATAAAAAAAACTCACCCAAACCGAAACAATAAAAGTAAAGTAAAACACAAAAAATGTACGTCGTGTGGAAACATTATTAGATAGGGATTTTATTTATATAGCGAACTCGCTTATAATAGTGGCGATGGAAAATTAAAGTTTTGTAAATTACACCTTTTTTTAAATGAGATATCTATACAATCTATTTAAATTTCTTCTTTTAAAACTTTTTATATTTATTTTCTACTAGCACAATAATTATAGAAAAAAAAAACTAGAAAAAGTTTGAGTACAAATGGATGAATAGTGAATGGCGTTAAATTATGTTTAAAATATCATTTAATTATTCAAAATTAATTTTGGATAAAATAAAAAATGTTTTATTAAATGTTTGCTTTAGAATTACATATATAAAAAAAAATATATACACATTGTTTTTTTTTTGTAACTGATCGACCACATTATTTTGTCTTAACCCAAATGTAAGATTATTAGAACATCAATGCTTGATTAAAACCAGCATTTTGTGTTTCTGTCACTGCCAGTATGATGGTGGCCAGGCTCTAAGCTTATATGAACTACAGTCGAACTTCTATAACTCGAATCAAAAATGGCTTCGAGTTATCGTAGTTTCGACTTAATGCCGTGTGCCAATTGCGTTAAATTTTTATCCATTGGCTAATATTTGACGTTTTTGCTGTGTCGATTGGATTAAATGGGATTTATTTTGGTACTTTCTTTCATTAATTTCCCACTAGAATTGAAAAATTTCCCTTGAATTTCATTCACATCAGATTTTGTTATAACTAAAATTACCAAACTGCTTTCCCAGTTTTAAATAAAAAAAAATAACATAAAAACCATAACTAATAATTATTTTCCGTGTTAATGATTTTGTTTGTAAATTATATCTAATTTGTGTACATGATTGAACAACAAAGTTCGTCATTTGTTAATGGAAAATACAAAGATAAAAATTTCACCAATCAACATTATTCAAACCATCAATTTTACTTGTTTTTACACGATATTGCTCATAATATGAATTACTTTTTTATAAAAAAATATGTTGAACTGGTTTTTACATAATTCTCACAATGGGTAGTTTTCCCATACTAGTGCACTACATTTGTCCACCGACAATCGACTGGGAAAACCGAAACAAACACAAAAGCTCTTGTCGTCTCTCTCATCCCTTCATGGGTATATAAAAATGTCAAACATTAGCCACAGGATAATTTTTTATGAAGCTCTAGAGCTGGCTAATTTTTTGAAGTCTATATTCACCTCACTAGCGTCAAAAATTACCCAGAGGACAATATTTTAACGCAATTGGCACACGGCCTAAAGATGCTTCGAATTATAGAGTTTTTGAATTTGAAAATTCGACTTATGGAGGTTATACAATTTTCTTCAAAAACAATGAAAAAAGTAAGCTGAACGATTTCTTTATTATTAAAAAAAATAAGCAAATATTGCACAAATACTTCATATTGGCATAGAAATAATTAAAGAAAGAAAAATGATGAACTGTAAGCAAACATACATAACTGTAAAGAGAAATCACTCAACAACTTTGTTAAAAAAATTAGTGATCTTGCTTTGGTTTCAAGAGGGTTGATGCATATCTACATAATGTTGAATTAAATGGAGAGCTGAGAATATTTCGTCACCAACTCCGTCGCTCTTTTCAATAAATGTGTGTAAAACTCCAACAGTGGCTCTAGCATGTTTATGAGAAACTGGTTGTTCTTCAACAAGATCCTCGCCGGTGCCTTCATCAACCTCGTCTTCCTCGGCCATAATCTCTCTTGTTTGCAAGACGAATTCAATATTTTCGGAATCATTTAATGATCCCCAAACAGCAACGTTATTATCTTCAAAGGTTGTGCCTTCCATGCCATAATGAGGCAAAACCTGACCCCATTGGCTATCGATGGTTTCCATGTCTTCAACTACAATCTCATCTAACTCTTCACCTTGATTGGATTGATGATAAAAACCACATGTCTTGAAGCAGTTGGCAATCGTTTCCTTCGACAAATAAAAAATTAACTCATTATTAAAGCACAATTGCTTGATTGGTTTTTAACCGTTTTTAAGCTTCAACTTACTTTTTTTCGACTTATAGAGGTCTTCGAGTTATAGAAGTTCGAATAATCCAAGTTTTACTAGAAAAATACTTGAAATCGGGATCAAACGCAGAAAATACTTTCGGTTACAAATACCATCTGTGTTTCAAACCACTAAATGACACTAATTCTCTTTCTCTCAGTCTCCAGTCCACATGCAATTTTCAATTGGGGGTTTCAATTGGTTTGCAAAAGTGACTCTGCGAGCGCTTTTTAAAGACAATGCTGGAAATGAAGATCGTTTCCCTAACTGATAATGTGATAACTGAGTTTTTATGGCACCAACTAGGTGGGATGGATCTTGATCAATGTGGTTCCAGTAGGGCGGCGGCGTATTTTGCCAAAAAAACATTTGCCTGACATTGTTGTTCATATTTATTCAGAAAGTGCTTAGCTTAATAGTTCAATAACATACCATGTATATTTTTTCTTCTTAATCGTTCTTCATTGTACGACTGCATCAATCCAAGCTTTGAGTTGGTGTTTAGTTAAATTTCACTCAAATGCTACGAATCTTTTTATACATCGCCCAAGTAATTCCTGCTTAGAAATTGCAGTCTTTAGTTTTATTTGCAGCTCAATAACCCACACAAAATTGCGATTATATAAATGTATGTTATTATTTATACTTCAATCGTTCCAAATACAAAATAAATGTTATTATCTCTCATGTTAGAAAAAAAAATCTATAAACCATTCACAGATAAAATTTTACAGCTTTTATGTGTACCTGTCTGTTCAAAATTAATAAGCAAACCAAAGTTAAAAATCTTAATCCAAATAACGAAAAATGTCAAAAAAAAAATGTAAACTTTAATAGAATTCATGTTAATGGAACAATTGAGAATGGCAAAATGTCCATCCCAAATCAAAGACCAACACTTATTTGACAAATAAAAAAAACCGGTAACAGTTAATAAAAAAAAAAAAACAATTACGTATTGCAAATGATACCACCCCTACACTCAAACAAAAAAAAAACATAAAATGAATCAAAATTATTCCTTAGCAAAAAGGAAACAACTAAAATCCATTATTTTTGATGTGCAACAATATTATTGTATTTTTATTGAAGAAAAAAAAAAACAAATAAAATTTGTTAATAAAAAAAAACCAATGAAGCTTAACAAAAACAATCAGTGTTTAAAATTTGAAATCAAATAGATAATAATATTTATGATCTACTATTTTTAAAATTAAAAAAAAAAACAATTTAGATTAATATTATAAAACATATTTTAAATTGTTCAGCAATGACTATGTCAATTTGAACAATATAATTTATGTACTTATAAATATATGTAGTTACATATATCCATTATATATGGGATTGGCGAACAACAATAAACATACATATGTATAACTTCTTACAACAAACAAAACCAAAATAAAAACAATGTATCTCCGACTTTCCCTCCCTATCACATTTTTTGTACTAATAACGATCAAATTCCCATAATTCGCTTAATTTAAAAATAAATACAAATAAAAAAAAAATAAATTAGACTGTTAAGTTTTTCTCTTGTATATATTAAAATAAAAAATTCAGTCTGTTGAATATTATGTTTATAACTATTGTATATAAATACAGACTACCCTGTATAATGCAAAAGAAAACAAAATACATACGTATATAATCCACTTTAATATAAGAGGTCATATAGTGTTAAATACATATGTAGCATTGACCAGAGATACGATAAGTTCGGATAAGTGTAAAAAATGTATTAAAAGAACTATTGAAATAAATTTGTAGCTAGGAAATTATACTAAAAATAAAAATAACAAAAAATCTGTAAATGTTATATTAAATAAAAATATATATTAATATTTTAATATTAAAATAAAAACATATATATATCATCCTTAAAATTACTCCCTTTATTGCCCTAAGATAATCCGATATATTAAGAAATCGTGCTTTAAGTGTGCTAGATTTAGTGTGAATGTACGCTAGAGTCTAAGTGAAACAAAACTCTTTTTCGATAGATAATCATTTTCAAAGTTTTTTAGTTATTTCTTTAATAAAAAAAATATTTCTATTTTTAAATTGATTTAATCCAGTAATGCAGCGAATCTGACATGGGATGTAATTTTACCTATTACATGCACTCATTTTTATTATAATCATTTTGGGAAATGTCATATGTAAAATTGGAATCGATGAAGAACTGACAAACCGGAGTCCGGCCAAAAATCCCGAAAATCCGAAATCCTGAAAATCCAAAATCCCGAAAATTTAAAAATTGGTTATAGTAGGTATACAGGACGTTCAAAATTTAACAACAATTTATTACAACAGCATAATAAACCTTTCAAACAAATATTATTACTGTTTTCCAAAAGTCATCTGTTTTCAGTAAGTTTTCTTTTGTGAGTTTTATTCTTAAGCTCTGCGTTTGACTTAGCTGAGCTACGACTTAAGCTCCCATTGTGAAACCGGGCTTAATTGTTTTGTTTTTTTGGGTTATAAATGACTTTTTTCTTACAATTCTGGTATAGTAATAATTTCTATGCAAATTGCAAAGAGTTCTGAAGCTCATGGTCACACAAACTTTTGCGACTAATCCAGCAATTTCTCGAACTGTTATTTTCCTACCCATTCAGTTTAACTCTTAAATGCATTATTTAAAAAATATCTTGCTTTCCGCGTAGAGCCATAACTGGTACTAAATAAAAGCAATATGTGCAGAAAAAAAAAACAACGGAACAACAAAAAATTCAAAAAAAAAAAGCGTTATACCTTTTTAGGACGTTTTTCCTCGTGTTCTATATTGTCCAATTAATCGTTGAATGCGAATATTTGTGTGTTGCAGTTATAAATGGAGTTTTTGTTTTTTCTTAATTTATTGTTTAAAGAAAAGAAAGAACACATGGATAAAATTTCACAATTTTTTTCAAAATACTACTCATTTCTTTTTTTTTTTTTAGATTTTGTTTGAAAAGTGATCTTCGTCCGATTATTCGTTGGAACCACTGTACGTAAGTTAAGAAACGTCTTTTTATACAGTGTTTCTTAGATTATGAGGTGAACAGAAATATGATCGATGTACATATAAGAAAACAATTATTCTCGTTTAGTGGGTTTATTATTCCACCCAGTGCGACGGAAGTTATTGGCGAGGATTCCCAATCTGCTGGGGTGACTGCCTATTGCACATTGCACAATGACCTGTCAATACCCCAACTACATAGAGCACACGTAACCATTTATGACTTCATAGTTCATACTATATTTACAACACGTGTATGTATGTATACGTTGGTTTTTTTTTTTTTTTTTTGAAAATCTTCTGCGGAAAATGCTGTTTTGGTAGAAAAGAAAAAATGTTGGACCAAATTTTGAATAAAAACGCCAACTGATCGACACAAATATTTGAATTCATCCTGACTTCACGAAAAATGAAACTTATTTCCCGGAAGCAAACTAAATTTTTTATTTTCCCGTAAAATTCAAAATAAAATTAAAAAGTAAATAAATTGTGTTTTATTTCTTTCATATGCATGCAAGCACTGATAACATTTTTAGACCCGATTTTTGTTATCTTTAAATGCTCGAAGAGGTCCAGAAGTTAAATAACGAGAATTCTTAATTACTTACATAGGTGGCACTACAGTCCGGGGTGGACCAAGGCCTCAACAAACAATCCAGTTGCACAAATTGGTGCAGTTTTTTGACTAGGTCGATGTCGCTGTACAGCTCGTATAGCTCGTAGTTGAATCTTCTCCTCTAAAGCTCGTCAATGCAAATAGGACCGAATATCTTACGAAGGATTTTTTTTCTCGAAGCGACCAAGGATATCTTCATCCGCTTTCGATAAAGTCCATGCTTCAGGCCCATATAGCAAGACTGGGATGATAAGGGTCTTGTATAGAGTCTCCTTAGTCGATCGAGAAAGGACTTTACTACTCAATTACCTTCTTAGCCCAAAGAAACAGCGTTTGGCAAGAGTTATCCTTCGTTTGATTTCCGACGAGATGTCATTTTTTGAAGTTATGGCAGAGCCGAGGTAGACAAAGTCCTTTACTACCTCGAAGTTTTTGCTGTCTATTGTGACGTTCTGTCCAATTCGTCGATGTTGGGTGTCCCTTTTTTGACAGCATATATTTTGTTTTGCCCTCGTTTACCGCTAAACCCATTTTAGCCGCTTCCATTTTTATACTCGCGAACGCACCGGTGACAGCTCGCTGTGTTCTACCAATGATGTCAATATCGTCGGCGTATGCAAGTAGTTGAAAGGATTTTTGAAAGATGGTTGCTTGTGTGTTGGCTTGCGAGTTTCGGACAATTCTTTGAAGTATGATTTTGAAGAAGTCGCATCACCTTGTTTGAATCCGTTTTTGACATCGAAGGTCTCGGTGAGATCATTGCCGACCTTGATTGAGCAGCGAGCTTTCTCCATCGTCATCCTGCACAGACGGATGAGTTTAGCAGACATATTGGATTCATTAAAGTTTGTTTTAATTTTCTCTTTTTCTTTCCATATTGTGGATACCGTTGAATGCGATACTGAATATTAAGATGCCAAACTTTTATTTGAACTTCTATATTCGAATCTGGAAATTATTGAAGCTTTTTCTTCAATGCTAAATATTATTTTCTTAGTATAGTGAAACCCGGTTAAGAACCACCCTCTTAAGTGCAAAATCCGCATTGCATCGTAGGTAAAACCCTAAGTTTATAAAGTAATATTTTTGCTTTAATCCCCTTTTAAGTAAGTACATAACATACATACATTCCCCGTTTTCATTGCTCTCTCTAGTCAAATATGAAAGGAAATGAAATGTGGACATTTCGTAAAACAAACTGTTACGAGTGGATTCCGCGCATTCTGCACTTTTATGGCATGCCGTGTCTTTTAATTTTTTTTTTAAGTTAGTTATAAGCAGGGAACGGATTTTCTTGACTTTGCCTTTTTTTGCCTTTTTGTACTCATATTACCTTTTTTTTGCCTTTTTGGGGGTTTTTACTCCACATTGCCTTTTTTTTGCATTTTTCGTGCTATTTTTTCAAAGTAGTTGTGCACTTTCTCCTTAACTATACGATCTATCCTTGCTCACACGAACGAAATTTCAGTGTCCACACGTATGAGAGCAGCTTTTTCTCTCATATGAACATGCACATAACTGCACGCATTGTTTACACTAGCGAGCATAAAACAAATCCCTACACACCAATACAACCCTAAATAGATTTGTATCAACTCAACATTCATGCGATTCTTCTTGTGCGGTAAGTGCAATCTCAGGCATTCGCCGTAGTTTTATTTACCATAAATGTTTTCATCTGACAAAAACCGTAAGACATCTGAAAAGTATTTTTTTCGTGACTGTGCTCCTTTTATCTTTTTTTTTTTTTTTTTTTTTTTGCCGAGGGTAGGTGAAAATCTTCCATAGACACTATGAGAATAGCAAGCGCGTGCTCATAGTAGTGTCAGATTCTTACTGACCAAAAACACCACCCTTCCATATAAATTTGTTAGATACTGCAACTAAGTTATACTACTTATCAAGCAATTTTTCTATCACGAAATATAAACGTTTGGCAGGTTACTTTCCAATGAAAGATCCTGCATGTTCCGCAATTTAGACGCGGTTAATCCTTATCTCGCCAAGTCGAAAGGTTTTGTTCTTTGTAGTCGGCGCAATAAATTGCTCTCATCCAAAATAAGTAGGACTGTATTATTAACATGTCCGATTAGTCGGTTTCTATGTTTTCGCGCGAAGCTTCTACTTTCAGCTTCGATTGTCGGAATTCCGAGATCCCTGTGGATATCGTCGTTTCTAGCATACCACGGTGCTTGGACAATTTCTCTTAGCACTTTATTTTGAAAGGTTTGTAAAATATTGGCATTTGTTTTCTTGGTACAACCCCAAAGTTGTATACCGTAGGTCCACACCGGCCTTAGCACTTGCTTGTATAAAAGCAGTTTGTTCTCGGTACTGAGGTGGGAATGTTTTCCGATCAACCAGTACATTTCTCTATATTTGATATCTAGTTCTTTACGTTTCATTTTCACGTGCGAATTCCACTTCAACCTTGCGTCGAGTGTCATTCCCAGGTATTTGGCTTCATTTGCAAAGGGTATTCGGGCCAAATTTATAAAAATGGGCAAGTCATTAATTTTCCTATAAGTGAAATTCACGTGAACAGATTTAGTTCCGTTAAGGGCGATCCGCCAGTCCTTCGTCCATTCATTTACTTTATTTAATGCGTTTTGCAGTTTGGCAGTCGTTTCCTCGATTGTTTTACCTACCGCTAGGATAGCGGTGTCGTCGGCAAACGTAGCAAGGATAGTGCCATCTTCTTTCGGTATATCACGAGTATATAACAGATAGAGAAGCGGCCCCAGAGCGCTTCCTTGCGGTACGCCGGCCAAAATTTCTTTGAGCTCGGAGTATTCATTTCCATTTCTAACACGGAAGAGTCTATTCCCGAGATATGAATTCAAAATCTCGTATAGGTTTGCGGGAAGTACTTGTCGTAGTTTGCATTTCAAGCCATCGTGCCACACCGTCACCGTCACCGACGTCAAGAAATACGGTTGAGCATATCTTTTTTTCTTCTAGTGCTTTTTCGATTACGTTAGTAATTCTATGCACCTGGTCAATCGTCGAATGCTTACTTCTGAACCCAAACTGGTGGTCAGGTATTAGATTATTTGCTTCTATAACCGGTTGGAGACGCCTTAGTAATATCCTCTCGAAAATTTTGGATATGACTGGAAGAAGCGATATTGGTCTGTATGATTTTACTTCATATGACGGTTTTCCTGGTTTTAAAACCATTATGACTTCCGCAACTTTCCATTGGCTCGGTACGTGTTTTAATCTGAGTGCAGCATTTATAATATGGAGAAGCTTAATTAATGCTTTTCTATGTAAGGCTTTGAGAATTTCTCCGGTAATCAAATCATAACCAGGAGCTTTCTTAGGTTTTAGTTTCGCGATCTCACGTTCGAGTTCTCTAAGCGTCGCAGATCTGCGCGTTAAATCGTCAGATGGTGGAACTACCATCCTTGTGATGTTGATGTTGTCATGAACCACTTGACCAACGTTCGGTTTAAAGGTTTCTTCCAAATGGGCGGCAAAAATATCCGCTTTTTCTTTATCTTCCCTTGCCCATTCATTTTGATTTATTTTAAGTGGCGGCGCAGGGATTTTGGGCCTTTTGGTGCCTTTTACGGCTTTCCAAAGGGAATAATTGGAATCTTTTTTCGCTGTTAAACTCTCAAGGTAAGAGCCTATCGCACGATTTTTAAAATCCTTAATGCTATTCTTTAACAAATTGCAGAGACGATTCAGATATGCTTTATGCTGTGGAGCACGACTCTGTTGCCATCTTTTACGCGCTTTTCTTTTTTCCCTGATTAATTCTTTTATTTCAGAAGGATATCGTAGACCGTATTTGTCCGGCGTTTTTCTTGGATTGGGCGTATTATTCCAAGAGGCGAGCTGTACTATCTGAACGAAGCGATCGACTTCAACCTCAAGTTCATAGGGTGTCGTAAGCGGTACGCTCAGTTCAACATTTACTTCGATCTCGTTCCTAAAGCCTTCCCAGTTAGTTGTTCTACCGGTTAATTTCGCTGGCTCTCGGTTATATACTAGTTTTTCGCTCAATGTCAAAATAACTGGGGAATGATCAGACGACAGATCAAAGCTCTCTTCAACTTTTATGTGGTTGTTAGATATTCCTTTCACCACGAAGAAATCGATCAGGTCAGGTATTTTCAAAGTATCAGCTGGCCAGTAAGTCGGTTTGCCCGTCGAATGAAAATCACAACTGTACTCCATACCTGCCCCATAGAGCATTCTACCTTTTTGCGAGATGTATCTAGAGCCCCAGAACGTATGTTTCGCGTTAAAATCGCCGCCAATAATGAAATTAGGTTTCAGCGATTTAAATAAGTTAGTAAAATCACTTTTTTCAAGCGCGGAACGCGGTGGACAGTAGATAGATGAGATTTTAATAGTACGCTGACTATTTTTAACTCGAATTGTGCACAGTTGCAGAGTTTCAAGCTCTATCTTTAGGTCTTCGCATTGTTCAATGCAGTCTTTAATAAACAAGGAAGATCCGCCTCTCGCTTTGCCCGAAGGGTGACAAGCGTGGTAATCAGTATAGCCTTTTATTTTTAAATGCGATTCCTTTTTCACGTGAGTTTCAGAAATCTTCCGCTCTGAACCCGGTGGTTTTTGTTTGTTTACGTTCTCCTGACCGATCTTACCATTTGCCTTAGTTAGCGGTTTTATTACTTTATTTTGAGGCTTATGGAGTGTATCTCTTCGTTTTTGCAACTCCTTGGCTACTTCACAGCCTCTATAATTTGCCGGGTGCTTTCCCTTACAATTAGCACAGATTGCAGAGGCTTGCTTGTTTACTCGACAGTCTTGGGAGGGGTGATTTCCGGCGCATTTCACACACCGTGGTTCTTTTTTGCAATACGTTTGCGTATGATTGAATCCTTGGCAACGTTTGCACTGCGGAATTATTTTTAAATTTCTACGCATGGGCTCGATTTTGACCACGATATTCAATATGGTTTTTATTCGATAAATATCGTCGATACTATCAGCTTTATCGAATGTTAGCATAAAAAGCGGAAGTCCACGCCTTACCAAGATGTCCTTATCTATTTCGGATTGTTGCTTCTCCTTCTTGATGATATTAACGGCATCAAGAATTTTAAAGCCCTTGTCTTGAAGGTCGCTCATAATCTCTTCTTTTGTGCACGAGGGGTGAAGTCCCCTTGCTACAACACGATGTGGCCTTTCTGACTTGATTTCGAAAGTATACCACTGAATCTTATCGATATTAAGTTTCTGGGACAGTGCGCGATAGTCGTCATGGTCATCGACGTTAATCTTCCACGCATTATTCCTCAAAGATGTGACCTTAAATTTCGATGTTATCGTTCCTTTAAGGAGGCTATGCAACTTATTATATTCCGTTATCCCGACGATGTTTATTGGTGGCGGTAAACGAAATTGCGTTTTACGTTGATTTTCTTGCAGTTCTTTACGCTTTTCTTCGTTTAAGGGCACGACTTCGGGCGAAGAACCGGCTCTCCGTTTTTTAGTAGGTCTTTTCTTAGGGACCCGATTCGTTTCGCGTGCTAGCTCTTCTTCATCGGTGTGGTACTCCCGACTATCTAATAGTGCTGGAGCACATTCGCGCTCTTTCTGCGAGTGTGTGTTCTTTAGAACCTTATTCTCTTCTTTTAATAGATCTATCTCTTTCTTAAGATCTTGATAGAGTAGATCCATTTCGTTAAGCTTTATTCGGAGTACTTTATTTTCTTCCTCAAAGCTTTTATATTTCGCTAAGTCCTGATTTTCGCGCTGCGGCGCTCCCGGCGGACTTTTTTTCCCGGAGTTATTCGATCTTGATGGAGGAGATCGAGATACCCTTGCACTTCTTGTGAAAGGGTCATTGGATTGCAATAAATGGCTCTCCCCATAATCCGTAGAGCCGACCTCCGAAAAGGGTGGATTTTCCAATAAAGCTGGACTGCCACCTGGGGTAATTAATCTTTTTGTTTTGTCCATTGCATTTTTGTATACACTATACACTCGGTATACGGAGATTGGATTTTAGTCGCCTCTTACGACAGGCATGCCTACCTCGGGTATATTCTATCCCCTACCCGAAGGGGGTATTTTATCTAAATTCATATTCTGTCATACTAAGTGCTAGTCTGTTGAATATTGCGTGTGCTTAAATGCGTGCTGTTCCGAAAATATTTTGTTGCTTTTGTTGAAAGTGAAATTGGAAAAAGATTTTTAGTCGACCCGAAAGAGCACACGTTTAAAAGTTTACAAATAACAGATGACTCCTAGTAGTTGTATGTATTTTAATTTATTTGATCTTAGTGCAATGCGTAGTATTTAGGAAGGCCTATTGAAGAGGTGTGAAAGACTTTGAACGGGATCGAGAAGAAATTACAAGCTAAATGGCCAGTAGCTGAAGATGTGATGAAAAAATTGTACGCGGGTTTTTCGGAAAATAAACGAAATGGCGCTGCAGAAAGTGCAAACTCTAAATTGGACTCAAATATTAAAGTCGACGACATGACATCTCTTACCTTGGCTCCACTAGGCTCTGCCCATGTTGAAACATCCTTTATATTATTCAAGGATTTCCTGAGAGATAATCGCAGGCGATTGTTACCAGAGAACTTCAAAATGTTTTGGGTTGTGCAGTGCTATTGCAATGTTAATAATAATGCATAAAAACCTTTATTATTAAATGTTTTTTTTTTTGCCTTTTTCTGTGGTATAATTTTGCCTTTTTTGGTTTTTTTTTGTCAACAAAATCCGAACCCTGGTTATAAGCAATACAAAAATCATGGTCCTGTCCATAAAATGATCGCTGTACCCGTATTTCGTTATAACCGACCGATTTTAACTGTAATTTGACACAGTGAGTTTCGAATCGATATTTTTCTATATACCTACTATTTCTTTTTAATTTTAAAACTACGATGATGTAATTATTCTTAACTTGAGGGATATTCGTGTTATCCAATTTAAATTAAAATATTTCCCCAACATGAAATGTCATTTCAAATCCTTTGGTTCATTTAGTCATTCAAGATGGTGAACAAATCTTCTTCTAAACGAACAGCTACATTTATACTATTCCAATTTACCAATAGATTAGAAAATATAATCTCTCCTTAGGCAATTTCGTATTTGAAAGGGACACATCACCTGTCTATTTGTCACATTTGTAATCATATACATACGCATATATATAAATACAATTAATGCTCACATACGAAATTTCTGCCTAAATTAATTTTCTAGCTTCCGATATAAGGCTTAACGGAAAGCATTAGAGTAATTGGATTGTAGGAAGGTAGAAAGGTATTAAAGTATTTGAAAAATTGGCGTAAGTCAGATGCAGTCAAGTTATTTTGGAAAATTTAATTTAATATTGGTATTGGGTATTGACAAAATAATATCTTCTATTTATTATTTGAATTTGTGTTAAGATTTTTTGGCAAAGACTTAAACTTCTGTCGTGTGACAAGAATCAACAACTTTTTTTTCCAAGTAAATATTTACTTTTATAAATCTGTCGCTAGGTAAATATTTTGTAAAGACGTTTTGTGGCTGTGGGATATAAATTTCATTGGACTTTATTGTTTATTGGACTAGCAGATACAGTACTTTACGAATATAAGAAACTTCAAAAACTTCTTATATCAGTGTGTGTCTTATATGCGAACAACGGATATAAGAAAAAAAAAAATTTCTTATAACCAGTGAACGGATTCTGTTGACTTTGCCTTTTTTTTACTTATATTGCCTTTTTTTGCCTTTTTTAATCCATACTGCCTTTTTGGTGCTGTGGCAACACGTTTCTGAGAGCACCGGTGTGGCAACACTGGCAGTACTAGTTTTCATCTGACAGCTTTTTAAAAAATTAATTTAATTCAGTCAGAATAATCCACCATTTTGGTTGGCGTCCTTTTTTTCTTTCTTGTTTTTTGCTTAAAACTAAGATTTTTAATTGTTCCATGTTTTTTTGTAAAGCAGTATTTTTTATTTAATAAATTGAAGTAATAAGTTTTCCTCATTTAATGCTGACGAGTTTCCTTATTGGTGACCCCGAAACTCAGAAAAATACTTCTTTTATTTTGTTGCTGCGTACTGCGCAATAATATTTTGTTTTCGTGCAAAAATGACGGACAACGAATATGATTCTGCCGATAAACAAATCGGCAGAATTCTGCAAATAAACCAGAATTGGCAAGGGTAACCATCAAACCAATGCCGTTCTGGAAACAGAATCCGCACATATGGTTTTTGCAACTGGAGGCCCAGTTTAAAACAAACAACATTGTGCAGGATAACACAAAATATTACACGGCTGTCGCAGCAGTTGATACGTCGGTACTCGATCAAATAAGCGACTTAATAGAAAAACCACCCGACAAAGGAAAATATGAGGAACTTAAACGCCGATTAATTGACATATATGCTGATACGGAGCAAGTACGACTAAAAAAACTGCTACGTGGTATCGAATTAGGCGACAAAAGACCATCGCAGTTGTTTAACGAGATGAGGAACCTTGCACGCAACAAAATTGATGAAAGTGTCCTTAAATCATTGTGGTTACAACAGCTACCAGATCAAATTCACGCAATATTATGTGGTCTTGGCGACGAATTAGAGATCAAAAATGCTCTGGATATCGCAGATAAAATACGAGACTCTCTGGGCGCTCAAGAGATATCTGAAGTAAAGGTTCAACCAGAAGTTCAGTCTCAGAAGCCTCCACAGGATACAGTTAGCATTTTGCAGTCTCAAGTGGAAGAATTAACTCGGCAAGTTCAACGTTTAAACGTCGACCGTCCAGGACCAAATTTTTCACAACGTCGATCACGCTCTCAACAACGCGGAGACGACTACATTTGTTGGTACCACCGAAAATTTGGAGATAAAGCACTCAAATGTGAACGCGATTGTAAGTTCGGAGAAAACAGCCCAGCCGGTCGTTAATAGCGGCAAACGACACAGGCATATACAACAATAGCCGCTTATTTATTTATGATAAATCGACCAAACTTTCTTTCCTAATCGACACGGGCGCCGATCTCTCCATAATACCACCATTCAAGGGTCGCGTCGAAGATCCGCCTTCACAATCACTGAAACTAACTGCAGCTAATGGATCCGACATCAAGATGTTTGGCCAACGCACTTTGAATTTGGACTTGGGACTTCGGCGAAATTTTGAGTGGCAGTTTATAGTAGCGAAAGTGTCAAAACCTATCCTGGGAGCTGATTTTTTGACACATTATGGTTTGGTGGTTGACCTGAAGTCAAAAAGCCTTGTGGACCAGTACACCAATATGCGCAGCCATGGGAAACTTTCCACACACAGGTACGCTAGTATTACAATTGTCAAAATTAATATGGATGTAGATGTACACAACTTGCTTGGCGAATTTCGTGACCGTCTCACAAATACAGTGACTCCTAGGAATGTGCTTCACTCGGTGACTCATCACGTTGAAACTAAAGGTCCACCTGTTTCCTCGAAAGTACGAAGACTGCCGCCCGAGAAATCGAGAATCGCAGAAGCTGAATTTAGAGAGCTGGTAACACAGGGAATATGTCGTCCTTCCAAAAGCCCTTGGAGCAGCCCCCTTCATCTGGTGCAAAAGGCTAATGGTACTTGGCGTCCTTGCGGGGATTATCGTCAACTTAACGCAAAAACTCTTCCGGACAAATACCCTGTTCATCACTTGCACGATTTCACCTGTAACTTGGAGGGAACAGTAATATACAGCACCATCGATTTAACGAAGGCATACCACCAGATCCCAGTTGAACAGTCAGATATTCCGAAAACGGCAATTATTACTCCTTTTGGACTTTATGAATTTGTCTATATGACATTTGGTCTTTGCAATGCCGCCCAAACATTCCAAAGACTCATAGATGAAGTTCTAAGAGGATTACATTTTTGTTACTCTTATATTGACGATATACTAATAGCATCTTCTTCCAGGGAACAGCACATGAAGCATTTGCGCACGGTATTTGATCGACTCGCCAAATATGGGCTCATTATCAATGAAAGCAAATGCGTATTTGCTGTTCCCGAGGTGAAGTTCTTGGGACACTCGGTGTCAAAAGATGGTATCAGGCCATTACCCGAGAAGGTTGAGGTCATCACCAACTATCCCAAACCAAAGGACGTACGAGCCCTCCGTCGTTTTGTTGCCATGCTTAACTTTTACCGAAGGTTTTTGCCCCATGGTGCAGAGAAACAAATTGCTCTTCAAGAAATGATGACACCATATAAGAAAAATGACAAACGAGAACTTGTATGGACGGATGCAACTACGGCCGCCTTCGAAATGTGTCGAGATGAACTCAGGCACACACTTTATCTGGCTTTTCCCGTAACGAACGCTAAGCTCATATTAATGACAGATGCTTCTGATACGGCAATCGGTGCAACGGTGCAGCAGCTATCAGGATCTAGTTGGCAGCCGTTGGGCTTATTTTCAAGAAAGCTTTCGGACACAGAGACCCGTTACAGCGCATATGATAGAGAGCTCCTGGCAATATATGCAGCCATTAGGCATTTTCGATACATTTTGGAAGGCTCCGCATTCGATATCTTGACGGACCACAAACCATTGGCGTATGCCTTTACGCAGAAGTGGAAAAGATTTAGTCTTCGACAAGCACGTCAACTTGAATTCATCAGTCAATTCACAACAAACATCACCCACATAAGTGGAAAGGACAATATTGTTGCTGATGCACTTTCGCGCATCGAAACCATCACCGTTCCAGCCATAGTGGACTACGAACTGCTGTCGAAGCTCCGACGAGAAGACCCAGTGTTGCAATCATTGTGCATGAATAAGTCAACCTCACTGCAAATAGAGAAGATGAAACTCTCAACGAGCGATAATACACTGCTGTGTGATAAGTCAACTGGACAATTGCGCCCACTCGTCCCCAAGAGCTATCAAAAGGTAATTTTTTCACTTTTGCACAATCTATCTCATCCAGGTGTACGGGGAACGAAACGTCTTTTGACATCACGTTTTGTCTGGCCGCACATGAATGCAGACATTACCAAGTGGACAACAGAATGCCTGCAGTGTCAAAAATCCAAAAACGCAAAGACATACACAAACACCGCTTGGTACTTTTACGGTGCCTGATACACGATTCTCCCACATCAATGTAGACATAGTTGGCCCTTTACCTCCGTCCCAGAGTTATACATACATGCTTACCTGCGTTGACCGTTTCTCGAGATGGGTGGTGGTACTTCCCATGGAGAATGCTACCGCCGACACCGTAGCGAAAGTTTTCTATGCTGGATGGATTTGCCGGTTCGGTACTCCCGAGAAAATAACAACTGATCAGGGACGTCAATTCGAAAGTCAACTCTTCCAAGAATTGGGTAGCTTGTTGGGAATGAAACGCATTAGAACTACCTCGTACCACCCTCAAGCAAACGGATTGATCGAGATGGCACCGCTCTATTAAGGTTGCATTAAAATGCCACGCTAACTACAACTGGATGGAAACCCTACCTACGGTGTTAATGGGACTTCGGGCCGCAGTGAAAGAAGACATAGGTTCATCGCCGGCGGAATTGGTTTATGGAGAACCATTAAGACTTCCGTCAGAATTCTTTGAAAGCAGTACATTCGTGCCTGAAACCGAGCTTGTCAGGAACTTGCGACAACACTTCACAGACATAAAAGCAGTACCTACTTCAGCGCACAACCGAACTAAAGTTTTTATTCATCGTGACCTTAACATTACGCCTTTCGTTTTTCTGCGTATCGATGCAGTTCGGCCTCCTCTGCGGCAACCATATGCGGGTCCATATAAAGTGTTAAAAAGGAGTTCGAAGCATTTCGATATTGAAATAAAAAACAAGCCAGTCACTGTTAGCGTTGACCGACTGAAACCACCCTTCGGCGTAAATGAGGGAGATTACGACACCCCATGCAGGCAGTCAACAGCAGACGCTGGACACAGGGTTCCAGAAACACCACAGCCGGCACCAGCAAAGAAACCCGGTTTGCCACAAACAAAACCAACACCGACAGCAGATCCTCAACGTCAGCACACCAAGAGTGGGCGGCGCGTACATTTTCCCAAGAGATACCTCTTATAGTTGTACGCTGGAAAGGGGGTACTGTGGCAACACGTTTCTGAGAGGACCGGTGTGGCAACACTGGCAGTACTAGTTTTCATCTGACAGCTTTTTAAAAAATTTATTTAATTCAGTCAGAATAATCCACCATTTTGGTTGGCGTCCTTTTTTTCTTTCTTGTTTTTTGCTTAAAACTAAGATTTTTAATTGTTCCATGTTTTTTTGTAAAGCAGTATTTTTTATTTAATAAATTGAAGCAATAAGTTTTACTCATTTAATGCTGACGAGTTTCCTTAGTGCCATTTATCAAAGTAGCTGTGCACTTTCTTTTTAACTATACGATTTGTCCTTGCTCACACGAAAAAAATGAGTATGAGCGCAGGTTTTTCTGTCGTATGAACATGCATATATGTATGTATTGTATGTAACTGCACGGATTGTTTACACTAGCGCGCATAAAAAAATCCCTACACACCAATCCAACCCTAAATACATTTGTATCAACTCAACACACATTCTTCCGCCGTACGTGTAATTTCAGGCATTCGCCGCAGTTTTATTTACTAGTTTTCATCTGACAAAAACCGTTGGACATCTGGGAAGTATTTTTTTTAGTATCTGTGTGCCTTTTCATCTAGATTCATATTCTGTGACATACTGATCATACTTAGTGCTAGTCTATTGAAACTGAAAATCCCCCAATTGCAAAAATTTGTGGTGAAATTGAAAATAGATTTTAAGTCCACCCGAAATATCACATATGTACATATTTAAAAGTTTACAAATAACAGGTGACTCCTAGTAGTTGAATGTATTTTAATTTGAGCATTTTAACTTAGTGCAATGCGTGAAGGCCTATTGAAGGGGTGTTAAAGACTTTGAACGGGATCGAGGAGAAATTACAACAAGCTAAAGGAGAAATTACAACAACTAAAGTAGCTGAAGATGTGATGAAATTGTACGCGACTTTTTCAGCAAATGATGCTGCAAACTCACAATTGGACTCGAACATTAAAGTCGACGACGTGGTATCTCTTATCTATACTAGACTACACTCTGCTCATGTTGCAAGATCCTTTATTTCATTCAAGGCTTTCCTGAGAGATAATCGCAGGCGATTGTTATCAGATAACTTCAAAATGTTTTGGGTTGTGCACTGTGCAGTGCTATTACAATGTTTATAATAATGCATAAAAAACTTTATTAGTAATTTTTTTTTGTCTTTTTCTGAGGTATAAGTCTGCCTTTTTTGTTTTTTTTTTTTTGGTGAACAAAATCCGAACCCTGCTTATAACCGAACAACGAATATATGTATGTATGTAAATAAAAACGGGTTAAAATTTAAAATTTCGTATGTAGATTCAAAGTCGAAACGATTTTTTTTGCTATTGATGTCACAGTTATTGAGTGAGCACCGTGGTGTAGTGGTTAGTGCGTTGGACTACTATGCAATGCTGCCCGGGTTCAATCCCAGCCCGGGTCCAACACCTAAAAGTTTTTCAGGGTGCCACCTCTTTTGAATGTCTGACAAGCAATCAAAGAGTATCATTTGTCTTGAGGAGCTTCTCAACTCGCCGTTCGGAGTCGGCAAAAAACTGTAGGTCCCTACCATTTCGTGCAAAAATATAACACGCACACACAAATGGTTGCGAGCAGCAGGCTCAAGTTCACCCCGAGCTGTAGCGCCACCTAAGTATGTTAGTAAAAACTAAATAAATATTTGGCTTCAGCAGTCCTAGGTAGAACCAAGCCTAGCTTCCCGCAACCATTTGTGTGTGCGCGTTATATTTTTGCACGAATGAAAGGGACCTACAGTTTTCTGCCGTCTCCGAACGGCAAGCTGGGAAGTTTTACATGACAAATGATACTCTTGAATGCTTGTCAGGCATTCGGAAGAGGTGGGCACTGTGAAAAACTTTTTTGATATTAGTGTGATATTAGTCGTCCTAAGTGCTCCATCAGTTCAGATTGGTTTAGTGATACTTATATATAGACGGATTTTGTTGTTTAGCGATAATGGTGAGTCTCGTTAAAGTTGTCCGAATTTGTTCTTTATTTGGCCCAGCTACTGCTGAAAAATAGAGTTGAGTAGAGGTTCTAACCCGCTGCCGTGGGGAACCCCAGCTAGTGTTGTATATGGGTTTGAATGATCATCTTTATACTTGACATAAAGGTGTAGATAGGTTAACATACCTACTTTTAATTACCAGATAAAAGTCAGTTGGTAGAAGAATTTCTAGTTTAAGCAGTAGGCCAGCATGACATAAGGTGTTGAAGGCCTTAGCGATGTTAAGAATGACTTCTCCTTCAAGACATTTAGGATAATCAAATTCAGTCTGTGGATTTGATAGATTTTCGAGTTCTGTTTTCGAGATCCGAACTGGTGGTCAGGTATTGCATTTAGTCTATTCCATATGGATGTCATATGCTCGCACAATAGTCTTTAATCTTTCAAAAATCTTTTGTTACTGCAGCACTTAAAACCGACAACAAACACACCGTTGCAACTTAACCTCAAACTTTAGTAAAATCAATGTTAACTGACTATTGACATATACAGTTATCAAATATATATTAACATTCCACATTAAATGAGTTTGATAATAACTAACAAAGGCAGGTTAATGGACATATGTAACTATTTTTGCGGATTGTTGGTGAGTACTTAGAACTTAAGGATTCCAGTTTCTTCGAAATCTTCCGGTTATAATGTTTGGTCCAGGTCACTTTTATTAATATATTAAACGAACTCACGAACTTCCCGCTCTTAAGCAAACTCAATTCTGTGACTCTTTGTTAAAAAAATAGAAAAAAAAACACCTCACCAGTGCTTTAATTCTACAATGTGGTCCTTCATCACTATTTAAAATATTTCTACAAAATATTTAATTAAAAAATAAATATTTTCACTTCTGAGTTCATCACATCTTATGTCTCATTCTCTCGGGCCAACAGATTTTACATGTGGGTACAGCCAAAACTATGAACTAACTATAAGTATTCTAGATATTTTCCGGCATAAACACTCTAGGCTAGTTAACATAAACTTGTGTGTTTACGCGTACGTGTCGTCCTTCCACACATGCTTTGCAATAACATGACACTCAAATATATGGAGAGTTTTATGTTTTTTAATTTTTTTAAATGTGGTACATGAACTTAAATGGAGAAAGTTATGTGTACCTTTCTGCCTTTACAGATATCCAGACCGGGAAATGAATGTATTCAGGTTTTTTTTTTGTGTCAGGACAAAACTTGATGTCGCCTCCATTATGATATGTCAAGAGCAGAAGCGGATTTCTCAAGATGTGAAGGACGCTTTAAGTAGGCTATTACGCCAACATAACCTGTACAGTTAATTAACCTTAACAGAAGCATGAGTTGAATATTCGTTTGGAGTGGGGTTACACCTTCCAGTAAATCCGAAAATCAAATACATACGTAAATACTCATGCATGTATGTATGTAAGTATACAAGTATATTCATTATGTAGTATTTTTGCTGTGCTAATGTTGTTTTTTGCTTACTGCCATGTTCAAGCACTTGATACAAAATGCTATTCACGTAATTTACCTTGATCAGATGAGTAATTAGCACTCAGGAAGGATTATTGTTTTGATATGAACTGCTTTATATCCTTAATACTCACATTCGAGTATGATTAGATGTAAAACGCGCATTATCACTTGTTAATCCAAATGGTATGCTGTATACTGTATAGTATTAATCCATTTAAATTCCAAAAGGGCAACCCTGCAAATATTCCAAGCTCTGGGAACGCTCCAAATCTCTACAATGAGTAGTCTTCATTTTAAGAAATGCGGTGCTTTTTATAATCCTTTTGGACAAAAAACCTTTTTGGAAGTGTGGGTTATTGAGGGAAGGCGCAGCGCCGCCGAAAGGTACCTATTTTAGCCTTCTTTCAATAACCACATCTCCGAGAATATATTCAAGTCTGGATTTGGGCAAAAGTTGCTGAATTTCTGTTTATTAATAGTTTGAGTTTCACTTCCTTTTTCGGGCATAGTATTAGTTTTATCCTTTAACTTACAAAGAAGTTGTATTTTTTTATTTTTTCCGCTTTAACTACAATAAAAAAAAAAAAAAAAGATGAAAAAAAAAACCGATGGAAAAAAAAAACAGATGTAACCATCAGCCCACCACGTCCTCATCGTGATTCTGGAATAACAGAGAGTGGGTTGGGTCTATTATTGGCAAAATCTGAAAATATCCCTTTTTCTTTCCTTTTTCTTGAAAAAAGGCATTTTGTCCAATAGGTATTTTCACAAAAAAAAAATGATGTCCAAAGGTCAGTACACCAAGAAAAGGTATTTTGTCCAAAAGGTATTTTGAAATTAGGTATTTGGTAGGGTTCCCATAATACTAATAGTTGTGCGCGAAATCTAAACCTCGTCGGTCATTATACCATCACGTCATAGAGCGAATCAATCAGTCAATCAAGTAACGATGCCATTGGTTTTTTTAAGACCATCTATTAAAATGTCCTCCGATATATTATTATTCTTATCCTGGCGAAGCTAAGACCTTTGCCCAAAGTCTCGCAAGCTTTGGATATTGCTAGTTTGTTCAAAGTCGATAAACAAAAAATGTTTAAACTTTTTTGGCATATTAAGCCTGCTAAGCTAATGGCATATACTCGTGTCCAAGTTAAGAGGTATAATTCTTTAAGTGGAGATTCTTGAGGTTCTAGCGAACAAAAACTCGTATAGCGGGGGGTGTCTATTTTACCCTTGCCGCAAAAAAGTTATGGCTATTTAAACTCAAAATTATGAACATTTTTTATTTAAAAACTTTAACTAAAAAAAATAAATGACAAATTTCCTAAAAATTATGGAAGCCATGCTTCAAGATTTTTATGCACTTCTGTGTGCCTCTCCAAAATGCATACAACTATTCTTGTAGCTATAGTAGTTTAGAAGTTATATAATTTAAAGTGGTCTTACCACCAACTAGGAGAAGCCTTACTTCGACGGGATATAACTTGGAAGGGGGTAAAAATAGACCCCCCCCCCCCTGCCGTTCAATTTTTTGTTCGCTAGAACATCAGGAATCTCCAGTTAAAGTTTTAACTGGGACACCCTGTATGTACATCCTAAGAGCGGACTCTTATCATCCATTTTAGACGGTGTCCAGGATCAGAGCAATTAAAGCTAATCATGTCCACAATTTTTGATGCCATAAAAATAGTGTAGGCGACGATATTGTCCGTGATTGTACGCTTATAAAATTCCATTTCTTTTTTCTATTTTGGCATTTTATAGTTTTGTAAGAACAATTTATAAAACACTTTTGAACCTACATTGGTGTTTTCTGGGCCTTTGGGCAAACTTTGTTGTTTTATTGTTTTTAAGCATCTTTTTTGTTTGAATAACATTTATTTCTATGGTCTCATTATTAACTTGAATCCTGTTCTAAAAATCTCTTTGCTGTTGCCCTACGATTTAATAGTTTAATTTTTCATTAAATTTTCCTGATCTTCATGAGCTTTATTGCCTCGAAGTACTTTTTTTTTTGTTATATCATCAACTAATAAACTGACCTTGCATCGATCACTTTCATAACATGAATAGCGCAAAACTTTTTAAAATAAATTTGTTTTTCTTGAACAACATATAACGGTTTGTTGGTTCTCCGTAAACGTATACGTAATTTATACTTGCATTTTATGACTTTCACTTGATTTAGAAACTTTTCCTTATCAAGAACTGAACTCAAACTGAGTTTAATAAGATCAATGGAGATCAAATTTACCAACGAAATCGTGACCAACATTTCAAATTACGGTACTTTGTTTCCGTTAACAGTGCAAGAGTGAAACAACCATCATGATCGTTCTTACTTACTTAGTTGGCGCTACAGCTCGAGGTGAACCTGGGCCTGCTTCTCGCAACCATTTGTGTGTGCGTGTTATATTTTTGCACGAATGGAAGGGACCTACAGTTTTTTGCCGACTCCGAACGGCGAGTTGAGAAGCTCAATCGTGACAAATGATACTCTTTGATGCTTGTCAGACATTCGAAAGAGGTGGGCACTGTGACGAACTTTTTTTTTTTGTAGGTGTTAGCGGCGGGATGATGAGATATGATCGTTCTTAAGTTATCATAAAGTAATGTGAAGTTATTTCCTACCTTTAATGAGAAATAGCTCCACATGTTAATATAAATTATTTCCCACATAACAGTGAAGTTATTGCCCACCTTCAGTGGAAAAAAACTTCACATAAAAATTGTGCAAATATTTCCCACTCGAGGTGAAGTTATTGCCCGTGAAGTTATTTCCCTGCAGCTTTTATTATCAGTTCAAACACCATATATCAGTTGGATTCACTCGGTAAAGTTACACAGTTCCATCCTATTCAAGAGTTACTTTGCAGATCTATAGCATTTTCACTTTAAATTCGTTTTTTTGTAAATTAAATTCGTTATTTTACAAATTAAATTCATTTTTTTGCAAATGGAATTCGTAGTTTTGCACTTTGAATTCGTTTTTTTGCAAATTGAATATGTATTTTTATTTTAACATTATGATTTGATACCAAATCGCTTAGATTAGAGTGTTGTTATACGTTGTATACACATAAATATATGTAATAAAATTACTCTCACCTTTTTACTTAGATTAAGCTTGTTCTTAGCCCTTAAATTTACGAGAAATTAAAGTTTCCAAGGATCACCGCAGAGATGTGCAGGTTTGAATTTGAGCTTCATAGGGTGCCGATTTAGTATGAGACCCCTTGCCTTCCACTGAAAAGCATCTTACATTACAGACTTTAATGGGGTTCCTGCTTACTTGCTGCATCTGGTTTTTTTAACACCATAGCCATCACGTACTTAGAGCAGTCAGATCTTGTTATCTGGCGATAGGCCTGCTCTATTACATTTGCTAAATTATGCTCTGATAACGGAACTGAGTATGTGTACTTGACGTATAAAAAAAACGATTTGGTAGTAAATTCCAGTGTTCCGAAGAGAAAACGAATTCAATTTGCAAAAAAACGAATTTAAAGTGAAAATGCTATATTTTATATTCTGGAGATTAGTATTTACGACGTCGAGATCTTGAACTTAGTCACGAACTGTAATTTCATGAAGAACGTCTATTTACAAGTATGTATGTAGGTAGTCTGTTGAATCATTTCTCTGAAATCTATTTAGCTGCACTTGAGCTATTGGAAAACAAACAGAACATACAAACAAATACAAAATACATTTATTATAACATAATTTAATTTATTTACATTTAGAAATTATGTTTATATGTATACATATTTCCCCTTGATGTACATACCTCCCATGACACATTCGCTCGGCAATTACCGGAATAAAAATTGTTTATACAAATAAAATAGTAGATATTATATTCAATCTATTCTTTTACACAATTTCTATTGCAAGAGATAATACATATACATATATTTAACAATTTTTGTAAGACTGCATTAGCATACGTTTATACTTTTGAATCAATCAATTAATTTAGTTACGATTTCCACGAAAGTACTTGTAAATAAAATTATCAATCAATGCTTTAATATAATCAAAAAAAAAAAAAAATGATTTCAACTTTTTCGACCTGCAAAACATAAAAAAATTAACATCAAACCTTTTAAAATCAACTGTATAATATTCCAATAGGTTCAAATTTAAATAGATCATAAGACATTTCCAGAATTCCGTGATTTTTGTATTGTTGTGTAGCAAACTTACCGTGTATAAAATATAAAATAAAATAAACAATATTTCCCCCTTTTTTACAGAGATTGACATTTTAAGAAAATAGAAAAAAATAGTTAAACATAAATAAAGAAGAAAAAAAAACAAAAAAATCACTAAAATAATGTTAAATGAGATAATTACAAACAAAAAAGAAATAAATTAAAACTAAAACAATATGTTTAAACAAATTTTAAATGGATATTATCAAATTATATGTATGTATGTACATATACAAATGTATGTATATGTATGAAAATTACAAAAAAAAAAGAAAATATGGCTAAAATGTCTTATGCAGGTATTGACGTCTTCCTATGCTACGCTGTCTATTATTAACTAAATATAAAATTATATTACAAAAAGAAAAAAAAAATATAATAAGTAAAATGCAAGTAAGTAACCTATATATATATTTACATATAAGACAGAAGTATATTATACATGTAAAACTAACATAACTTATATACAAACTAAATTAATAATGAAATTTTACTAAAAATAAAAAAACACATAAATGTGTTGTATTTAGTTATAAATAAGAAAAAAATATGAGAAAATCTAAGGGAAAATGATTTTCCAAGGTTTGTACTACAAGAAACAGAGAGAGCGAACTATGAAAGTGAAAGAAAGAGCGTGATGCTTAAGAAAAATGAAATACAGAAAAATTCTGATAATCATTTACCTACTACCCTCATATTCATATATCACCGTCAAAATCATGCAAAATTCACAAGTTGTTTTTTTTTTTTTTTAATTTAAAACTTCCAAATACCTTCCTTTATTATATAGTTTGTTTGAATGCTGTAAAGTGCTGAATTTTTATATTTGTTTTATTATTTAAAGTACCTTCTCAATGTGTCTACAAACATTTTAAATGGATGGCTAACAATGCGCTATAGAAGCATACATATGTATATAAGCCTAGTCACGATTTTCGTTTCGTTGCGATAATCGCGTTGATGTGATGCGGGAGTCTTAGTTACACAGAGACCAAAAAGTCTCCGTACAGGTATCACTTCTTACTTCTGAGCTCATAAAAACATCAAAGCACAGTGATTAAGGATAAAAGTTTCACCCTAATTTAAAGAAATACATTTGACGAAATAGTTAGTTTACAAAAAAGCAATATTTTAATAAAAAAAAGCACACTAAAAAAAAACAATTAATTAAATTCAGTGCTTGAATAAAGCCAAAAAAGTCTGAGATTAATTTTCTTAAAAATATAAATAAATATGAAAAAAAAATACCAAATTAATACGTAGTTGGTCCGCCTCTATTATGGATGACATCTTTGTATTGGTTTCACATGCAATGAACCAGCTTGGATGCGATGTCTTGGCCATTTTTTGTCCATTCATAGATTAAAACTGTTTTGGCTGATTTTTATTTTATTTTATTGTTTATAAAATAACAAGTGGAAATATTTGAAAAGGAAATAATGCCCGAAAAAGGAAATATCACCCAAAACAATTAAGACAAATCGAAATAACGCCCAAATAAAACTAAGAATTGCCCAAATGGCAATATTGTTAAGTAATTTCTACTGAGAATGTAGAATGTCATTGAAAAATGCAACCCACTCAAAGTTCGATGACAGATATTGCAAGCCTCTCCGCAATTTTGAATAAACTGGACTTCACAATTAGTTTGATTGCTTTTTTAAAATAAACAAAAAGAACGATTGTACCAAACTAAATGATATTTCCTTTGGCGTTATTGCCTAACGCCGTTTGGGGTCATTGTCTGGTTGGAAACAGAAAATTGTTGCCAGACCTTGATTTGGCTGTGCTTAAATCTAGATTTTCTCTGAGTATATTTAAAATTGCACATTTATCCACTCAGCAATCGACGAAAACGAGATTTCCCACGCCGAAGGAGGCCATGCAACCCCACACCATTTCGTATCCACATCCGTATTTTATTGTGGGCGTTAAATGTTTGATATCCATTTCAGTATTGGGCTGATTCCACACTATACGACGCCCATCCGATCCAAAAATGTTAAATTAACTGTCATAGCTGCATATAACCGTGTCTCAAAATGAATTATCCCTGTTAATAGTCTCAATAGCGTACTGCAATTTGGCTTAGTAGTTCTATTTCTTGATGAATGGTTTCCTGCTGCTGACCGGACTATTAAAACCATTTCATTTCAACCCATTTCTTAGACAATTCTTATTATATATTCACAAACATTAATTTCATCGCTTGTTTGAAGATTTGCAGCTATTGCACAGGGACTTGTTTTCGAAACCTTGTTCACAACCCTCATAAATTTTTCTAGGTCGTCCAGAATCTTGGGTTATTTGTTATAATTTGGTTTTTCGGTAATAGCTGGATGACATATTGTACCGAAGAACCCATTTTGTTAGCAATATTTGAAATTTTAGCTAGAGATTTACCTTTTTCCTTTAGATAAACCATATTTTTTAGTTGCGATATGAATTTGGTTATTTTTTTCCTCCATATTAAAAAAAAACTCACTTCTTTAACCAAAAATGGGAAGACACAATTGATCGTTTCCGAAAAGCAACTTGCAGCATGACTTATAATACAAAAAACACCGTAAAATCCTTGGAATGGTAGCTGTACGGAGACTTTTTTGGTCTTCAGAAACGGCCGTACAGGAAAGCCGTATGTGAAAGTAAATGAAATTTGGTAGAAATAAGGAAGAAAAGATTCTCTTTCATAGAAATGTTTCTTTTTTTATTTAATCATTGTATTTGGATCTCATTGAAGCATTTATTTCGGGCATGTGCTGCTGTACGGAGACTTTTTGGGCTCTGTGTAAGTGTCCACTGCAGTAAAACTTAAAAACTTCCCAAGCTTTCGAGTGCTAGGTACCAAAGATGTTACGAACAATTAAATAGACATTTTCAAAGAAGATAGAAACGAATGAACAGCGGGTAGCGTCGCGAAAACGCCGTTCGCGCCGCGCTAATAAAAAAGAGTGAATGCTTAAATAATCTGCATTCGGATGAAGACGAGTTTATAAGAAGCCCTGTATTCTGATCCATAGTGGCTCAAAACATCCAAGTTTATAACTAAAATTGTACTGACGCTTAAATTAATAAAGACAAATGTGTTGCACTTTAGGACTTGTTTTCATTTTTTAGTGTTAGGAATTTTTTCATTACGAAACAGCTCCTAAATATTAGGATTTATTTCATTTTTTGGTTAGAAGATATTTCATCCTGAGTTAGGATTAATTTTATTTCTAAAATTGGGAGTTATTGCATTTTTTGTTAGGAATTTCTTCATTATGAACTATGTATTTCATTAGGAGTTAATACGTTAGGAGCAATTGCACATAGCCGGTTTTAATTAGAATTCACAGAAAACCATTGAATTGTCCGTCAACCTGCTGGGAGAGAATCCAGTTGTTGCATGTAATTTAAGATATTCTCTTCGCTCTTGCTCTTGCAGTATGCGGGTGCGGGGTGAATCGTGTTTTGTTTTTGTGTGGTCAGTTTGGCGATCATCGTTTTTTTCCAAGCGTTTATTTATTTTATTTAAACAATATTAAATTTATTTTAGTCTAAATAAACTTAAAAACTATATTTTTTTTATTTTATTTTAGTTTATGGCCTTTGTGGTACTCAATACTTGTTTTTTTTTATTTGTTGTGTATGTAAATGATTGAAATAAATTATTATAATATGTATTTTATGTGTTTTAATTTTTACATATTAATATTTAATTTTAGTTTAGGAAAATTCTTATAAAACCTATTTCAATGTATTATTTTATTTTTTTTATAAAATTTATAACTAAGAACTTAAATCTAACTAATTATAAATAAAACTAATTAAAACTAACTTACATCTAAATGTCTAAAGACCAGGCCCTGCCATGCGATCCCTATTCCATCGCTCAATCGCCAATTTAACGATTAATCGATGGATCAAAAATCACATGGTAGGGCCTGGTTTGGCCTTATTATATGCTAGCCTAAGCCCAATCAAGCCACCAGTTTTTTCCCCGATTGAGTCTATCAAAATTATTTTTATCTTTTTCAGGTATGCTCACGTATTATCTTAAGATAGCATCGCCATCCCCCAAGCCTGTAGGTACATAACTCATTCTTTTATCAGTTGCCCGTCTGGCAACATGGTATATTAGCGCCAGCGGTACGTTCGTTAAGTCTGATAGATAGCCATGAGCAGAGCATCCAGAAACATGAATGTTTCAGGTGGTATGTATCCCCTTTTTAATGTGTTGGGATAGAACAAGCCCGAAATGAGTTCGTTTTCCATAACATTCGCCGACCGGGCAAAATGATTCCTCACAAGGCCCAGAATAACATTGTCAATTCTGGATACACTGGAGCATCCAATAGCTTTTAATTTAAAACGTTATGCCGAAAGTCGGAATGTTGGCTCCTGTACATCTGCATGCAAGCTCTCAGGCATTTTATTTCAAAGATTTTTATTTTTTCCATGTATGAAGGGTTAATGTTCCACCATACTGGGCTCACGTAAGTCAGCATTTGACGAACAAATGCTTGGTAGCAAATGATCTTCACATCGGATCTCAGATAGTTGGAGTAGAAAAGCTTTTTGAGAGACATAAATGTCACCCCAGCCTTTTGCAACTGTATATTTATGTGTTCATTATAGTACAAAAATTTGTCCAAATGAAACCCTAAATATTTCACAACAGTCTTTGACTCGATCTGAAGACCATTTGAACTCATTATTTTGAGGTTTTTTCAATTATGTATATAACGATATAACATAGAGAATGGGTACAGACATACAAAATAGATATCTTTTATGGCGGTAGCTTTATGATGGTGAGTAAAAGTATTTGCACAACCCTGTTATAAGCGAATGGAGTCAATCTTATACAAATATAAGTTTGTGTATTCCTCTTTTATGCGTTTGCGCATCATTCATCCAATTTTGATCAAACTTTGGCAAGTTGTTGGCCGAACGCGGGGGAAGGTTTCTGGAATCCGTTCAGTAGATAGGTTCAGAGATTACCGCTTACATACAAATTCCACCTTTTTTTCAGAAACCTTCCCCGGCGTGCCCACAGGAGATAATGAAAAATCACACTAATAAATGCGGTACCCAAGTAATAAGACGCGTGCTGTGCGTAGATATAGGGGAGAGTGGGTGGGGTGTTTAGGTCTACGAGAAAGGTACCCGCAACATTTTTAAAATAATGAACGTTTGACAGATTTTACAAAAAAAAAAATCATCTTCATCTTGATGGCTTTGTTAACCATTAAAATTGTCTAATTTCGGTTCAGAAAATGCATGAATAATTGTTGAGAAACAAATGCATTCACAACATGTTACTACATGAGAATGGTACGCATTTCGGGCTGGAGGCATTATTGGAACATTCTTCTTTAAAAATGTGGCTGGTCAGGCCAGTGGCGGATTATCCCTAAGGCAAACTAGGCAATTGCCTACACTCAGAAAAAAAAGTTGTTATCACAACAATTTTATACTTTGTCGCAAGAATAAACGTTGGTTAAAATCTGCTCAACAACTAAAATTGTTAATTCTAGAATTCTCGGTGTTAATTACTACATAAGAATAAAAGTTCTTACACAAGAAAAAAAAATTACATTTAAAAACTTACATTTTTGTGCCAAATGAGGTCTTGTTAAAAAGAACTAACAATAAAATAGTTGCAACAAGAATAAAGAATAGTTAAGAATTTTAAAACGTGAATTGTTGTCTTAAGAAATTTATTTTTGGCAGAAATCGAGAATAATGTTAATTGTTGCTTCTAGGAAATCAATGTTAGCCAATGCTAACAATGTCAAAAATACTTACCCTGGGTTGGAATTTTAAAGTTAAAAAAATTATTTCTTGCTAAGACTGAAAATCAAGAGCTTATAATTAAAAAATTCAAAAATGACCACATTCGTTTTAATAATTTTATTTTAAATACTTATTATCATATATGTGTACAAAAACAAATACCTCAAACCAACCATGCCACTATTATCGTTTTGCCTAAAGTTGCGGGCAGCTTCGCCATAAGCTTCGAAATTCTTTCCGATGCGATCTGGTGATTGTAGTTAAGACTTGCACTGATTCCATATCGATCGCTGTGTTCCGCTCCTCCACCGATTTAAATGAATTAAATCTGCAAAGGCCTATTAAAATAAGGAAACATTATCAGTCATTGCAACAAGGCGGTTTGAAAGTTATCACTTACCAATTTGTAGTTGTTGCTAGGATATTCAAAGTTATCCTTTGAATTTGCATTTTTGAGTTTAAGTTCTTATTATTTAAAATTCACTCTTTTACTGATCTGCACTCACGAAAAATTCACAACGCAATGTAAGAAAACGCAAAGAAAAGTAGTTATCATTTCCGACGACAAGAATAATTCATTCTTAACTCGACAACAAATTGTTCCGCGAAGATATGATTTGTTGAGAATTCAAGAATTTATTTTGTTGCGTGAAGAATTAATTTTTGATTTGATAATATAATTCTTAAACACCAATGTGAAGAAGAATTCTTTTCCACCAAGAATTTTTTTTTTTGATGCAACTTTTTTAATTGTTAATAAGTCAACGGTTGAAAATATTTGGATGGAGAACAAATTGTTAGGCAAAACATTTTCAGCAGTTATTGTGAAACAACAATGTATTTCTTTTGCCTTACGTATGATATTGTTATGAAAAGAATTTTTATTCTTGAAAAGTTAAACATTTAGATTGTTGTTTCAAAAAAAAACATTTTTGATTCGAGTATCCAATCTCAAATAGAAATATTTAAAAATAAAATACTTGAGAAAACACTTTTCTTTTTAATCTAACAATTTATGCTTTTGATAATATGTTAACAAAAACAAATATTTATACTGAGTATGAGTTTTTTGATACAACAACTTCAAACCAAATATTCTAAAAATACATTTGTTCCCAAGAGAACTAATGTTCCTTGCAACAATTTTTAGCTTACAATTTTTCAACAATCGAAAATTCTTGTTACAACAATGTTTTTTTTCTGAGTATAGGGGCGCGAGGTTACAAGGGGCGCCTGCACGAAGTTTTTACAAAGAGACACGCTCGAAACTTTTGAAAAAAAAAAAAATTAAAAAGATTCTTTAATTCTAGAGATTCCGAATCGTGTTATTTTATTTCATGTCAACAAAACCAACAAAAAATTACAGTCCGTTGATATTGATATTTGTACAGTTAAACAAATGTATGACACTCTGATTCAACTTATTTCAGCGGAAAAAGAAAACTTTAATAAATTAAATACGAACAGCAAGTCTTAGAACTTTCATTAACCAAGGAATATGAGAAGGACACAAAGAGGATTCGAAAGAGGAAGGTCACTCCAGATGAATCTGCCGAAGATATTACTCCTTTATTATCTGATCGGGAAACATTTAAAGTGACCTGTTATCTAGTTATTATAGATAGAAGACTTGTGGCTGAACTTCAAAAGAGATGAGAAGCGTACAGCCATTTTTAATAGCAAATTTTCGTTTCTAAGCAATTTGGTTGATTTGAACTCTGAAGAAGTTGAAAATAGAGCATGCATGTTGGTAACAATGTATTCTGATGATTTAGAAAAGTGCTTGGTTGATTAATGCATCCATCTTCGCTCTTATTTAACAACTTTAGCTCGAGATGGAGTACTGCCTCGAACAACCAACGCAATTTTAAAGATTATAAGAAAAGAAGAACTTGAGACAATCTAGATCTACCCCAACATAAGAATGTGCGTATCGAGGGCAGTCAGCAATTGCAGTGGTGAGAGGAGTTTTTCCGGTCTTAAAAGATGAAAAAATTATCTTCGAGCGACCATGGCTGGAAAAAGATTAAATTCTTTGGCAATACTAAACATCGAATCCGACTTAATGCTTTCTTTAAACTATGATTTTTTTCATCAAATATTAATATTTTTTTTAGGCTGGCTGCCAGAAGGGCGCCGATGAGATGCTTTGTCTAGGGCGCTCTATTCATTTAATCCGCCACTGGGTCAGGCAGTAACAGTTAATGATGCTCGCAGTTTACTTTGCCTTACACCGCGCCTCCACGAGATATATTTCTGTCAAAACTACATCTTGACTAGAAACAGGTTTCTTTTTTGTTTTCCTTCGCTGGGCAAATTATGTCAAGACATTTCACTCTACAAGATGTCGTTGCAGAAATTATCAAAATTACTTCCTGCGTAAATTTTAGGATACCCTTTATCTATTTCTGTAGGCAGTATAGAAATATTTTAGAAGAAAATAATTTATTTTCTGGCTGGCAGGCCAAGCAAGGCAACCACGGGTTAGCTAGTCTTCAAATAATTCTGAATGCATCGACTTTTTTAAAGTCCAATTTCCTAGGAAATATGTATTGGAACAGCAGCATTTGAACAGGTGTAATTTAAATCACCCCATATGCAGTCTATGGCCTTAATTTACCAACAAAGAGATTATTTCCTTTCCTTTTGGAATAGGTGTGTATAGTCAAAATAAAACACACGTGTCGTACACAAAGTTCTAACCTCATGCCAATCCTTCAATTAACTACAGTTTGACATTTAATCGAATGCTAATAAAGCATTCATTTAGGGAATTTTCCCAGTCAAATGGGTGCTGGATATAACATACATTTTCACTTCAACCCCTTTGAAATAATAACTCACGATGAAGAAAAGAAACAAAATTCATCAACGTCGCGTGGGTAAAAAAAAAGAAAAAAAAAACTGAATTATTAAACGTAACGAAAATTAACCCCATTTTACTCAATTTGACTCCTTTTACGTTTCGATTTGTCATGCAACCGGTTGCAGCTGTTGCTCTTATAAATCCATAGTCCTGCGTACTTTAAATTGCATATACTCGTACCTACGAGTACGAACATAAACCAGCAATTCATAGCCCCTAAGGACACTTAAGCTTTGCCAACACGAATCACCTGGGAAATCAACAAGAGCCACGAGTATGAGCTGTGACTTATTTCACATGTACACACTTTCATACAAATGTAAACCTACCTACCTACTGACACAGTAATTTACTTTACCCAAAATAAAACTAAACCAAAACCAAATATTTGTATGTACACACGTATACAAGTAAGAAGCCGCCCTTAAGAAAAACAACACACAAACAAACAGGTGCCGCGAGAGCAACACAAAGCATAGGCATACCGAGTTGGTAGAAAATCAACTTGACTTTGATTTTCTTATCCAAGGATTTACATGCATTCTATAGTTAGTATCTTGTTCTTCCTGAAATTATACATTATGTATGTATACATGTATATTCGAAGGTATATGTATGTATGTATGGTTAAAGGATTTTATTTCCATGAGTTCCTGACATGAAAGAGGACGAGCAGAAAAACAATTACATATTCATGACTTCAGGAAAAGACTGGCTCTTTGAGTCCTTCGAAATCTGCTTTGTGTAGTGTAGTTAACCGGAAGTCTCTTGAGTGGGTCCGTTTTTGTAATCAGACGAAAAGAAGTGAAAGGCATGTTACTATCAAGTAGTCATGTAAGAGTTGGTATAGTTTTTTTTTTAAATACAGATTTCCCGACGTAGGCCAAATTCATTGGTAAATCCCAAAGTATCGTCGGTTTTTATTCCTATATTTCCAGACAGATATCAGAGCGCCAGCAGGAGATACTCAGACAATAAACAACTGGCCAAAGGAATCTCATTTTCCCATCACGTTATAAAATGAGAATTGGCTTAATTCAACTTTAAAGTGTCGAAAGCTTTTTAGAACTCATGATTTAACTCTTCGATCAGCGACAGTCCCGACCCGATAGCGTTATACAAGCTACAACGTCCCAAAGGACCTAGATGCATTAGTATACATGATCATTCTTTGTTTATGCAAAAAAAGAAGGCATTCGTGGGGTAACAATTGTCGGCATAAATTGTTCGGCAGAGTTCAGCTAATCGAAACCATCCATTTTGACATTGTTTGATCTCGTGCTCCTGATCTGACATCTTTCAACCATAAATACCATTGACGGTCAAATTAGCTTGCAACATAGGCCGTGTATGGATATGAAATGATTATACGATAAAGCGGCCTTGTATATTGGAGTATGTGTCCTTAGCAAGCTCGCTGTTTGGTTTACACATCCGAGCATAAAAAATGATAGCCAAAGAAGCATCAAGCTTATAACGAGTCAGTAATTTGCATCGTTTCTGTTTAGTTAGATTTGCTTCCATGTTGCTGTTTTCTGCTTGTCCTTGCGATACATCTCTCGTATGATTATACGCATGGTGATTAGAGAACGAAAGATTGTATAGGTAAATCGAACCGGAATCGTGTTCTTCAATGCGACTACTCGTTGATGGATCTTTGTACCATTTCGTGTCATTTTTGGAAATAAAATAGGCAGCATTAGTCTCAGCCCGATGACGGGCAGCACTGGCAGTAGAAGCTTCATCATGAAGCTGTTCTATCTCGTAACCTTCATCGAATTCATCATCATCCATTTCCTAATTCATTTCGCTTTCGACATCGGGCACATCAATCAATAGCAACTTCTGGACGATTTGTCTGGTCAGCGTCATCATCACAATCGAACAGATCATCATCATTTTCATGATCGCTCTTCTCATTCATAAATGGAGCAAACCCCATATTAGTTGGTAACATGTACGGTTATTTATCTCTAAATTTACAACATCTCAACCTGTGTTTGCCATTGTATAATACTAAAAACAGTATAGCTATCAATTCAATAGGTATTGGTGTCGTATAGTTGCCGATAAATTCAATAAAATTTAGCAAGAATAAAATTCTGCAGTAGCGATTTTTCCTTCTATAGATCAATAGTCTCACACTAGGTTACCAAAGCCAGGTGATTCGTAAACCGTTATATTCCATAATCTCTTCTCATAATACACACAGGTCCATATGGACCTTGTAGCTGATTACTTTAGGGGAAAGTAGGGCAGGGTACAGTTTTTGCATTTTTGCTTCTCAGTTCGTTCTTTATGCTTTCAGAATTCTTTATTTATTATTCAATGAGTTAAATAAGTATCCAGCTAAGATAAAAATATGTAAGCGAAAGTGTTTTTTCCCGAATCTACCACTGGCGTCGGGCGGCTTCGTACATATGATGGACCACTTGCGTACATATAGTGATCCTATCACGGTCCTCAGCCTATTATTGGCTGCAGTTCAGCTTATGCTAAAAGCAAGCTTCTTGAACTGCTGCGACTACAGCACTATAGCCATTGGTACGAACTTAGGTCATGCCGACAGGCCAAAATGTTAGTAGACGCGCCCAGGGCAAACAGAACTTAGGGTCTGTTACACCTTAGTAGAAACGACCTCAAAATCCTCACAGGACTGGTCACTGGGTTCACTCCCTTAAACGAGCACCTGAACAAAATTGGAATCAGAAGCTCGGGTCTTTGCGAGATGTGCCTGGAAGAAGATGAGACGGCTGAGTACTTCATTAGCGAGTGTCCGGCCTTTGCTCGAATCAGAAAGGCCACTGTAGGCAGCTACGTCCTACGGGACGTTGATCTACGGGAGCTCAATCTTGCCCTATTGCTTCGCTTTGCGAAAGTGACGGGCAGATTTAGATCGATGTACAGCTCAGCAATAAATCGCTAACTCAGCGAATGGGGTGGTACTTCACCAAAGTATAATGGGCCTACAGGTATACGTGCTTGTTGTCTCTATGGGATAACCCTCTTCCAAATACAATACAGATCCTATCACAAAACGAAATGCAATAAAATTTTCTTAACAATTTCGTTATGTGGGTAGCAAAACAAATCAATCATTATATTTAAATCGCTAGTGCAAGAGCTTGTGATTCCTCCTGAGGGTTTATTCCTGCACCGATTTCAATGATTCTTACACTGATCGAAAGCTCATCACCTGAACTTTGTTCATCAATACCAACACTTTTGAAAAAACCCATACGAGTAAAGTTATTACGAAAAAAATATTATTACCTATACCTACGGGTATAGGGTTTCTACATGCGAGATTCCTCGCACCAGTACACTAGTTTGTATTAATTTTTGGTAAGTAAACGAAAAAGAACGTGATTTTCATTGCACATCACATGTGAACAAATCTACTGGACATCTGAGCAGTGAAGAAGTTCTAGCTGTATCCTATTGGATTAGGAAGAAGTAAGGTGATGAAAAAAAAAAAATACAGTTCCTTCATCAGTAACTTTAGGAAATGCAAATGTTCATGAATCACTTTTTTGTCAAATATGGGTAGATTCATTCGTACGTAAGTGCCCCTTTTTATATTTACGAATGTATCCCATAGTTAATGATATGAAAAGGGAATATTTCAAATGTTTCCAATATTAAAACAGAGGACTTTATTAAAATAAATACTCTTTACAATATACTTAGCTTATCATAAATCAAAGGTTCGGGATACCAAATTCAAAATAAAGGTCCTAAATATTTGCCAAAAGTCTAAACACCAATTTACCTTCAATTACAAAAAATGCAGTATACTTCTTAATTTACCACTTACTTACAGTGACTCCAAGTCACTGTATTTTACTAACTTATATTCAGACCGAAGTCAAAGTTTCCTGGCACGTGGGTATGTAGCGAGTTGACATGTTCTGAATTGAAACAATTAATTGGAATATCGGCGATGTATTAATGTCTACAAAGCCAAAAATAAATAACAAAATGGAATGAACGTATCGCTTCGGAATCAGTTTTAATCGCTTCAGCATTGCATTTTATATGGAATATAGTTAGCATTAAGTTTCTAGCACATGCATAAAAATATTTGTAAACATACAACAAATCGAAAAGTCCCTGGGAACCTTTTCGTCAATAGGAGGCTTAAATGATTTGGTTTATTTAGCGATTCTCTTTCTGTTTTGAGAAGAGTCAGAGTTTTACAGCTTTGTTGTGACTTGTGACGGATAGCGAGCCTATACTTGTTTAAATGAATTTGACTCCTATTTATTAGCCACAACAAACAAAAAGTTACAAAATTTGCAACTAACAGAAAAAATAAATTTGGGACTGATTAGGATACTTAAAACATAACATAAAGCAAAACCAACATTTATAAAAATTCACCAATTTATTGCAGTACACTTTTTAAACAACGACCCTTGGATTCACGCAAAACTTAAATTCCTAACTAAATATAAACAAATAAAATATCGCACATTGAAACGTAAACAAAACAAAACCTACATTGTTTCTCTTTATTTGAACTTCTACTATTTTCAACAAACTTTGAGCTTTTTATATTAACTTTCTATGCGCAATGCAAATAAACATAAAAAAATAAAAGTCCTTGTTAAATTTGTGCAAACGAAAACCAAAAGAATCCGATGTTTAAGTGTCATAGCAATACACAATACATATCATTAATGTTGTAATTAAACTGTGTTACAAGGATAAATCCCTTGAAAAATAAAAGAATAAAAAAATATACATAAATATTAAAAGAAAAAAAAAACCAAAATCAACCCAAACAAATGAAATGAAATGAAAAAAATTAAATGTATTGTTGTTATTATTTATACATAAACATATAAATTATTGTCACTATTCACACAAAAAAAAAACAAGCAAAAAATAAATAAATTTAAAATAAAATATATATATTATAAATTATAAATGATTAGTATTTATTTATATGCTATTCGTAACAAAATTAAAATACAAAAAGAAACTATTCATAGAGTATGTACAAACAAATACTATTTATTAAATGAGATGCGCGTACATAAAAATATAATAAAAATATATTTGCAATTTGTGTTTGAATATAATAAAAAAAATAATACATTTAATTAAAAAAAGAAATACAACAACATTATATGTGTAAACAACCACAAGTATGCCGCGCAATGTTTTGATGTTAAAATATTTTCTTTTTAATCCGTTGAAAAACCCTCCGATTAGTGTTTTATTTTATTTAATTTTTATACTTTTGTTTAGCACACATTGTCATTCCCTTGAAATATAAAGCAAAAACCGCTATATGCATTAAAAGACACATACACACCCACACATTTACCAATATGAAGAATAACGAAAAACTGCTAACTTGCAAGTTTATGAACAGAAGAAGAGTTATTTTTCAAAGCTTTAAGAATGTTAGGGAGAAATTTATACAAAAGCTGTATATAAATTAAACAAGAGAAGAATTTAAGTAAATTGTATCACCATGAATATAATATCTTTTACCTAAGTTGCATTCATGAGACTCTTTGCTTGAAGTGAAAAAAACACAACATAAAAGAAAGCAACCAGATATGTATGAAACGATGGGAAAAATTATTAAGTTTTAAAAATTTTCAGCTGCTTTGCTGGAAATGAAACAAAAATAAAACAGATATGTATGTGTATAATTAAAACATGAAAATAAGCCGATAATTGTTAGAGAAATTAAATATATAGTTATACGGGAGATGATTATAAATAATAGAAGAATATTTCGGAATAAATGTTTAAAAAGCAATTGTGTTTTTTTTTTATGGTAAAAGATGAGAAAAATTAAAGCTTGCCGAAGGTTTGTATCTTTTTTTTTTTTTGCTTGCGCCAAAAGATCTGTAATCTTCTAAAGATACTAGCAAGTAGAAACCCACAAACCTGAATAATCGATGCCAGAACTACGCTCCCTGCGGCACTGCCGTTAAGTATTACTTCGCGGGGCTGGCTATCTCAGAGTACGTCTGCTTGTCTAGATGAAACATATTTGCAGTTGCAAGCTTCTGCACAGCGCTCCCCTTGTCTCATCTTGATATTTAATATTTGATATTTATTTATTTCAGCACATTAAGTATATAAAAACAATGATGTGTGTCTTTTAAATCTATACGCTACACCTAATACAAAATTGAGGTTAACACTAAAGACATGTATATAATAGATTTTTTTAGAAAATTGAAATTAAAAAAATTAACTTAAGTAAAATTTGAACCAAAAGTAAAGTTAAGAAAAAATAAATTGAAAAATGGTGAAAGTTTTTGAGTATGGTGAAGAGCGAATTTATCTTCCGTAGTGACTTGAAAGTGCCTTCCTAAAACTGTTACTGCTGTTCAATCTCCTCAGTTCAGCTGGTAGTGAATTCCACAAATTGATTGAGAAAACAAAGAACTGTCTCTTTGAGACATAACTAAGTCATAGCTCTACTTCTTTGTGACATAGGGAAATACAGTTTCTCGAAGAGATACTAAGGTGTTTTTGTTTCCATTATTTTAAAATGAAAGTTTAAAATTCCAAAGTTGAGGTAGTTCTTTAGACTCATACCGAAAATACTAGCTATCAGTGTATCTAGAAATATGATCAAACCTGCGTAGGGCATATACAAAACGAACAACATTATTAAACGCAACTTTAAGCATTCTTTGGCTAACCCTGTTAAGGCCGCAAAAAATTTAATTTCCATAGAATAAGGTTGGAAGAACAAGTGATTTTGCCAACATTAATTTAATTTTAATTGACAGACAGCTTCCAGATAAGTAAAGAACTCGCAGTGATCCATATATTTTCCCTACGATACGAGATACATACGTAGTCACTCCACGTCAGAGTTTGGTTAAAAGTTACTCCCAAACTTCTTACTATCTTCAGTATTCGAGTCTTGAGTCATGTATTACCACACTGGGCAGCCAAGTGTCAATAATGTTTTTGCTGATTATTATAGCGTTACTTTTCCCAGAATTTAGTCTTAGCTGATTTCGTTCAGACCAATGTGGTAATTTAAAAGGTCCTCATTGATACGAGCCATTGCATCTTCTACTAATCCGATGGGGAAGCTGAGATATAGTTGGGCGTCATCAGCGTACCTACATATGGATATTGCAATGATCAAGTACCAATGGAAGATCGATGTTCAACATGGTGAAAAACAATGGGCCTAAGATTGACCCCTGCGGAACACCAGCATAAGTAGGAAGAAAATTAGACAAGGTATTGTTGACGGTTACGGCTTGACTTCTTCATCTTCGGTAGTCTTGAACCAGGTTCAACGCAGTGTTCAAAAGTATATTATGCGGAACAGTATCAAACGCTTTGGAAAATCCAACAGCACCAAAGTAGTCACATTCCCTTTATCAATCTGTAGCCGTACGTCATCAAAGATTTTCAGAATTGCGGTGGAGCAGGAATGCTGAGCTCTAAAGCCAGATTGATGTCCTCATTTCTGAGTGTCATAGGATCGAATCTGGCTTTATACTGCTTTTGTGATCTTAGTCTTGTAGACCCAATAGCAGCGTTAATTGCGTTCAAATCATTAACAACTGATGAATAATGAAAAGGCATATCCAATTTGTTTTTGATTTTATTCAAAATAAAATGTGTCAGATTTTGGTCTATAATGTGATGTCAAACTGACAATTAGATACTATTCCACCCTTATACAGGTACTAATCAATCTCCAAATGCGTTTAGCTTATGCAAGCTCTATGCAACATTTCATAATTTTTATAAATAAGGTTTTTGCGATTAAAGGCATTTTAAGGAGTGCATAACTTTATACACTCCTTATGATACGTTTATTAATACGGCTGATAATATATAAAACAAATTATTTTTAGCAGAACTGATTTATACTAGATATCTTTTAGGTGCATACCGACATATTTACAACGTTACACAAAATTCCATATATATAATTGTATATATATAATCATTTATATGTATAACCACTTCTGAAGAGATTTCCATTCCAATGGAACGTGGGACTCAAAATGCATAACGAATTAGGTGACTCTAGCCTACACCGACTCCAGTCCTCTCCTTAAAAAAAGAAATACACAGATTCAGCGAACAACGAAGCTTTCACTCTTAAACGCAGTCACCAATTACGAACGATTTATTGATTTTCCCTCAAAAGAACTTCAAGTATACCGCAGAAACCCTAGACCCACCTTTAATCCAACCAATCGACTGAATCACTTCAAGTAGACCACCACACGCACCAATGCGTAAGGGACTATTTCTGCACCCAATAGCTCCCATATTCCTCAAATTCGGCAAAAGGCAACAACGAAAAAACCCTAAAGTGATCCTTTTCCAGGTCAACAACTTACAAAAGGCCAGCCGCCAATGCCATCAGAAAGGGCAAATATCCTCGCAGTACCGTAACAATTGCCTTGACATTATCTCTGAGTATTTGAGCAGCAAGATTTTATGCGAAGCTCTTCCACTTCGGTTGTGTGTATGTGTGTGCCTCACAATAAATCTCATTGAAAAGGGTTAATTTGCCAGATCTAAAACTTAATGATGCACGCTTCGAAGGGTGGATAAGCGAAAGCAGAAGCTCAAAACAAAGACCGCTACTATGTTTGTCATCACGTTGACAATAACTCATCTCCGGGCTATTGAACTACACAAATAATTTTGGTTTCCATTGTATTCCAGTGGAACTGAAACCTTAATCCTGAATCGACCCCCCCATAAGGATTTATTTCCCGTGCACAGTAAATGACGATGATAGAGGAATCAGAGGTCAGGAATTTAGTATCTCCAAATGCCTGCTAGTCGATAAATTCGGGAGTTATCGACCATGTGAATGGATGCCGCCATATGTGTGGTTTGGCGGGAGGAGAAGCTATTGATTGGGGTCAAAGCGAATGGCGCCTTCACATGCAAATGGCCTATTAACACTGCCACGGCCACCCCATGGTGGCAGGCACAAACCTATGTGTAGTAGAAGTAAATTAAAGGAGCGCCGGTACAGTTGCACGTTTAGAGTCAACTCCTTCGACCGCAATTAAATTTTACTATCGAACTGGAGACGGTTTGTGTTTAATTTCGTCACAGCACCGGCTCCCACAACTGATTTTGGAGATTTGTTTGCATTAACTGCGAGAGGAGTGTTAGACCTTTTGTTATGTGAAAGGATTATTATGCTCGAAGTTATTATTAATTTAAAATGTTACTGTTAGAGCTACCGCTGCTGCTGCCGGTGAAGGCAAACGCGCATAAAATGTGCTCGTCCAATTTAATGCTATTCGAGGGGCTCGTAAAAATTTAAGGTTTTATTACATCAATTTGAAAATTACTACACTGATTAAATGGAAGACCAAAGCCTTCGGAAGTTCACCTTGGGGTGGCTTCGAATCGGATATAATAATTTAATTTTTTTTATTCATTAAAATTCACGTAAAATTCGACACCCTCTAAATTTATTCGGGCAAGAGGGAGAAGGAATCACGTACACTAAGGAATGAATCGTGGGAGAAGTTACGAGTACCCTCCTTGTATAGTAAAACTTATCACTGCTTGAACAGCCATCGATCCTTAAAAGGATTTGCACTTCAATCAAGTGGGATATCTTTGGTACGTACATATAATAGTGGCCACTGGTGAAGCGGAAGTTGTTTGATAGCTGCACGTATTTTATTGAAAAGATTTTAAAGTTGTTGCCAGTGAATCTAACCACAATGACACACGAGAAGTGATTAAGAGGTTATCGTAGGAGTTCAGTCAAGATTTTGAGTGCAGCTTTGAGGATAAGATGAAGAGGCAATGAGAGGAAGAGAAATTGGTAGAAAATCGTACTTTGACAGTGCGGATTGAATAAAATCTTCAAATGTTGCCTCCTAATTGTCGTGGTTAAGGATGTTGCTGTTGTAAAGGGTGATTTTTTAGCTGGTTTGGTTTTGGCAACACTGGTTTTGACAGCTGACATGTGTTTAGTACCTTGTGTCACTGTCAAACAGCTTCAGTTTGGTTTGCAATTTAACCAGGGATCGTCTTACAAATGAACAACGCTTGCAAATTATTGAATTTTACTATCAAAATTCGTGCTCGGTTCGAAATGTTCATCGCGCGCTGCTTCCATTTTATGATCGGCATTCTCGACCTTCTGAGCAGTCTATTCGGAAGATTGTGACCAAATTTCGCACCAAATTTACTTTGTTGGACATTAAACCACCAACACGTTTACGTACTGTGCGTAGTGAAGAAAATATTGCGGCCGTATCAGCTAGTGTGACAGAAGACCGCGAAATGTCGATTCGGCGCCGTTCCCAGCAGTTAGGAGCGATGATAACAAACTTTTTTTTGCCCGAAATGGAAGTTCTTGACTTGCATGATATGTGGTTTCAACAAGACGGTGCCACATGCCACACAGCACGCGAAACAATGGCGCAATTGCGAGGCGAGTTTGGTGAACAGTTAATTTCACGTTTCGGGCCGGTCAATTGGCCGCCTAGATCGTGCGATTTGACACCATTAGATTATTTTTTGTGGGGGTATGTCAAGGCTAATGTCTATAGGGACAAGCCCGCTTCGATTGACGCACTGGAAGCCAACATCCATGCATTCATTCGTGAGATACCGGCCGATATGTGTGAAAGAGTATGCCAAAATTGGACTCAGCGGATGGGCTACCTGAGACGCAGCCGCGGTCAACATTTGCATGAAATTATCTTTAAACATTAAATTGCAAGGTTCAAACTATCGATTCAAATAAATATTTCATTCATTTTTTCGAATTTTTTGTGTTTTTTTTTTAAAAAAAGTTCTCAACCTCTTAAAAAATCACCCTTTATAACTAAAGGGCGGGCTTGTCCCTATAGACATTAGCCTTGACATACCCCCACAAAAAATAATCTAATGGTGTCAAATCGCACGATCTAGGCGGCCAATTGACCGGCCCGAAACGTGAAATTAACTGTTCACCAAACTCGCCTCGCAATTGCGCCATTGTTTCGCGTGCTGTGTGGCATGTGGCACCGTCTTGTTGAAACCACATATCATGCAAGTCAAGAACTTCCATTTCGGGCAAAAAAAAGTTTGTTATCATCGGCCTAACTGCTGGGAACGGCGCCGAATCGACATTTCGCGGTCTTCTGTTACACTAGCTGATACGGCCGCAATATTTTCTTTACTACGCACAGTACGTAAACGTGTTGGTGGTTTAATGTCCAACAAAGTAAATTTGGTGCGAAATTTGGTCACAATCTTCCGAATAGACTGCTCAGAAGGTCGAGAATGCCGATCATAAAATGGAAGCAGCGCGCGATGAACATTTCGAACCGAGCACGAATTTTGATAGTAAAATTCAATAATTTGCAAGCGTTGTTCATTTGTAAGACGATCCATGGTTAAATTGCAAACCAAACTGAAGCTGTTTGACAGTGACACAAGGTACTAAACACACGTCAGCTGTCAAAACCAGTGTTGCCAAAACCAAACCAGCTAAAAAATCACCCTTTACAATTGAATAGATCTTTCAACAACTTCCGCATGTTTTTGGATTTTATTTTTAGTTTTTCAGAATCGGAATTTGTTTTAGTACATAATAATGTTGCATGTTACTTACTTACTTAACGGGCTCCTGACCCGTGAAGAGTCTCTGCCTGAGACACGACAGCCTTCCACTCTCTTCGATTCCGGGCACGCTGCTTCCAGTTGTCAAGACCAAGAGCACTGACATCCGCGGTAGCTTGGTGTCATTCGTGGAGTTGATATTTACTCCGAGGTAGGTAAACTCCTTAACCACTTCGAAGTTACTGTTGCCAACAGTGACGTTTTGTCCTAGGCGATGGACAGATGTTTCTTTGTTTGTTAACAACATGTACTTGGTTTTTTCCTCATTCACTTCAAGGCCAACTCGTTTCGTCTGTTCTTCAATTGCCGTAAAAGCCTCTAACACGGCACGCTGGGAGCGACCGATGATGTCGATGTCGTCTGCGTATCCCAGTAGCTGGACAGATTCGTGAAATATAGTGCCTTCCGTTTTCACACCTGCCCTGCGCACTATCTGTTCCAGCACAAGATTGAAGAAATCACACGATAGCGCATCTCCTTGCCGAAATCCGGTGCATGTTTTGAATAGTTCGGAGGAACTGTTTCCGAATTGCACGTTGCACCGCGTATTTTCCAACGTCACGCGGCATAGCCGGATCAGTTTACCCGGGATCCCGAATTCGGCCATCGCCTTGTAGAGCTCAGGACCATGAACGCTATCATTTGCGGCTTTGAAGTCGATGAAGAGATGGTGAGTCTCGACTTGAAATTCGTTGGTCTGTTCCAGGATTTGCTTTAGTGTGAAAATTTGGTCGATCGTCGATCTGCCGGGCCGGAAGCCACACTGGTACGTGCCGATAAGTGTGTTGCAGAAAGGTTTCAGACGTTCACACAGTACGTTGGATAGGATCTTATATGCGAAATTAAGCAGCATTTGCATGTTGCATATGATTATAATCCTTTCTGTACCACACTAATCGATTTCCAAATCGGCAGACGGACGAAAAATCAAAACTAATTCTGAAATGGTTGACCGAATCGTCCACCTATCGTACTTTAAAACCGCGCGGCGCAGCGATGGTATAATTCGGGATTAAATTAAAACTAATACAGCTGTGTCACAAACACACGAGCTTTCTACATGGAAAAGATTCATTTGAGGTGACGCATCTAAGGACCTGTCTCAAAATATACCCAGCACTACGCTGCTGGTGAAATTTGTGTTGCAAATTTCAAATATAAGTTACAAAAGGAAAACATTATGGAAATGATCTCAGTTATGTCTGTCAGACTCAAGTTTTTATACATTTATCTCAGAAACCGTTTGCCGTAGAATCTTGAGATTTGGCATAGTTATACATGACGGTATTCCACACCTGTTTCATTAATTATTACTAAAAAATATTGTGAAACAACTTCGCAGGACGGCGTAATGTGAACTCGGAAAACAAAATAGGTTCGATTTATCTGTCACGATAAAAACATCAAGAACCTTTTTTCCTAGAAACACTTATACATTATGGTGGTCCACATGCATGGACAAAATATTACTCAAAAATATTGTGAAACAACTGTACCCACAGGGTGGGTAAAATGTAATCCAAAAAAAAAATCTGAAAAATATATCATGTGGGATATCATTCGAACGGAAACAAAGATTCCAAAAATATTTTTCTTAATTTTTGTTGTTAGAAACTTTGGGAGCTATTGCCAAAAAACGTGTGAAAAATATCATACAAAAAGCACCAGAACTTTTTCTCAGAAACCACTTAAGTCAAAAATATGAAAAAATCATAGCTCGTAGGTGATTGATTAACTATGTTTTTAAAGAAAAATAAAGCGAGTTTTTGAGATATTCACGTCGAAAAATTCAATTTTATGTCGAAAAATTCAATTTCTCAACAACCGTTTAACTCGTAAACTACTAGACCAGTTTCAATGAAACTATCACTACTCGATAAACAATAATTTTGGGAAAATTAAAGGCTATCTTAAATTGTGCTGCCATATGAAAACAATAAAAAAAAATAAATAAAAATACGGATTTTGCCTGGAAACGAACCTGGGACCCCTGGAGCCCTACCTTGTATTGCGATTCTAAAGTCAAATGGATGCGAATATTCTTTCCGATTCTGATTTGAGTTGGCACGGTATAAGAAAACAGAATCGAACGACTCTGTTGCCAACTTTTCTCTCAAACTCTGCTTATATCGTTCGAGGATTTTTGTGGTTTAAATTGTTTGTATATTGAATTTGGTGAATGTTAAATAATAAAGTAATGGACAGAATTACTTTGACATTTTGTTTAGCAATACAGAGTATGTACTAGATTTGCGAAAAGAAAAAAATATTGAAGTTGGCAACGAAAGTTTGTTCTATTTTCGTAAATTTTGATTTGCGATTCGAATTACAGAGTAACAATTTTGCGAATTGGAATAATTTGACTTTAGAATCGCAATACAAGGTAGGGCCCCTGAACTCAGTAGTACAGTTCAAAAAAGGCTAGGTAAAGTTAGGTTAGGTTTTTTTTTTTTGCCTAGGGTTCTGTATCTCAGTTGACAGAGGTCAGGGCAGTGACAGAGGAAATGGGCCGTGTCCTCATGTACTTCTTCGTCACCACATTCTCTGCATATGTCATCATCATTCAGTCGTAATTTCTTGCCCAGTTAGGACTCCTATTAGCATTGACAACGACTTTCTGTCTTTTTGTAGGAGTTTCCTAGTTCTTGTTTTGTCGTATTTTGGCCATTGTAAAACTGTGATAGATTAATTCAATACAGATGGCAAAACAATAAAACAAAATTTATTTTTCAATTGATTTCTTTAATTGTATAGAACTATTACACTTTGTATGTGATATACAAAACAAAAATCAAAATTTGCTTCGAGCAATTACTACTTAGCCGATTGCGTCAGCTTCTTAATTCCAAGTGGGAGAGAAACGATGCCGGAAAAAGCATCCAAGCAAAAATACGCATTACGAACGACATTTGTAGGATTTTCTTTACATAACGATAATGTTTTAGTCGTAAAAAATACTACGAATTAAAATAATGCATTTTATGAAATTCCGAAAATTAAATTAATACTGATCTGAACAGCCATAGTCCTCTTGATATCACACAGGTGACTAGCGAGCTCCACCTGTTATTCGCTTCAATTACTGATTTTTGTTCAATTTTGGCCCGAAGGTTGCAGAGTGGAGGTTTGACCATCCCGTCTTAATTAATGACCATGATCCAAAGAATTGTGGATATGACCGCTCTTTGAGGTGTGCCTCTGGATGCGATCATATTTTGACGGGTTCCCCCGAGTTCACCGATGATATGCCTACTACTTAGAAGGCTAACTATCAATTTGGTCACGGTGCGTTCAAAAGGCTAATGGACGCGCTTCAAACTCAGCCGCGTTCTTAATGTTTACCCAATTTTTCATAGTGAATAATATGTACATATTACATAATACATATGTACATATTACATTTTATATATGTACATATTACTTATTATAAGTTTATAAAGTCAATATAGAAGTGGGTCGCTTTCGTTTTCTGTGCTAACGAAACGAAACAGATATACCTTATAAAAAATATAACTAGTTTTAAAACTACGGAACCCTTTGAGCGCGAGTCTGACTCGCACTTGGCCGGTTTTTGTTTTGTTAGGTAGCGTTCCATTTCGAATTTTGTTTTTAATAAAAAAAAGTAAACTAATAGGAGAAATGGTCTAAAAATTATCTGGGAACAGGAAACAGTAGATTTCACTTTTTCGGAGCAAAATAGCATAGCCATCCGGAACTCCTTAAACACGATGCACAAAAACATCGCAAACAATTACAGTAAACAAAGTTAAATATGTATGTAATTTATCGTTGAGATATTCCACTTCTGCTTCCTGCAAACTATAATATTCCTCGTCAATTTTGTTTGATTCCATTTTTTTAATTCATAAATATATACATACTTAAATAATTTGTTGACAAATGTCAAGCAAATGATCACTTTCGAACTTGCTCAAGTAAACTTTAGTTTTATTCATACCAATCAGTGCTGCCACTAAGGAAAAAATTGCCGTAGCAAAACTCAATAAGTCAAATAATATGCCGCTTTGCATCGACAACAAACCAAAAACCGCTTAGTTCTTGATTGAAAATAAACAGCTTTGAAAGGACTTGTATAGTTGGTATAATAAAACCATTGCAATGCCAGTCCGATTTCAGTCAAATTCAAACACATCCAAAGAAATAGAGTGTACGATAGAACATTAACCCTTATGTCTGCACTCTGCACCATGGTCTGGCCAGACCATTTGACTACTTGCAGTTATATTTTTTCACAGAAATACTGAATGTAGGGACATGAAACTTAATGATATCCTCCGCTACTCAATTTGCAATAGATATGTGAAGTAAAATTTAAAAAAAAAAAAATACAAATTATATGAGTGTTTACAGTTTTTGTATATCAACTACGCTAACGTTCACCATGGGTCTTCGATCTGCGTAGACCATGTACGTAAATACGTTTAATTTTGTCTTCTATGACTTACAGTTACGAGTATTTGTACGTATATCGTTTGCTATGTTTTCGTAGTTTTTTTAACCGACTATTTGAATTGCTTTAATTTAATGTGAAGTTTTTTGAGTGAAATTCATTACGAGCCTAGAAAAATATATTAGCAGCGAACAACAACACCGAAATTAAATTTTTTCAAACTCATCTGATATTTTTCGTTTTTACTTTTCTTTTCTTATACATATATTTCAAATAAAAGTTAATATTCTTTTATTATTACCACAATATTTATTGTTCTATTTACTATTTTCCTCATTACTGCATTATTACTTCCCATTCCCATATTAATAAAATTTGTTCGCAAAAAGACCCATGGTGCAGGCTAACGAAGTAACCAGTATGTGTATGGTGCAGACATAAGGATTAACGTAAGTTGGTGTCGTAGAAGTGAAAAGTTTGAAAATATGTTCGTTTCATTTTATTTATTTATTTTTTATTTTTTGATTTGTTATTGTGATTGTGAGGGGTTTAAAAAATCTAAATTCTTGTTGACAGTTCCTGTTTCAAAAAAGCGTATCAAAATTGGTGTATTTAGGGACAGTGCGTAGCACCGTAGCAAATTTGAATTTTTTGAAAATCGCGTAGCAGTATTGCTACGATCGCAGCAAAGTGGCAGCGCTGATACTAATTTCGAGCAAATGCTAAATGGCTTTACTTTGCTCAGAGCTTTTACTTGAAGCAATTACTTGTTTTTATTAAAACGACTCAACGCCTTATCAGTTATCAGTATCACTGAAGATGATTTCCACCAAAATTCACTTGTTGGTTTTCTCTTCCCAAAAGTATGATTGAACAATATTGCTGGAATAGAACGATTCCATTATTTTAATGTATTACTTACTTGGCGCTACAGCTCGAGGTGAACCTGGGCCTGCTTCTCGCAACCATTTGTGTGTGCGTGTTATATTTTTGCACGAATGGAATTTTAACGCATTGTGCCGCGAAAAAACGCTCCATCTCGGAAAGATATGAAGAATATAGTTCCGTTCTGTTATAACGCTGAATCCATGAAGAGGTATGCTCATATCATATGTCTAAACTAAATAAGATTGTTCTGAACCTTTGTTTCCCAGAATATTTTTTAATAATTCTTCGATACATCAACAAAGAGACAAACACCAAGGAGTGTTTGAATCATAAAATTCAACTAACCGTATATTTTTCGTTATAGTGTCACGGGTAACATATAAATAACAATAAAGACTAAGGGTAGATAACATTAGTGACGGGTAGATTAACAGTGGTACAAGCCATTGCTATGGAATAGAAAGAACATTGAAATGAAAAGATATGAAAGAGATCTGGCTATCGAAATGTAACTGTTGCGACTTCGGCAGAAATTGCTGTAAGGGATCGCTAGTTTGGCTGCATGGTCCCCTATTGGCTAGTGTCCTGTGCTAACTGCCACTACCATTGTACAGTGGTTCCACCGTAGGCCAAAAGTCGAAAGATTCATTGCAAAAGTTTTCACTCAAAATCATTTAAGCTAGCTGAGACAGCCCAAACTTAATAATAATGAGAAAAAAAAATGATCCGTTAAGTCAAAACCGTTTGATTTTCATCTCCAAAGCGAGTATTGCTAGCCCATTGCATTTGAGTTTAAGTGCTTTGAAAGTAACCGTCACTGGATTTTTTTTTCATATACTTTCGTGAATGCAAACAATTTTTTTTAGAATGGGTCTATTAGTAGAAGGTAAGAGCTCCGTTTTATATTTTTTTTGGGCATGATATGTGTAACTGTACAAGTGGTGGCAATAAAATTGCGTTCTGTGTTTTTTGTTAAACTTTTAACTGTGTTCACCCCGCGACCCCCCGACGTGTTATATATTGCTACAAACGCTTATTTCTGCACTTTTTGATGCAGGTTGAATCAGTTGTGGAGATTTGCGGATTCAGATTAAATTAAGCTATAAGTGACCATACCTCTTATTATTTTACTTCAGGTGCTATCACTAAATGCTCTTTTACTAGAATGTTATGTTTACTTGATCGTACAGCCAGACGTCTGCTTAAGTAAAGAGAATCTGATCTGCAAACTTTTTCGCCTGATTTTTTTAATAGCCTGGCATTTAGTCTGATGGAGGACATAGTATACAAGGTAATGCTCGTTTTTGAATGATTCTTGTGCTACAATTACTTTATACCAGGAAAACTGTAAGTCCCAGGAAAAAACTTTGTGTGGTAATTTGTAGGTGACATTATAGCGCATGAAAATAACACTAATACAAAAAACTACGAGTAGGTACACTTTCCTGAGCTAAATGTGATTTTTAGAAAAATTAGTTTAAAAAACTTAAAAAAAATCTGTGTTTGATAACCAATATCTCATAAATGAAAGTACGCATGGTAATATTTTTTTACTGTGATAAGCACTAATCAATTGTCTATAAAACGAGCCTACTTTGGTCGCTTTAAGTTTAATACGCTCGAAGTTATAATTGAATAACTGTTGGTACTTACTTCTGTGAAAGAACCGTACTGCACCGTACCGTTATCTCGAAAACGTCACTTGATATAGCAAAACGGATTTCAGATTCGGAATCACCTTCCCCAAATTAGTCCAACTTGAATTGATTTTGGTTATTTTTCAATGCGCAAGTACTTATGACCGCCTTTATTCGAGGGTGGAACCACTGTGCATTGCCATGTCTACGCAGCAACTCATTTATTGTTTACCCTTTGTAATTTGGCCATATCTTTCTAGATGTGACACAGTTTGTCGGACTGGTCCACCTAAGACCAGCTAGTTTTAAGAAGTGCGAGAGTATATTGCCCTTAACACCACCTGTAGGAATATGAATGTTTGCCGGTAGTGACCCTAGTCTGGCTAGTTCGTCGGTTCTCTCGTACCCTTCTATGGCACCGTATCCTGCAACCCAGGGAAAAATGACTCTCGCCTGGATGCACAAGCATCGATGTACCCGTTTCGATGAGGTGATTGCCGAATTTATGGCTTTATTTGCGGCTTGGCTATCTGTAATAATACCGATGTTGTATTTATGTAGGTGTTGGCTCGTTTCTTTACTTGTGACAAGCCTCAGGGATTGCTAGTAGCTCTGCGTGGAAGACGCTTGCGAAATTCGGAAGGTGATAGGATTTCGATATGTCAAGATTTTCCTAGAAAATGTCCACGCCTACCCCGCGTCCTTTTTCGAGCTATCGGTCAATACTGTTATATCGAAATATATCACTTCTCTCTTTCGCCTCCATTTCTTCCTACTTGGGATGCTAGAAGCGAAGAGCTTTCTCAAAACAAGCCTGGGGATTGGTCAGTTGGAACAATAACGAAACCGCTTGGTGGGATATTACTGTGTCCATATGGCATTTACCTACTACCTGTCCATTCAAACTAGACCTCCACTTGAGGGGAACACATTGAGACTCAAACTTCTAGCCTGATACGACAAATACCACTCAAAACCGTCTTTATATTGCTGACCCACCCTGTATGAAGCTTTGTAACTTCCTGTGCCTACATTAGAAGAACGTTCGCATTTTTATTGAAATGTTGGGCATTGCATTATTACAGATCATTGATTTCATTATAACAGCCAAAGCTGTTTTGGTCCAGGAAAGATATATTTTAACCCACTTTTCGCTCAATTTTATGCGACAAAATACCGTTAAAAATAATTTGAAGACTGCTTCCAAAGAACAACCATTTACGTAACTACGTCTTACATAATCCTGTCATCCATCTAAACAAATAAGTTTGTAGCTTAAAGGATCACTTTATAGAAGCAGTGATTATTAGCGAAAATTATGCAACGTATACAGTTTATTGAAATGTCCTTACTTAAATGCTTTAAGAGCATGCTTTCATTTTGTCCTGAAACTATGTCTGCCATAGCTTTGTCAATGCCACTCGCTGTTGTGCCGCTCCCCGCCCGAGTGGCATGTGGCATACAATTTTATAACGTGATAAAGTTTACAAATCGTACGCACAAACAAGGAATAAGAATTACATCAAGTTTTGCCGCAGTCGAAACTCGAAAGACACATTTGCGTAAGATGTTCGTAGAAAGTTTAAACTTTGACACTTTCTGCGCGTCAGTTTCACACAACACCTCATAACTTTGAGTACTACATATACTCCAATGCCAGCGAAAGGGTGGAACACGAAGTCGTGATATCCTTCGAGCGGCATCGACACAACAACGAAATCAACATTCCGCAAAAGTAACACGGATTACTGATTAGGCTGCTCACACCGTATTCAAGGGTGTTATGTGCCACGTACCGTATCGTACGTGATTACTACTGCAGGGTATATATTGTGTACAAAATGGCGGCAAAAAATACGAAGAGAAATTGCCAATCTTTCTGCTGGGATAGCAGGTTAGTTACTGTACAACACCAACACTTTACCTTTGCGTTTCTTTACGCTACAAAAAAAAAAAAAAAACTTCAACATCGTCATCGGCATGCTTAATGAATGTTCTGGGAAAATATCTCTCAGAATTTTCGAGTTCATAAATCTTATAGCTCACTCCGACGTGTCTTTTAATTCGAACTCAACGAAAACTGCCCACAGACTCATACAGGAAATCTCTGCCGAAAACAATGGAAGAAATTCTTTTCGAATTTTATTTCTATTGAATTTCAATGATTTGTTGTAAGGGTCTGCGGAAGGTAGGTGAAGTAAAATGATATCAATTCAGAAGGTTGGAAATAATCTTAAAGAAATAAACTTGCAACGCAAGGGACATTTTAATAATTTAACTAAGTAATTTTGAAAATCAATGGAACGTGTTTTCATGGGCTTGACACTTTTGACTCAATCTACTTAATCATTTTAAAAAATTAACGATAAATTCGAATAAAAAAAAAAAAAAACATTTTAGTTCAGTAGTAAACTGGAGGTTAAGTTATAATCTGTCATATTCAGTCATGAACTGAAAAATGCCAACACTTGCTTTCGCATTTCATTTTGTGAGCACATCGCATCAAGATGAACTCGGTAAATAAAATGTCAATCATTGTTTGCATCGCCCATGTAATTTAAAGCTGAGTTTACAAATAATAAGTAAACTTATTGTCATATTCTTAAACATTTCCATCGAAATTGCAGCAAAAAAAATAAAACAAAAAAAAATTATGAATAGCGAACCAAAATTTACAGCCTGCTAAAAATAAGCAGAGCTAATTGGCGTATTGACAGGTCATAGTGCAATAGGCAGACACGCCAGCAGGCTGGAAATGCTCGCCAATGACTTCTATCACAGATGCATCCTATTACCTCCTGTGCAGCTGCCCAGCACTCTCCTTCTTAAACCTTAAGAAAAAAGATTTTGGGGGAATATTTCTTTATGGATATTTGCTCAACGGATATGAATAAAATATGGAAATTTGTTCAACTTTCAAAATGGTTAAAAAAGTTCCGATAAGAATCCGCTTCGTGGCATGTTTTGCCAGGTTTTTGGGACCTACTCTGGTCTAAATAAATTCTACCGAATGCGGTGCCTAGCCACCTAGCCTAACCTATTACGAGACTGCCTATAATGTCTCTTAACCGCCAATGGTGCATTTTCCATCCATTCATTCATTTGTATGGGATTTTGGTATATGGGATAAGCCACAACGTTCGAGTAACCGAACACTAATTTGACCTCATACCTGTGCTATTCAGGTGGTGTCTGGTGTATATTTTTTGATTGCAAAAGATAGCTTTACCTTTTGGCTATAAAACCTCATCATTACATTTTTTTTCCTGTAATTATATATCTATACATTCTATACATATAATAAAACTGTAGACTAAAAACTGTTTGTTCGCGTATCACTTTAGAACTACTGGACGGATTCTGATGAAACATTGACATAGTGATGCCTATGCTCTTGGACCATATCATTTATACTTTTTATCCCGGAAAATGGCATGGTTTTAAGAAAATATTGGAAAAACTGCATATTTGAAAGGAAAATAATTATTATTCAGCCCTAACTCAATAATTGCTTATCGGATTGAAAAACAAAAAAATAGGTGAATTTAGTAGATTTTCCACTGATTCATTTGAGGTATAAAACATCCTTCTGCGTTGTCCTGAAGCTGAGCAATGTTCAAAACAATTATTCAAAGCATCGCCCACAATTTTCTTTCAGCGGAGACCATTGCTAGCAGCCGTGCAGCAGTGGGTATCGTTGTAATAGTGTGTGTGCGCGCTCTGACGTGATCATTTGTTTTGCATTTTAATGTGCTACAATCATCGTAAGCATTTGCGGCCCTCATACTCAACCAATTTTAACAAATGAGGTGTCAAAAGAAAGATAAAAGATAAAAAAAGATAGAGCAGTGAACTGCATTTTCAGTTTTTAAATATTATTAGCAAATTTATACAAAAAATACCGAAAACTATCCAAAATTAACACCTGTTGTTTTAAGAGTTAATTTCGGTTCGTACCATATATCGCACTAATAATGCAATACTGTCGGTACTCAAAATATGACTTCTTTCTGAACCATCGAAAAACTGAGTATTTATTTCCTGTAATACATTGTAAAAAAAAGTAATAGCTTACTAGGATTATAATTAAATATTTTGTTTCTTGCACTATTCTAACGATATATGGTGATACATATACAGCATTTGTTGTTCATTAGTACGAAGCCAAGGTAATATTGCCCTTGGCTGTGGCGTCGTCAGTACTTACGATAGTTCTCACGTACTGGCACCTTTTGATGGTCAAAGTGCAGAATACATGTCAATCAACCGGGTTATGGACGAAAAAAATAACAACCAGCTATCTGGTCGAATTTTTAGATTCTTTACCTGGTCCAGGGATTCCATCACATAAATTAAAACTAAAAGTGGGTGTACTTATTGTTCTTCTAAAAAATTTGAGCCCACCTAAGTTAGGTAACGGCACCCAATTTAGAGTTACATCTCCGCAATGAAATCTGGTGGAAGCGAAAGTGTTGACGGGCTGTGGTGCCGGCGAACATGTATTTATCCCTCGAATTCCGACCATACCTAACATTTTAAATACATTTTAAATACATTTTAATTAAATACTGTTTTAATAATTAAGTAGAGTAAGTGCGGCTCATATGGCCCCTGTGGGTAATATGGCCCACCGTAATATCTCGCTACTGAAACAGCATAGAAACCCCACTGTGCATCCATTTCAAACATATTCCAACTTGCTTTGACTCACTGTAATTTGATGAGTCTGGCCAATATAAGTGAGCGGTAAAGCACGTGGCTATGTTTATGCACTTTGCGTTGTAGTTTTTTGGTAAGTTTTCTTAAGTGTTTTTACATTAAATTTTACGTAAAAATTAATATGTATTTCATTTTATGATTGTGTGGTGTTGACATTTTTAATTCTTCATATGAAATCAAAACCTCAAATGTGTATAGTTGAAAAAATGTGTTAAAGAAAAGTGAAAAAGCCTTGTGTGGATAATATGGCCCACCATAGATTTCTGTAATATGGCCCGCATCAAATTGGTAACAGTACAGCGCAGAAAGAAAAAATCAACGTGCTGAAGAATCTACTTCATCAGAAAGTGAGGACATTTTCATTCCAGGTGACTTATCTGATGCAAGTCCTGATAAATGCTCGAGTCTATTTTCTAAAGATAAGGGGGGAGAAACACGGGGGCAATGTGTTGTGTGTGCAATGTGGGCCCATAAAGATTGTTGTATTTGCAAATTTTGCAGTTCGTATGATGACAAAACATGATTTTATATAAGTGGGCCATATTAGCCGCACTTTTTTAAAAAGTTATTTTTGAAGGTCCTCTAATTTTTTATTAATATCTTTTTGTTAAGATGTTTTTTATATTTTATGTTTATACAGACTAAAAGAGAAATAATTTCTAAGAATTTAAAAAAATAAAATAAATGAATTGAAGTTAAATTGCCTGTTCTATGTCCAAAAAAAGTTAAGGGTGGGCCATATTTGCCGCACTTACTCTATGCAATTAATACAACCTCATCTGATTCGATTTGTGCTGACATGCAGGAGGGTTTCCAGATGTGAAATCATTACTACATTATTAAGACCCTGCTGAAATGCAGTAAGGATTTATGGTACATATTTTAGATAAACACAAAATTGAAACCCTACGCATTTTTTGCGCTGAGCTCGAGGAGTGTTTACAAATGTAAATTCGTAAAAACACTACTAAAACCCTCCTCGATGTCAGCATAATGGGTGCGCTGAGTCGTAGTAGAAATTCATAATACACAGCCTCGATAGCGTTTTTATGTATAGTTGGACAGGCTAGACACACCTGCGTATTGTCTTTATTTTTTACAGAAAAGTCTGAAATATATCATGCTTATGGTGAATCCAGCAATAACGCTGAGAGTAACAGTTGTAATTCAAAAATCGTCCCTTATTGAATTGTTCATTGTGCAGTGATGAAAGATAAAAGCAGCTCCAGTCCCATCTTTCACTACACATAAACACGTACATATGGAAGGGTATATGTAAAAATTTCACACTCTGATGATAATGGACAAAATAAAAAAAAATTAATATAACAACAACGCATGGCCCTTGGGCCGAAATAAACACTTCACTAATGCTGAATTCCTTGACTATGCAAAGATGCAAAGGAAAGGATCTTTCCTTCACTTTCTACATCACTATGAAACTTTTTCTTAGTCCTAGTTTGTGGCTGTGAAGGATTCTGAACATAAGTACTCCATTTGCAAAAAAGAAATTCAATTTGAAATTTATTTTGCTTTGTGTTTATGGCACACAGGCCAACACTCTCTACCTCTGGGCATTTGCGAGGAGAAATATTATATGTTTGTATTTACATTTCATACATTACCCAGCGGTTGTAGATTGCCATACCGCGCCAAAGGCATATGTTGTCTCTCGGTTACGTTAAATAATATTTCGGGCGGACTCTTGGGAGTGATCCTTCTGTTGCATTCACCGAAACCATTGGTCAGACAAGTTAAACAGCCGACCGACAAGAACAGGCGTTCTTGTTAACCCTGTTGGAACTAATATACACGTCTAGTGGTGCTGTATAAATTTTAATTAGGTTTTATTACAAAAACACTGAATAATGCATAGGAATACTGCTCGTTCGGGGTTCAATCCATTCGCATCTCTAGGTACCAATTTATTTGTTATGAACTTATAATCCCAAATGGAATAACAATAATTTACATATGTACATAATTACATAACATGAAGTTTATTACTATACAGTAATACATCGATAATGTGAACTTCGAAAATGTGAATTGTCCAAAAATGGGAACCAGAAAATGTTTGTATTAGGAGCATACATAATATGTATGTACTTATGTACTGTAAAATGTGAACTCAAAATCAGTTTTTGATGCTCAAATATTGGCCTTTTTTCAAAGAAAAATCAATCCTATGCGTCTCGTCTCGACTAATAAATTATTACAATATTACAATATGTAATAAAGGGTGATTTTTTAGCTGGTTTGGTTTTGGCAACACTGGTTTTGACAGCTGACGTGTGTTTAGTACCTTGTGTCACTGTCAAACAGCTTCAGTTTGGTTTGCAATTTAACCATGGATCGTCTTACAAATGAACAACGCTTGCAAATTATTGAATTTTACTATCAAAATTCGTGCTCGGTTCGAAATGTTCATCGCGCGCTGCTTCCATTTTATGATCGGCATTCTCGACCTTCTGAGCAGTCTATTCGGAAGATTGTGACCAAATTTCGCACCAAATTTACTTTGTTGGACATTAAACCACCAACACGTTTACGTACTGTGCGTAGTGAAGAAAATATTGCGGCCGTATCAGCTAGTGTGACAGAAGACCGCGAAATGTCGATTCGGCGCCGTTCCCAGCAGTTAGGCCTTTGTTACAGCATACATTTTTGCCCGAAATGGAAGTTCTTGACTTGCATGATATGTGGTTTCAACAAGACGGTGCCACATGCCACACAGCACGCGAAACAATGGCGCAATTGCGAGGCGAGTTTGGTGAACAGTTAATTTCACGTTTCGGGCCGGTCAATTGGCCGCCTAGATCGTGCGATTTGACACCATTAGATTATTTTTTGTGGGGGTATGTCAAGGCTAATGTCTATAGGGACAAGCCCGCTTCGATTGACGCACTGGAAGCCAACATCCATGCATTCATTCGTGAGATACCGGCCGATATGTGTGAAAGAGTATGCCAAAATTGGACTCAGCGGATGGGCTACCTGAGACGCAGCCGCGGTCAACATTTGCATGAAATTATCTTTAAACATTAAATTGCAAGGTTCAAACTATCGATTCAAATAAATATTTCATTAATTTTTTTGAATTTTTTGTGTTTTTTTTTTTAAAAAAAGTTCTCAACCTCTTAAAAAATCACCCTTTACAAGTTCATATCGAACGCAATTCACATTAAAAACTTATTTCATTCGTTACGTTCTGCGTAAATCTTTTTAATTTTGTTTTCCTATTCTTTTGTTTCCGCTGGAAGTTATTTTCGATATAAGTTCATGTTTTCACACGGATTTGCTCTTCACCTAAATCAGCAATCAGTATACATCTTCGGGATTGTGACCCCAACCCAATTAGTTCACATTATCTAGGTAGTACTGTACCGTATCAGCATCCACGAGAATACTTCTATAGCATTTAACAAATATAAAGGGTATTGGAATATTTAGTGCGAGATTTTAACTGTTAAATGAAAATGGAAATAAATACCGTAAGTTTTAGGGGAATACACAAAAACTTACGGTATTAGTAGGTATTATGCAACTCAAACATCATTACCTACTCATTATTCTTTGTGAATCATCTGTGTAAAGCTCTCCACTTTAATCAACTCTCTGCACCCTGTTTTCCCCGACATGACCTTATACACTTAACTTTTGAATCACGGTAACTAAAGGAGTTATTTTAAATAACTCGTTCAGTTACCGTGATTTTAAAAATGGTAACCAAAGTCTGTTAGAGGAGGAACTTAGTTCAATCGAGTGGTTTCGTGTGTATGCAATGCATTCAATAGATGACCAATTATACTTTATTGAGGGTAATATCCGTATTATATTTAACATCCACGTTCCTCTTATTACTAAATCTGAATTTAAATCGTCCGTGGTTAATTATTAAAATCAAATGGTTAATCAGATAACGTGATCAGGCCTACAGGCGCTGAAGGCGCTATTGTTTAGATGTACTTCACAACGCTTATCGATCTCTGAGAAACAGGGTGACTTGTGAAATACGCTGAAAGATGTCTCTTTACCCCATGGCTAGATCCCTTTCAGGTCAAACATATACTATGGAATAACCTCAAAAGCATTCGAATAGATAAGAAAATAAGTAGTCGTCTAAATAATATCGATCCCAATGAGCTTAGCACGAGTAGTTAGTTTACCTCTCTTCCATCCTTTGCCGGAAATGATGCTGTATTATCTTCACCAAGTCGTAAGAGCTTTCAAAGTATAAATTCTCCCCCTAGTTTCAGCTTTACAGCTGTTGATGAAATAGATGTCGTAGAAAGCTTTATTTCAATTAAGTCACACTCAGTTGCATTTGATCCGGTTTTCGCTAAAGCTATTTTTCCTTACATCATCAAATCTATAACGCATTTGTTCAATACTATCCTCATGACGGGAGTGTTTCCTATAACCTGGAAACGTACAAAAATTATACCTGTTCCAAAGAAGCAGAATGAGCTCCTGCCAATTGCAATCTTACCAATCTTTTCTAAAGTTTAAGAAAATATTTCAAATTCTCAGATACAAAGACATCTGAAATACAACAACCAGCTTTGCGAAAATCAGTCTGGCTTTCATCCTAAGCATAGCTGTACAACCGCACTAAAGCCCTTTATTCCCAGAACAAAAATCGTTGCGAGAAAAAAAATCGTAGCGTAAAATGTCAAAATTCTCGCACAGCACTGCGCGAAATTTTGTTTAACAGGCAATTGATTGCAAGGCATTTTTTAAAATAAAACAAATAGCTCTGATTGCAAAAGCGAGATTATAAAAAGCATAGAAAAAAGTGAAATAAAAACAGAGGTATTACCAATGCACTTACCTTTTATTAATAACTCGTATTATTTGCAACAAACAACAAATATAATATAATAACAAATATGTGTAACAATTCAACGAATATGCAAATAAATTAATAATATTCATTTAAGTTCTCAAAAAATAAAGGAAATAAAACTCAGAAGTTATATATTAAATATGTACATACATTGAAATATTATTGGAACAACAAAATTTATTTTATGTAATTACGTAATTTAATTGCATATTGTGAGCGGTACTACGCCTAAGACCTGGGGTCGAATCGCGTCCTCCGTGAACGGATCGGCAATCGTACGAACAACAATCATGTGATCCGTCATACGAACGAACGTATTGAGATTGTGTCATACGAATGCTCACGGAACGTAATTTTTTAATTTCACGTGGTAGTTGTAATAGAATAAAGTTAAAATTGTAATAGTCCAAACGTCAAACAAATGTCATTGAGAAGTAAAATTCCGCAAAATGAAACCTTTTTAATTTTAAAGAGATAATTTTAGATAGATAGACATCAAACATTGTCTATTTCATACGTAAAGTTAATTTATTTTTGGTTTACAAAACATAAGTACCTACGAATAGTTAAACGTTTTTTTGATAAAATTAACATAAATATATACCTAAGTAATAAAAACAAAAAAAAAAATACTTAATCACACTTCATATTCACGACTTATTTAATATTTGTACATGTGGCTGTCTTCACAATCATTGCCTTGTTCCTTCTGACTGTCTTTTGGATAGCCTTCCAATATCAATCTAAGGGACCCACAGAATCTTTGGAAGCAGTACTTCTTGGCGTTGTTGAAGTCTTAGCTTAGAAGGACTACCAAATGTCTTAATCTTTGGAAGTCCCTTAACTGATGCTTCCAATCCAGTTGCTTCAATCAACAAATTGTCTTCTTCCGTGCGATGTTTCTCTTCATATGGTCCACCTCCTGTTCTGTTTTTGGATGTTTGTTAAATGTTAATTTTTTTTTTTTTTGTTTAAAACTTTTGGTCTGCAACAACCTTAAACAAAATTTTAAATAATAAGTAGAGATTCAGTAAATTAAATGCGTTTTCCAACCTTCTCCCACGCTTTCGTTTCTTTAACCGGAGATCCTACAGCTACAGCATTTAATTTTGTGCTCAAGCAATCTCTCATGTACTCTGCCAAAACGATCTTCTGAGTGGACATATTATTCATAATTTTGCGTTTATTTTTTCGCTTCGGAACTTTTCATATTTCTCTCATAGAAAATAGAATAAGCAATATTAAATTTTGAACGATGAATTTGTTGAAATACAAAAGTGGGATTCTGGAAGACGTGCAAAGCGGGATTAAACGGGATTTTAAAAAGCGGGATTTTAAGACTCGGTATTTGAAAAAACGGGATTTTAGAAGACGGGATTTTAAGACTTTTTTTCGGGATTCTTAAAAAGATGGGATTTTGAAAAGCGGGATTCCCATACGCTCCCATTGATACAACAGAAAGCTAAAATGTTATCCACCTCTGTATAGACGTCAAAAATTAGGCAGAAGATAACATTTTAATGCAATTGACATACAGCCTTTAATCAGCTGGCGGCGCAGGAAGTATTAAAAGTACATACGTAAGTATCATTTCTTTAGTATTCCCATGAAGTTTTGGAATTTTTTTCGTAATTGCAATCATGTCGGAAACTTTTACTTCGTTATGCCAATGGAATCCGGGTAGAAGGTTGTCAGCTAGTATGTAAAATCCGGGTATTTGCGGTGTCTTACGGGTGTGTGTAATCGCAATGTCTTCCATGAAAACATCAAACAACCCCATCGTACGGATGTTCTTGTAAAATTGTCATAATAATGCTCCAATCAAAGAATTTTTAAAGAAATGGTTTGGTACCTACAAATAAAACAAAGAAAATAAATTTGAAATGGACGAATATGGATTGTATTCGTTGACAAATCCCCAGCAAAAGGCTAACGACTGAGCTTATATTTTTAAACAAAGCCTGACGGCGGAAAGTTAAACACGTATAATTCCTTTCTTCCTTGCGTACAGATGATTCTCCTATTTATCCGTTCAATCTACGCATCGCCCGTAGGTTAATATGTAACTGTGTACATATATTTTAATTTTTCTAAATTTAAAACATTACACGCAACTTGAAGAAAAGAAAAAAGAAAATGAGAAAAGCTGTTTTGTTTTCATAGCAGCCATAGGAGTGCCTCTGGGATAGCGAATTCCTTTAGCAATTGTCTGAACAAGGGAGGACAAAAAATATATTCAACGTTCACGGAATTTAATGAGATCCTTAGCTCGCGACAGAATTCTTATTATTTCCTCGTCCTTATTCTAACATAGCATACTTGTACTTGCTTAGTTCAAGCTGGATAGGTGCCTAAGCAGTGCAAAACACGTGTAGGCATAGGTAGCAACGAGTGTATGCTGAAACGTTTGTCCTTATTTAATTTTCTTCTTCCTTATGGTGTTTGTTTATGATTCGCCTTTCATTTCCCTTCATTTACGTCTTTAGCCTTTCACGGGTGTAAGTAGAATTTTTCCAATGGTTTTTGAATGGCACCACATTTATTTTGCTTTTGTGCTTTTGAGTTGCAATTGAAGCGAAGAGCTCCTTCAGGAGCTGTTGTTCGGTGTTTACTTTTAATTATTTTCTGGTGATTACCGAGCAGTATAAGGAGGAAGGTTGTTGGCACCTGTCTTGGGATGTCATTTGTCATTTGTAAGGACGTGCAAGGAAACGTGTACAATATGCACAGTTTATGATATGAAGGACATATACATAAGTTTAGCATGCGCTTCAAGCTTAATTGCCCTTAATGCCTTCGAAGTGGCTGATTACCATTAGTGTCATTTGTGATCCACGTTAGACCTGGTCTTACCGAATCAGAACCGCTAGTTATCTAACTACCTTAAGTTACGCATATTAGTAACTAAAATCTGTTCTTACTTTATCTCATTGCGCCCACCTATATTGACTCAGCTGAGCAGGAATATTGACATCCATATGAAGCATCCTCGTAAGAAGAAGCCTAAGCACTGACCGCGTAGGTGTCGCTGCACCTGAATTCAAATGGACCGAAAATTAATTGAAGCAAGACTGTTATAATTAGAGTATTGTCAAACTGTTGCCAAAAAAAAAAAACCAAAATTGATTTTTCTAAATTAAAAACAAAACTCTTTTTTGAACATTGGCATCAGGTTTATTTAGAAAGTGATGTTTCGAAGCCGTATGATACATTTATTGAAAACTTGAAAACTTAAAGAAACTTATTGTGGAATCCAGTTAAGACCCCAACCCATAGAATCCATCGATCCGTTTGCTCCTTCATTTTCAAGTGACGGCTCGATAGAATACACACATTCTTATGGGAGATGACCCATAACCAACGGATGCATGAACTTCGACGGATAAAGTAGGTCTACTTTCTACTTTTTGCATCCGTCGATACTTTGTCAGTACACACATTCACGCATTCAAATTCACACATTCACATATTGAAGTTCACGCATTCAGAAATTGAGAGTATGCATTTTCATTGGTGGAAGCATAGAGAAAATGTAGAGAAACTGTCATCGCAATTGACATTCGTTTGACAACAGGTTTGTTTGATGTCAGACCTGGGACGCACTAGGGTGCACTGGAAATGCACTGATGAGTTCTATGTCCGCCAGTGCTACACTGAAAACGCACTGAATATGCTGCCCTGCGTTCGTTGTCGACACTGGTTCTTCACTGGATTCACCCCGAGTATTTCGTCAATGCAAGAAAAAGGGCTGTCAAAACATTAAATCAGCTAATTTGTCATTTGGTTATTTTTCATTGCGTTGGTTTTCCTTATTCTGCTTCTGTTTTTTGTGTTCAGATAGGTTGCTTAATAAAACAACGAACTGAACAAGTGCAAAAATATGCGAAAGTTAACCAAATTTGATTTATGTCAAATTTTCAAAAAATGCCAGTTGTCAGGGCAAGGCATTTTTGTTCGATGAAGCGGGGGTTGTACTGGGTTTTTTGACAACCACGAAAATAATTGACTGTCAGTGCACCCTAGTGCTGGCGACATCAATCAAACCTAACGATTTTGTTCTGTTGTCAGGACACACATTCACGCACTTAAGTTCACACATTCACAGACTGAAGTTCACGCATTCGCAAATTGAGATTATGCATTTTCATTGGTGGAAGCATAAGAGAATGAAGAGAATCGTTGACATTTCTACGTAGATATCTGACGGATTCTATGGGACTGCGCTATCCGCCAATACTTCAACTTCAGCTTCAAAGTACAACGCAACGAAGTCGACGGATTCTATGGGTCGGAGCCTTTATAGGTACTGTTTTAAGTAATTTAAAACCAAAAAAATTAAAACCCTGGATATATATATATATATATTTTGAAAAAGATTGATTTGAAAAATAAATTAAGAATTAAATGTGCCAGAATGTGAATGTAAACTTAAAAAGTAGATTTAAGAAAAGGGCTGCAAACTTAGGAAAGAAGTCTCGATCTGTCGAGATAAATTTTACAGAATGAACTTTTTGTGAGCTCAGGGCAATTAGTAATCAGTCTATTAAATAAACCAGTTTCCTCAAAAAAGGAAGGCAAAGTATGAGATGTTTTTGGTTTTGGTTTGCGTCTGTGCTAAACGTTCTTGAACTAAGCTTTTGTTCGACCTTTGTGGTGAGAATGTCTTTTGTTTTGTGGCACTTTGAGTGGTTTTGTCTTTATCACTAATTGCGAAAACCTCAGGGGAATTTCAAGAAATTTTTACTTACGATTTCTGTTGAGAACAATGTTCTATCTGCAATATTCCAATGTTTCCCCGATCCTGGGTATTACTTTATTCAATTGCATCCAATTTTTATTTCACAGATAGATTAGTTTCATTCAAATTTACTTTAAAATCTAGAGCACGTTGTCTTTACCACTGTACGTGTACGACCAGCGTTGCCAACATACATGTATGTGTAGTACATATCGTTAGATTTGAGTATGGAATACGAACTCGTTCATATGATCACCGCGAACACGTTTACAGCGATCGATTCTTTGGAGCCCATTTCTTTCACACAGGTTGATAATATGTAATTAAATTCATAAACCGACTCAAACTATTGTTGACATAGTTCTTTTTTATTACTATTGAATTCACAATATAATATTCGAACATTGTTCACTTGCGAAAAGATTCAATGCAAATAAAATTTTATATGAAATGCACGAAGTTTCCATATGTGTAGAAATCTACACAAGAAGGTAGACAACGTAATTTTAGCAATAACAACCGTCATGAACATTTTTTTCATGTGGAAAAACGTTTTTTTATTGTAATATAAGGTTTTTAACAAAGTCAGAAAATTCCAGAAGTTATCAATTAGTGGTTTTCGAAAAAAGTAAAAAAAAAGGTTGTTTTTGTGTAGTTTTCTACACAAGGATGAGATGAAGGTTAAATGGTGGCACCCATTATCCTTTTCTAAGGAAAACTCCCCGTAATTTCATTCAATTCACATGATCTTTTATCATCGACCATTATGGCGCAGGGGGCATTATGGCGCACCTTGTAAACACCATATTTCCGGTTTACTTATAGAAAATAAAACGATGGGAAAACTTGAGTCCTCTTTGATAGAGTGCCATGTTAAGTTGTAAAGCTGTTGCGATTCTTTTTACAAGTGAATAAAATAATAAACAAAAAAATACCCCACTTTTGTCATCTGCATATTTTTGACTCTTTTTCATTTGCGTGTGGCTCCTTAAGTATAAAACGCACGGGGTTAGTGTACACAGTGAAGTGAAGTGAATCATATTAGTGTATTATGGCCCACTCTGGCCCTTATAGAGTTCGCATATAAAGCATGTAAAAAAATGTATACTAAGACTCTAGAAAGATGACGACAGGAAGCATACACCGACATGCCTAGGAGTAGAAAACGAGCAGAAAATTGTGGCTCATGTAAGGAAACTACAAGCGTATGGATTTGCTCCTAACAGAAAAGAGCTGTTTTATATGGGCTTTGAACAGATAGACAAATACAGGCCAAGTCACAATTATAATAAGTCGTAGGTAGTCCCACGACTCATGTACTTCATTCAAAAATACTTGTGATAGCTGTGACAAATCAAACTGCGATTACAGCATCACGCCATATTGCCCAAGAGGATGCGCTATATTGCCCTATACATAGGTTTTTTGTAAAGCATTTTTAACTTAACTTTTTCTTTGTTTAAATCATTTAATTATTATAATTATTTAACGTATTTTTGTTCTAATTTTCTTATATTTTCTAACTGTTTTTTTTTTATAAAAAAGCTTTTCATGTTGAAATTATTTGAGAGACAAAAAAAGTGCGCCATAATGCCCGAAGTTACCCTACATCTTGCGTAATCTGACAGAATTTCAATAATCTTGGTAGACATGGATACCAGAAACCCACTGTGCTTCACCTAAATCTTTAATCGGATATTCGGTAGGTCAAGATAATTTTATGTCCTTAAGTATTTGCAATCCTTTATGCATAGCGTTTTCAAGGGCAAAGGGTAAACTGAGATGATGATCACCTGTCATCTATCAGCTGTTATATTTGTATTTGTAGCTTAGTCGGATGTCATGTTCTCGGAAGATACAGTTCAAATCTGTTATCCCCTATTTAGGATCATTATCCTTATCTTATGCTCTTTAATACCATCTTAGGGATGCCGTAGGTCGCATTCTGGCTGTAAGCAGTCATTGTTCGGAATCTGCTCGCTTTGACTGGATGAATAATTAAATTAATGTATAAACCATTTAACGCACAAGAATGGGTGAGCAATTTTCCAATGCTCTCAGGCAACGGGCAAAGTGAAATTTTCTGTAAAGCCAATGTGCATGTTGCTTGCACGTTGCGCAAATTGCCGCCAGCGGATGTGTTTATAATTGAGAGTTAATCGTGTTAAGAAACACAACGATGATAAAGTAAGCATGGTAAATACATACATAAATCCTCTGCCCGTGGCATTGTGCAATCATGGCAGAGACTACAGGCATTCTTGTAAATATGTGCGCACACGATTTCAATTAAGGGTTGCACCAGCCTCACAGACACATCGAGTACAGTTGCTGGAATTGAAAGTTCCTTACTTGGATACTTTATATTTAAATATCGCCCCACTTTAGTATAAAGGTATTGAGGTCACGTATCCTGTGAGCTATAAAAACTAATTTCAGCTTTTAGCGTTAGGTAGGTACAATTATAAGATTGGGAGACCGTTAAGTAAGTAAGTAACAATTATAAGTGAACAAATTATTAAGAAAGTTGACCGTAGTCAACTAACAGTCACGCAGTTAGTAAGTATGTAGTTCAATGTGTCACTTTAGGAATTTATGCAAAAAGGACGATGTACTCGTAGTTTTATATGTATGCAGCAGAAGCAGAAGGATGCAAACTGCTGTTTTTCCTACTTTCGCATGACGTAAGCTACCTTGTCTGAAAGTTCTGGCAGGAGCCAGTCAAGCGTAATGTCTTCCCTAAAGGTAACAGTCATACAAGAGTAGTAATTTTCAAGTTCAAACTGTCTTTCACATGCATACATACGTTTCTATGAGTATGTTTGTATGTATAGCTGTTCATATGTATTTCCTGAGTAATGGCTTTCTTTACTACTTTGCAAACTCATGGTGGATGGTAGGAATTTAGTCGCACAAGGACAATATTGTTGTTAAGTTAACTTACGACTTTTGAACAAGAAAATATTTTGCTTTTTTTTAAATAGGAAAAAAAAAGTTTGTTTTCCTTCAATTCAGCGTGCTTGATGAACATTAAAATTAGTGCATTTCATGGTGAAGGATGAAGACAAAAACATGTGCTTTATGTACATTTTATAAAGTTTTAATAAAAAATGTAATACATACTGGACTGAATAACCGGATGATGGTGGTACATTGGAGAAGCAAATGGTCCATAACGGTGACGTGAAATAGCGCCCTACGAAATAAGGCCACATTTAAAATGTGACCTTATTACCATGCAAAAATGGAAATAACGCCCGGCAGGTCTTATTTCCAAAGTAGCCTGGAAATAAAACCACATTTATGAAAAAATAAAAACTAAAAATATGGCATTAATTCCACATAAACCAATGATTAATAAAACGTTTGTTACGAGGTACACACAACCATTTACAGAACATTTCAATATGAAAAAAGCGCGTGATTTTGTATGTTAAGTCTTATATTCTCAAATTCACAAAAACTTAAATTTTATACGTTTCTTTTCTTAAATTTTCATTTTTCATAATGTGCTAATAAGACAAAAAACCTGTAAAATTCTATTATACTATTTGAGAAACGTGAAAAATTTTAGTTTTTGAGAATTTGAGAAAATAAAACTAAAATTGTGTGTACCTCATACCAAACGTTTCTTAATCATTGAATAATAATAAAAAGAATCGCGCGATTTTGTTAGTTTTATTTTCTCAAATTCTCAAAAACTAAAATTCTTTACGTTTCTTTTCTTAAATTTTAATTTTTCATAATGTGCTAATGAAACAAAAGTCTTATAAAATTCTATTATATTATTTGAGAAATGTGAAAAATTTTAGTTTTTGAGAATTTAACCCTCATCCTGTAAAGAAAAAAAAATACATATTCAGTGAGTAGGTATTGGGACGGTTGAGACTGGGAATTCTGAGCCAGAGCGAGAGGGAAGATGTTTGTGTGAGAGTGAGGGAGAGGGAAGATGTTTGTTTACATTAGGAGGGGTATCGGGTTACATTTTTGTTTACATAAGCGTGGGAAAAATTTTAATTACCCATTAAAGTGTCATGGAATGTGATTGATGTTTGCCGCTTCCGGTTTTTAATTACCCCGGTTTTTTTTTTTGTTGACATTAGCGTGGGCGAGGGAGAGGGGGGAGGGGGAGGAAGGCTTTTGTTTGTTGAAGAAGGTGTTTGGTTACATTTTTTCTGATGTCATGCTGTCTGTCTGTATGTATGTCTGTGTGTATACATGTGTGTATGTGTGTATGTGTGTGTGTATGTATGTATATATGTGTATATGTATGTATGTGTATATGTATTTGGATATGATGTGGCGCCATATGAGTCATCTTCAAAGCAGTCGCGTGTCATATATGTATGTATGTACATATGTATATCGGTGTTTTTGTTTTGTTTATTGGACGAAGGAAGTAAAAAGCGTCAGAGGGAGAGGAAAGATATGCGGCTGTTTACGTTTGTGGGCGAAGGGGGAAAAATGATGAGAGGGGGGTGAACGATTTCCTGGGTCTACTCATCCAGATCAGATTGTTTATTTTGGGCAGCTGGGGGAACAATGGTGAGAGGGGGATGAGAGGGGGTGAACGGTTTCTCGGATCTATTTATCCAGATCAGATTGTTTATTTTGATTGTTGTCTGAAATAGGTACATTTTTGTTTTTTCATTGCCGATTCTGGCACAGGGAGTCAGCAAGTGACGTCATCAAGAAGATATAGGGCTACATTTTTTGGGTGAAATCAGGGAATTCAGAGCAATTAGTGTGTACTTAGTGTACTTAGCGTGTACTTAGTGTATACTTAATGTTCTTAGTGTGTACTTAATGTACTTAGTGTACTTAGTGTATGTATGTCTGTATGTATATGTACATATGTATATGTATATGTATTTGGATAAGATGTGACGGTATAAGAGTCACCTTCAAAGCAGTCGCGTCATATACCTATGTATGTATGTACATATGTAGATATATCGATGTTTTTGTTTATTGGACGAATGAATTAAAAAGCGGAATAGGAAAGCAATGCTGAGAGGGAGGTGAATCGTTTCTCAGGTCTACTCATCCAGATCAGATTGTTTATTTTAACTATTGGCTGAAATGGTTAGTAGTGTTGATTGTATTGTTTCATGGAAAATTGTTTTTGTTGGATGGATGAAGTAAAAAGCGGAAAGGAAATTCTGAGTCAAAGCGAAAGGAAAGATGTGCGACTGATTTATATTTGTTGGTGAAGGGAAACAATGATGAGAGAGAAAAGAGTAGTAGGTATTGGGACGGTTGAGACTGGGAATTCTGAGCCAGAGCGAGAGGGAAGATATTTGTGTGAGAGTGAGCGAGATGGAAGATGTTTGTTTACATAAGGAGGGGTATCGGGTTACATTTTTGTTTACATAAGCGTGGGAAAATATTTAATTGCCCATTAAAGTGTCGTGGAATGTGATTGATGTTTGCCGCTTCCGGTTTTTAATTACCCCGGTTTTTTTTTTTGTTTACATTAAGCGTGGGCGAGGGAGAGGGGGGGGGAGGGGGAGGAAGGCTTTTGTTTGTTTATATTAAGAAGATGTTGGGTTAAATTTTTACTTATGTCATGCTGTCTGTCTGTATGTATGTCTGTGTATGTATATACATGTGTGTATGTGTGTGTGTATGTATGTATATATGTGTGTATGTATGTATGTGTATATGTATTTGGATATGATGTGGCGCCATATGAGTCATCTTCAAAGCAGTCGCGTGTCATATATGTATTTATGTACATATGTATATCGGTGTTTTTGTTTTGTTTATTGGACGAAGGAAGTAAAAAGCGTCAGAGGGAGAGGAAAGATATGCGGCTGTTTACGTTTGTGGGCGAAGGGGGAAAAATGATGAGAGGGGGGTGAACGATTTCCTGGGTCTACTCATCCAGATCAGATTGTTTATTTTGGGCAGCTGGGGGAACAATGGTGAGAGGGGGATGAGAGGGGGTAAACGGTTTCTCGGATCTATTTATCCAGATCAGATTGTTTATTTTGATTGTTGTCTGAAATAGGTACATTTTTGTTTTTCATTGCCGATTCTGGCACAGGGAGCCAGGAAGTGACGTCATCAAGGAGATATAGGGTTACATTTTTTGGGGGTGAAATCTGGGAATTCGGAGCAATTAGTGTCATGGAATGTGATTGATGTGTACTTAGTGTGTACTTAGTGTACTTAGTGTTGTACTTATACTGTACCTAGTGTGTACTTAGTGTGTACCTAGTGTGTACTTAGTGTGTACTTAGTATGTATCAGAGAGTACTTAGTGTGTACTTAGTGTACTTAGTGTGCACTTAATGTACTTAGTGTGTATCGGAGAGTACTTAGTGTTTGTGTATACATACGTATGTATGTGTATATGTGTTTGCATAAGATCTGGCAGTATATGAGTCATCTTCAAAGCAGTCGCGTGTCATATATGTATGTACATATGTATATAGGTGTTTTGGTTTTGTTTATTGGACGAATGAAGTAAAAAGCGAAAAGGAAATTCTGAGTCAGAGGGAGAAGAGGGATATACGAATAGGGAAACAATGCTGAAGGGGATGTGAATGGTTTCTCAGGCCTACTCATCCAGATAAGATTGTTTATTTTGACTGTTGGCTGAAATGGTTAGTAGTTTTGACTATATTGTTTCAAGGAAAATTGTTTTTGTTGGATGGATGAAGTAAAAAGCGGAAAGAAAAATTCTGAGTCAGAGGGAGAGGAAAAATGTGCGACTGATTTATATTCGTTGACTGATGTGGAACAATGATGAGGGATGAGAGTGGGTGAATCGTTTCCTGGGTATGGTTTCCAAGGTCTACGCATTCAGATCAGATTGTTTATTTTAGCTTTTGACTGAAATGGGTAGTAGTGCTGACTGTAATATGTCAAGGACAATTGTTTTTATTGGACGAAGAAGTAAAAAGCACTAAGCCAGAGCGAGAAAGAAGAAGTATATTTGCAGGCAGATGGGAAACAATGATGAGAGAAGGAAGAGAGGGGGTGAACGATTTCCAAGGTCTACTCATCCAGATCAGAATGTTTACATTCGCTGATGGAGGGGAAACAATGATTAAAGGAGGTGATCGGTTGCCAAGGTCTACTCATCCAGTTGGAATATTCATATTTCGACATGCTTAAAAGTCTTGGTCTCATTATCTTTCGACCATATTTATGGAATTTGCTGACCGAGGGCTAGTGGAATATTCAAGATCAACAAGTTATTGTTTTGGCTCATAATGGTCAAGCGTATGATCATCTGGTATTCAAGACCAATGTGTATGTATATGTTTCCGCGCTTTCATAAAAAAAACTATTTGTATATGTATCAAATAAAAAAAATAAAGGAATAGAGCAAGAGGTCAACACATCGCTGACATCGATTTCAAACCATATCGTTTCGAATCATCATCATTATTATCATCAGAGACTAAGAAGCAGAAAGAAACAAATGTAAATTACCTAACAGAAGTTGAAAGAAGATAAAAAAAAAAATGTTATTATGATATGTGAACAATGTTGGAGTGTTTCTTATTCATTAGTTTGTATGATGGGGATAAAAGATTTGTTGATCGTGTAAATAAAAAATAAAGAAACTTTTAATCAAGGCGCACTCAAAGCTTTGAGATCCTACTCTTTGCACTCAAGGTAAAGTGCTGCTTCAATGAGTTGAGCTAGATTAAGGTTCTACCAAAGATTATCAGATTATTTACTTTGATTGTTGGCTGAAATGGGAAGTAGTGCTGACTATAATGTTTCAAAAAAAAATTGTTTTGATTGAACGAAGGAAGTGAAAAGCACGGAGTCAGAAAATGAGGAGAGATATACGAATAGGTAACAATGCTGAGAGTGGGTGAACGGTTTCCAGGGTCTTCTCATTCAGATCAGATTATTTATTTTGGTTGTTGTGGCAAATACATCAATGAGGTAATCCACTGTTTAACTGATTCCAATTGTAGAATGACGTCAGTTGTCTTTGCTAAAATGGATCAGAATGGAGCTAAACGAAATTCTAGTCTGAAGGATTTCATTCCTAAGAAACTACTGTATACAGTTTTTAGAAATCCCTTCAAATCATCATCATCATCATCATCATCATCATCATCATCATCATCATCATCATCATCATCATCATCATCATCATCATCACCATCATCATCATCACCATCATCATCGTCATCATCAGAAACTAAGAAGAAAGAAACAAATATTAAGTATCAGAAGCTCGAAGAAGATTAATAAAAAAATGTTTATTATGATAATGTAAACAATGTTGGAGTGTTTCCTATTCATTCTTTTGTATGATGAGAATTGAAGATTTGTTGATCGTGTAAATAAAAAACAAAGAAACTTTTTTTTTTTAAATAACTGTGTTTTATTTATTATTCAATATTAATCAAATCAATATATCCATCCTTTTCTCTTATAATTCTACATTTAATTTTTTCACTAACCAATGGTCCATAAATTCTTCTTTTATTAATTAGTCCAAATCAATAATCCCTCTTTATTGTTAGGCAAACAAACAAGGTATTCTATACCTGTTGATTCGATGACAGTACACTCTAAGACTTTTTTCTTTTTCATAGTGCTTTCGCAAAGTTCTTTTTCCTGACGGATACAAATATGTTGTTTATTTATTATTTTATACAAAAGATTGGTGGAGGAATATTCATGTTTCGACATGTTTAAAAGTCTTGGTCTCTTTATCTTTCGACCATATTTTTTTTTATGGAATATGTTGTTTATTTATCTTTCATTTTTCTATGGAATATATCTATGTTGTTGTTATCGTTGTTGTTGTTATTGTTGTTGTTGTCTTTGCTATTGCTCTCGTTCGCTGACTATGATATTTCTATACAAAAATTGATGGAGGAATATTCATGTTTCGACATGTTTAAAAGTTTTGCCATTATTGGTTTGTAGATTTTTTTAACTTTCGATTGAAACTATCAAAATTGATCTCAAAGCGTCTGTAACAATTTGTGTTGCCTTATTCTTCAAAGGAACTGTCCATGCACACTTGGAGAAGGTATTGATTAATGTTAATAAGTAATTATTTCAATTATTTTGATTGCTGTACGGTATCATTTTTCAAATCTGCTTGCCACAGGTCACCTAGCCCTTAACAACAACCGTCGCCTGATGAAATTTCTTCGTGCGGGCTTGTGTAATTCCTCAACAACATTCCTCTTACACATACCGAAATAGAATGAATAAAAGATCAAAAAAAAAAAAATGTACATTAAAATATGTGTATTTTATTTTATTTAAATTCATCATAAAATTACATCAACTTCTTCATTCTAATGATTAAAACTATGCATACATAAATTCGTGGGATCGATTAAGTGAAAAAAGTCTCCCACCTATTGATAAATTCTTTAGTTCAATTAGTATTTCTAGTTGTACTGAAGAATAATATTATTTTGCAAAGACGGTATGGCAAACAATTAAATGTGAACGTCTTTTAGATTATTTAGAGTTATGTTTGAAAACTGATGTCTTATTTCTAGCCGATATATTTGAGAATTTAAGAAAAGTTTGTAGAAATATCTATGGGCTGGATCCCTGTCAATACTATACAGCATCTGGCTTATCATGGGATGTTATGTTAAAAGTAACAAAGATAAAACTTAAATTACTTACTGATATAAATATGTTTCCTTTTTTACAAAGTGATATTAGAGGGTGGTCTTGTACAAAATTGTTGCAGACACTCCAAAGCCAATAATAAATATATGAGTGACTTTAAAAGTGAAATGCCTTCTGAATACATGACGTATTTGGATGCGAATAATTTATATGGTTGGGCAATGTCTCAAAGTCTACCATATGGTAAATTTGAATGGATGGAAAGTGATAATTTCAATGTTTTCAATACATCATCAAACTCTCATTTTGGTTACATTTTAGAAGTTGACTTGGAATATCCAGAACATTTTCGTGATGAGCATAGTGATTTCTTATTTTGTGCAGAGAATAAAAAAAAAGCCCAAACGCGAAATTTAGTAAACTCATAGCAGACTGAACCCATAAAACAAAGTATATTATACATTATAGAAATCTTCAACAATGAGTTAAGCACAGAATGAACATTTTAAAAATACATAGAATTTTGAGTTTCAAGCAATCATGTTGGTGAAAACAATACATCGATTTAAATACACATCACCGTAAATTGGGTAAAAATGAATTTGAAAAGAATTTCTTTAAATTATTAAACAATGCTGTTTATGGTAAAACGATGGAACAAGTCGATAATCGAAAAGATATAAAGATAGTTACGAATTGGTAAAGTTGTGGAAAGCATTTAGGTGCTCGAGCTTGGATAGCAAAGCCAAACTTTCATAGTTCTACTCAATTTACAGACAATATGATCGCAATTCAAATGAGTCGTGTTCATATAAATTACAACAAACCGATTTATTTAGGTTTTACTGTACTTGATTTATCAAAATGGAAGATGTATGATTTTTATTATGAATACATGAAACCAAAGTATGGTGACAATTTAACTTAAAATTATATGGATACTGATTCTTCATATATTCTATTAAAACTGGAGATTTCTACACTGGATGATATTGATATGAAATTTGATACAACAGATTATCCTACTGATAATAGATATAATATTCCAAATAAAAATAAAAAGATAATCGGGATGATGAAAGATGAGATGAATGGTAAAATTATTAGAGAATTCGTTGGGCTTCGATCTAAAATGTATTCAATAGATATCGAAAAAGTAAACAAATTTAAAAAAGCTAAAGGTGTAAAGAAAACAGTATTAGATGATATGAATATTGAAGATTATAGAGATTGTTTATATAAAAATAAACGTTTCTATGGATATATGTTTATAATTAGGTCAAAGTTTCATAACATATATACACAATGTGTTAATAAACTAGCACTAAGTTATATTGATGATAAGAGATATATTATGGAAAATGGTGTTAGTACACTTGCATGGCTGGTAATCTGTATCGAAAGTACACTCCAAGGAAATCGGGGTTTATTTTCCAAAATCTGCTATATTTGTTACTGGGCGATTAGGTAACAAGTTCAGTAGTTTTGTGAATCTTATGGCTAATGACAAAGCACCAAATCCGTTTTTGTATGGTTGTAGAGCCCATTACCTTCTGGAATTTTTACTGCTTCCATAGCTTCTTTTTGCTGAATAAATTAATTTGTTTCTCTTGGAGGAGCGATTTCGTCTTCTTATATTAGCAGTAGTAGTAGCACTTGTATTTTTTTATTTTTGATGACCAAGTTAAATTAGATCCCGCGTTCATCATTATCATATTTGTCATCACTAGACTATTTAATCTTTCGGAAAAGGAAGAATGTTATGCTATTACCCTCTGCCGGGCCTTCTCAGTAAGAACTTTATTAGTAATATGTTGACCAGGTATGTTTTTACTATAAGCATATGCCACATTGTGTTTACGGCAGACCTCATCCAACTGATTGATTCCATGATCTCCCTTAGCAAGACGGTCTTTTAATTTAGTCCCAGGACCACAGAAAGTACATGACGGAAATTGTGTTTCGAATGGTAATTTATTTAATAATGAATTTACCAGTCCATATCCTTCTCTTTCGGATAAGGAAGAATGTTATGCTATTACCCTCTGCCGGGCCTTCTCAGTAAGAACTTTATTAGTAATATGTTGACCAGGTATGTTTTTACTATAAGCATATGCCACATTGTGTTCATGGCAGACCTCATCCAACTGATTGATTCCACGATCTCCCTTAGCAAGACGGTCTTTTAATTTAGTCCCAGGACCACAGAAAGTACATGACGGAAATTGTGTTTCGAATGGTAATTTATTTAATAATGAATTTACCAGTCCATATCCTTCGGATTAATGTTTTCGACTGACCAGATATACTCGATATTCTATCGTTTTATAGCACTTTCTTGTTACGGCTGCAGTCTCTGCATTAACCGAAATATAAATATCTACGACAACTTGTAAAATCCATTCATGGAATACAATGAGTTTTCAAATTATTGCGAAATTATTGCACCTTCCGAAGCAAAACGAAACTCAGTGTTTATATTTGATGATGAAGCTTGTGATAAACAAAACAACATTCGAGAATATGTTTGTATGGGATGACACAACGATATGGATAGTTTCTACTTATGTCAATTTTATACACGCATACCAAAACATTTGTTTCGGGACAACGCAAACTACATAGTCATTTTCAAGCAAGACGAGCTAAATCTGAATCTGATCATATAAATTCCGATACGACATTCAATCAGTTTAAAGAACCATGCACAAACTGTTGGAAAGATGCATTATTTCTGGTGGTCATCAACGACCTCCCACTAGTCTTCAAATATTCTGAGTCTTCTTTTTGCCGATACTCTTAGATTATTTCGCTCCATTAAATCTGAATATAATTACGATTTATTATATCAAGATGTCGCCGCGGTCAATGATTGATGTGAGCGGAATCACCTCCTTCTAAACGTTTCTTATTGTCCTGCTTACTGCAATCCGCTATCCGCTAACTGATATCCGCTAACTGCTATCTGTAACCGACCGGTTAGCAACCGCCCTGTTTGGAACCGACCTGTTTGAAACCGATCTGTTTGAAACCGACCTGTTTGGAACCGACCTGTTTAGAAGCGGCGACCTTAAGGTGTATTGTGCCCCCTATCAGTCATAGACGCGCATGCCACATATTCGTATGTATGTCTGTACATATGTATATCGGTGTTTTTGTTTTGTTTATTGGATGAAGGAAGTAAAACGGGGTGTGAGTAATTAGTTGTGGCGCCATATGAGTGAGAGCGAGAGGAAAGATGTGCGAGTGGTTTATATTTGTTGGTGGAGAGGGAAACAATGGTGAGAGGGGGGTGAATGATTTCCTGGGTCTGGTTTCCTGTGTGTACTCATTCAGATCAGATTGTTTATTTTGGCTGTTGGCTGAAACGTGTACTCATCCAGATCAGATAGTTTATTCTGAGTGGGATATTCATGATCAATAAGTTATTGTTTTGGCTGATACTGGTCAAGCGTATGATCATCAGGTATTCAAGACCATTGTTTATATATTTCTGTTTATTCATTAAGAACTGTGTGTGTGTCAGATAAATAATTTTAGCAAAAGGTCACTACATCGCTAATATCAAAATTTAATCCAATGGTCCATAAATTCTTATTTTATATTTAGTCCAAATCAATAACTCTTCTTTATTGTTGGGCAAGCGAGCAAGATATCGCATGTTGTTCTTTGGACAGTACACTCTAAGCATTTCTCTATTTCCATGATTCTTTTTCTGATGACTGTATACTGTAAGTAATATTCATTCAGATCAGCTTGTTTATTTTGGTTGTAGACTGAAATAGACCCAGGAAACCAGACCCAGGAAATCATTCACCCCCCCTCTCACCATTGTTTCCCTCTCCACCAACAAATATAAACCACTTGCACATCTTTCCTCTCGCTCTCACTCATATGGCGCCACAACTAATTACTCACACTCCGTTTTACTTCCTTCATCCAATAAACAAAACAAAAACACCGATATACATATGTACAGACATACATACGAATATGTGGCATGCGCGTCTATGACTGATAGGGGGCACAATACACCTTAAGGTCGCCGCTTCTAAACAGGTCGGTTCCAAACAGGTCGGTTTCAAACAGATCGGTTCCAAACAGGTCGGTTCCAAACAGGGCGGTTGCTAACCGGTCGGTTACAGATAGCAGTTAGCGGATATCAGTTAGCGGATAGCGGATTGCAGTAAGCAGGACAATAAGAAACGTTTAGAAGGAGGTGATTCCGCTCACATCAATCATTGACCGCGGCGACATCTTAATATAATAAATCGTAATCATATTCAGATTTAATGGAGCGAAATAATTTAAGAGTATCGGCAAAAAGAAGACACTCAGAATATTTGAAGACTAGTGGGAGGTCGTTGATGACCACCAGAAATAATGCATCTTTCCAACAGTTTGTGCATGGTTCTTTAAACTGATTGAATGTCGTATCGGAATTTATATGATCAGATTCAGATTTAGCTCGTCTTGCTTGAAAATGACTATGTAGTTTGCGTTGTCCCGAACCAAATGTTTTGGTATGCGTGTATAAAATTGACATAAGTAGAAACTATCCATATCGTTGTGTCATCCCATACAAACATATTCTCGAATGTTGTTTTGTTTATCACAAGCTTCATCATCAAATATAAACACTGAGTTTCGTTTTGCTTCGGAAGGTGCAATAATTTCGCAATAATTTGAAAACTCATTGTATTCCATGAATGGATTTTACAAGTTGTCGTAGATATTTATATTTCGGTTAATGCAGAGACTGCAGCCGTAACAAGAAAGTGCTATAAAACGATAGAATATCGAGTATATCTGGTCAGTCGAAAACATTAATCCGAAGGATATGGACTGGTAAATTCATTATTAAATAAATTACCATTCGAAACACAATTTCCGTCATGTACTTTCTGTGGTCCTGGGACTAAATTAAAAGACCGTCTTGCTAAGGGAGATCGTGGAATCAATCAGTTGGATAAGGTCTGCCGTGAACACAATGTGGCATATGCTTATAGTAAAAACATACCTGGTCAACATATTACTAATAAAGTTCTTACTGAGAAGGCCCGGCAGAGGGTAATAGCATAACATTCTTCCTTATCCGAAAGAGAAGGATATGGACTGGTAAATTCATTATTAAATAAATTACCATTCGAAACACAATTTCCGTCATGTACTTTCTGTGGTCCTGGGACTAAATTAAAAGACCGTCTTGCTAAGGGAGATCGTGGAATCAATCAGTTGGATGAGGTCTGCCGTGAACACAATGTGGCATATGCTTATAGTAAAAACATACCTGGTCAACATATTACTAATAAAGTTCTTACTGAGAAGGCCCGGCAGAGGGTAATAGCATAACATTCTTCCTTTTCCGAAAGATTAAATAGTCTAGTGATGACAAATATGATAATGATGAACGCGGGATCTAATTTAACTTGGGCATCAAAAATAAAAAAATACAAGTGCTACTACTACTGCTAATATAAGAAGACGAAATCGCTCCTCCAAGAGAAACAAATCAATTTATTCAGCAAAAAGAAGCTATGGAAGCAGTAAAAATTCCAGAAGGTAATGGGCTCTACAACCATACAAAAACGGATTTGGTGCTTTGTCATTAGCCATAAGATTCACAAAACTACTGAACTTGTTACCTAATCGCCCAGTAACAAATATAGCAGATTTTGGAAAATAAACCCCGATTTCCTTGGAGTGTACTTTCGATACAGATTACCAGCCATGCAAGTGTACTAACACCATTTTCCATAATATATCTCTTATCATCAATATAACTTAGTGCTAGTTTATTAACACATTGTGTATATATGTTATGAAACTTTGACCTAATTATAAACATATATCCATAGAAACGTTTATTTTTATATAAACAATCTCTATAATCTTCAATATTCATATCATCTAATACTGTTTTCTTTACACCTTTAGCTTTTTTAAATTTGTTTACTTTTTCGATATCTATTGAATACATTTTAGATCGAAGCCCAACGAATTCTCTAATAATTTTACCATTCATCTCATCTTTCATCATCCCGATTATCTTTTTATTTTTATTTGGAATATTATATCTATTATCAGTAGGATAATCTGTTGTATCAAATTTCATATCAATATCATCCAGTGTAGAAATCTCCAGTTTTAATAGAATATATGAAGAATCAGTATCCATATAATTTTAAGTTAAATTGTCACCATACTTTGGTTTCATGTATTCATAATAAAAATCATACATCTTCCATTTTGATAAATCAAGTACAGTAAAACCTAAATAAATCGGTTTGTTGTAATTTATATGAACACGACTCATTTGAATTGCGATCATATTGTCTGTAAATTGAGTAGAACTATGAAAGTTTGGCTTTGCTATCCAAGCTCGAGCACCTAAATGCTTTCCACAACTTTACCAATTCGTAACTATCTTTATATCTTTTCGATTATCGACTTGTTCCATCGTTTTACCATAAACAGCATTGTTTAATAATTTAAAGAAATTCTTTTCAAATTCATTTTTACCCAATTTACGGTGATGTGTATTTAAATCGATGTATTGTTTTCACCAACATGATTGCTTGAAACTCAAAATTCTATGTATTTTTAAAATGTTCATTCTGTGCTTAACTCATTGTTGAAGATTTCTATAATGTATAATATACTTTGTTTTATGGGTTCAGTCTGCTATGAGTTTACTAAATTTCGCGTTTGGGCTTTTTTTTTATTCTCTGCACAAAATAAGAAATCACTATGCTCATCACGAAAATGTTCTGGATATTCCAAGTCAACTTCTAAAATGTAACCAAAATGAGAGTTTGATGATGTATTGAAAACATTGAAATTATCACTTTCCATCCATTCAAATTTACCATATGGTAGACTTTGAGACATTGCCCAACCATATAAATTATTCGCATCCAAATACGTCATGTATTCAGAAGGCATTTCACTTTTAAAGTCACTCATATATTTATTATTGGCTTTGGAGTGTCTGCAACAATTTTGTACAAGACCACCCTCTAATATCACTTTGTAAAAAAGGAAACATATTTATATCAGTAAGTAATTTAAGTTTTATCTTTGTTACTTTTAACATAACATCCCATGATAAGCCAGATGCTGTATAGTATTGACAGGGATCCAGCCCATAGATATTTCTACAAACTTTTCTTAAATTCTCAAATATATCGGCTAGAAATAAGACATCAGTTTTCAAACATAACTCTAAATAATCTAAAAGACGTTCACATTTAATTGTTTGCCATACCGTCTTTGCAAAATAATATTATTCTTCAGTACAACTAGAAATACTAATTGAACTAAAGAATTTATCAATAGGTGGGAGACTTTTTTCACTTAATCGATCCCACGAATTTATGTATGCATAGTTTTAATCATTAGAATGAAGAAGTTGATGTAATTTTATGATGAATTTAAATAAAATAAAATACACATATTTTAATGTACATTTTTTTTTTTTTGATCTTTTATTCATTCTATTTCGGTATGTGTAAGAGGAATGTTGTTGAGGAATTACACAAGCCCGCACGAAGAAATTTCATCAGGCGACGGTTGTTGTTAAGGGCTAGGTGACCTGTGGCAAGCAGATTTGAAAAATGATACCGTACAGCAATCAAAATAATTGAAATAATTACTTATTAACATTAATCAATACCTTCTCCAAGTGTGCATGGACAGTTCCTTTGAAGAATAAGGCAACACAAATTGTTACAGACGCTTTGAGATCAATTTTGATAGTTTCAATCGAAAGTTAAAAAAATCTACAAACCAATAATGGCAAAACTTTTAAACATGTCGAAACATGAATATTCCTCCATCAATTTTTGTATAGAAATATCATAGTCAGCGAACGAGAGCAATAGCAAAGACAACAACAACAATAACAACAACAACGATAACAACAACATAGATATATTCCATAGAAAAATGAAAGATAAATAAACAACATATTCCATAAAAAAAAATATGGTCGAAAGATAAAGAGACCAAGACTTTTAAACATGTCGAAACATGAATATTCCTCCACCAATCTTTTGTATAAAATAATAAATAAACAACATATTTGTATCCGTCAGGAAAAAGAACTTTGCGAAAGCACTATGAAAAAGAAAAAAGTCTTAGAGTGTACTGTCATCGAATCAACAGGTATAGAATACCTTGTTTGTTTGCCTAACAATAAAGAGGGATTATTGATTTGGACTAATTAATAAAAGAAGAATTTATGGACCATTGGTTAGTGAAAAAATTAAATGTAGAATTATAAGAGAAAAGGATGGATATATTGATTTGATTAATATTGAATAATAAATAAAACACAGTTATTTAAAAAAAAAAAGTTTCTTTGTTTTTTATTTACACGATCAACAAATCTTCAATTCTCATCATACAAAAGAATGAATAGGAAACACTCCAACATTGTTTACATTATCATAATAAACATTTTTTTATTAATCTTCTTCGAGCTTCTGATACTTAATATTTGTTTCTTTCTTCTTAGTTTCTGATGATGACGATGATGATGGTGATGATGATGATGATGATGATGATGATGATGATGATGATGATGATGATGATGATGATGATGATGATGATGATGATTTGAAGGGATTTCTAAAAACTGTATACAGTAGTTTCTTAGGAATGAAATCCTTCAGACTAGAATTTCGTTTAGCTCCATTCTGATCCATTTTAGCAAAGACAACTGACGTCATTCTACAATTGGAATCAGTTAAACAGTGGATTACCTCATTGATGTATTTGCCACAACAACCAAAATAAATAATCTGATCTGAATGAGAAGACCCTGGAAACCGTTCACCCACTCTCAGCATTGTTACCTATTCGTATATCTCTCCTCATTTTCTGACTCCGTGCTTTTCACTTCCTTCGTTCAATCAAAACAATTTTTTTTTGAAACATTATAGTCAGCACTACTTCCCATTTCAGCCAACAATCAAAGTAAATAATCTGATAATCTTTGGTAGAACCTTAATCTAGCTCAACTCATTGAAGCAGCACTTTACCTTGAGTGCAAAGAGTAGGATCTCAAAGCTTTGAGTGCGCCTTGATTAAAAGTTTCTTTATTTTTTATTTACACGATCAACAAATCTTTTATCCCCATCATACAAACTAATGAATAAGAAACACTCCAACATTGTTCACATATCATAATAACATTTTTTTTTTTATCTTCTTTCAACTTCTGTTAGGTAATTTACATTTGTTTCTTTCTGCTTCTTAGTCTCTGATGATAATAATGATGATGATTCGAAACGATATGGTTTGAAATCGATGTCAGCGATGTGTTGACCTCTTGCTCTATTCCTTTATTTTTTTTATTTGATACATATACAAATAGTTTTTTTTATGAAAGCGCGGAAACATATACATACACATTGGTCTTGAATACCAGATGATCATACGCTTGACCATTATGAGCCAAAACAATAACTTGTTGATCTTGAATATTCCACTAGCCCTCGGTCAGCAAATTCCATAAATATGGTCGAAAGATAATGAGACCAAGACTTTTAAGCATGTCGAAATATGAATATTCCAACTGGATGAGTAGACCTTGGCAACCGATCACCTCCTTTAATCATTGTTTCCCCTCCATCAGCGAATGTAAACATTCTGATCTGGATGAGTAGACCTTGGAAATCGTTCACCCCCTCTCTTCCTTCTCTCATCATTGTTTCCCATCTGCCTGCAAATATACTTCTTCTTTCTCGCTCTGGCTTAGTGCTTTTTACTTCTTCGTCCAATAAAAACAATTGTCCTTGAAATATTACAGTCAGCACTACTACCCATTTCAGTCAAAAGCTAAAATAAACAATCTGATCTGAATGCGTAGACCTTGGAAACCATACCCAGGAAACGATTCACCCACTCTCATCCCTCATCATTGTTCCACATCAGTCAACGAATATAAATCAGTCGCACATTTTTCCTCTCCCTCTGACTCAGAATTTTTCTTTCCGCTTTTTACTTCATCCATCCAACAAAAACAATTTTCCTTGAAACAATATAGTCAAAACTACTAACCATTTCAGCCAACAGTCAAAATAAACAATCTTATCTGGATGAGTAGGCCTGAGAAACCATTCACATCCCCTTCAGCATTGTTTCCCTATTCGTATATCCCTCTTCTCCCTCTGACTCAGAATTTCCTTTTCGCTTTTTACTTCATTCGTCCAATAAACAAAACCAAAACACCTATATACATATGTACATACATATATGACACGCGACTGCTTTGAAGATGACTCATATACTGCCAGATCTTATGCAAACACATATACACATACATACGTATGTATACACAAACACTAAGTACTCTCCGATACACACTAAGTACATTAAGTGCACACTAAGTACACTAAGTACACACTAAGTACTCTCTGATACATACTAAGTACACACTAAGTACACACTAGGTACACACTAAGTACACACTAAGTACACTAAGTACACACTAAGTACACATCAATCACATTCCATGACACTAATTGCTCCGAATTCCCAGATTTCACCCCCAAAAAATGTAACCCTATATCTCCTTGATGACGTCACTTCCTGGCTCCCTGTGCCAGAATCGGCAATGAAAAACAAAAATGTACCTATTTCAGACAACAATCAAAATAAACAATCTGATCTGGATAAATAGATCCGAGAAACCGTTTACCCCCTCTCATCCCCCTCTCACCATTGTTCCCCCAGCTGCCCAAAATAAACAATCTGATCTGGATGAGTAGACCCAGGAAATCGTTCACCCCCCTCTCATCATTTTTCCCCCTTCGCCCACAAACGTAAACAGCCGCATATCTTTCCTCTCCCTCTGACGCTTTTTACTTCCTTCGTCCAATAAACAAAACAAAAACACCGATATACATATGTACATACATACATATATGACACGCGACTGCTTTGAAGATGACTCATATGGCGCCACATCATATCCAAATACATATACACATACATACATACACACATATATACATGCATACACACACACATACACACATGTATATACATACACAGACATACATACAGACAGACAGCATGACATCAGAAAAAATGTAACCCAACACCTTCTTAATATAAACAAACAAAAGCCTTCCTCCCCCTCCCCCCTCTCCTTCGCCCACGCTAATGTCAACAAAAAAAAAACCGGGGTAATTAAAAACCGGAAGCGGCAAACATCAATCACATTCCATGACACTTTAATTGGTAATTAAAATTTTTCCCACGCTTATGTAAACAAAAATGTAACCCGATACCCCTCCTAATGTAAACAAACATCTTCCATCTCGCTCACTCTCACACAAATATCTTCCCTCTCGCTCTGGCTCAGAATTCCCAGTCTCAACCGTCCCAATACCTACTTCAGTGTTTTGGGTGAATTGTTCTTAGCACAATTTTATTGCTTTATTTGCACTTTTTATAATTTATTTCCGTAAATGAATGTTTTTTACAGATAACTGAATTACATTTGTTACATTTGGTAGCACACATATTATGAACTGCCTCAGTCAATCAGAGCAATAACAATACCTGGAACATTCTTAGCCCGCATTAAGATGTGGCTTTTCAGCTTGGACTATGTTGCGTTAGAATCGCGTATTTCTGATGTTTTGGTATAATTTGTTGTTTTCTTTTTTCTCGTTTGTACTTGCACTTTTCACAATTGGATTTTTTTTCTCAATTACTTAAATTTTTCATTTTCTTAATTTTTTCAAAAACTCTTATCTATCTCTCTTATTTTTATCTTTCGAATTAAATTATTTTTGGATTTTGTGCTTCTTGCAATATTTATAGTCTACTCTTTACTGTTTTCTATCTACATTGAATTATAAAGGGTCACCCCACCCAAGAAATTGTATTTTTAGTGTTTTTGCCTATTAGAAGTGGCATCAATTCTATTTATTAATTTTATATAAGTACTGCATATCACCAACCTTTCTTATATTTTCTTCTCTAAGAACTCGAATTGTAAATTTTAAATGTATCCTAGAATTTATAAGAAATAAATACATCTATCTATCTATAATTTGTTAGTTAGGAATCATATGGGAAATATTTTTGGTTTTAAGAGTTCATTTTGGTTGATTATTTGCTATTGATGCAAGTGGTAATGGACAATTACATATTATGTATATCAACCAAAATGATGTTTCAAAAAAAACTAACACTTCCTATATGGTTTCCATGGGATTTCCATGAGTTGGCAGAAGAAAATCATATGAATCTTTTATTTTGGGGTTGGATTTTCTCTTGCGAGAGTTCTGGCATGGACACAATACTATTTTAGTTTTTTTTTCAATGCAGCAAAATTAAAACAAATACAGGAGAATCTGCTAAAGACGCTCTTCAAGAGACTGGTAGAAAGGAGTGCTGTAAAATAATGCTGAAAAGTAAATACGTTCAGAAAGAAGGAAAGAAAACTTTTTCTGAACGCTTTCATTGAAACAGAAAACCTGTAAAACCCAGATAAGCGCATCGGTATAGTTGTCATATTGTGGGTAGGTACTAGCAGAGATGTGCAGCAACGATTAAGTTTATAACTGTTTACATTTTTCAGTTCTCCGGGTTTTTTGTTTATTAGAATTCAAGCCAGAATGAAGGGACTAGATAAAAGAGCGTGAAAAATAGAAAGCCCCATTATGAAGTGGATTCTACTGTATTTTTTTTTTTATTCATTTAATTTCAAAATGAATTCAATTCTAACGAAATCGTTGCCCCATGATCCAATTCAAAGGTGCTTCGATTTCAGAGGCTCGCGTATATAATAAAAAAGCTCTGTGTATGCATGAGATGCGGTTCATTTTGGAGTTGCCTCAATTGCAGAGGTTCCCAGTTAGGAGTTTTAAATGTTTTTTTAATAAAAGATGCCTGTTTTTTCACCAAATTGCTAATTTCTTTTCTTTTTATGAATTCGTTATAAAAAAATTCAAAAGACAATAAACAATAATATGTAGTATAAAGTGAAATAATAAATAAACTGCAATCTATAGTTCAGAAGGAACTAGAGGCGAAAACAGGAAGCATGGCATAGTTATAATCAATATAAAATTAAGAATGAAATATAGTGCGGTCAAAACAAGGTTTATATACTAAAATGCTTTCCTTTACATTGTTTTTTTTTTATTTATGGGACATGAATAGATAGAAAAAAGTCAAAATTAAGTTACACAATTACACAAGTGAGAGATACTTGCGCAACAACTGTTCCGTACAATCAGTTATTTTTATATATTTTCATATATGCAATAGGGGGAAAGCATTTTTTTTGTTTAAGTGTTAAGAAATAACATAACATAAAAAAATATTTCATACATTTTTGGGATGGGAATGATGGGATTGGCGCCATCTACCTACTTTAACCGACGAAATTTTCCTTTCAACAATCCAAAGATTCTTTCGATTGTTACCCTGGCGCTACTTAGACGGGTGTTAAAATATGATCGTTGTCCACTGAGGTGACGGTTATCTTGAAAAGAAATCATCAAATTCCCTAGAAACGGATATGCTAACATACATAACTCAAGAGATTTGAATTCAGTAGCTTCTTTTCCATATTTATGACAATAATGGTTTTCTTACAATTAATGTTGTTAAGTTGTTGATATGAACACCTAGGTAAGTGCGTTGGACTAGGTAGTACGCAATGGTGCTCGGGTTCAATCCCAGCAAACACCCAAACCTTTTTGCACGGTGCCACCTCTTTTGAACGCCCGACAAGCATTCAAGGAGTATCATTTGTCAAGATGAGCTGGATTTGGCAAAAAACTATAGGTCCCTTTCATTCGTGCAGAAGTATACAACGTATACACAAATGGTTGCGGGATGTAGGCCCTAGTTCACCCCGAATTGTAGCGCCACCCAAAGAAAGAAGAAGTTGTTAATAAAAGGGATAAATACGCTTGAAGGTGCATATACGATGCACTGTATGACATTTTTCAGGTCATCGTCTCGGGCCTAAGATTTGAGCATCGATCCAGAAAGTACTTACCAAAACTAGAAACTCTGCATCATTCGTTTTGCCAGATTGGCTGCCTAACGTATTGCCGAGATTGGTGGTTGCACTGTGTTATGTGCACTACAATGTCCAATTTACTTGTATTTGGCTCCAGTGATGGATAGTTATTTTTTGCCCATAATACTCGCATAATACATAAGATTGATGAGATTAGCAATAAATAATTGTTTGTAAAATTATTGAAAAACTCAGATGATGAAAGTTTAATTCAACGGGCGAGGTGCTACTAGTTTTTCCATTCCATTACTTCTTGTAGACACGTCTTCGGTTGTATTCATTATTTATTTATTATTTATTATTCATTCATTTCTATTTAACAAAATACTTCTAGATTTTAAAATCTAATAATAAGTATCAAGATAGCATTTACAAAGTTCAAGTTAAAATTAAAAAATAAAAATTTTAAAAATTAATGTTAAAGATATAAAGAAAAAGCGAGAGAAAAAAAAAACTAGAATAAAGAAGAAAAGTTAAACAAATGGCAAAATAATAAAAAAAAAGCTATGATAATTAGGCTTAGGATAAGGGAATAGATATTATGTGGCTTCAATTAGTTTTTGATATGTGAGAAAATAACCTCTTCCGAAATTCGGTCAATGAGCCTATTCTCTGCAACTCAACCGGAAGTCTATTCCACAGTCGAATTGCTGTTACAAAGAAAGATCGCTCAGCAATAGTGTGTGCGAATCGGGGTAAGATTAAACGTAGACCCCTACCGGATTGGGCAAATCGTAGCATTTCGTTCAGATACACAGGACAATGGCTATGAATAATCGCATGGAGTTTGAGCAAGTTACTAAAGTCATCGTGATCATTTAGACAGATGCATAAAAGAGAAGTTTTGAAATATGAGACACTGGTATATCTCGGAACGCTATAAATAAATCTGAGACAGTCATTGAATGCTACATTTATTTTGCGTTTGCATTCGTAGTCTAATGTGGCATATACAGAGCAGTTAAACAAAAAATAGGGCATAATAAGGGTTTTAACTAGACGCAGTTTCATGTTCGGTGGAAGGAGACAGGCAGAGCTTCTTAAGCTGCGCAAACCAGAGTATATTTTCCCAATTGTTGTCGAAATGGCGTCGCAGCAGCTTAACTTGTTGTTTAACCTAAAACCCAGATATTTAACTTTATCAACGTATGGAATAATTTCACCGTTAAGAACAATGCAGGGAAATTCTGAAGCCTTCAATTCTCTTCTTGAGCATAACATTGCTAGAGTCTTAGAGGGGTTAAGTTTAAGTTTGTTGAGATCAGACCAGAGTTGAATTCTTGTTAGATCTTCATTCATCCTTGCCACTAGATCTTCCATCAGCCCTACAGAACGACAAAGGTAAATCAGGACGTCGTCTGCATGCATTTGTATATTGCAGGAACTTACAGAATCCGGGAGATCATTAATATACAATGAAAATAGTAGTGGTCCCAGTACTGAGCCTTGTGGGACCCCTGTATTTATAGTAACTGGTCTGGAAGTTCCGCTGTCAGTATTTACTTCTTGAACCCTGTCTCTGAGATAGTTATACAGCAAACGAAGAGCAGTACTAGAGAAATTGCATTTATTCTTCAATTTTGATAAAAGAATTGCGTGATCAATACTATCGAAAGCCTTCGAAAAGTCCAACAACAACAATAGACCAATTTTGTCTGAATCAAACTCCATCCGTAAGTCGGTAGTGACTTTAATGACTACTGATTCACAGCTATGTTTGTTTCGAAAGCCTGATTGCCAGACAGAGATCATATTGTTGTTATTTAAGTAGATAAGCATTTGACTATGAATGATTTTTTCAAAAACTTTCGATAGATAGGGCAGAAGGCTTATCGGCCTGAAGTCTGCTGGAATGGTAGGACTCGCTTTTTTGGAATAGGTATGATTTTAGCTACCTTCCAGTGTGACGGAAAAGTACTACTACAAATGCACACATTAAAAATATGTAGTACATATCTTGCAATTATAGGCCAAATAAGTTTAATAAACTTTGGTGACATATTATCAGGACCTACGGCATCGGTTTTGACAGAACGAACGGCATTTGAAACAACTTCCATATCAATGCAGTTGAAAGAAAAGGATTCGTTTGAAATATGGTTATCCGAAGTGACTACAGGCATCAAAGAACTGACGGAACTTGGGACAAAGTGCGATATCATAACGTCGGGACTAAGGGAACACTTCGACATGTTTTTGGATCCAGTGATGCCAAGATCTTTTATGTTCTTCCACAACTGCTTTGAACTAAGTGCAGGATCAATTTTTCCTAGAAGATACGACCGCTTGGATAAACGAATAAGAGTCGTGACCTTATTTCGAGCAAAACAGTATTGCCTTCTATTATACTCAGACGGATTTCTTTTGTAGGTTCTGAAAAAACGTTCTCTCTCCTCGATCAAAAGTTTTATTTCATTGCTAAACCAGGGGCAAGTTAGGGATTTGATTCTTTTTGTTACCAATGGGATATAGTTGTCATACAGCAAGTTAACTAAAGAGTTTAATAGAACAACTTTGTTGTCGACATCCGGGGTGTGGTAGATATCATTCCAATTTAAGTAACCGCAGTACTGCAGGAGACCCTTATGATCAATGTTTCGAAACGACCTATAAGTAATATATCTGTCAGTATCTGAATTAATTATATCGAACTTGAAGGAACAATAAATAAAGTCATGAATAAATTCAGATGTGGGTCTTACTTGATCGATCCCAAGGACCTTAAATACCGAACTAGTTAAGAACATATCAATTAAGGACGGATTCTCCAGCGACTTAAAACAAGTAGGCCACTGCGTATTAACAATAGATAGACTCATTCTGTTGCAGAAATAGTGAAAAAATCTTGCCCGACTATTGCCAACAAGAATGTTTACATTGAAATCACCGCCAATCAGAATGTCTTTATATTTAGAGCCTAAGTTCTTCAACGTGTCCTCAAGCTCTTCGAGGTTGGTTTCACGAAAACTATGAGGCGGAGAATACACGACTATCAATAAGCATTTCTCATTGTTATTGTTACTGATCTCAACGCACAAGAATTGAATGCTCGACCTACTTGAAGAGTATATAATTTTTCACGGTATACAATTCCTAACATACATGCAAACGCCACCTCCTATCCTACCTACACGATCATTCCTAAATAAATTGAAACCTGGAAGATGCACAAGTTGTGAGTTTATTTCTTTATGGAGCCACGATTCTGATACCATAATTACATCCATTTTCGAAGTACTAAGCATTTGGTATAAGATAGTGTACTTGGAACGAATGCTACCGGGATTTGTGTGACAAACATTAAGCCCAATGTGAGCGCTACACATTACATTGAGAGCGATCCTAACAATGTCAGGATTTATACTTAAGACCATAAATATAAAGTTCTAAGTCGGATAAAGCCATCACCAAACCAAAGGACGCATTCTCAACAAACAAAGAAGCCAAAGAATATCTATTTAAAGCTAGAAAGACGTAAATTATCAAACCATTATGTTTATCCATTCTTAAATTCATAAATGTCGTGTTTATGTATCTTTAATTCAATAAATAATGTATTAATGTTCTTCCTCACAATTGATCATATTTTATTGTTGTACTTGTAACGCTTTCGCGCTGAAATTCTTTGATATAATTTCTACCCAAGTCCATTAATTCGGGGAAACACTTAATAAGCATAAATATGTTACATCCCACAGAGTTCGCTAATCAATGAATTTGAATTGATTTCTTGAAGATTGCCAATATGTGCAGATACTCAGCAAATAACACGCTGATACCTTGCCATTTCCATTTGGTTTATCGAAATATTGGAAATATTCATTTGGCATTTAAATGATGCTACAGGTCCTTCCTACAGGCATCCTGTTCAAATTGCTGAAATGAGAATTTGTATGGGATGTCAAATTGAATATTCATTGTTATAAAAACTCATCTCTGTTAAATATATATAATCTTATACTTGTTTGCAAATGATGAACAGCTGGCGATTATCGATTTGATAGTCTAAATTATGTCCCATGATTTACTGAAGTACTAGAAAAGACAGTGTTAATAGCGGTAAATTAAATGTGGGATTCAATTTCATATCAAGCTGGATCGTTTGCAGGACGTTTATGAATGGCTTCCGAAACTACTCATTCCTATCGAGTGCATGGAGTACCTAAGTATCGATTTATTTATTTATTTATTTATCTATTTTTCATCAATTAGATTATAATCTTACAGACTAAACTAACTGCGTGGTGGATGTATACATTTGTGTACATTACGTTCAAGATTAACATTCATTTTAATATTTAACAAATATATATTTCTCATCATAAAAATCGTTATTTTAAAAACTAAAAGGCGATATAAAAAGGATGTTAAATCAAAGGATTAATTCATAATATCGACTGTGTTTTGGAACTGAGGTAAACCGGTACCACTACCACTAGTAGTGGAACCACTAAGCTGGTTAATGGATCTCTGCATTTACGTGAACCTGTAAAGGGTAATACCAGTCGCTGTATATCCAGTCCAGTCCAATCGCACAGTCTCTCAGTAAACATAGAATTGTAAATCACTGAAAAGATCTACTCTGTCTATGAACGTGGCTATGGCTTTGGTCCGAGATATTGCGGTGGTATATATAGTGGGCCGCAAAAATAAGTTTACACACATGAAAGAAAAGCAAATGTTGATTAATTTTTTTAAACTCGGGGTTTTGAATCAAAGTAATAATGAACATTTTTTAAGTACATTATATTATAATAAAAGCATAAAAGAAGTTTTCAAAAAAGTAAACGTAAACAAAAGAAATGGGTATTATAAAAAAACATTAAAAAAAACATTGCAGCAAAAATATGTTTCCAGGTACTTTAGTAGCCACAATGTCCACCATTATTCAGTGACATGGTCGCCAATCTATGAGGCATGGAACTTGTAAGCTTTTGACAATCTTCTAAAGTAAACTAAGGCCATAGCTCCGTGATGCACGTTTTTAGTTCCTTAACGTTTCTTGGTTGCCTCTCCGCGATCCTCATTTTCAGTAAGGCCCACAAGTTCTCTATTGGGGAGAGGTCAGGGCTTTGTGGTGGCCATTGCATGATATTAATATATTCCTGCAAAGTATAATCCCTCACTATTTTGGCGTTGTGAATGGGCGCATTATACTGCTGCAGCACGGTCTTTCCCAATAAGACGTTTCCCCTCGGGAATTATCACTTCTCGTAGTAAATTGAGGTAGACTGAAGCATGTACATTTCCCTCCATGATTACTATTTCGCCCACGCCATAAGAGGAAAGGCAACCCCATACCATAACTCCACTTTGCATTTTACGGTTGGCTTGGCACACTTATAGGACAGAGCATCACCTTGCTTCCTCCAGATGTAAACTCTGCCATGTGAATAGTTCATTCAAATTATGGATTCGTCCGTCCAAAGGACCTTATCCCAAAAATTATCACTTTTTAAGACATGCTGCTGGTAAAACTGCATCCTTTTTCTTATGTTGACCTTACTTACATACGGCAATTTGCGGCCGACGCGACCGTGTTTCCCATCTTCATGCAGACGCTTACGAATTGTGCCAACCGATGGTACCAACCGATGGCCTCGTTGCTTATTTTGGCTTGTAATTTTTTAGCAGACAGTAATGGATCATTTGATGAGACATTTTTAGTTCTTATATCTAGCCTTTTGATAGTCATTCGTGGGCGTCCTGGTCTGCTTTTCGCGGAAATCCGTCCGTCTTCAGCAAAGGCAGTAACCACTTTATTTATTGCCGTATGTGATTTCTTAAAAACTTGTGCTATGTTTCTATTGTAGTAGGCTTCGTTATGCATATTAATTACTATTTTTCGATCGGAAACTGTCAGCTGCTTAAATTTAGGCATTTATTTCATAAAAACCTAAGAGAGAACAAAAGCTTTTAGATATGACATATCAAACTGGGGACATAATTATAAAATATTCTTACCGAAAAATTAAGAAAACAAACAATTTATTTAAAAAAAATTACAAAACTGCAAAATGCAATAAGCTAAGGGTAATATTTTTGCACACTAAACTGGTGGAAACTTATTTTTGCACTTCTTCAACTGATAGCTTACTTGAAATGACGCTTTCACAGCTAAACTTTATAATATACGATCTGAGTGAAGAGTACAAACAAGTTAACAGTTAGTTTCGCAAGCAATAAAAATATTCTGCAGAAAAAAAAAAATATTAGAATTTGGAAGGACAGTTAAATTTTGTCTACAAAGTCGATGGAAACTTATTTTTGCGGCCCACTGTATGTACATACCAATGCGTATATTACCTCAAAAATATTGGTGATCATTTGCATATGCTTATACATGTATTAGATTTATTCCGCCAGGAAATGGAGACCATTATAGTGAAACCCGCATCTAACTCCGTTTAGTGGTTCTCGAGATTAGCCACATTTTGGGGACTTCCTTTTATCCTATGTAAAGATTTTACTGCCAGTTGAAGTTGGAGAAGGGGAAGCGTTTCACTTTTCGTCTGATTCAGGCAAATTTGCCCTTCCGCGGCTAGAGAGTAGAGAACTTTTACTTCAAAAATGACGTATATGTTCGACAAAATGCAAGCCAATCATTTGTTTATCTATACATGCGCTGCGCATACACTCATCGCATACCCTCCATGCGCAACAGTCGACTGCGCACCTGCTTTGATTTTCGTTCCCGTACGGCAAGATCCCGGAATTACTCCACTGGAAAGTTTGTTAACGCTCGCTTAGATCACATCATAAACTTGTTTCTGAAGTTCAAACACTCCTTTTATGAAAAACCTATTCTATATCTTAATGCTTTTTAACGCCATAGATTTGCTTTCAGAAGAACATGATTGGTCTTGCTGTTAAGTGTACAAAATTGTAAACAGTTGCGATAAGCAAGAGAGCAAAAAATGTTGACGTTCTTCTATTCCAAAATTATAGAAGAATTATACAGGGTGTCCCACTTTAGATGTAAAATCCGTTAACTGAAGATTTCTGAAGTTCTAGTGAACAAAAATCGTATGGCAGGGAGTTACAATGTCGTCACCGAGCGAATAAAACAAATTGAAAAAGGAGGTATTTTTTAAATAAAAGAAAAAAACAATTGTATTAAAAGTTCAACTTTATTCGTCAATCATAGTCCTTCCACTGAACTAATTTTACTTACAAAACTATTCCTTAACCATACTTAATATAACACTTACAACTAACTTATATACAGATTTTACATACACAAGAAAGAACAACAACAACCAACGCATAATCACGCTCTCAACACATGCTTTTAACTACTGACGCTTTCGAAAGTGCAGTCAGCTCGTGTACAGTGCATATAAGTAGAATCATTGCAGGCTAACGGAGCAGAAGGTGCAAAACAAAAGTTTAATGTTACAATCATTGGTATGTGCAAAGAAGGTGCAAGACAGAAGTTTAAAATTGCAGAATAGAAGCTGCAAAGTGCAAGCTTGCATTTGAGAGGTATTATATATGAATATAACTCGCGGCGTGACTAAGCCAGCCTGCGACAAATCGCTTATTGTTTAATATGCCATTTAGATACTGCACGCTTTCGAAAGTGCAGCCAGAGATAGAGCATTATATCATATAACTAGGGGGGGTCTATTTTCTATAAAGCGAAATAGTGAAGATAGAATATTTTATGGCGAAATAATAAGAAACAAATAAACTGACAGTTGCCGTAAATGTCACTGACTAGTTCTCCTTCATTGAAAAAAGTCGCAAATTTCCTTAAATGCTGTTTTTTCTTAGAATTGAGTACTAGACTTTATTTGAATAAATATTACTCATCTAATTGATTCAAAGGCAGTTTGGCCTGAAATCTGGTTTGGCCGGTAAAATATATAATGTATGAATTATATTTTTCTTTCATCACTAACTCAGATGAGATTTATTGAAAATAATTTTGATCACTGAATCCTTTTTATTATACTAAGGACTCCATCCTCGTCGACAGTTTTGTTTATGCCTCCGTTAAATATAATGACTCCGTCAAATATAAAAGACTGTAAATACTACTTTCAAAGACAAAATCGGTCGAGATATATTACTACAAAATATTATTCTCATTCGGTATCTGTTAATCAAAATTAACAATTTCCTCCTAAAAAAATAAAACAAGCGCATTAAATTTGCATTTAAAACATAATATTTATTCGCATGGCAACTCCGCACTAAATGTCAAAGTGAACTTAGCTTGTACAATCATCACTTCACAGAACTTTGATCTAGTTTGTTTTATTATTCTGATCTGATCCGGATCAGATCACGGGGATAATAAAACACGGCTAATATAACACATAAGGGAAGCTTGATGGTTTCCTATTATAATGTAGGTGTCTCTACTGTTACTATATTGGGAAAAATTGGCGTATATACAGACACAGAGAGGGACACAGAGAGGGACACAAATCGCAAAATTCTACGCAGTTATTACAATTAAACCGTAGCGCAAGTGGTTAGTGCGTCGGACTACTGAGCCAGCGGTCTTGGGTTCGAATCCCGCCGCAAACATCTAAAAGTTTTTTTTTCACAGTGCCCACCTCTTTCGAATGTCTGACAAGCATCAAAGAGTATCATTTGTCACGATTGAGCTTCTCAACTCGCCGTTCGGAGTCGGCAAAAAACTGTAGGTCCCTTCCATTCGTGCAGAAATATAGCACGCACACACAAATGGTTGCGAGAAGCAGGCCCAGGTTCACCTCGAGCTGTAGCGCCAACTAAGTAAGTAATACAATTAAACGAATAACGAGACGAAAAAGTAAATCTCATGCACAAGCGTACATTTCTTGTAAATACATTATGTACATATGTATGTATGTACAGTACATACTTTATTTGTTGTTTTCTTTTCTTTTCTTTTGTGTGTGTGTATAATTATTCTTCTGAGCAGATGAGAAAGGACATCAGAAACATATGTACATACATGCATATGTAGGTAATTTGATCAAGTTTCATACATTTTTGTGTTGGTATACATTTATGTATTGTAGGTACAAATTTGAATTTATTTTTCGCAAAGTGTGCTCAATTTGTTTGTATTGAAATGTGCTGTGCACCATAAAACTATGTAATGTATGTACATATGTACTTACTCGTGTTTGCAGATATGCGAGTGCATATGTATGCATATGTATATATATATATGTTTGTATGTATGTACATATGTGAGTATCGAACAAAGTATCATGTGATCTTTAGTAGGTATCGTATCGTAAAAATAGGGTTCATAGATCAACATAAATCTATGACATACATATGTATGTGTGTAGTTAAAATAACTCTATTGCGCAAGTATAACTTGCACTTGACCGGATTTTTTTTTTCTTCTCTTCTTAAACTAAAAATCAAATTGTATCTCGCTTAGCTTAATGTTACGAGGCACTCTTGAATTTATTTAAAGCGTTGTTGTTGCCTGGATGTCTTCGGGTGAATAATTAATTAATTGGGTTGTAAGTTTGGAATGCGTTAGTAAATATCAAAATTACTATAAGTAGGCAAATAGACACTTGCTATGTACAATAGAAACTCGTTGTCTGCCAGCGCAGCGGAATGCCTAGCTTAGGTATTAATTTTGAGCAGATTGTTTTTCCACTCTCTTTCCAAAGTTGACCCACAGTAATCAACAATTGTAAAAGGAATTCTCAGACTAACATTGTTAAACCGATCAAAGAACCTTCACTCAAAATATTTGTATACGTCTGTACGAAACAGATTTGGAAATATAATTTCCAGAACTCAAGCACGAAGGGTTACCTGACAAGGGTCAGTTGAAAAAGGACTAAAGTTGGTTACCTTAAACGATTTATTTTTTTATTTATTTTTTAATGTCCTATGACTTTTGTGATTCGTTAACAAGATTACCTACATACTTTGAATACCTCTCGAATTTCCCAGACTAAGCTTGTTCTCCCTCTTCACGGTAAACACCTACACAATGCCAGTATTCACTCTTCCTACATAAAATGGGGGCAAAAACAAATATATCTCAATTTCAGAAATAGAACAATCTAAAATAAAGCTATTTACATCCTGTTTAAATTATTTCAAGTTCAATGCAACCAGTACAATGCCAATTCTTGTGACATCTGTTCGGTTTGATGTTTTCCATAAAAAAAAAGTTCCCAGGTGTATCCCTGTTTGTTATTGAAAATTTCCCAAACAACAAACCCATCAGCAATCACTTTTAACGTCGAGAATAGGATTATAGAGTCACATGTGTTCAGTGATGCCAAACGAACAACCCCACCCGCCAACCCAAGGCAATGGATGTAAAGAAACTTTCCTGCACGACTGAACTCTTCATTTTCTTCTTGAGTTTTCCCTTTGTACAAAATTATCGCACACACACACACACACACACACACATTTACAACAAACTGTGCTGTTTTGAAACAAATTGCACAGAATTTTCCTTTTTTTAATAATTCACCGGAGGTACAGTGCACAAAGTACCGAGTACAGTGTATCCTTTTTAAAATTGCCAGAGCCCACCAACAACGGTGAACAGTGTAATTTAAGCTCTCATGGCACTCATTAGGCTCAAGTTAAATGAAAGCCCTTCTGTATCTGTACATCGCATCGTTCAGGTAGAGATGTAATTTAACTGCGTTCAGCCCAGTTCATCTGCCAGTCAGCAGGCATTTATTTAATTAAATAGTTTCATAGCGCATTTCCATGGTACACAAACGACTGGCAGAGGAGTGGATATTCGAAAACATAGTCGTGCATACAAACAAACATGTTTTTTGTGAGCCTGTTTTTTTATTATTTATATTTTTTCGCTGGGAGAGAACAAATTTCATTTTTAAAGGCTTCTTTCGATCAATTGCTTCGGTAATTGAATTTAAATGGATCATCAAGGCTGCTCGGCACTCCAGCAAATGTGTTGAAGCCTGCACTCTCCTACCCGAGTGTGTACGAGTGCGAGGCGCGTTTATATCCACGGGAGTAAATCACATTAATTGACTTGTTTACGTTTCGTATGTATGGTATGCGGTCCTGCTGAGCAAAATAAATAAATCTATACGACGAAACTGAAATTTATCGATGAAAGAACATCGAATTGAATTATGTACTTGTTCCATGCTTGGATGTATATTCCGTTGTAAAAGTATAAAAATAAACAAAATACCAAGCTTAGCCTTTATACAGTGCTGTGCAAAAAATATTGCTCAAGTCAGAAGAAATTCCTGGAAGTTAGGATAAAGGTAACAAATACGTAGAACGACTACTCGAATAATTACGGGTTAAAAATTGGCCAAATATGTATGTATAAGTGTACAGTGAACTCTCTCCTTACGGACACCTCTCATAACCGGACACCTCTTATAGCCGGACAGATTTCAAAGAACGGAAATAAATACATGATTTTTCATATAAAAAATTCTCCCATAACCGGACACGGACAACAATTTTCGTAGCCGCAATAGAATATCGCTCTCTCTCAAGTGGACAAAACACATCTAGTACGTATGGCAAGCTTTTAACATACTTCATTTTCTTTTTGGCTGGATGTTGTAGAAATAGGGAAGCACTGATTGGATTTAACTTGGCAAAGCCCAGTGTTGTAACTGTTACTACACATCAATTGTGCTTATTTTACCTCCAAGTGGTAGCCATCGGATACTGGTCGGGCTCGACTTGCTAAACTTATAAGTGCGAGTGCTGACCTAGAGAAAATAGCAGCACTATTATCACGTCAGCGGACGAGTTCCCTCGATGGAACCAACGGTGGCGCTAGACTTCCAGAACGGAAACAAAATCTTATCTGAGCTACTCCGACATATTCGGAGCTCAGGTCGATAAGGATTTCCGTGGACTAGTCAGGGTTTTTTAAAAGAGATGGTGGCGGATGAGCCCTTACTGGGCCAACAGCAGCGCTCACATCCCTGATGCGGGTTACTGACATCGGTTTAAGACCGGCCCCTCGTCTTAAGGGTTTCAAAAAATGGAACTGGCCTCCAGGTTGGGGGTTGTGCCGTCGGGGTAACTTCCTTACCACGTAAAAAAAAATAATAGTTATGATAGAGACACTAGCCTCGGATAATGGACCCCCTCATTTAACACCACGACCCGGAACGTCCACGGACTACGACCTAAGAATATGCACCTGGAATGTGCGTTCACTGGACACTCTTGGTGCTATTCAAAACCTTGAATCTGTCCTCACGCGGTACAAGGCAGATATTACCGCGATCCAGGAGATACTATGGATAGGATCAGGTATGCAAAAATAGGAAAATTGCAACATTTATTACAGCTGTCACAAAAGTCTGCACATGTTAGGATGCGGATTCGTCGTGGGAAATCGGCTACGCTCAAGAATAATTGAGTTTAAGCCGATCAGCGATCGCCTGGCTGTGATCCGCATCAAGGCAACATTCCAAAACATCAGCCCCTACTGACGAAGCTGAAGACTCTATCAAGGAGGAGTTTTATGACCTCCTGGACGGAGCCTACGGAGCCTGTCCGGAGTATGATGTCAAAATCATACTCGAGGACTTCAATAGTAGTAGTAGTAGTACTTTATTACTAGTTCCATAGGAACTATTTAAATTCATTGTTTACATTTTAACAAATACATTTAGAAATTAAGTCTAGCGAATTCTATACATTTTTTTTAAAAGATACAAAATTTGCCTCGTTCTTTGTGTCATTTGGCAGTTCGTTAAATAGTTTAAAACCCTTATAAATAATTGAATTTTGTGTACACACACTTAACATATTAGGCAAACGCAAATCATTACAATTTCTTAGTGCATATGGTTGGACATCTCTTATATATTGCACATAATTAACTAAATATTTTGGCATTAAATTATTTTTAACTTTATATAAAAAAACTAGCACATTCATTACAATTCTTTGTTTTACTGACATCCACTTTAACAAGTTCAACATAACATTAATAGGTGTATATCTATTGCACTTCAAAATACAACGCATAGCTTTATTTTGTAATAGCTGGAGCCTTTTAATTACGTTATCACTACATAAAAACAAAACTGTGGAACAATACTCAAAATGTGGTTTGACAATTACGTTATAGATATTTATTGCACTTAATATAGAAACATTGCTTCGTATTCTCTTCAAAAAACCTATTTTATTAGACACTTTTTTGCATATGTAGTCAATATGTTTTGTTAATCCTACGGTACTTTCCATAATTACGCCTAAATACTTAATTTCACCAACTTTCTCGATGGTTTCACCATCAATTTCCAGTTTTATGTCCTCGCCATCTCTCTCGTTCAGTATCATCCTTTGAGTCTTTTTTACATTTAGCTTTAGTCTATTTTGTTTTAACCATTTATCGACAGTTTTTAAATCATCTTGCATTTTTAGGTGGCACTCGGCAAAGTTATTTCCCGACGCGTAAATAACCGCATCGTCCGCAAACAGTGCAAGCTTACTATTTTTTATCGCGCTCTGCATATCATTTATATAAATAATGAACAACAATGTTCCGAGTACTGATCCTTGGGGTACACCAAATGGTACTTCCTTAGTTTCAGATAGCACTCCATTCACTTTAACCTTTTGTGTCCTGCCTTCGAGGTACGATCTAAACCACGACAGTTCACCATTCTTAACACCATATTTATCTAGTTTTTTTAGCAGCAGCTCTTTGTCAATAGTTTCGAATGCTCGTTTTAAATCTAGGAAAACACAGTACACACGCTTTCTTTGGGCAATTTGTTCTTTCCATTCCGTAATAACTAGGTTGAGCGCACTTTCACAAGAATGGGACTTTCTGAAACCCGACTGCACGTCTATTATTAAATTGTTTTTTTTCAAAGTACTCATTTAATTGACGAAATACTATTTTTTCAAACACTTTCTCACACAACGGTAACGAATTGACTGGACGAAACTCTTCACATTTTTTAGTGTTTTTTACTTTTTCAATTGGTGTTACAATAGCTTGTTTCCACGATTTTGGGAAAACTGCCGTGTCTATGGACTTGTTAAGAGTGGTTAGCAGGGCTGGCCCAATGCAATTAAAATTATCACAGTAAGTTTTTGGACACATTTGCTCGAAGTCAGTTTTATTCTTTATTTGTTTTAAGGCTTGTAGTATGTCTTGCATTATTATTCTTTTAAATTTAAAAACAGTATTGGTTTCACTTACACAATTAACAAAAGGGACATATTGAATAGAGTTATTAATTTGGACAACACTGTCAACAAAAAAGTCATTAAATTTGTCTGCTATATTTTTGCTTTCATTGTAGATAACGTCACTAAATACTATGTCTGTTAACTCACCACCTTTTTCCTTTTTTAAAACATACTGTTTTAAGTTACGCCACATATCTTTTTGGTTTCTCGCACTTTCGATTTTTAGTTTGATAAATCTACTTTTGCACTTCTGTATTTCAGATTTGTAATTGTTTCTCATGCTTCTATACTGCAACCAATCACTCACGCAATTAGTAAAAACCGCTCTTTTAAAACAGGCAATCTTTTTTCTTTTTAGCTCACAGAGCGATCTACTAAACCACTCATTCATAGAAAGCCTCACAAATTTCACAGATGTAAATTGATCAACAACTTTGTTTAGTTCTTCACGAAACATTTTGCCCATTGTGTTAGCGTCCATACTATTGCCGATCAATTTTAAATTACTATTTATTAAAGCACTTTGAAAGGAACTACTTCTTGTACTGAGAACCTTAACCCATTTACCGAACACTTCCTTTCCTCTTTTATTTTTAGTATTTACACTTACAGTTATTGTTATCGTTAACTCATTTTCTATTTTTGCATTCACGTTTTTCGCGTTAGTAATAGCATAGTCAATCAAGGTTCGAGATCCCTCAGTAATTCTGGTTGGCGACTCTATTATTTGTTTACACCCATTATCATTAATTATTTTGTACATGTTTTTCCTATAGGTTTCTCTTGTTTTTAGCCAATCGATGTTGAAGTCTCCCACGACCAAAAGGTTATTTTTTAAGCTTGTCAGTTCCTCCATGAGGATAGAAAATTCTTCACAAAAAGTTTTTTTGGATGAACTTGGTGATCTATAAACACCCACCACAATAAACGAGAACGAACCGACACTAACCGAGTTTACAAGCCACCATATATCCATATTTTTTGAGTAATTTTTCAAATTCACCGTCCGTAGTCCATTTTTTGTATATATTATAACACCACCTGTTCGTCTTGATATGCTATTACACCTCTGCATATTATAATTCGGAACCAGTATTTCCTCGTCTGAGATTTCTTCAGTGACGTGCGTTTCTGAAAGAACTACTATGTCACATTTTTCACTAATTATTATAAGTGCTTGCACTTCGTCAAAATTGTTTATTAGTCCTTCAACATTTAAATAAATAACACGGATATTTGCTGGTTGCTAATAAGCTACACGGTTTCTCTGGACTTCCAGCTTCTTGACAAACACTTCACATTTATAGCTCCGACAGTCATGACATACATCAAGATTTAAACCTAAGTTCTTATTCGCTAACACACAATTATTGCACTTTAAGTCGATTTTATCACAGCCTCTGGTCTCATGGTTATCACCGCATTTTGCACACACAATCATATTTTTGCAGTCTCCGGCTTTATGATTATAGCCCCAACAATTATAACACCTTCTTATTAACACATAGTCATACACAATACACCTGTCCCATCCTATATTCAGTCTTCCTCTCTCCATAATTTGCTTATAGTCCTCTTTGCCTAACTCTAATATTGCTTTGTAACTCATTGTATTATTCCTTTTCACAGGTAAAATTTTCACACAATTGATATCTTTGACAGTATTATTCTGTTTCTTAATCGCCGCTTCCAAGGTTTCTTTTTCCCATTCATCCCTCATTCCACTCACAGTCACACATGGCTTCTTTAATTCAGGTACCGAAACTTCATACTCATTTCCAAGCTTTTGTTTCGCCTCTCTTTCCAAGACCTGCCTTGATTCAGAGTCCTCACAATTTATAATGACCATTCCATCTTTTTTATTAACTACCCCACTCACTTTCACTGCCAATGACGTTGGATTTATTTTATTTTTAATATCCTCTTTTGTTTTTTTATTGTCTTGAGACACTTTTGGTCTAACCATCACCGGCGGTTCTCTTTTTAAGGACTCAGCATACGATGTCTTATTATTGGTTAAATTAACTTTTTTTATTTCACTAATTACCTCTTTCTTTTCATTACTTAATTTTTTCACTCCATCCAAAATTCGTTCGATGTTTTGATTTTGCTTTTCCATCTCATTTTTTACACTATTGTCAGCTAAATCAACACTTTTTTCACTTTGAACATTCTCCCACTTTTTCTCCATTCTTCCAACGATTTCTTTAAGGTCAACACAAATTTTAATATTTTCAGCTTTGAAGTTCTCCAAGTATTCACACATTTTCCTTATCTGTTTTTCCTGCGCAACTTTCATATTATGTAGACTTCAATGCTAAAATCGGTAAGGAAAACATCTTCGGCGGATTAGTTGGAAAGCACAGCCTCCACGACACGACCACAGACAACGGCTTCCTGCTAATCGATCTTGCAGCAGCTCGTAATGCGGTGATAAGTAGCACTAGGTTTCCAAGACTACGAATCTACACAGCAACCTGACGCTCTCCAGATGGTCGAACCGCCAACCAAATCGATCACGTGCTAATAGATGCGATACACGCATCCAACATTCTGAATGTGCAAACCTTCAGAGGGGCAAACGTCGACTCTGACCATTATCTTGTTGCAGCTAAATTCAGAGCCCGACTATCCAACGAGAAAAAGCTGCGAACCGCCCAGAAAAAGAAATTCAATGTTGGACGCCTTAGCGCGAATGGAGCAGCCAGAGCCTACAGAGAGCGCCTGAGCGAGAGACTCTCCGCTGTGCATTCACCATCCACAAACGCAAACAATCTGTGGAACCAGTATCGCGACATCATCAAAGGGGTAGCAGAAACCACCATAGGCTACCAGCCACCACCCAAAAAGAGCCCTTGGTATGATGATGAATACGTGCGTCTGAAAAAGGTGACAGAAAATTCACACGTGCAAGCGCTGCAACGCAAAACAAGGACAGCGAGAGAAGAGTATCGAGCCAGAAGAAGGGAGGAGAAGAAGATCCTGCGTAAGAAGAAAAGGGCCACGAAGTCTCCCAGCTCAAGGATATCAGCTCTATATGCCCCATCTTCAAAAAAGGCGATCCTATGTCTTGTAAGAACTACCGAGGCATATCCCTGCTTAACCTCGCATAGAAGATCCTATCCAACGTACTGTGTGAACGTCTGAAACCTTTCTGCAGCACACTAATCGGCACGTACCAGTGTGGCTTCCGGCCCGGCAGATCGACGGTCGACCAAATTTTCACACTAAGAAAGATCCTGGAAAAGACCAACGAATTTCAAGTCGAGACTCACTATCTCTTCATCGATTTCAAAGCCGCATATGATAGCATTCATCGTCTTGAGCTCTACAAGGCGATGGCCGAATTCGGGATCCAGGCTAAACTGATCCAGCTATGCCGCGTGATGCTGGAAAACACGCGGTGCAACGGGCAATTTGGAAACAGTTCCTCCGAACTATTCCAAATATGCACCGGGTTTCGGCAAGGAGATGCGCTGTTATGTGACTTCTTCAATCTTGTGGTGGAACAGATAGTAAGCAGGGCAGGTGTGAACATGGAAGGCACTATCTTTCACAAATCTGTTCAGCTACTGGGATACGCAGACGACATCGAAATCATCGGTCGCTCCCAGCGCGCCGTGTTAGAGGCTTTTACGGCAATTGAAGAAAAGGCAAAATGAGTTGACCTTGGTGAGGTGAATGAGGACAAAACCAAGTACATGTTGTCAACAATCAAGGAAACATCTAGGACAAAGCGTCACTGTTGGCAGCAGTAACTTCGAAGTAGTTAAGGAGCTTACCTACCTCGGAGTAAACATCAACTCCACAAATGACACCTTAGTGGAGATTCAACGAAGACTTACCCTAGGAAACCGCTGCTTCGGTTTGGCAAAACAAATGGGTTCAAAACTCCTCATTCGGAAGAGAAAATGCATGCTCTACAAAACATTGATCTTGCCAGTTCTGCTGTTGGACGATAAGCAGGAAAGCAGAGCAGATTTTGAATACTTTTGAGAGAAAAATTCTTCGTCGGATATTCGGTCCCGTATGCTAGGAGGGCGAATGGAGGAGAAGATACAACCGCGAACTCTGTGAGCTGTACCAAGATGTGGATGTATTCCGAAAAGTCAAAACACGTCGACTACACTGGCTCGGCCACATCGAGCGAATGGACGACAATGATCCAGCAAAGAGGATCTTCGAATCACAGCCACCTGGCTTCGTTGGCCTAATGTCTACTGAATAGACGTGTTTATTGTTCGCTCCTGACATTACAGCCTTTTTACCCGGTTACCGAAGCTAAGAATTTATAATCTATCCATAAACTTTTCAAGTTACTTGTTTCTTTCACTATTAAGTACTTTAAACTGACTGTAGTGATTATTGAACACAAAAAAAATAAAATAAAACGTCTCATTTCTGCCTGCTTATCAACTCTTCATTATATCTACCACTCGCCGACAAGCTCTTAAAGAGAAAAGTGAAAATGCAGTGTCAACTCCGTCTTGTTCACCCGCCATCAAGAATCAAATAAATACAGTTCTCCCATCCGACAAAAAAGCTGATAAAAAACCATCTTTATCTGAGCAGCTACGAGATATGGAAACCAACATGATGGCAAAAATTAAATCTCTAATCACCGAAACTAAAACTGAAATAAATGACAAAATAAGTGAAGTCATATCTGCTCTTAATAACAAGGTGCAAGAGTGCGAGAACGTTATTGCAATACTCCAAGAAGACAACAGGAAAGTAAGAGCGGAATTAGCTGATCTTCAACGTAAAGGGCGTCTGTGTGATGTAATTGTTCATGGCATTCCACAAGCAGCTAAAGAGAATGCTGTTGATCTTGCGAAGAACATTGCCGCTAAGCTACGTCACAATTGTTCTCCACACATTGACGCTTTTCGCTTAGGAAGACAAACCACCGGCAGCAATCGTCCGTTACTTATTCGACTTTCTTCCCACGCTGAGCAAAGAGCACTACTTTCTGCTTTTCGAACAAACAACGGCCTTACGCTTTCGCAACTGGAAGAAGAAATTGTGCTGACTAACAACACCACCACCGACAGTAGCAGTTCCAGTTCCAATTCCACCAACATCAACACCAACACCAAGATCACTCGTATTTACATTAACGAAAGTCTTACTCCTGAAAATAGCTCTCTGTTAAGGCATGCTCTTCGCCTACGTAAAGAGGGTCTATTATTCTCTGTAAGAACTCGTAATGGTCTTGTTTATGTAAAAAAGAGCGCAGATGACAGCGAAATAAAAATATCATCAGCTGTGGCATTAACTTGAAAGTTTCAACTCTACCCTGAATTTTCTACCATCCAGTCATCCAGAGCGAATTTACGCACACATTCATGTAATTTAAAAAAACTTATTTAACAAATAATAATAACATCATCTGTAGGAAGTTTATATTTGCATAAGCTTTAAAACTTAACTTCTATGTAATTATGTTGTCTTATCCATGCAATTCTTCACTCTTTCACTACATGTATTCCTTCCCTATCCCTCACATCTCAGCTCTTCTTCTTTTTCTTTCTTCATCTACCAGTTGCTTTTTTAAATGTAGAATTAGTACATTTAGTATCTATATTGTGCTTCTTTTGTTTGTTGTGATTATTATAAATAATGATGACTTATAATAATAGGTTCATGTCTAATGGCACTGCTGAAGTTTCCGTCCGTTCAATGATTAGGATTCTTTCGAATGCGCGTGATGGGTTTAAGATATGTTACATTAATGCTCGCAGTCTTAATATTTCAAAAGTCGATTACCTTCGTTACGTTTTTGATTGTTCTGGAGTCGATATAATTTGTGTTACTGAGACCTGGCTAAGGCCTGATTTGGAAGATCACCTGTTTAATATTCCGGGGTATAGAATTATTCGGAACGATAGGGTCACAAGTACAACAGGTGGTGGAGTGGCCCTTTACTGTAATATCTCATTGAAGTGTCGCATAATTGGGAAATCTGAGACAAGTGCTACTGAGTATCTTCTCGTGGAAGTTACTGATGGTAACACCAAGTGCATAATAGGAGTTGTCTACAGTCCCAACCGGAGCTGTTCTCCAGAACCAGTCTTCTCCGCACTTCAAGAGTTCTCCCCAAATTATGAACACATCATTATAGGTGGTGATTTTAATGCTGACCTACTCAAAACTGACAGAAGATCTCAACAACTTCTAGATTTAGCTGCCACTTCCGCGCTAGCTGTAGTTAACGCATATGCCACCCGCTTTGCCCCTAACTGCTCACCAAGTCTTCTGGACCTTTTGTTTGTTTCTGATTGCTCAAATGTGTTACTTCACGATCAGCTGTCCTTGGAGTGTGTCACAGACCATGATCTAATTTTCTGCACCTATAACATCGACTTATCTCGTCCTTCTACGGCATCAACTTACCAATTCAGAGACTTCGCTTCAGTAGATAACTACGCCTTACAATTGGAGGCGAGCTTACTTCCCTGGCATAATTGCTATTTTCTCTCAGATGTGTGTGATAAAGTTGATTTATTGCAATCTCTTCTTCTAAATCTATTCAATAACCATGTTCCTTTAAAAACAGTGGCGGTACGCAAAAGAAATTGTCCATGGTTTACCTCTGAAGTTCATAACGCCATAAAAGTTCGTAGGAAATTGTATTCGAAGTGGAAGCGAAGTCCGACTAGTTTTAATTGGGAAATTTTCTGTCGTGCTCGTAATCTTTCAACTTCCATCACGAGAGAATCTAAGAAAAGATATTTTCTATCTAAGCTGGGAACAGACCAAAATGCCAAAAAGCTTTGGCGCAATTTGCGCACACTTCGTATCCGTAAAAAAGATGTTGTAGACGTAATTCCTGATCTTGATGAACTTAATAATGCTTTCCTATCGAACTCACCAGTTAATACACCTTCTCCACCCAACTATCAACATCCTTCCGAACTGCCAACAGTCTTTGAATTCGCAGTTGTCTCGGAAGTTGATGTTATTAATAACATTCGGTCTCTCAAGTCAGATGCCGTTGGTGAAGATGGGATTCCTATCCGGTTTGTCAAAAATGATCTTGACCCACATTATTAGTGTAATTACCCACGTTATTAATTTTTGTATAACGTCTTCGTCTTTTCCGTCTAGCTGGAAGCTGGCTAAAGTCATTCCGGTTCCGAAAAAACCTCTACCATCCTCGGCTGCAGACTTTCGCCCCATAAGTATACTACCTTGTTTATCAAAAGTTTTGGAAAAAGTCCTCTCTAAGCAGATTGCCAGTCATCTTGCTAAATATAACCTGCTTGCTTCTGTCCAGTCTGGTTTTCGAGCTGGCCACAGTTGTTCTACTGCTATGGTTAAAATTCTCGATGACATAAGAATTAACTTTGACTTGGACTTTATCACAGTGCTCTGCCTCCTTGACTTTTCCAAGGCTTTTGATACAGTCAATCACTCAGTCCTTACTGAGAAACTAAGAAGGTTTTTCGGATTCTGTGAAAGTTCGGTCCGTCTCATCAGTAACTACTTGAGTGATCGGTGTCAAAGGGTCGTGGTTGGTGCTAAAACCTCTCATGTGAGGAATATACTTGCGGGAGTACCTCAGGGCTCAATATTGGGTCCTATTTTGTTTTGCGTATTTATTAACGACCTTCCTAAGGTTTGCTCAAATGTTAGCCTTCATTTCTATGCGGATGATGCACAAATATATTTGTCCAGACCTATAGGCCTTGTTGAGGATCTTGCTTGCAGGCTAAACGAGGATCTATCCGCAATCTATCAATGGTCGCTTCGTAATTGCTTGACTCTCAACCCAACTAAGTCCCAGTTGATTTTAATATCTAAAAAACCTCACAGCACCGAACTACTGCCGCCAATTTGCCTTAACGATACACAATTGCAGTTCGATGATACTGTAACCAACCTGGGATTTAAGATTGACCGCTCTCTATCTCCAGTAAGCCACATAAATTACACTGTGGGACGAATTTACGGTGGCCTGCGCAAACTTTGGTTATTCGTAAGTTTCACACCTGTAAATACAAGGCTGAGACTCGTCAAAGCCTTACTAGTTCCGTATATTGACTATGCATCGGCTGTGTACTGCAAACTCGACTCCATATCCCAGCATAAATTAACTGTCGCATTCAACGATATGGTAAGATACGTGTATGGTCTCCGGCGATACGACCACATATCCAGTTACCACAAAAATGTTCTAGGTTGCTCGCTCCATCAGTTTTTGCAAGTTAGGTGCTGTATCTTTTTGCACAAAATTATACAGAGCAGATCGCCTCCATACCTTTTTGAAAAACTTCAATTTGTTCGTTCGGCTAGAACGCATAGTCTAATAACTCCCTCCTCGAACTATTTAAATTCGTCGCGTCATTTCTTCGTCTTTGCCACCAGACTCTGGAACTCTCTGCCTACTGCAGTGAAACAAATAAAAGGAGCCACACAATTTAAAAATGCCGTTTTAGAGTATTTCTCCTAAAAAGCAACAACTATTTATTTTCTTTCTATCTTCTACCATTCTATTCCCCTTTTTCCCTGCCTTCTTATCCCCTCCATATTTTCCGTATCTTGTAAATTTATTCAACTATTGCTTATTGTAGGTTATTTTGTTTATTTTTGTTGTTTATTTTTAAGTTATATCCTGTAAATTTTCCATTATTTTAAGTACTATAGAAGACTAAGGGCCGATTTTTCAATAGTCAGATAAACAGTCAGTTTGCTATCTAACGAATAAATATATTCGACTGTTTATCTGCTAGATAAGTATTTGCTATTTTTCAATCGTCGAATAACTGCCAGTTTGTTATTCAATGATTTTCCTTATATCAGTCGAACTCAATTATTTTTTAGCACATTTTAAAAAGTAAAAAAAAAATTAAAAAGGGAGAATATTGACCCTCTTGTGAAAAAAAATGCGTGAGTACCAGATATTGAAATTTGATGTGTAAACATACGTTTTTTGTGTATGTGTGCAGTGTGGCTGAGCGCTTACAAAATATGTAGGTAAATTTCTTTTTCAATTTTCTTGATAACATATTTTACATGCATGGAATGCTAGTGGTCTCTTTCGTGAAATGGCTGAAATTGCCATAGTTTCTATGCGAAATTTGTATGATGGCGGATAAACAGAGAATGCACTAATATCCAAAGAATCATATACAGAGAACGCACTAATACTATGTTTGGTTACGCGTGACGGACGACGCACAGTGTGATATTGAGCCCTAAAACCTGGCCAAAAATATGCAAAATATACAGCTACAAAACCGAGTTTTATTTGACTTCTAGAGTAAAATGCAGTAAAACAAAGACTTATTTAGGTATCGAGGCATTTATTCATCATTATTACTATGGTCGATAATGCTAACGTTTGTTACATAACTTTCCGATAATAAAGTTAAAACTTCTGTCGATAAAGGTTATCTTTCCTGTGCGGGTTGCTTCTCAAACCCGTTATTATGGGGTCTGAAGTTAAAAGTATCCTATTCAGGACATCCATTATTTACATATAACCATAATTTACATATTGAATTAACATATAACCAGGGATAGGATTTTGCTAACTTTGCCTCTTTTTTTTGCTTAGTCGGAAGATAGTATCGACTTTACACAAACACGTTTCATGTCCTCCTGATTCCAAATACATATATGTACTTTATTTTGCCTTTTTTACCTTTTTTTGCCATTGTTGCCTTTTTCTGCCTTTTTGGCATATTTTGATTTTTTCTCAAAGTTTGTTCGCTAAAAAAATAATGCTCGTATGAATGCATGTTCATTTGTGCAAACATTATGCTTCTTCCTCACAATACGTAATAGACATACTTACATACATTCCTAGATGCATTACAATTTAAAACTTCTAGTCTGTGGGGAGAGCCAACATGGAAATATCGTACACTAATGAATACCCTGTGTGCATTGCTACGCTTTATAAAAAATACATATTAACAGCATTGCCGCCACCAAAAGTGTCCCGATCACTGATCTATGTGACATAGTAGAAGGTTTATTTAATTTTTTCCCTTTACTGAAAAATTTAAATTTTTGACTTATACTCGTTCTACCGCCCACCATAGAAATTGAAAAATATATTCTAGAAAGTACCGTCAAACATATTGATGTAAATAATCTTGAAAGCTTTAAATGGGCTCCACTCGTTTCAGCATCTCTGAATTGCATATCTCAATTTTAAATGAGATTTATTGTACAAACGTTGAGCTGCTGCTTTTGGTTTATTATACGAAATAAGAAGATAATGGTTTAGGAAATATCCACTAGTTAATATTCCATTTCCACAGGAACCATTATCGGAATGGTATTTAAGAGCAGAGTTTGAAAATATAAGACTATCATGCTTCTTTTGAATTCGACATCTTCCAATTCTAGATATCCTAGAATATCTTATTCTCCTCTTCAATAACAAAATCATCGTAAATATCGAAAAATATCCATTTTTTGTCACTTAAAACTCAATTTTTAGAATTCATAAACAGCCAGTTAAAGTTTATCTAGCTCACAATCGGACAGATAACTTTATTCGACAGATATCTATTATATTCCTAGAATAACTGCTATTCTCCTATTGAAAAATCGAATTTTTTGTTATCTGACTGATAAGTCCTATCTGATGTTTATCTGAGGTTTATCTGACTATTGAAAAATCGGCCCTAAGTCTTATTTGTACATCCTTAAATAAATTGAATTGAATTGAAATTGACAAGGAAGACCGGTTTAAGGACCAAGCTACCGCGGATGCCAGTGCGCTTGGTCTGGACGACTGGAAGCAGCGTGCCCTGGATCGAAGAGAGTGGAAGGCTGTCGTGTCTCAGGCAGAGACTCTTCACGGGTCGGCAGCCCTTTAAGTAAGTAAGTAAGTTATTTTCTTTTTGTTTTGCTTTCTTCTTCTTTACACTTTGCAAAAAACAAAGCAAAAATGTAAAATTAATTGTTCACTTTTCTTAAAAAGTATCGGCAGCTATTTACTTGAAAATGCTACAAGACGAATTAGAGTCTTTCGCTGTCACCTGCGGATATCTTTTCCAAAAAAAGCTCCATTACGATCCATACTTTTTTTTTTATAATACACGCGCTCTAAAGGGGATTAGTTAAATGTCAAAACGTACTTTACAGAAAATAGCATCAACGTGTTAGATTGACTCCCATATCGTCCATATATGAACCCTATCGAAAAAATCTCAAAGTAGCCAGGAAAGGCCTGGTAGGTATCGACCTTTGAAAGTTTTTATAGAGTTCCCGCGTAAGCGTATTCAAGCAATCGTCGGAGTGAACAAATATGAAAGTTTTGCTGTAATAAATTTCTAGATTTAACCCTTAACTGATTTCGAGAAAATAGTGAACGCTTCTATAGTCGTGGGGTCCATTGGACCCACCTGTTTTAAAATATAATTAAAATAAAAGTATTAATTTTTTTTTATTTAACTTTAAACTAACAACTACAAATGTAATTTTTAAAAATTAGAGGCAAGAGCATTTGTTTTTACTTCAAATTTGCACTTTTATTAATAATAAGTCTCAATATACTTATCATAAAAACATATAATTTATAAAAATGTATATACTAAAATACAAAACTAAAGAAACTAAATCAAAAAAAACATTTTTCTTCAATTTATAAACTTACTTTTTTAAACTACGTTAAGAAAAACTGAAAAAATACTCTTTGAAAAATGTTGACATAGGTCATGTTCGGACATTCGGACCCATGTTGATATTGAAACTAACCTTTAAAGAAGCGAGTGAAGTGCGTCCTTCTCACTGTGCTCACTTCGACTTACTGTAAAGCAGAAACAGCTGCGGCGACCGTTGCGCTTTTTACACATGTTTAAAGTTTGAACATGGGTCCACTGGATCTACGACAACAGTTAAGGGCTAAGGATTTTATTATGTTAAAGATAATAGGTAAGTCAAATATTCAAAAACAAGTCATAAATACATATACCTAACACATCATTGTAAAAAAAAAACATAAAAAATAATTTAAATGTACAAAATACATAACAATTGTCTTTTACTCCGGCTTTTCAGTTTCCTTTTTTCCTGGAATTCCAATACTTCAAAAATTTTGTTTTCAAATTCATGGAAATGCTTCTCACGATCTAAAAAATATATTCATAAGATTCCTATTCCAACGACGTTTGGTTCTAAGCGGCACAATTCAGAGGAATCGTTTTGCGCGATATTTCTTGCACACCACTGTATATACTTGTATATAATTTTTTTATGGATACGATAACATTTATCGTACAGCGTCAATTATCCGTATGCCAATTAACCTGATGAATTGAAAAAGTAAAACCTGAACATAATTCAATTACTCATCCGATGTGCAAGAGAATGAATTGCCAGATTTGGTATAAAAACAAAAGTTAAACTGAAACAAAATTAATTTATGTTTATTACCGGTGTTTCAGTCGGTATAACTTCGAAATTGCATTTGCATTCTAATCTCCCAGTTGTTATTGCCATGTCATAATTTATTTTTTTCAATCATTTTTTTATGAAAAAAAAAAATAAAAACAGCAACGAAATTCTGAAAAAAAGCATTCCTCAGATAAATGCACTTTCTAAATCTATCTGTGCGAAAATAGACCGAACAAAATTTTTATTTTCTTTTCTTTTGTTATTTCATATATGTATGTATGTAATGTAGGTATGATTTATCAAACTTTATTTAATTTAAATAAAGCATTTTTTTATTAAGTTAATTTAATTAATTTAAAAATTTATTAAGTATGTATAGGTATTCAGTGGAACTGAAAGAGACTGAAAGAGATTGTGTGTGTACCGAATTTTATGTAACGCTAGATTTAAATATGTATAATGCAATAATCTGTTATTTAATTTGTATTCAATAAGTTAAAAAAAAATATATATTTTATATTAATGTGTACATAAATGCAAGTTTAGAAAAAATTGGTTCTCATTCTAAAAAAAGAGGTGCAGTGACTGAAAATTGAGTCACTATACCTATACGTAAATATGTATACACAATGCAGAATGATTACCTTTTTAATCCAATGATTTAAAAGCATTTGCTTGAACGAAAGAGTTCATATACATTACGGTGGTTCACATACATGGACAGCACATTACTCAAAAATGGGGTGGGTAAAATGTAATCTCAAAAAAACAAAATGCTGAAAAAGATATCATGTGGGAAAGGGCTCGAAACAAAAATTCCAAAAATATTTTCCTTAATTTTTTCCGTTGGAAACTTTGGGAGTTGTTGCCAAAAAGTGTGCAAAATATCATACAAAAAAACCATAGTGTTTTATCGGAAACTACTGAAGTCAAAAATATGAGAAAATCGTAGTTCATAGGTGATTAATTATGTTTTTAAAGAAAAATATAACGAATCTCGTAAATTGTATAGTTCTTGAGAAATTCACGTCGAAAAATTCAATTTTATGTCGGAAAATTGAATTTCTCAACCGGTTAACTCATAAACTACTGGACCAATTTTAAGCAATATTCGATTAACAATAATCTTGGGAAAATTAAAGGCTATCCGAAATTGTGCTACCATACAAAAAAGTTATAAAAAAATAAATAAAAATATGAACATGAGACCGTTGAACTCAGTAGTACAGTGCTAAAAAGGTTAATGAATGCGCAACACACTCAGCCGCGTTCAATTTTCTCATACTGAAGTTTGTAAAGTTAATATAAAGGTGGGTCGTGGGTGGTTTTCGTTGTTTGTGTTAACGAAACGAAACAGTTATTTAGGGGGCTATTATAATTGGTGATTCGCCTCTCTAGGTGAACTACATATTTGATTTTTATTATTATCATTGGCGAGTGAATCGATTCGTCTGATATTCGAGTCACTCGTTGTAAATTCAACGAGTGATGTGAAAGTCATTTCAAAAAAAATTAATTTGTTCTGAAAGTGAAATACATAATATGTATGTATATCAGCGAAGAATTTTAACAAAATGTTTTGCATTTATGAGCTATTCTTTGAAGAGGGTGATGAAAAGCTTAAAAATATGATTAAAAAGAACAATTTGAGACAATTCCAATCCTATTGAACTTCCACGGCAGATGTCAATCATGCAACAAAAGCTACAAACTAGCTTTTTCGTTTTTCTTAGATTAACCTATCCACCGTACTCGGTAGGATTCACTTAGATCTTAGACATTGCCACATGGACCACATGATCCGATTCTCATCTGTGCTTTTGGAACCATTTTGAAAGTCGGATAATTTCCATATTTTGTTGATGCGCTGAGGAGAAATCTTGTAGATCTATTAAAATTGGAGTTTTGGGCAGCTGCACAGGAGGTAGAAGGGGGATTCTTGTTCCTCCTCATCAATACAGCTGCTATTGAAATGTCATTGGGAGAGGATTTCTAATCTATTGGAATGTCTAACTTTTGTAAAGGGACCTGTCAATTCCCCAACTAGGGTGCCGATATGTGCTGTTCTAACTTTTAGCAAGCTGTTAGTTTTGCGCTGATTTAACTGAGGCCAAGTCTGTTTAGCGTGACTACATGTAGATTGCGCTTGTATTGTAATGAACCTATGTAATATAATACATACATACCTACATGTATTCTTACCAATACTATTATATCTTATGTTAAATAAAGACAGACAGTTCAATCATAGCGCTGAAGCAGCCTGTTTCAGTGCTTGCTTACATTTTTTGTGATTTATTACATACTGTAGAGATGGGCAGCTACACCAGCATTTTTCAAACTGAAATCTGTGCTATCGACAGATGCGTCGAACTCAATCTTGATAAGCGCTATGACAGACGCGACATAGCAATAATGTCAGATAGCGAAGCACCTATCAAGGCAATCAGCCTTGACAAAAACAAACTCCGCATCCTGACTGCGTTTCTTACGGGACATTGTAAGCTCAGGGGACAACTCAGGAAACTAGATCTATTAGATGAAGACTCATGCAGATTTGGCAATGAGTCAAGTGAAACTCCAGAGCACATCCTGGTCGAATGTGGGGCATTAACCCAGAAAAGATTCAAGTGCTTGGAAAAATTCCAAACTACAGCAGTGGATCAACAACTCATAGCAGCTAAACTCCTGGTGAAATTTCTTAGGGAAATTTGTCTGGGTGAAGTGCTGTGACCTATGGAATTCTCACCTGGGATAGGTGTGAGCGAAGCTCTCTCTAACCGATTCCAATAGGAATAATGACGAGAGCGATATTCCTTCATCTAGGACTTGTAGGGGGTACACTAGATCTTAAGGTCGCGGTACATCTCATCCTTCAGTAATAATAATACTGTAGATAGACTTAGAATTAAAGAAGCCTCTGTTTATGTGCTTTGTCCGAAGAAATGCCAATTGATGATGAGCTACATCCCTTTCATCTGCTATTCCCGCCATAATTTTTCGCAGACGGAAGCTATCAAAAAAGCGTTGGCAATGACTGTGATCGGTTATACTATCTGTAGTAGTAGATATGTTATCTAAGACAATGTTACGTTAGTGAGCAAACAAGCCTTAAAGCCCTGTGAACGATATGACTAACACAACTTAGTACGTACATACATACATATAAATGTACATGTATATACATTTTAACCTTATGCCATTCTTTGCCTTCCCGTAAAGGTAGTGCAAGGGTGTTAAGTTCAACTCCAAACTTATCCCATAGCTCCTTAAAATTCCTCTTCTTCTACTACTAATGATAAAAATTAGTTTTTTGTTACCTTTTTCAGTTTTCAATAATTCCGTTACTATAATCGCCTTCACAGTCACAAAAATATTCTAATCGCCAGAATTTGACATGTTTGGCGAATTAATTTCAGTCGATTCGCCAACTATAATACAAAAACAATTCATTCGTTACTATTTTGACTTTTAAGGCGAATAATTAGCTAGCGATTCCAACCATAATTGCAAAAAGTCACATTCGCCAAATGTTGTGTTCGACTCGCCAATCATAATAGCCCCCTTAAATAAAATAGTAGTTTTAAAACTACGGAATCCTTTGAGCGCGAGTCTGACAGTTGTTTTTTTTTTTATCTAGATCAATTTTGTTTGCACAATTTTCATTTTCCAGTGACCAAAAAAATATTTTTTTTTTGATCTGGATCAATTTTTGCTAATCTCGATTCTAACACAAGATTTACTTGTAGAAACAGCAAAACATTTTATATATGAAATTTGAACGCAGCACATCAAAATGCCATCGATCTAAAAACAAAGTTATTAAAAACATGTAAAATTTATTCTTAACATTTTTGTCAGTTTCAATTACCTGCTAATTGTGCCTATTAACCTTCGTATCAATGCGAAATTAATACACGTTTAGTCAGCGCGACGGGTACCCGGGTACCCCTTTGTATTTTCTATGGGCTGAGACAAATGTAGGAAGAGTTGTGTATATAAAGGAAAAGAAACAGTATCTAGAGTGAATTCAACTCAGTTCAGAATCTATATTTAGAAAATTGCTGTTTATTTACACTTAATTATCCATTTTTTGAGCAAGAATGACATTTGTTTTTAGTCGTGTGATGCTGGTCGCAGATTGGCTTTCCGCAAAAGTTGCCGCATTTTCTAGTTTTTTGCCTGGGTTTACGTTGCTCCGAGAAAACATGGCATGCTCCTTGAATTTTGAGCCGTTTATCGGGTCCCTGTGGTGTTATACATAGCTTCAATGCTATTTTTTGTGTTGAAGTTGCGGTAAATAAGATGATTTTTGAATCATTTTTGAATATTCAGCATACAAAGTTGCTTTCCCAGCCTTTTGCAGGAATTTGCGTCGGTTATCCTTTCTAATTGCAGCTTCCTTGATATGTTGAGAACAAAGAGGGTAGGCCGCCAATGCACATATTATCAAACATGGCAGTAAAATGACTAACCATTCTGTCCATTACATCAACACCACCTTTAGAGCTATTGTAATGTTTAATGATGTCTGGCTTATTTTTATCATCCAATATAGCATAGCAATGCACCACGCATTGTGGATAAATGAATGACGGAACTACATATATTTTTTTAGGGACGTCGGAAATGATGGTTTTGTTTCCCATGAACCCCAAAAGAGACGTACGTGGACTGTACGTGATCTACTTTTCAATATTTGTTTTAGGATGTGAGCTTTATAAGCACGTAAGATTCTAACCAACGTAAGATTGTTCTGAGATGATAATCGGCGAGATCCAAAGTAAAAAAGTTGTGCATTATAATGTCACAGCCGGATCCTTCGTATTGACGAGCCAACCCTTTCCTCCACTATCGAATCTAGCCCACAAATCTCGAATCGGTGCAGCTTTGTCGTCTATCACTCGATGAATTCGCGTTACGCAGTTTTCTAATCGGATAAATCGATTTATGGTCCAAAACCTATTGATGCTCATAGTAGCTACATATATAAAGGCAATGCTGTTACTTTCCAGAGCTCTACTAATTGTTCATTATTGAAATGATGAGTACCAGCTGTTATCAATATTTCAAGATAGCCATTGGGCTCCTGCAATGTATTGGGTCTATAACTTAATTCTTGCGGTTTGCTAAGAGATAACCTAACTTGTATTATTCCATTGTTATTATTCCATTGGAACATGCGTTGGAAAGCTACTGTCACTGTACGTCATTTCAGTGAAAAAGTGTTTTTGCGGGGAGTTCTTCTTCATTACTTTAATATGAAGAAAACTGCAGCCGGAAGTCATCGTATTTTGGTGAAAGTTTATGGTGAACATGCGCTAGCTGAGCGAACGTGCCAAAAGTGGTTTGCACGATTTAAAAGTGGTGATTTTGGCTTGGAAGACGATGAACGTCCTGGGCAGCCAAAAAAGGGGGATCAGAAGGGTGTGCTGTATTATGAGCTGCTAGAACCGGGTGAAACCATCAATGGACAACGCTACCGAACACAATTAATCCGTTTGAAGAGAGCAGTAGCCGAAATACGCCCGGAATATGCGACCAGACACGAGGCAATAATTTTCCATCATGACAACGCTCGGCCCCACGTTGCTATTCCGGTTAAGAACTATTTGGAAAACAGTGGATGGGAAGTTTTACCCCACCCGCCTTATAGCCCCTTCTGACTACCATTTGTTCCGGTCGATGCAGAACGCCCTCACTGAAATACGGTTCACATCAGAGCAGAATATCAAAAATTGGCTTGATTTATTCTTGGCTGCCAAGCCGGCGCAGTTATTTTGGGATGGGATCCACAAATTGCCAGAAAGATGGGCAAAAATGATTGCTTCAGATGGGCAATACTTTGAATAATGCTATTGTATGTACATGTTTTTCTTAAATAAACGTTCAAATTTTGAAAAAAAAACCGCACGAATTAAGTTATAGACCCGATACATATACTTCAAATTTTAGGTTCCCGCGTAGGATTGTTCACGTTCAATACGCTGAAAATTACTCATAATTCCAATTTGATATTACTTACACCAAAAAATATACACATATGATCTCCATAAGCGTAAGATTCGATGTATAATAAATAATGAAACACTGTAAAACAAAAATGTTTACGTTGAAACCATGTTCGGACTGGAAAACAAAGACCTCCGCTGCACGGAAGTACATAAGGAACATTAATATGTCTTTGTAGTTATTTCTTAAATCATTTATAAAAATAATCATAAAAGATTTTGAGAAAAATTGAGAGCAGGGCTACTATAGTCTCAACATCATCGTTTCATTTCATCTTGTGTCGTACTTTTCAGTTAGTTTTGCCCATAGTCGGCAGTTTCCCTACTTTCCTTCCCAACTCATCAGCAAACTCGTTGCTTTCTACAACAGACTAAACAGCCACCCAAAATAGTTTTATAGTTTTTTAATGCGCTTAACATTATTTGGCAGTTCCTGACTATTCGTTTCAGTATCAAGAGCTCTGCAGCCCTAAGTAGGGCTAGAACTTCTGCCTGAAAGAGGCTGCAGGTATCCGGGAGTCTTGAGGATACTTTTAGCTCTGTGTTCATGCAAAAGATATTATTCGTCCACTCCTCCCGTACAGGGTTTTGCTGGCTTTGCCATAGCCGGGTAAAGATTAGAAAAGAAACAAAAAACAACAACAAAACCAAAGGAAACAACTTTCTGTTCTGTCATCACGATTGAAAAATAAAAAAGACACAACAATTAGAACCGTTGCAAACTCAGTTTTATATTTGTTATCAGAACAGTAAGTCCTATCTCCACTATTGAAAAATATTAAGTAAGCAAAAACAACAACTAAACCAAAGGAATAAATAGAAAAGAAAAAAAAAAAACCAAATGAAACAACTTTCTTTTCTATCATCATGATATAGAACAAAACGAAAAAAAAAACAAAGCTAAAAAGTGTCCCCGTCAGGAAACGAACCGGGAACCTTTGTGATGAGAAGCCGACACCTCATACACTGAGCTACTGCTCATTTTAAAACATGAGTATCCAATTTGGTATATATTTCTCGGGTAACACTTTTTTTTGCACAGATTTTAGTGCACAGATTTCAGTACAAACATACAGCGGTTAGACATATTAATGTCAAAACATATACGAACCAGTACAATATAAATAGGGGTACCCGGGTGTACTTCGCATATACATAACTCCGTATTAGCGTTGACAAATAAATTTTATAAAATTAATGGATTATATTTATTTTAAATTGAGTAGGCAATTCAAAGCATAATTAAATTTCAAGAAGGTACTGAAAATATTGTTATGTAGTCCTTTGGGCGAAATAAGTTATTGTATATGTATATTGGTTCAATAATCAAAAGGATACCCGGGTACCGTCGAATTGATACGAAGGCTAACTTAACATAATATCGCGTTAGCAAGGGTCTGCCACGTTGATCAGCTGAAATGCATTTAAGACTTTCTGAACTGGCTGGGCCCTGCCATTGCAGGCGATCAAAATCTTCTAAAAAGCATAATTATTCCCTAGAATATATGCATAACCCGTGCAACTTAGCGTACATACATGTCCACAAAACCTTTTAAAGAATAATTTATTCCAAAGCAGGCCGGAGGACAGGGATGATGAGGGTCTAATATAAAGTCTACTTGAAAGCTTGTGAAATGGGTTTGGTTCTCAATATTGCTTTCTTCGCCTAAGGAAACGGCGATTACCAAGAGTAGGTTAGGTACTCGTACACAAATCTATTTGGTAGACGTTTTGTCTGTGGTTGTCATGCAATTAAGTTTATCTTTTTCTGAATTTAAGATACAGTTACATCTATTCATCTACGTTATTAGTATGTGGGAGCTGTTTTTATTTAAACTTCAAGATCTTTAAAAGAAATTGCCAAATTAATTTTCAGAATTTATTACTGCTTTTGATTACCGAAGAGCCTACATGAAAATTATTATTTCCCAGAAGCGTGGACACATGAGTGATGAGTGTTGTTGACAATACGAGACACGACCACATCCTTTCAGACTCCTTATCCACATATTTTAAAAGATTTCCTTCACGTTTTGGTTGCCAAAACAGCACAACACGAATAATTTAAAGAAGACGAAAACAAAAGCCGAGTGCCTCAAGCCACATTTTCGTATACGAATAAATCCCTTTTCGCCCGTTGAGCGCCAATGACTGCCAAGGAGAGAAGTAGCATCTTTGCCGACTGTGAGATATTTATCTGTCCTCATTTTTTTCAATAACAATTTAAAAGGAGCCAACGTAAATTACAAAATAGTCAACTTGAATAAATTACCATCACCTGAGGCGAACCGAACAGCTCACGTTGATATAAGGTCCTCGTATAACATATACTGGCATCCATATACTCACACGTATATGGCTTTTGTGTGTACACATCTAAGCAAATTCATTTCACAGACACCGTTGGTAACCTGTAACACCATATCCTGCCATTTCGTTGGATAAGCAGGAAGGGAACTTTCAAATATCGTCTCAGTTATTTGCAGACCAACTTCAACTCCACGGAACGATGGGTAACCACTGCATCAATAGCTATACCAGTATAAGGATTAGGTAATGCATCCCGCTGTCGTTCTGCCTGGCTGAGGTACTTGAATGTCTGCCTGTACCACCTTCTTCCGCATGAAGAACAAACTTTATTGAGTGCAGTAATGTATTGACATTCGCAGAGAGATGAAGCGCATGTGTTTGGTGTTCCCCTAACATCGGGATGTTAGAAAATTCGGATTCTAGCATCATTTATACTTTGGAGCGACGTTAGAGTCTTTAATTATTCAGAAGGTTTTACCTCTTTGATATCGGTTAGCGTTAAGTTAGGTGAGCGCTGTAAGACGGTGGCATCTGCTGGCGCTCTCCAGAACCAATTTTATATTTCTTCAGGTATCTCGCACATTTTAAGGTTGAACATTAGGCGTGTTTTTTTTTGTAACCTGTATAGGCTAAACATGTTTCAGCAGCACGTTTACCCATGTAAAATACAACAAAACCTTAGCCTGGATAATTATCCAGTCTTATTTTTACTCTGAAAGCTTTTTCGAAGTCTATATAGGAATTATAGGATATAAAAAAACACGCCTATTGTTCAATGATTGCAGCGAAAAAGTGACAACTTTGTTGGAACATTCAGTGAGATTCAATCAGTGTGACCAGAGTGGAATACACTAATAACTCGGTTTGCGTATTTTTCGCACAAAGCCAAACCACATAAACCAATGGAATCCATGAAGTACTTATAAAAACCTATGGAGCGCCACAATTCTTAAAAAAAGCGGTCAACTGCGAGTCGGAACTCACGCAATTAGTGTCCCGTGGGCACCGTAGCGCAAGTGGTTAGTGCGTCGGACTACTGAGCCAGCGGTCTTGGGTTGGAATCCCGCCGCAAACACCTAAAAAAATTTTCACAGTGCCCACCTCTTTCGAATGTCTGACAAGCATCAAAGAGTATCATTTGTCACGATTGAGCTTCTCAACTCGCCGTTCGGAGTCGGCAAAAAACTGTAGGTCCCTTCCATTCGTGCAAAAATATAACGCGCACACTCAAATGGTTACGGGAAGCTAGGCTTGGTTCTACATAGGACTGCTGAAGCCAAATATTTTATATTTTTTTACGTCACGTTGCTGGTACGCTTGGCTTCTATACAATGATACTAAAATATTGTAGTTAATTGCATAGTATAAATAATAATAGTATCACAACCCTAAAACATCGTATTTAATAGCGAGTATATTCTATTCAGCTGCTTCTGCTACTACGTAAGAGCCGCAGTAGCCCAGTGAACTAGCAGAGCTGACTTAGACACAACAAGAAATTGAAAATTTGATTGTGGTAACAAATTCCAAGTACAAATACATACCTTGGAATACCTACATTTGACAAAAAAAAATCTGCAAATTGAAATCCATCTTCTTCTCACTGACAAAACAAAAAAAACGGTTGTCATATTGACAATTGCCGGTTGTCAACTGAAAATTATCAATGTGATGAAAAAAATTGTCAATATGATGAAAATTATCCCCGACTAGCATCGTATTTGAAAACCGGATAGACAATATGAAAATTTATGATATTCAATTTTCGGTATTCAATATGATGAAAGAAGTTATCAATATGACAACCCCAGCTATCATATTGACAATTGTGGTTTATAATATGACTAGCTGACCTCCGTCGAGAACGACGAACATTTTTACAGAGCTTAATGGGCAATAATATATACGAAAATAACTGTGTGAATTATATTTACCAAAAAAAAAGACAACAACAGCACCATCATCCTTTAGGCCCACATCATTACCATGTTCTTTTTTTTCGACATTTCCTTCTGGTGCAAATCATGCTTTCGTTGTATGCGTAGCAAATTTTTAATTCGAAAACGATAGAAATTTAATTCAATCAAAACTCAATCAATATTATGTACCCACTTTCAGCCCCATTATTGGCTGTAGCTAAATAATTATTTTTGAAAATTCCGCGCACTTTTGAATAATTTGTTTCTCAAATTTATTTATAAGATGGATTGTTTTCTTTTTTTACTTAATCTAATTCATATGCATCCACGTTCATACCGAATTGTATTGCAAGAGGAGCAAAACATGCGAGGGATATACTACATATGTACATATGTATTGTACATGCAAACACGTTGACATTTTTTTCACATTACATCGTAGTTCTTATTGCTATTTCACTTTCAAATGGTTACTATATGAAAATCGGTAATACCGATTGACTGAGCAGTATCCGAAAAATACCCAATTTTAGAAAATCGGTAAATATGTGAAGTACCGTTGTACAACTTCTTAGGCAAACACCTGGTAGCATGTGTCTAAGCTAACCTATATGTGAAATTTTAACAAAAACGTTGGAGCCGTTTTCGAGCAAATCCGCTTTTTATAAAATCGGTCCTAAATGAGGTATAGGTACCTTAATTTTTAGGGCTAGAATGAAAATTCCAAATTGGCCTTGTGGTATAGTCCCACAGACCCCAGATACGAAGTTTCAAGCAAATTCGCCCAGCCGTTTAGGCTCCAGTCAGATATACAGCGGTGTTTATAGAATGAGCGTTACTGCTTTATTATATAGTATATGATTATCTTACTTTTTAGTCATCACATTGATAATTTAGATTTTCAATATGATTATCGCATCTTTGCAATTATCATATTGAAAATTGTAGTTTTCAATATGACAATAGCATTTTAAATTTGAAAATCGAAGTTTTCAATATGACAACTGCTTTCATAACATTGACAACCGCAGTTTTCAATATGATAACTGCTTTCATCACATTGACAATTGCAATTGTCATTATGAAAAAAATAAGTTATCAAGTTGAAAAATGAAAATCGTAAATTGTCATATTGATAACTATAGTAGTCGGTTGAAAAATTACAAAAATTGTCAATATGACAACTTTTTTTGGTTCAGTGTCTTCCACTTGGATTAGATTAAAGATTAAAATCTGAGTTTATATTAACGTAATTTCGTATTTTGACATGTTTCACAATATACATATGTAAGCATTGGCTATTGCCGTCAGCCTAAAAGAGAGAGATTTACAAATAAAACTATACCTTACCTTATTATACTATTCAATACACAAATGTGTAGTATAATCAATTCTTAACTTGGATTAGGTGTTCTATAAATTTGTATCTCAAAGTAGCAAGCTTAGAGTTCTTGAGCATGTGGATATGTATAGTTACTATACTAAAGTTGAACAGCTGCTCAGGCACTACACCAAACGTGTATTTCACGAGCCACCGAATATGCCAAACTGCATACGTTCTTTGAAACCGGAATGTCTCTACTCTTTATTAAAACACTCAAATTGCAAATCGACTGCATACTTAAAGCCAAACATCTGAGCTTAATGCAATTCCTACCAAATCGAGCTGGTATGCGGGATGGTTGAATTCGGCCAATGATTGTGGAAATTATATAATTCTAAATGTTGAAAACCTCACAAACTGAAAGCTCTTGCTTTACATCGCCAGAGTCTACGAAGATTTCTTGATGAAGTATACCGAAAAAAGCGTCGTCATCTGTACACCGATCCTTCTACAATATTTTGAACCATCGCACCACATACAACAAAAAAGTTATTTCTATGATAAGTACATATCAATGATGTTAAAACTTAGACTGAAACTTTGGATTTGAAGTATGTATATTCCACGTATGGAGGATTGGTCAATATTCTGCGGCATGTGTAAACTTTGCTCAGAGAAAGGACGTACTACATATTTTGGAAAATGCCCATCTCTACGAGAAATTCACCAAAGCATCTTTGGACGCGAGGTAAAGGAGGAACAAAAGGAATATTTTAAAGCTATCATCGCTCTTAATGTCTACAAGACTAACTAACATTAGGAAACCACTGCTACTTCGGTTTGGTGAAGCAGCTGGGTTCAAAACTTCTAACACGGATGACAAACATCATGTTCTTCAAAACATTCTCGCCAGTTTTTCTTTATGTTGCTGGGACTCATATGAGAATTCATATGAAGACAAATACGTATGTACGTACGTATAATCGGATGAACGGTGTAGCCCAGTCAAGTGTTTTAGTAACTTCTCTTTTTTTTAGATGTTTCAAAGAACAATCCTCGCATCAAAATTTTCATCTGAATGCGACGGATCGTTCTTGAGTGTACAGAAACACAGAAACACAGAAATTGATTTTTTATTAATTTGGGTATTCAGTGCCATCTATGTATGTTATATGCCTACATACATCTCTATATATAAAACAGTTCACGGACTGACTGACAGACAACGCACAGACCAAACCGCGGGACTTAAAGAGCTGAAATTTGGACAGGACATTCCTATAGTGCCACAGATATAGGAAATTCCATCTCTAAGTGGGAGAATTCGGAAAAATAATTCGGCACTCATCTCCAATACAATTTGTTTTGCCTTAACAGTGGCAGAGGGGCGAAGCAAGGCGAGCACGGCTCAGCTGGTTATACATATGTATGTACATATACATAGATATAGATTTAGTTAGTTCTACAAGCGGTCGTAAAATGACAAAAAAAAATTCAACTAATTTAAAATTTAACTTTTCCTAGCCATCGCAAAAAAATTGGTTCTTATACCACGGATCGGAAACAACTCCACAAGGGAATCTACTCCATATGAGCATTTATTCCTAGGGTGACCAGATATTTTTGAAAATAAAAGAGTACCTATCTGTAAATTTTTATTTGCATTTTTTTTATTAGTAACTAGTGGTTACCCGGTGCGCTTCGCTTCACCCATTGAGAACAGTGTTTATGTCATAAAATGTCATGAAATTATTTCGAGTGACTTTTGGTAAATAAATATTTTCATTTAATTTTTTAACTACATTTTTAAGAAAAAGTTGTTTCATACTATACAGGATATACTAACTTTTCGGTTGTCTGAACTGGTCCAACAATCGTTAGTTCATATCATAAAAATAACCTGTCCGTTTAGTGCTAAAAACTCTAAAACCTACCATCCGATTGAGCTGAAACTTATAACAAATATAATGTGTGAATTTCAGCTCAATCGGATGGTTTTGAAATTTTGGTGTTGCAGCGCCATCTATCGGAAAACTTGAAAACTTTTGATGTAAGAACATTTCTCAGTTCATTAAAAATATATTGTGAAAGTTTCAGCTCAATCGTACGGTGAATTAAATTCCAGCGCCATCTACCAAAAAATTCAAAATTTTTTGATGTACGAACACTTCACTAAAAAAAAGTATATAGTGTAAGTTTCAGCTCAATCGGATGGTTAGTTTATGAGTTCTGAGGTATCAAACGAACAACTCATTTGTATATATAAAGATAATGGCGCAAATTTATAGTCAACCTCACTTTATTAGTTAAACTCCGTACATACTTTTACTTTACATACTTTAAACTTAAAAGCATACTTTAATTTTTGTTCAATAATAAACACTTTTAGCAGAGACAACAGACAATTATAACTGTAAGACAAAAAAAATCATTAAAAACATGTCATACATACCAGTTACAGCTAAAAAATGCGTCGGGTGATTTTTGCCTTCGGAAGGTTAATGTAAGAATGATGAACTATTTCCGTTTTTATACTTGTTGTTTCTATTTCCTACTTCCGTTAATTACATATTTATTCCGAAAGCTTTAACTAACCAGAACGTGGAGAAAAATCTGATATTTATCATTTCCCAAGAAATTCGTTGTTTTTGGAGAAACAAAAAAACACCAAAAGAATTTTCTCAATTATAGCCTGTGGCACCCTTCTGTTTATCCTTATATGTCCATTGCTACGCATTGCCATACACATAATTAAGCAATCACACTGAAGTTGCCGAAAAACACATTCCTTCAGAGCACACACAAAGGTAGACCAAGTGGCTATGGCCACCTCTCTGCAGGACACCACATGAAATATACTAATCGTTTAACATACGCCTGTGCTGGTCGTCGCTGTTGTAGTTAGTCGTCGGGTCAGTCATCGTCCTGGCGCAAATCGTATCCGTTCCTTCATCTCCAACCGGTAGCCATTAGAAACAACCGTAATAATTACGGGCTTTTTATTTGATAAACGATTCCAAAGGTATTCTCCATGGTCCAAGGCAAGGACTATTACGTGCACAGGTGGGCAGGCTACCCGAATGAGCTCCTTTCAGGCGAGATGTGAGATGAATATGGTTTATGACCCGTTATGGAGGTGTCCACTGTCGGCCACCCTCTATGAATGTTTGTTTGTTTATCCTTGTAAATAGCTGATGCTTCTTAAAGACAGCACTCTTTCCCTTCTGTCCCTCGATGGCTTGCGTTTCTTTATTTTGAACGTGGCCAAATAGGGTTGGGAAAATGGATATGCCTTTAAGGCTTCTGCACTACACACATATACATATGTATGTACATGTAAAGTTTTATGCAAGGTGAGCTTTTATTCCAGAGTTTTTATTGCCTTGGCCATCATTTCGAGGATTAAACATAATAGGTTCAGGTTTTACCCTGTACACGGTGTACCTACTTTTCTGTTATGGGCAAGTTCCCTTGGTACGCTCCGGCGCACATTTATGACAGTGTGTTCTATAACTATAGTTGTGGTCGTGTCCGTGCCCTCATATTATGGGCGAATTGAACTTGAGACGTGGCTGGTTGGCAAGTAGTTGTAGCCCATTATCGTATTTATTTTATCTTCTCCTTCAATGGGGGAGCAAACACGTATCGAGTCGAGTACGAGTCGGCAAACATGTTCAGTTCGTTGGCAAGGGAATCATTATGTGGCCTAGGAATGGGATTAACTTCCTTCGAATAGTTTTTGGCGAAAGATATTTTGCAGTAACACTGTTTTGTTTTGGAATTAGCTTTAACCTGTTTGCCTAACACAAACGTGACATGAAATGTACTTTTGGAAGATAGAATGTGCCAATAGTTCCACATTGAGCAGAAAATTAGAAAGGTATAGATCCTGTACCTGTTCTTCTACAATATTGCAATCCCCCAATCGATCTTAATGTTCTTTGGAGGGAAATAATTCGAAACAGCATTGTGGCGAAAAGCTTTATATAGCAAACAGCCCGTGGTAGTTGTAGTCCAAAATTAAGGAAACGCATTAGTTTGACAGTATATTTGGACTCAATGTTATGGTGGCGTTCTGATCTGTCCTCCACCTTTGAAAAGGGAATACCATGTTGTTGTCTGCAAATGTGGCCACAATCTGTGGCGAGACGTTGAAATTAACTCCATTTCGGTACGTAACATATTTAAAATTTAAAAGTAGCCATACTCATGTGTACATAGGTAGCGGGAAGATTCGTATCCAAAAGTGTAACAGCCTGCTTGATGAATTAATTATAAAAGCCGTGATACATACGTTCTGTATGAACTATTTTAATAAGTACGCCAATTATAACCCGTCCGTTTACTTCTCCCTCCACTGTTTGACTTGATGACTTGAAGATTGATTGCTGACTAAGTTTTTGGAGCCAACAAATGTTGTTAAGCAGGTTGATCAACTCAGAACTGGGAAAATATAAATCGGAAAGCTCAGTGAAGCGGGGAACCCCTCAGGGAGGATGTTTTGTCGCCACAATTGTGGCTCTGAACTCGGGAAAACAAGGGTGTAAGGCAGTGGTGTCAAACTCAAACTCTTAAAGTGCCAGTTTTTTGTCCCGAGTATGAGAGGGGGCCATATTAAAAATAAAACACAAATGTAATACAATAGCCCGTATAATTAAAATTTATATAAAAAAGTTATATATTTTTTTTTAAGAAGAGACGTATTGAACCGAAATATTATTTTGATGATCCAGAATCTTGACTTCTTTTATGCTTCATTATCTCCTCGACATTTGGTGTCAACTGTCAATGATGTTGTGCTTATTTTCAAAATGGACTGAAGATGTTTACCTATTAGTCTTGCAAGGTATTTAGATTTATTAATCTTCACTGTGGAAAACATCTATTCACATATAAACTTCATAAAACATACATAAAATACGGGCATGAATGTGCCTTAAGTTGTGATAGCTATTTCGAGTTTTGCAGTATGAACCTAATCTACTTTGTATGCAATGTCGACTTCATTGAACTTATTTTTTAAATCGCACTGCAAATCTATTATAAAGTTCCATTTGCAAGTTAGTCGGTTCTTTACTCACATCGAACGCAAGTACATACACATTAAAAAGAATACACAGTGTGTCAAATAAAATCTCGGACTGGCTCTAGAAAACATAATTAAAACACGATTTCTGTTTATTTTTCAGTGTTTTTATTCGAAATATTCTCTTTCCGATTCAATATTCTTATTACAGCGATTCAATGGTGGTTCAAATGCCTGCTCTAGCTGTGTGATTCGGTCAGTAACATTCTCTTGATTTTTTAAGTAACTTTTCGTATTTCGTCCAGCGTTTCTCTGCCGCCAAAAAAACGTTTATGCCACTCGAAAACAAATGCTATATTTTTATAACTGTTCAATGTCAACCAGATGTCGTGAAATGTCATGACAGATAGTAGAGAAAGATTCAAGCTTTAAAACGCATATGTCTGGGATATTATTTGACACACTGTGTAAAGTTGAACGTATTGAGCGCGCGAAAATCTGCGAAACACATATCAAATTCAGCAATAAGATCAAGCAAACGCTTCGAAAATTGATCTGCATTATATGTGCCTTACAGCTCTGACTCCCGCAACGTTAGCTTCATTTCAAAAGCTTGAACACTTGAGTATAGTTGTGTGCCGATTTTATTGTTTCCTTCAAGTTAAACGTCCAAACGTCATATCTACTAAGAACATAAAGTCAAGCCACATCACTGTGTTCCATGGGTTTGCCTCTTTGAGCCATAAACGTAACAATATGTTTACGAAATTCGAAAAAAAAACATTGATCCACGACTTCTGTAAAGTAGGGAATATAGTTCATCAAGATCTTTAAAAATGAGTGGTGAAATACATAGTTTAATGATGACGTCGCGGGCCACAATTAATTGTCTCGGGGGCCAGTCATGGCCCGCGGGCCTTATCTTTGACATACCTGGTGTAAGGTTATAGCTTATGCAGATGACATTGCTATCGCTATTAAGGGGACCTTCTGGTCTAGATTTTTCAAAAAAATCGATTATTTTTTTTTGATATTTCAAAAGTATAGACTTGTAAAAGTAGGTATACTGTTAAATTTTCATATTAATATTTCCAGTATTTTGACTTCTATAGCCTATTTATTTTCTGCATACAGAAATATTACAATACATAGTAGTAAATAAATTTAGACTAATTTATCTCGAAACTATATTTTTCTGCTCGGTGTACATTTCAACAACGCGCCATTTTGTCAATTTTTAATTTTTTTTTTCATTCTAGTTCCTACGATAACTACATTCATACTGATTAAAATGTTTTTTGTTTTTTTTTTTTTTGTTTTCGATCAGTGGAAGAGCCAAAACACGACACACCACCAGGATCAGGGCTGCCATTTTAATTTTTTGCTTGGGAGTATAATTCGATCCATTTGGGCAGTACCCCGCAGTACTCTGGGCTGAGGTTTCCATTATGGACATTGCGGTAAAAAAAAATGTTTTCTATGATTTTTGTTTAATTGAAGTTATTTTAAGATATTCTGTATAAAGTGTTTGCGAAGAAACTTATTTTTCAATTTTTTTAAGTTTTTGTTTTCCACTACAAAAATACTATATATGCAATTTTATTTTTTATTGAACAAGTTGAGGAAATAGCCCCGCAGGGCCCGGGTACTCCCCCAAGATCATGACTGGGGCAGCTGTCCAGGTCCACAGTTTTTTTTAATTCGCGCGCAGCTCGTCACCCACCCAACTATTTCTTAAATAGCATGCAGCACCGTAGCGCAAGTGGTTAGTGCGACGGACTACTGAGCCAGCGGTCTTGGGTTCGAATCCCGCCGCAAACACCTAAAAAAGTTTTTCACAGTGCCCACCTCTTTCGAATGTCTGACAAGCATCAAAGAGTATCATTTGTCACGATTTAGCTTCTCTGGTGAGCCGGGCAGTGACATAGAAGGCGTGGCCATCCTGGTCTATGCAGCTTCTACAAATGTTATTTGTAAGGATACCGTATCTACTGGCCATGTTTCCTATTATTAAAACTCACCTTTAGACCAGAAATAGACAAAAAAAGAATAAAAATAAAAAATTATCGCAATTTCATAATGAAGCACAGCATCCTCCAAGTCACCTTCCAAATTAAATGGTACTCAGCTCAGCTTTGTGATCACGCCAAATATCTAGATTTGGTTCTAGATAGGAAACTGAGCTGGAAATTGAATACACTCGAACGAGTCAAAAAATCCACTGCCGCCTTGTATGTGTGCAAGAAAGTCTTAGGCTGTAAATCGGGAATCCGGGCCAAGATTATGCACTGGCTCTACACTGCGGTAATCAGACCCATACTTATGTATGAAATTGTTAGACTAGAAAAAGTTAGGTACGTCAATATAATCAATAAAATCCAAAGAACTGCATTTGCGTTACTGGAGCTATGCGAACCACCCACACCCACGAAGTGGCTGTCGATGAAGTCGATGTGTAATCATGAGATTTTCATTCACACCGATAGCCAAGCAGCTACTTAAGCACTCGAATCACCAATTATAAGATCAAAATTGGTTAGGCACTTCCGCGCATTTCTAAACGAGATATCGAGCAGATGCATGCTCACCTTGTGCTGGGTTCCTGGTCATAGTGATATACCAGGTAACTGCGAAGCATTGAACATTTTACCACAAAAAGCGAACTCCATGTATCAATAGAAACATTAAGGCACAAAATCTCTACGCAAGCACTGCATCAGGCTAATGAAAGATGGCATAACCTTGATGTAGCTACACCAGGCAGACAGCTGTTGAAAATAAGCAGAGCACATATCGGCACGCTAGTTGGCGTATTGAAACGTCATAGTGCAATAGGCAGACACGCCAGCAGGCTGGGAATTCTCGCCAATAACTTCTGTCACCGCTGCATGGATGACGAGGAATCCCACTATAACCTTCTGTGCAACTGCCCAGGACTTTCCTCTTTAAGAAAAAAGATTCTTGAAAAATATTTCTTTATAGACTTACAAGATACACTGGTCCTTCGCTTTGCGCGACTACTTTTTGCGCGGTTTCACATTTGCGCGAAATGCATTTGCCTACCGAAATTCGATTTGCGCGGCTAAATAAATGCTTTCATTTCATTTTTCAAGAACGCGACCCCCTAAATTGCATGCAATTCATACTTCGCTTTGCGTGATTTCGCTTTGTGCGATTTCGCATTGCGCGAGACTTTTCATTCCCCTAACCCCCGCGCAAAGCGATGGACCAGTGTATTTCCTCAACGGATATCAGTAAAATATAAATGGAAATTTATCCAACTCTCAAAATCGTTCCAAGAGTACCTACCGATGGCAACATAATGTACCTACTTTGGTCAGGTGAATCCTACCGAGTGCCTAACCTAACCTAACCCAACCATGACTTGAAATGAATTATTGCAATAGTTTAAGAGTTATGATTTTTTCAAGCCACAAAGTCAAAATGTTCCACTGTGTGCTAGTTGGTGCCACATTTGTAACTGTATCATCAAAAATATGGAGGATATGGTCTGATAGAATGGTACATATTATGTTGGTCCGACAACACCAAGTAACCCCAACGAAAAGTCTAAAAACACAGTTTTTGAAGAATAGAAAAAATAAAAACACAAGAAGAGTGTCTTCGCAGTATGCCTTTAATAATAACTGTGGTTATAAATGCAAAAGGAAGACCCACGAAAAACTGGCAAAATAAAATGTTATCAACTAAAAATTAAAAAAACATTTGTTTTGCTTTAACTTTCCTTAAGTTAAAGAAATACAACTTCTATAGGGTGCCTTATACTTTTGTCCAGGGCTATACCTATAGCTCCACATTCCCACTGATAAGCAAAGTTAATTATCAGTCCATGTTCCAGCTTCAGAGTTTCAACAAAAGACAACCGAATATTTTTTAAGCTTAGCCATTTGTACAGCTTCTTTATTTTACTAACCCTTTACAGTTTGCTTCTAAAAGGATACCATAGTGTGTGCTTAGTGTTTCTTCTTCCGCATAATAATGAGGTACATGGAATTGTTTGCTTTGTTTTGTGCAAAGTGTTCGCACTCAATCCTAAATGTCCTCCTGCAATCCTCACTAAGCAGTGCAATTTTTCCAGGTTTTCGTTTGTCTTTTGTACACACTTGCATAGTCATGTGGGACAGGACCTTCCGTTTCCTTTTATTTTCCGCATGCACGTTCGGGCATGGCTTTAATATACGGTATAAAGCGAAAGGGGAAGGACTCGCTGATGATTAATGTAGAGTGTCTTGCTGTGAATGTACCAGCATATGTGTCTACTACTACCACCTACTGTCACCTAGCAATAACCTTGCCTCCACTAAAATACGAGTACGACGAAATGTCAGTACACGCGTGCGTTTCAAACTTTTATGATATAATGCGATTGTGCATAATTATCCAACCATATGTGCATATATGGAGAGCGACCGTTACGAGTACAGGGCGCGAAATGGTCGGAAGGATATGCATTCAGCTGCGTCAGTTCACATCTGCATAGATCAGATTGCATTTCTACATTTTAACGTTGAATAAGAACCTACAATTTTGCTTACTCACTCGCAGTTTGCCTGGAGTTGATGTTCACTTGAGAGGCTGAACTCTGCGACTCCACTCCCTCAGAATGCTGCGCCACGAAGAAGACGACACTGATGAGTACGATGACGACGTCCTCGCCGATGAGACTGATGATGATGACGATGATGATGGTGCATGCATATAAAACTTCCAAAACAGTTACACATTATACGCCAGCACTTGAACAAGTCCTGGCGGACAGAATGTGCACGGTGGTCCTTGAACAGTGGCAAAGCAGCTTGTGAAATAGTGCTACATAGTTGCACTTTAAAGGCTTTGGCCATTGTTAAACTTGAATGGCATAATTTGGCATACAAATAAGCAATCAAAATATTAAAATCTTCATAAATACCCAAACGGTAGTGAACATGTAAAATGAGTTTTGGACGGCAGCAGCAGTTTGGAATCTGATGTGACATTTCCTTTCAATTCTTAACGAAGAAGGGCGTAAACATAGGTACATGTGTATGTATAAACGATTTTTTAAAATATTATCATAGCTTGTTTTTCCGACATCGCACATTGGGGTATTTGCCTCGAAAAACCGATCAAAAATATATTTTGGTCCTAATGAAGTGATAATTGTCTGAAACAACTTTAAAAGTATTATTAAGCTTATTTCGGTCACTTTAGGCTATAATTCAATTTTAAGCTTAAAATCTCTTAATTTTTCCTACTTGCAAGACGGTTTATTGAGCAAATACCTACATATAAAGATGATCCAGTTTAGCTTCAAAATCATTCTCTTCACGCTCATTCATCTAATATATAAAAATCTCATGTCACGGTGTTTGTAGTCGAACTCCTCCGAAACCGCTCGACCGATTTATGAAATTTTGTGTGTATATTTGGTAAGCATGAGAGTTCTTTGTTAAGTATATTTCATCCCGCTAGATGGCGCTCGAGTCAAGTTATTAACAACTTCTATATTTATGGGCCAAAAATGCTCATATTCAAAATATATGTTGGTTTAGTGCCAAAAGAGATAATTTTAAAATCTGGGCCCGCTACGTGGCGCTGGATTCAAATTATTAGATCTACAATTACTTACTTAGTTGGCGCTACAGTTCGAGGTGAACCTGGGCCTGCTTCTCGCAACCATTTGTGTGTACGTGTTATATTTTTGCACGAATGGAGGGGACCTACAGTTTTTTGCCGACTCCGAACGGCGAGTTGAGAAGCTCAATCGTGACAAATGATACTCTTTGATGCTTGTCAGACATTCGAAAGAGGTGGGCACTGTGAAAAACTTTTAGGTGTTTGCGGCGGGATTCGAACCCAAGACCGCTGGCTCAGTAGTCCGACGCACTAACCACTTGCGCTACGGTGCCCACAATTATATACCATAAAAATGAATGTATGTATGTTTGCCTTTTATAGATTCGGAAACTACCCAACCGATTTTGGCTAAATGTTTAGCGTACGATTTTCTATAGAAAACAACATAGCATCAGTGCGGCTACTCAACAACCGGTGGTTTCGGTACCTGTCATACAAAATTTAATTTGAGGTGAAATGTGAATCATTTTGGTCAATTAATATAGACAGACAGATAGATAGATAGATAGATAGACAGACAGACAGACAGGCAGACAGACAGACAGACAGACAGACAGACAGACAGACAGACAGACAGACAGACAGACAGACAGACAGACAGATGGACAGACAGACAGATAGACAGAAAAACAGGGCATGACAGATAGATAGATAGATAGATAGATATATATGTAGATAGATAGATAGATAGATAGACAGACAGACAGATAGAGAAAAAAATGGAAATCGAAGTTGAAAATAGAGCAGCAGTGATTACATCCTACTATGTACTTCCTTTCTATCATACCCGAATAACTGTGGGCAAATTTTGAAAAGATATGTGGAGGGAAGCGCACCGGGTTACAGCTAGTAACATCATATAACTGTCTTTAAGGGGTTATATACAGTTACTTACTTACTTACTTAACGGGCTCCCGACCCGTGAAGAGTCTCTGCCTGAGACTTTTTTTTTTGTATATACAGTTGCAAAAAATCAATTTTTTTTTAATTTCATTTTTGTAATCTATATACATATGTACATATATTTATTTTTACACGCACAGAAAAGTTTTAAGTCAATCTGACGATTATTCTAGAAGTTACACGAATATTCGTAAAGACATCAGAGCGCTTTCTTTACTCTATGTAAAGTGCTTTTCAAACTTCAAATGCATTTTTCTCAAAACCATGTTGTTATAGTCGGTGACCACGATTTCTTGGAAACTGCTGAACCGATCCGTCTCAAATTTTAACACAAGCTTCTTAAGTATATATTTTAGTAAATGATCGAAGGTCTTTTCTCACTGATAAATATATTTTCTTTTATTAACAATTTAATGCCGAAGTTTTGGCCAAAAATCGTTTTTGTAGCCCTCCTGACTGTATATAACCCCATATATTTAAAAAAAAAATAAATAAAAAAAGATCCATTTGCATAAATTTCAAATAAATGCAATATCTACACTGAGAGAAATTTACAATAAAAAAATCAAATAGAAGCATGTTTAACTCTTCTATGTTTAAACATGTCGCTTAAATGAAAAATGTAAACTGATTTCTGGTAAAATTAAATAAATACATGTTTGATGTTGAATTAACAAATATTTCAAATACACATTTGTTAACTTAAATCAGTTCATGTTTGATATTTATTACCCATAAAATATGAAATATTCAAACAGATTTCTATTTGATCTAACCATAAGCAAGTTAAGCAAAATTTCGTTTGAACCAACGAATACATAATCATTTCAAATAGATCTTTGTTTGACTTAAATAAGTTCATGTTTCAGAAAACATGAATGAGTTTGTTTTAAACAGAATTATATTGAAAACTTTTGGAAATGAATTATTCGAACAGATGTATATTTAATTTGACTATAAACTTGTTTGAATTTATCATGACTTGTAAACGTACCGTTATTTGTTTTTACGTTATTCAGTTTTATTTTTTATATATACACCAGTAGCAGTGGAATGCGGAAGTGAATAAGTTGTGCTTGAGTTTTTATTGATTAAAGGTATTTATTTTAAGTGATATTTTTCCAATAATTATATTTCAAAACTAACAAGTTTATTTTTTTGTTTGTGTCGGGATAATGGAGTCTGAAAACATTGATACAAACGACGTTTATTTTTCAAAACTTTAAATTTTTTAGTTCAACATTGATGACCAGAAAATTTCTGCCGATAGACGAATATACAATTGATTGACGAATTTTGTTCCAACGTCATCATTGGTATCTAAAATGTCTCACATGAACACCTGAACCCATTATCCTTTTGCTATTAAGAAATGTGGTCCTAATTTATTTAAAATAATTTTGCTTTTAACAAATGACATTGATGTTTACGTATATTGATGTCCTATTGAAATTTTAAAATTTGATAAACATTTTCAGGATTTTGAGATAGGTAAAAAGCTGAAAAAAATGTTTAAAATAAAAAATGTTTCATATTTTACAAGATACATTTGTATCAAATTAGCAACGGAAAATGTTACTTAAGAAATAAGTTTTTGTAAAAATAAAAATTAATAAAATCAGATCAACTAAAAGAAAATCTGTTTTTTTTTATATCGCATATAAGAAGGTGTTTATCTGAGGATCCACTTCATTCTCGAGTTCAAAAAATATAACATAGGGTATGTATGTATGTATATGTTTAAGGCATAACATATTTAAATTTAAAGTGATTGCTATTTATTTTTCTCAATTCAATTTCCCTTTGAATTAAAAGGATACATATTTAAGAAATTTAAATATTTTAATATCAAGTTAAATAGATTTCTATTTAATTCTCTTAATTTTGATTCTGTTAGTTTCAAATAGAAATTATTTTGATTCAAATAAGCATCTGTTTATAAAATTTACATTGAACATGTTTATTTCAAATAGAAAACAAGTTGATTCAATCGAAGACTACATAAAATTATGATTAAAAATAACAAAGTTTAATTTGAACAAAAACCATTTTAGCGCCAAATCATATATATTTATTTGTGTTTAGTTTAGACACGAATAGGTTTAGTTTTTTCTCAGTGTATAAAATTAAAGCTCCAATAAACGTAAAAATAGCTTATAAATAAACTACACACCTGCAGTTGATTCCTCCATAACAAAAAATTTGGTACACAATTTAAAAAAACAACAATTTAATTATTTAACAGTGCGATTTTTCGCACAAATCAACAGATTCACAATTCAAGTTTACGATCGATGACTTTGAACTGACGCTGTGGCAAAGTGTGTGCATGATGTCAAAGTAAAACGACTGACCTCTGTAGAGTACAAAACTAGAGTGAGTGTTTATTTCATTGCATAGAGTTCATTTGGTATAAAATATTACATACTAGATAATGTGATTGCTGAACTACAAGAGAGTGTGAATACAAAACAATAAGCAAAGAGATCAATTATACGAGTACACGCTTACGTCATCAAATAACTGGCAAATATTGCTGAATTCTTTCAACACTACCACTTTCACAATATTTAAATTAATATCAAAATCTCTTCCAAAAATTAAATTCAATGATTTTAAAGCACAATCAAAATTTTAGTAAAAATCTCAACAAAAATATATAAATTCAATGATTTTAAATTAATTTTAGAAATTTTAAGAACACTTTGAATGAGTAATACCAATTTTTTCTCTTAAAAGTTCAAAACGTATCCTTGGCAATGGTTTGGTAAAAATATCAGCGAGCTGATCTTTAGTGGGAACATAGGTAAGCTCAAAAATACCCTCAGCAAACTTCTCTCGGATGAAGTGGAACCTAACTTCAATGTGTTTGCTACGTTTGTGATACTCTGGATTATGCACCAATTTGATGGTACTTTGGTTGTCCAAATATTAGTTTGGTTTGCCGCATCCTTCCACCATTAGCTCGTTCATCAATTGTAGCAACCATACGATTTCCTTCACTGCGTTTGAGCCTGCCATGTATTCGGCTTCCATCGTTGATAAGGCAACACATTGTTGGCGTTGTGAAGACCATGATATCGGTGAATGACCAAGTAAAAACACAAAACCACTCGTAGAGCGCCTTGTCTCAACATCACCAGCATAGTCTGAGTCGCTAAAACAACTAAGAATTAATTTATTATTTGATTTGAAATATATACCAAGGAGCATTGTTCCTTTAACATATCGAATAATACGTTTGACAGCAGTAACGTCCTGTGTAGTGGGCTTGTCCAAATGCCGACTAACAGCTCCAAGAGCATAGGAGATGTCCGGCCTGCTTCCAATTGCCAAATACATTAAGCTTCCGACAGCCTCTCTGTACGGTTTATCTTGGAAACCACTTGGTTGTCGCATATAAACTTCATCTTGCAAATCGCCATTGAGAAAAGCTGTTTTAATGTCGAACTGCTTTAGAAACATATTTTTGCTTGCAGCAACAGTAAGGATTGATCGAATTGAGCGAAATCTAGCAACAGGGCTAAATGTTTCCTGGTAATCAACGCCATGCTGTTGTGAGAACCCTCTCACAACTAACCTCGCTTTATACCTTTCGGGTTCATTGGGGTTTGCATGCGTAATCTTAAACACCCAACGATTATCGATGACCCTTTTTCCAGGTGGAAGATTGACCAGTTTCCAGGTGTTGTTTCTATTAAGTGCTTCAATTTCTTCTTCCATAGCTGCTTGCCACTTCACCTTGTCTCTGGATTCAAGAACCTCCTCATAATTTCTTGGTTCACACATTGTAGCTACAAAAGCTCCTGCTTCCAAAATGGAAACCAACGAATTTCCTTTTTCTTTTTGTGCACTTCTTAACCGCATGCTAATGTGTTCATCAGGATTAATTTCTACTTTTTTTACCTTTTCAGTAGTTAACTCTTCAACATGTTTCTCGTCGGATAGGTCTGGCAAAATCTCATCTTCGTCAGCATCAGCTTGAGGAGTTGGCGCTTCAGTTTTAGGGTGCTCCTCTTTCTCTTCAGGATATTTGGTGACTTCATGCAAAATCACCGTGTCTGAAATAGATACATTTTAAAGACAACATCACGATTTACCTCGATCTTATCGCTTGCTGGGAAATAAATACGGTATCCTTTTGTATTTTCCGGATATCCAACGAAAATTCCCCGCTGAGACTTTGGATCCCATTTGCGACGTTTTTGCGAACGAATATGTGCGTAGCATTCATCGCCGAATATTTTTTTGCCCTTATAATCCGGTTTCTGATCAGTTCCAATCCACAAATCGATTGGACTTTTCCCATTCGTATCTGGTCCCGTGCGATTTAATAAAAAACATGCAAAATTCACGGCTTCCGCCGATAATCGTAACTCAATTCTCTCTCAGCCCTACCATTCTGCTGTGGTACAGATGTTTGATGTCGAACGCATTCCTTCTCGAAAAAATTCTTGACACCTGCATTCACGAATTCTAGACCATTGTCCGTTCGAACTGTCTTAATAGCCGTTCCAGTTTCTATTTTCACTTTACTTACAAATGCTTTTAAACATTCCAGAACCTCGTTTGTTTCCTTAATAAAATATGAAACTCTGTACCTGGAGAAATCATCTTTAACCTTCACATTGTCGTTATACACCTGGGTATAGATCCGGATTTTGAATTTCGAATAAATCCGAGGTTTTTTCACTGAATCTAAAACCGCGTCTGCTCAGTGACTAAAATAGTGCGTTCTATTTAAAATAAGAAATATTTACTATGTTTTCGGGATTTTTTACCTTTTTTCGACCACCTTGATGGTATATACCTGGGTATAGAAATTACTTTTTCATATGTTTTCTATAGGAACTGTCAAAAATGTTACTATGTTTCTACCTAATTTTGTGCACAGACCTGTTACTATTTCTTAAACTTCACAATTAAATAGCCAATATATATACATACGTTTATGTATATGTACATACAGACATACATAGTATACATACATACGTCATACATATTATAGTAAAAATTTTCGACGAGGTGAGGGTTATTTATCGCTATGAAGTAGAAAAAGCATTACATATGTACATACATATGTATTTAGTTATTGATTCTATTGAATTCTTACATAGGATAGGTTGATATCATAGATATATAAGGTGGAAAGCATCGAAAGCCAGTGTGTAGGACTTTAACCCTAACTAAAACCACCTCTGCTTCCAACCCCATTTCCCGACGATGGTACCAATGCATATCGTCTACCGGGGGGGTTTTTAGCCGTGGATTCCATAGCGTCGGAAAGCATCCCAATTATAAAGAAAACACCTCCTATTATTACAACTGAGAGTAACTCTCATCCAGTAATTTTTCTCTAATATATTGCAATATTAACGTTTTGGAGGGGTGAAGCACATTAGCTAACCCCGAAACTAACTTTGTAACCTGAATTTTACTTATGTATTATAGATAACTCATAACTATATATGTGTGTAATAATTTATTTATATTTTATTTTTCTTTAAGAAAGTAAGTCATACGGCCTAAGCCTTTTAAGCCGTCTATTAGTGTTGTAGTTTTCTTCAACCATGTGCTGAATTTGAGGGTTTACATGGTCTCGGATCTGTTGGTAATTCCTTATTGCATATTTTTTAATAATTTCGCTAACATTCTCTACTTGTAAATCCCTGTGTAGGTTGTCGTTTCTTATATACCAAGGTGCATCTACGATGGCTCTTAGTATTTTGTTTTGGAATGTTTGTATCATTCGTAGATTTGTCTGTTTGGTACAGCCCCAGAGCTGTACCCCATAAGTCCATACAGGTCCAAAAACTTGCTTGTATAATAGCAATTTGTTGTCAATTGATAGCTGGGAATTCCTTCCCATTAACCAATGCATTTGTCTGAGTCTAATATTTAGTTCTTCCTTTTTCTTCCTCGACATGCTCCTTCCATTTGAGCTTGGCGTCAAGTGTTATACCCAAATATTTATTTATTTATTTCATCTATAAGTACAATATATATATAGCGTTAACAAAACAATATTGACTTTCTTAGACTAACAATTTAACAGATACAATATAATTTTGAAATTATTGAATTATTTCCATAATTTGAATTTTAAAATTATTTCGATTTAAATCAAGATCGATTATATTTGCATATTTATTAAAATGAAGGCAAGCATTTGTGATTGGTTCATTGCGACCATAATTTGTTCCAGGTTGTGGAATAGAAAAGAAATAATTAATCCTAGGACGAAGTACGCGAACTGGGACGTAAACATTAAACAATGCCGCTAGAGGGCTACAGTCTAAGTGACCAATTATAATATCTCTTGCAAAGGAAAGATAGTAGTACACTCTTCTCACATGGAGAGGTTTTAAGTTTATGAGAGTACATCTAGTGCTGTACTGTGGCAAGGGCATGGTCCAGTTTAGCTTTCGAAGCGTATACCTTGTGAATCTTTTTTGTATTCGCTCAATACGTTGCGTACTGTTTTTATAACACGGACACCAAACAACGCAGCAGTATTCCAAAATAGGCCGAACGAAAGCTATAAAAAGGGATTTTAGAGTATATGGGCATTTGAATTCAATTGAATTTCTAAATAGGAATCCTAATAAAGAATTTCCTCTAGAGATGATATAATCATAGTGCATTCTAAAATCGAGTTTATTATCTAAGATAATACCCAAATCTTTTTGATTATATACACGTTTTAAGCTTATGCTAGAAATGCAATAGTCGAATAATACAGGGGTAGAAGATCTGATAAACGTAAGAAGGGAACATTTAGCTATATTAAAATGCAGGCCGTTAGCATTGCACCAGTTGAATATGTTATCATATCCTTCTGCAATTCAATACAATCCGCCAACGAACTCACTGCTTTGTATATTTTAACGTCATCAGCAAACATTAAACAGTTCGATGAAGCAATGCATGATGGTAGGTCATTAATAAATAAAAGAAACAAGAGTGGTCCGAGGTGACTCCCTTGTGGAACCCCTGAGTAATTTAAAATACGTTGAGATGTTACTGAACCAATTTTAACGAACTGAGTTCGGTCTCTTAAGTAACTTTTAATCCATTCCAGCAGATAAGAATGAAAGCCCAGGTTTTGAAGCTTAGTGATTAAAACTAAGTGATTCACTCTATCGAATGCCTTCGAAAAGTCCGTAAATATAGTATCTACTTGCAGTCTCTTTTCCATTTTGGTTAAGCAAAAATTTGTAAAAAGAACAAGATTTGTGGCAGTGGATCTTCCACTTACAAAGCCGTGCTGAAGAACAGATAAATGGTTCCTTACTGCGTCATAAATTCTTTTCTTTACCAATGATTCCAGAATTTTTGGGATCAGTTGTAATTTCGCAATTGGTCTATAGTTTTCAACCGTCGACTTTGGGCCTGATTTATGAATAGGCGTAATAAACGAGTATTTCCAGCAATCCAGAAAAACACCCAAGCTTAGAGATAAGTTAAAAATAACCAAAAGAGGCCGTAACAGATTTAACCTACATTCCTTTAAAAATATTGCGGGAATGTTATCCGGAGGTATACTTAGATTATTATCTAAGTTAGAAAGTTCCATTAAGATTTCATCCTCTGATAATAATATGCAACTCATGTTAGTAATTTTAGGAAAATCTTGAACATTAAAAGAGCTCGTTGACTCCAAGGTAAAAATATTTCGCAGTATTTGCGTACGGAACTTCTTTTCCATCTATATTAACTCTAACAGTATTTATTTTCCTGTTAGTGAAGTTAATATGGGTAGATTTAGTTTCATGGAGCTTTATTCTCCATTTTTTTGTCCAATCACTTACGGAATTAATGGCCTAAAAACTTTTGTAATCTTTTCGCTGCCTCATTAGCATTGTCCCCAATAGTTAAGATTGCGGTGTCGTCAGCAAAAGTCGCCAAGCAGGCTTCTTCCTGCTGTGGTAAGTCTCTTGTATAAAGAAGATAAAGGATTGGTCCCAAAACGCTTCCTTGTGGAACTCCTGCAGATATTTTCTTTAAGTCTAAGTATTTATCTTCATATCTTACTCGGAAATAACGATCTGTGATGTAAGATTTTAGAATCACATAGAACTCTTCGGGGAGATCTCTTTTAAGTTTAAATTCTAGTCCTCGATGCCAGACTTTATCAAACGCTTGTGCAACGTCTATGAATATGGCTGAACAGACTTTTTTGTTCTCAAGTGCTTTTTCTATTGTACTCGCAATTCTATGCACTTGTACAGTAGAGTGTTTCGCTCTAAACCCAAATTGATGGGAGGGAATAAGATTTCTTTCCTCTATTATTGGTTTGAGTCTTTTCAAGAGCAATTTTTCAAATAGCTTCGATATTACTGGTAGGAGCGAAATCGGTCTGTACGATTTCTTTTCATTTGGCGACTTATCTGGTTTCAAAATCATAATTACTTCTGCCACCTTCCATTGCATAGGAACATACTTAAGCCTCAGTGCGGCATTAATTATATGTAATAGTTTACGTATAGCTTCATCCGGGAGTTCCTTAAGTAGTTTTCCTGTTATTAAATCATAGCCCGGTGCTTTTTTTGCGTTTATGTTGCTTTTGATTTCACATTTTAGTTCTTGTAATGTTACATGCTGTATGTTCCTGTGATAATTTTTGGACTGCAGGAATAGGCTTTCATCCGCAGTTTGCCTAGGAAATGGTTGAAAGGTTTCCTGCAAATGATGTGCGAAGAGGTCAGCCTTTTCTTTAGCATTTCTTGCCCAGGACCCATTTTCTTGTTTAATGGGCGGTGCTTGTTTTACTGGTTTTTTCAGTGATTTTACAGCTTTCCATAGCGAGTATTCAGTATCTTTATGGGCTGATAAATTATTTAAGTATCTGCCCACTGACTCATTCTTAAAAGTTTTTAAAAGCCTCTTAAGTTCGTTGCACAATGCGTTAAGTATCTTTTTATTTTCAGGTGTTCTGATTCGTTGCCAAGTTTTACGAGCTTTGCGTTTTTTCCTGATTAATTCTTTAACTGCGTATGGGTAGTTTATATCTACGTTCCTCTTTTTTTGGCAAACAGGGGTGCTTATCCATGCTGCTTGCTGGATATTTATGTTAAATTGCTCAATTTCCTCTTCTAGTTGAAGTGAGTTTTTTATTGGGACTTGTAGGTTTATGCTACTTTCTAAAGCTTGTCTGAATAGAACCCAGTTTGTTTTATGATTTATAAGACGTGGCTGACTTTCAGTTTTCAGTATGCTAACACTAATCGTCATAAGAACAGGACAATGATCTGACGATAGGTCATCTTTATTTTCTACATAAATGTAGTTATCAGATATTCCCTTTCCTACATAGAAGTCTATTAGGTCTGGAATTTTATTCTGATCCATCGGCCAATGTGTTGGCATAGCACTTGAATGGAAATCACAATTTAATGCTCTTCCTGCTGAATACAGTTCTCTGCCTTTGGTGTTCGTTAATCTTGAGCCCCAAAAGGTATTTTTTGCATTGAAGTCACCGCCGACTATAAAGTAACTTCCCAGTGTTTGAAAAACTCTGATATAGTCATCTTTTTTTAGACTATGTTTAGGTGGACAGTATATTGCAGACACTTTCATTTTCATTTTATTCAATACGTGTACATTTATGGTTGTAACTTGCATATTTTCTTGCTCAATTTTTGAGTCTTCATAATGTTTAATTGAATCTTTTACAAATACAGCAGATCCGCCTCTTGCCCTATCCGCTGGATGAATTGCATGATAGCAACAATATCCAGGTATGATTAAATTGGTTGTTCTGGTTAGGTGACTTTCTGTGATTAAACAAATATCTATTTTTTCCGTATTAAGGAAAACTAATAACTCATCAATGTGCTGCATTATCCCATTTGCATTCCAGGTTACTATTTTTAGTGCATTATTCATATTGATTCTTTGGTCGCTTTGTATTTGATAAACTTGTCTAATTGCTTGAATTTCTCAAATATTTTATTATTTGTGTCTTTTTGCTCTTCAAGTCGTCGGTTTAGTTTTTCTACCATATTGAGTATTTCCTTAAGCATTTGGCTATCGTTATGCCTCACAACTTTATTGGACTCTTGTTGTTTACTAATTGATTTAGTAGGTTTCTTTTTATTTTTATTTTATTTATTTATTTATTTATTTAAACAAATTCGCAACCTAGGACCTTTACAGATCAATAAATAGGTCACTAAGCGATACATTAGGTTTCGTTCAAATTTACAATTTATTTTAATACAAATTGCATAAAAGAAATTTTTAAAGTTAAATAAGGAAATATGAAAAAAAAACTAATAATTCAAAAATGCTAAGCACACTTTGCTTGCAAAGAAAAACTATCTTTGGTTGTTTTTGCCAGTCTAAACAGCCAATCAACTATCAGAATAATATGATGTACATACATTAATAACGTTTGCCATTTCACTTCGATGATACATGCCTTGTCAAACTAAGTTAGGTGCTGAGTAATAACTCTCTTAAAGTAAGCCACTGACTTCGAGGTGTTGCGCAGGATGTCTGGTAGATCGTTCCATAGCATAGCTGATCGATTTAGGAAACAGCGCGACATTATATTTGTTCGATGAGGTATAATAGATATATTAGTTGGATGCAGTCTAAGGCGGCTAAAACTAATGTTATCGTATATATAAGGTGGTGCACGTTGTTTAATAATTTTAAACAAAAGAAGTATAGTACGAAGCTTTAAGAAATCCATAAAAGGTAAATGCAAAAATTTTACGACATAGGCACTGACATGATCGTATCTTTTAAGTTTAAATATATACCTGATAACACAATTGAAGCATAGTTTGAGTTTATTCAAAAGCATTAGATTACATCCACTGTAAATTTCACAACCGTACAGTAAAAGGGGCTGCACTAGAGCTTTGCATAGCTTCCAACGTACCTTTAAAGGAAGATGGTCATTTATGGAATATAGCTTGCGTAGAGTTAAAAAAATCTTTTTTATAGTATTATCGATATGGCTTTCCCATGTCATTTTTGCATCCAGCGTAAATCCAAGCACCTTAACAGCGGTTTCATAGGGGATGTCATTGCCGTTGAGTCTTAGTTTGTTCATAGACATAAGTCTAGGAGAGCTACAGAAAGCAATGGCCTTTGACTTATTTGAGTTCAATATCAAGCTATTTTTGTTCGCCCAAGCTAGTACTCTTTCAAAATCCTGCTGTAGTTCGTTGACACATTTATCGGGTTGGCGTACGCTAGATGAATGAAGTAATTGCACATCGTCAGCATAAATATGAACGGAGCCGAATTTTACAGCAAGAGGCAAATCATTTATAAACAAAGTGAAAAGGATGGGACCCAATATTGACCCTTGCGGAACACCCTTACTAAGGGACAGCTTACCAGACGTTCCTAATGCAGTGGTAACAAACTGACTCCTTCCATTAAGAAAAGAATATACAAGATTGCATGCAGTTGAAGAAAAGTCAAATTGTTTTTTAAGTTTGAAACAGAGATGATTATGATCCACACTGTCAAATGCCTTACTAAAATCTAATAGTAGCAAAATAGAGACCATTTTTTTATCCATATTCTCACGAATGCGGTCAGTTATATTAATGACAGAAGTAGTAGTACTAAATCCCTGCCGAAAACCAGACTGATTTTTGAAAAGCTTTGAGTTTACTTGGCAGCATGCAATTATTTGACTTTTCATTATTCTTTCGCACACTTTAGATAGTGCAGGGAGAATGCTTATAGGCCTAAAATCTGATGGTAAAAGAGGATTTTTAGACTTGGGTACCGGACAGATTTTAGCAACTTTCCAATCCATAGGAAAAACAGATTTTGTTAAGATGGAGTTCACAAGGAAAAGAATGTGCCTGCCTAAAGCCGGAAACACTAGCTTAATAAATTTTATAGGCAATCCATCAGTACCGATAGCATTCGACTTTATGGCAGAAACCGCTTGAAATAGCTCCCTTTCACAAATGTTCCGGAAGGAGAAAGATTCTGGTGACTCCTGTTCCAATATATCTGTTCTAGAAGTCTGACAATTAGAGGAATAGGAGGCAAAGTAAGAGTTGATTGCATTTGGATCGATATGTGCATTCAAAGTTTGAGAAGATTTCTTTACACCAATGTTATTTAGTTTTGACCAGAGTTGTTTCGTAGAATGACTACCAGAAAATGAAACCGCAGAAAGTCTTCTTTTTTCTAGCCTAATTTCTTTAGATACTCGATTGCGATAGACGCAGTAGGTATTCCAGCGATCCGTACTGCGATGCTCCAAAAAGGCTTTCAGTGCTATATCTCGCAAATTCCTAGCATTAACAATAGAATCATTTGTGACAGAGTTAGTATTATGTTCTTTAGGTAATTTCTGCTTTAAGGGGACAAATTTCTCAAAGAGATATTTTAAGGCCGAGTTCAGAATTGCTAACTGCTGGTCTACATCAGCAGTTAAGTAGAGAGACGTGAAGTCATATTGCAATGCTTCCATCATTAAACTGTCAATATTAACACGACGGAAATCTCTAAAAAAAAATGACTCATTGGAGATGGATGGGCATATGGTAAATGAACCATATATAAAAGCATGCTTGGAAATACCATGAATCCAAAACTGATCAGTGAAATGTACCAGCTCTGGTTTACTTACCACAAAGAAATCGAGGAGGCTGGTACTTCCATGGTGAATATCATAATGTGTTGGTTTGGAATTATGTGCTATGGATAAGCTATATTTGTCAAAGAGAGGCAAATTAGATATGAAGTTACCATTATTATTCATTAAGTTTGTATTAAAGTCGCCCATTAGTACTATGGTATCATACCTAAGTGCAAGATCGGATAACACATCTTCTAATTTGTTAATACCTCCAGAGGGCAAATATACAACACCAATAAGAACTTTAATTTTATTGAATAAAAACTCACAAAAGATATATTCCAGACCAATGTCGGGCGCAGAGAGTACACTGATTAATTTATATTTAATTCTATTAGCTATATACAAGGCAACACCTCCACCCCTACCAGTGGATCTATCATTTCTAATGATGCGATAACCCGGCATTTCAACAGCCTTGTTTGTAACAAATTCTTTAAGCCATGTTTCGGTCACACCGACAACATCAAGGTAGCAACCTGACAATATTGATTTAATTTCATCGAACTTATGAGAAGCAAAAGATGGCTTAATGCTTTGACTGTTGAAGTGGCCAATATTAAAGAAGTTACTTTTTCCATTTAGGCTATTCTTAAGAATTGAATTACTGTTGGCAGACATACTTGAGTTAAAATATCCAAATTAACAAGACAAATTAGTAAAAACAACCCGAGAGATTTAATGAATATGTAATGTAATGTACGTAATGATAATCTAAATACAGAATAAATGATTTGAATTAATTTTAAATGATATCATTTTATGTTTAAAGAAAAGAGACAAGTTATATTTAAGCAAAAGAAGATATTTTAAGAGTTATATTAAATAGGAGTGCAATATACGGTAGATAGGAGGAAAAAAAAACAATAAAAAAATTAATGTAATTAAGGCATATTACTTGTTCCCAGGAATATTAAATTGACGAGAGTTAACGGCACCGATGCCGGATTTTTTTAGGTAATGTCTCAGTGGGTTCTTTTTGTCTATGATTCTCTTTTGCGCTTTGTTTTGTATTAGTAATTTCTTGAGTAGTCCCTCTTTGTTTAATCATTTCTACGTATGTTTCGGCTACTGCTTTACTATTTGCTTGACCTTATTTGTTGGGGTAGCCCCTTTTCTACTACAATTTGCTTTTGCCTTTGTGATTTTCGTTGCTGGTTTCTAATATTTTGCAATTCTTGGGCTACCTCACATCCTCTATAGCTTGCAGGATGGTTTTTCTTGCAGTTAATGCAGTTGGGTGGTGTGTTTTTATTGGTAGTACAATTTTGTGTCAAGTGTTTTCCGGCACATCTAACACATCTTGGTTCACGCGAGCAATATTTCTGCGTGTGGTTAAAGCCTTGGCATTTCTTGCACTGTGGTATGGCGTCAGTTGTTTTTCGAAGTGGTTCAACTCTCATGTTAAGAATGGAGCACAGTTTGTATATATCTTCTGATTTATCTTTGCTGTCAAAAGTTAGCATAAAGAGTGGAAGTGCTCTATTGGATACCACTTGTTTTCCTTCTTCATCCGTCTTTTTCTCTTTTTTTAAGATGTTGACTGCATCGAGCAAGTGCATGCCTTTGTGGTGTAAATCTTCTATAATGCTTTGCCTATCACATGTTGGATGAAGGCCTCTAGCCATAACTTTGATAGGTCTATTATTTTTGTCTTCATAGGTAAACCATTGTATTTGACTTTCACTAAGCTTCTTCGCTAGAGCTCTGTAAGTATCTGAGTCTGGAGTAAGAATTTTCCAAACATCATTGTTCCAGGCTACTATTTTATAGTTATTGCTTGATACGGAGTTCAGAAGTGTCTTAACCTCAGCGAAGCTAGTTAGTCCAATTATATTGATTGGTGGAGGTGGTCTTTCTTTCTTAATATCCAGCTGGGTGGGTTGTGTATTTGTAACCTTATTTTTTATGACTTTTTCTTTGTCTTTTGTAGTCGAGTTACCTGGACTTATGACTGGTGATGACACTGCTTTACGCTTCTTGCTTGGTCTTTCTTTCTCTTTTATTATCCAGTCAGTTTCTCATCTGTGAGATACTCCCGCAATTTTTCTTCCGATTTTGACTTAAGTTCCCTTTTGAGGTCCTTATTTTCTTTAGCTAGCTCCTTTACTTCATTTTGTAAATGGCTTGTGAGCAATTCTATATTGCTAAGTTTTTCCCGGAGTTTTTCGTTTTCAGCCTGCATTTTTTTCATCTCCGCTAGCAGTGCTGCTGTGCAATTTTCTGCATCAGTTGGTTTGTTACCCATAGGTGTTGTGGGTATTGTTTTGGAGCTTGTACTAGATTCTCTTGGCGGTGATCTAAAAACTCCAGCTTTTTTCTTAAATGGGTCGATTAAATGCAATAAGTGGTCCTCCCCAGAATCCGTAGGACCGAACTCGTTAGAGTGTGGATTTTCCAGTAAACCTGGTCTGCCACCTGGGGTATTACTTCCTGTTGTTTTGTTCATTGCATGGTTTTTCGTTACTTTTTTTCAAAAAGTTTTAAAAATTTGGACTTTAGTAGCCTCTTACGACAGGCATGCCTACCTCGGGTAAATTCTAGCCCACTAACCCGATGGGGTTAGGGGGCTAGAATAGATATATAATGACTAAATAAAAGTACACATACTTAGGTAGATAGAATATAGAAATAATAAAAATTTCAATAGCACATTGAGGCATTCTTTATAATTTGCTTTTGTAAGGATGTGCACTTGGTAAACTTTTCTTTTGCACTGGACGCAGACTTTTCTTAAGTCCACACATACATCATTAGGAATGCGACGGCCAGGTACATCTCGACCCATCAAATCATTCAGATTGCAAGGAACATTCCGCGGTTCTCGTAGCTCCTAGACTGCCTAGACTGATGCCAAGAGCTCATAGCTCTTGGAATCTGAGCTCTTTTATTGCTGGATGAAATGCAAGTGTTAGCAAAAAAAAACCGGCCAACCGCGAGTCAGACTCGCATTCAAAGAGTTCCGTATTCTTACTTTTTTATAATACATATTACCGAAAAGAAAATTAATATTGTTCGTTTGCTCCTGACAAATGCAACGAATTATGACGAATGATAAAACGTCTTATTGTTTTTGATAGCTAAAAATGATGCGAAAAAATACATATGTACATATATGTGCAGTGCAAGTGCATATGTATACATACACGCATTACAGTTTTTTGGAACAGATCTGTAAGCTGTGTTCTAGTTTTCTTATCGATACAGAATGATAAGTTGTCTCAAATATGTGGACACCGTAATGTATAAGTGTGCCCAGAATATATAGATATTTTAGATATAGAGCGAACTAATAATGGTTCCGTAATATGATATGGGTACGGAACCCTAAAAACCAATTAGGTAGATATACTAACCCGAATACTTCCTTAGACTAACAACTTCAACCAGTGAACTAAATAGATAAGAAAACTTTATAATCTGAATGAACACAAATTTCACTCCATAAAATAACCTAGCTACGTACGGTTTCTTTTAAATATTAGCTTACGTCTAGAACGCATTATCCCATTTGCATTCCAGGTTACTATTTTTAGTGCATTATTCATATTGATTCTTTGGTCGCTTTGTATTTGATAAACTTGTCTAATTGCTTGAATTTCTCAAATATTTTATTATTTGTGTCTTTTTGCTCTTCAAGTCGTCGGTTTAGTTTTTCTACCATATTGAGTATTTCCTTAAGCATTTGGCTATCGTTATGCCTCACAACTTTTTTGGACTCTTGTTGTTTACTAATTGATTTAGTAGGTTTCTTTTTAGGTAATGTCTCAGTGGGTTCTTTTTGTCTATGATTCTCTTTTGCGCTTTGTTTTGTATTAGTAATTTCTTGAGTAGTCCCTCTTTGTTTAATCATTTCTACGTATGTTTCGGCTACTGCTTTACTATTTGCTTGACCTTATTTGTTGGGGTAGCCCCTTTTCTACTACAATTTGCTTTTGCCTTTGTGATTTTCGTTGCTGGTTTCTAATATTTTGCAATTCTTGGGCTACCTCACATCCTCTATAGCTTGCAGGATGGTTTTTCTTGCAGTTAATGCAGTTGGGTGGTGTGTTTTTATTGGTAGTACAATTTTGTGTCAAGTGTTTTCCGGCACATCTAACACATCTTGGCTCACGCGAGCAATATTTCTGCGTGTGGTTAAAGCCTTGGCATTTCTTGCACTGTGGTATGGCGTCAGTTGTTTTTCGAAGTGGTTCAACTCTCATGTTAAGAATGGAGCACAGTTTGTATATATCTTCTGATTTATCTTTGCTGTCAAAAGTTAGCATAAAGAGTGGAAGTGCTCTATTGGATACCACTTGTTTTCCTTCTTCATCCGTCTTTTTCTCTTTTTTTAAGATGTTGACTGCATCGAGCAAGTGCATGCCTTTGTGGTGTAAATCTTCTATAATGCTTTGCCTATCACATGTTGGATGAAGGCCTCTAGCCATAACTTTGATAGGTCTATTATTTTTGTCTTCATAGGTAAACCATTGTATTTGACTTTCACTAAGCTTCTTCGCTAGAGCTCTGTAAGTATCTGAGTCTGGAGTAAGAATTTTCCAAACATCATTGTTCCAGGCTACTATTTTATAGTTATTGCTTGATACGGAGTTCAGAAGTGTCTTAACCTCAGCGAAGCTAGTTAGTCCAATTATATTGATTGGTGGAGGTGGTCTTTCTTTCTTAATATCCAGCTGGGTGGGTTGTGTATTTGTAACCTTATTTTTTATGACTTTTTCTTTGTCTTTTGTAGTCGAGTTACCTGGACTTATGACTGGTGATGACACTGCTTTACGCTTCTTGCTTGGTCTTTCTTTCTCTTTTATTATCCAGTCAGTTTCTCATCTGTGAGATACTCCCGCATTTTTTCTTCCGATTTTGACTTAAGTTCCCTTTTGAGGTCCTTATTTTCTTTAGCTAGCTCCTTTACTTCATTTTGTAAATGGCTTGTGAGCAATTCTATATTGCTAAGTTTTTCCCGGAGTTTTTCGTTTTCAGCCTGCATTTTTTTCATCTCCGCTAGCAGTGCTGCTGTGCAATTTTCTGCATCAGTTGGTTTGTTACCCATAGGTGTTGTGGGTATTGTTTTGGAGCTTGTACTAGATTCTCTTGGCGGTGATCTAAAAACTCCAGCTTTTTTCTTAAATGGGTCGATTAAATGCAATAAGTGGTCCTCCCCAGAATCCGTAGGACCGAACTTGTTAGAGTGTGGATTTTCCAGTAAACCTGGTCTGCCACCTGGGGTATTACTTCCTGTTGTTTTGTTCATTGCATGGTTTTTCGTTACTTTTTTTCAAAAAGTTTTAAAAATTTGGACTTTAGTAGCCTCTTACGACAGGCATGCCTACCTCGGGTAAATTCTAGCCCCCTAACCCGATGGGGTTAGGGGGCTAGAATAGATATATAATGACTAAATAAAAGTACACATACTTAGGTAGATAGAATATAGAAATAATAAAAATTTCAATAGCACATTGAGGCATTCTTTATAATTTGCTTTTGTAAGGATGTGCACTTGGCAAACTTTTCTTTTGCACTGGACGCAGACTTTTCTTAAGTCCACACATACATCATTAGGAATGCGACGGCCAGGTACATCTCGACCCATCAAATCATTCAGATTGCAAGGATCATTCCGCGGTTCTCGTAGCTCCTAGACTGCCTAGACTGATGCCAAGAGCTCATAGCTCTTGGAATCTGAGCTCTTTTATTGCTGGATGAAATGCAAGTGTTAGCAAAAAAAAACCGGCCAACCGCGAGTCAGACTCGCATTCAAAGAGTTCCGTATTCTTACTTTTTTATAATACATATTACCGAAAAGAAAATTAATATTGTTCGTTTGCTCCTGACAAATGCAACAAATTATGACGAATGATAAAACGTCTTATTGTTTTTGATAGCTAAAAATGATGCGAAAAAATACATATGTACATATATGTGCAGTGCAAGTGCATATGTATACATACACGCATTACAGTTTTTTGGAACAGATCTGTAAGCTGTGTTCTAGTTTTCTTATCGATACAGAATGATAAGTTGTCTCAAATATGTGGACACCGTAATGTATAAGTGTGCCCAGAATATATAGATATTTTAGATATAGAGCGAACTAATAATGGTTCCGTAATATGATATGGGTACGGAACCCTAAAAACCAATTAGGTAGATATACTAACCCGAATACTTCCTTAGACTAACAACTTCAACCAGTGAACTAAATAGATAAGAAAACTTTATAATCTGAATGAACACAAATTTCACTCCATAAAATAACCTAGCTACGTACGGTTTCTTTTAAATATTAGCTTACGTCTAGAACGCATTATCCCATTTGCATTCCAGGTTACTATTTTTAGTGCATTATTCATATTGTTTCTTTGGTCGCTTTGTATTTGATAAACTTGTCTAATTGCTTGAATTTCTCAAATATTTTATTATTTGTGTCTTTTTGCTCTTCAAGTCGTCGGTTTAGTTTTTCTACCATATTGAGTATTTCCTTAAGCATTTGGTTATCGTTATGCCTCACAACTTTTTTGGACTCTTGTTGTTTACTAATTGATTTAGTAGGTTTCTTTTTAGGTAATGTCTCAGTGGGTTCTTTTTGTCTATGATTCTCTTTTGCGCTTTGTTTTGTATTAGTAATTTCTTGAGTAGTCCCTCTTTGTTTAATCATTTCTACGTATGTTTCGGCTACTGCTTTACTATTTGCTTGACCTTATTTGTTGGGGTAGCCCCTTTTCTACTACAATTTGCTTTTGCCTTTGTGATTTTCGTTGCTGGTTTCTAATATTTTGCAATTCTTGGGCTACCTCACATCCTCTATAGCTTGCAGGATGGTTTTTCTTGCAGTTAATGCAGTTGGGTGGTGTGTTTTTATTGGTAGTACAATTTTGTGTCAAGTGTTTTCCGGCACATCTAACACATCTTGGCTCACGCGAGCAATATTTCTGCGTGTGGTTAAAGCCTTGGCATTTCTTGCACTGTGGTATGGCGTCAGTTGTTTTTCGAAGTGGTTCAACTCTCATGTTAAGAATGGAGCACAGTTTGTATATATCTTCTGATTTATCTTTGCTGTCAAAAGTTAGCATAAAGAGTGGAAGTGCTCTATTGGATACCACTTGTTTTCCTTCTTCATCCGTCTTTTTCTCTTTTTTTAAGATGTTGACTGCATCGAGCAAGTGCATGCCTTTGTGGTGTAAATCTTCTATAATGCTTTGCCTATCACATGTTGGATGAAGGCCTCTAGCCATAACTTTGATAGGTCTATTATTTTTGTCTTCATAGGTAAACCATTGTATTTGACTTTCACTAAGCTTCTTCGCTAGAGCTCTATAAGTATCTGAGTCTGGAGTAAGAATTTTCCAAACATCATTGTTCCAGGCTACTATTTTATAGTTATTGCTTGATACGGAGTTCAGAAGTGTCTTAACCTCAGCGAAGCTAGTAAGTCCAATTATATTGATTGGTGGAGGTGGTCTTTCTTTCTTAATATCCAGCTGGGTGGGTTGTGTATTTGTAACCTTATTTTTTATGACTTTTTCTTTGTCTTTTGTAGTCGAGTTACCTGGACTTATGACTGGTGATGACACTGCTTTACGCTTCTTGCTTGGTCTTTCTTTCTCTTTTATTATCCAGTCAGTTTCTCATCTGTGAGATACTCCCGCATTTTTTCTTCCGATTTTGACTTAAGTTCCCTTTTGAGGTCCTTATTTTCTTTAGCTAGCTCCTTTACTTCATTTTGTAAATGGCTTGTGAGCAATTCTATATTGCTAAGTTTTTCCCGGAGTTTTTCGTTTTCAGCCTGCATTTTTTTCATCTCCGCTAGCAGTGCTGCTGTGCAATTTTCTGCATCAGTTGGTTTGTTACCCATAGGTGTTGTGGGTATTGTTTTGGAGCTTGTACTAGATTCTCTTGGCGGTGATCTAAAAACTCCAGCTTTTTTCTTAAATGGGTCGATTAAATGCAATAAGTGGTCCTCCCCAGAATCCGTAGGACCGAACTTGTTAGAGTGTGGATTTTCCAGTAAACCTGGTCTGCCACCTGGGGTATTACTTCCTGTTGTTTTGTTCATTGCATGGTTTTTCGTTACTTTTTTTCAAAAAGTTTTAAAAATTTGGACTTTAGTAGCCTCTTACGACAGGCATGCCTACCTCGGGTAAATTCTAGCCCCCTAACCCGATGGGGTTAGTGTTGGAGTAGCCCCTTTTCTACTACAATTTGCTTTTGCCTTTGTGATTTTCGTTGCTGGTTTCTAATATTTTGCAATTCTTGGGCTACCTCACATCCTCTGGTGATGACACTGCTTTACGCTTCTTGCTTGGTCTTTCTTTCTCTTTTATTATCCAGTCAGTTTCTCATCTGTGAGATACTCCCGCATTTTTTCTTCCGATTTTGACTTAAGTTCCCTTTTGAGGTCCTTATTTTCTTTAGCTAGCTCCTTTACTTCATTTTGTAAATGGCTTGTGAGCAATTCTATATTGCTAAGTTTTTCCCGGAGTTTTTCGTTTTCAGCCTGCATTTTTTTCATCTCCGCTAGCAGTGCTGCTGTGCAATTTTCTGCATCAGTTGGTTTGTTACCCATAGGTGTTGTGGGTATTGTTTTGGAGCTTGTACTAGATTCTCTTGGCGGTGATCTAAAAACTCCAGCTTTTTTCTTAAATGGGTCGATTAAATGCAATAAGTGGTCCTCCCCAGAATCCGTAGGACCGAACTTGTTAGAGTGTGGATTTTCCAGTAAACCTGGTCTGCCACCTGGGGTATTACTTCCTGTTGTTTTGTTCATTGCATGGTTTTTCGTTACTTTTTTTCAAAAAGTTTTAAAAATTTGGACTTTAGTAGCCTCTTACGACAGGCATGCCTACCTCGGGTAAATTCTAGCCCCCTAACCCGATGGGGTTAGGGGGCTAGAATAGATATATAATGACTAAATAAAAGTACACATACTTAGGTAGATAGAATATAGAAATAATAAAAATTTCAATAGCACATTGAGGCATTCTTTATAATTTGCTTTTGTAAGGATGTGCACTTGGCAAACTTTTCTTTTGCACTGGACGCAGACTTTTCTTAAGTCCACACATACATCATTAGGAATGCGACGGCCAGGTACATCTCGACCCATCAAATCATTCAGATTGCAAGGATCATTCCGCGGTTCTCGTAGCTCCTAGACTGCCTAGACTGATGCCAAGAGCTCATAGCTCTTGGAATCTGAGCTCTTTTATTGCTGGATGAAATGCAAGTGTTAGCAAAAAAAAACCGGCCAACCGCGAGTCAGACTCGCATTCAAAGAGTTCCGTATTCTTACTTTTTTATAATACATATTACCGAAAAGAAAATTAATATTGTTCGTTTGCTCCTGACAAATGCAACAAATTATGACGAATGATAAAACGTCTTATTGTTTTTGATAGCTAAAAATGATGCGAAAAAATACATATGTACATATATGTGCAGTGCAAGTGCATATGTATACATACACGCATTACAGTTTTTTGGAACAGATCTGTAAGCTGTGTTCTAGTTTTCTTATCGATACAGAATGATAAGTTGTCTCAAATATGTGGACACCGTAATGTATAAGTGTGCCCAGAATATATAGATATTTTAGATATAGAGCGAACTAATAATGGTTCCGTAATATGATATGGGTACGGAACCCTAAAAACCAATTAGGTAGATATACTAACCCGAATACTTCCTTAGACTAACAACTTCAACCAGTGAACTAAATAGATAAGAAAACTTTATAATCTGAATGAACACAAATTTCACTCCATAAAATAACCTAGCTACGTACGGTTTCTTTTAAATATTAGCTTACGTCTAGAACGCATTATCCCATTTGCATTCCAGGTTACTATTTTTAGTGCATTATTCATATTGTTTCTTTGGTCGCTTTGTATTTGATAAACTTGTCTAATTGCTTGAATTTCTCAAATATTTTATTATTTGTGTCTTTTTGCTCTTCAAGTCGTCGGTTTAGTTTTTCTACCATATTGAGTATTTCCTTAAGCATTTGGTTATCGTTATGCCTCACAACTTTTTTGGACTCTTGTTGTTTACTAATTGATTTAGTAGGTTTCTTTTTAGGTAATGTCTCAGTGGGTTCTTTTTGTCTATGATTCTCTTTTGCGCTTTGTTTTGTATTAGTAATTTCTTGAGTAGTCCCTCTTTGTTTAATCATTTCTACGTATGTTTCGGCTACTGCTTTACTATTTGCTTGACCTTATTTGTTGGGGTAGCCCCTTTTCTACTACAATTTGCTTTTGCCTTTGTGATTTTCGTTGCTGGTTTCTAATATTTTGCAATTCTTGGGCTACCTCACATCCTCTATAGCTTGCAGGATGGTTTTTCTTGCAGTTAATGCAGTTGGGTGGTGTGTTTTTATTGGTAGTACAATTTTGTGTCAAGTGTTTTCCGGCACATCTAACACATCTTGGCTCACGCGAGCAATATTTCTGCGTGTGGTTAAAGCCTTGGCATTTCTTGCACTGTGGTATGGCGTCAGTTGTTTTTCGAAGTGGTTCAACTCTCATGTTAAGAATGGAGCACAGTTTGTATATATCTTCTGATTTATCTTTGCTGTCAAAAGTTAGCATAAAGAGTGGAAGTGCTCTATTGGATACCACTTGTTTTCCTTCTTCATCCGTCTTTTTCTCTTTTTTTAAGATGTTGACTGCATCGAGCAAGTGCATGCCTTTGTGGTGTAAATCTTCTATAATGCTTTGCCTATCACATGTTGGATGAAGGCCTCTAGCCATAACTTTGATAGGTCTATTATTTTTGTCTTCATAGGTAAACCATTGTATTTGACTTTCACTAAGCTTCTTCGCTAGAGCTCTATAAGTATCTGAGTCTGGAGTAAGAATTTTCCAAACATCATTGTTCCAGGCTACTATTTTATAGTTATTGCTTGATACGGAGTTCAGAAGTGTCTTAACCTCAGCGAAGCTAGTAAGTCCAATTATATTGATTGGTGGAGGTGGTCTTTCTTTCTTAATATCCAGCTGGGTGGGTTGTGTATTTGTAACCTTATTTTTTATGACTTTTTCTTTGTCTTTTGTAGTCGAGTTACCTGGACTTATGACTGGTGATGACACTGCTTTACGCTTCTTGCTTGGTCTTTCTTTCTCTTTTATTATCCAGTCAGTTTCTCATCTGTGAGATACTCCCGCATTTTTTCTTCCGATTTTGACTTAAGTTCCCTTTTGAGGTCCTTATTTTCTTTAGCTAGCTCCTTTACTTCATTTTGTAAATGGCTTGTGAGCAATTCTATATTGCTAAGTTTTTCCCGGAGTTTTTCGTTTTCAGCCTGCATTTTTTTCATCTCCGCTAGCAGTGCTGCTGTGCAATTTTCTGCATCAGTTGGTTTGTTACCCATAGGTGTTGTGGGTATTGTTTTGGAGCTTGTACTAGATTCTCTTGGCGGTGATCTAAAAACTCCAGCTTTTTTCTTAAATGGGTCGATTAAATGCAATAAGTGGTCCTCCCCAGAATCCGTAGGACCGAACTTGTTAGAGTGTGGATTTTCCAGTAAACCTGGTCTGCCACCTGGGGTATTACTTCCTGTTGTTTTGTTCATTGCATGGTTTTTCGTTACTTTTTTTCAAAAAGTTTTAAAAATTTGGACTTTAGTAGCCTCTTACGACAGGCATGCCTACCTCGGGTAAATTCTAGCCCCCTAACCCGATGGGGTTAGTGTTGGAGTAGCCCCTTTTCTACTACAATTTGCTTTTGCCTTTGTGATTTTCGTTGCTGGTTTCTAATATTTTGCAATTCTTGGGCTACCTCACATCCTCTATAGCTTGCAGGATGGTTTTTCTTGCAGTTAATGCAGTTGGGTGGTGTGTTTTTATTGGTAGTACAATTTTGTGTCAAGTGTTTTCCGGCACATCTAACACATCTTGGTTCACGCGAGCAATATTTCTGCGTGTGGTTAAAGCCTTGGCATTTCTTGCACTGTGGTATGGCGTCAGTTGTTTTTCGAAGTGGTTCAACTCTCATGTTAAGAATGGAGCACAGTTTGTATATATCTTCTGATTTATCTTTGCTGTCAAAAGTTAGCATAAAGAGTGGAAGTGCTCTATTGGATACCACTTGTTTTCCTTCTTCATCCGTCTTTTTCTCTTTTTTTAAGATGTTGACTGCATCGAGCAAGTGCATGCCTTTGTGGTGTAAATCTTCTATAATGCTTTGCCTATCACATGTTGGATGAAGGCCTCTAGCCATAACTTTGATAGGTCTATTATTTTTGTCTTCATAGGTAAACCATTGTATTTGACTTTCACTAAGCTTCTTCGCTAGAGCTCTGTAAGTATCTGAGTCTGGAGTAAGAATTTTCCAAACATCATTGTTCCAGGCTACTATTTTATAGTTATTGCTTGATACGGAGTTCAGAAGTGTCTTAACCTCAGCGAAGCTAGTTAGTCCAATTATATTGATTGGTGGAGGTGGTCTTTCTTTCTTAATATCCAGCTGGGTGGGTTGTGTATTTGTAACCTTATTTTTTATGACTTTTTCTTTGTCTTTTGTAGTCGAGTTACCTGGACTTATGACTTGTGATGACACTGCTTTACGCTTCTTGCTTGGTCTTTCTTTCTCTTTTATTATCCAGTCATTTTCTCATCTGTGAGATACTCCCGCAATTTTTCTTCCGATTTTGACTTAAGTTCCCTTTTGAGGTCCTTATTTTCTTTAGCTAGCTCCTTTACTTCATTTTGTAAATGGCTTGTGAGCAATTCTATATTGCTAAGTTTTTCCCGGAGTTTTTCGTTTTCAGCCTGCATTTTTTTCATCTCCGCTAGCAGTGCTGCTGTGCAATTTTCTGCATCAGTTGGTTTGTTACCCATAGGTGTTGTGGGTATTGTTTTGGAGCTTGTACTAGATTCTCTTGGTGGTGATCTAAAAACTCCAGCTTTTTTCTTAAATGGGTCGATTAAATGCAATAAGTGGTCCTCCCCAGAATCCGTAGGACCGAACTCGTTAGAGTGTGGATTTTCCAGTAAACCTGGTCTGCCACCTGGGGTATTACTTCCTGTTGTTTTGTTCATTGCATGGTTTTTCGTTACTTTTTTTCAAAAAGTTTTAAAAATTTGGACTTTAGTAGCCTCTTACGACAGGCATGCCTACCTCGGGTAAATTCTAGCCCACTAACCCGATGGGGTTAGGGGGCTAGAATAGATATATAATGACTAAATAAAAGTACACATACTTAGGTAGATAGAATATAGAAATAATAAAAATTTCAATAGCACATTGAGGCATTCTTTATAATTTGCTTTTGTAAGGATGTGCACTTGGCAAACTTTTCTTTTGCACTAGACGCAGACTTTTCTTAAGTCCACACATACATCATTAGGAATGCGACGGCCAGGTACATCTCGACCCATCAAATCATTCAGATTGCAAGGAACATTCCGCGGTTCTCGTAGCTCCTAGACTGCCTAGACTGATGCCAAGAGCTCATAGCTCTTGGAATCTGAGCTCTTTTATTGCTGGATGAAATGCAAGTGTTAGCAAAAAAAAACCGGCCAACCGCGAGTCAGACTCGCATTCAAAGAGTTCCGTATTCTTACTTTTTTATAATACATATTACCGAAAAGAAAATTAATATTGTTCGTTTGCTCCTGACAAATGCAACAAATTATGACGAATGATAAAACGTCTTATTGTTTTTGATAGCTAAAAATGATGCGAAAAAATACATATGTACATATATGTGCAGTGCAAGTGCATATGTATACATACACGCATTACAGTTTTTTGGAACAGATCTGTAAGCTGTGTTCTAGTTTCCTTATCGATACAGAATGATAAGTTGTCTCAAATATGTGGACACCGTAATGTATAAGTGTGCCCAGAATATATAGATATTTTAGATATAGAGCGAACTAATAATGGTTCCGTAATATGATATGGGTACGGAACCCTAAAAACCAATTAGGTAGATATACTAACCCGAATACTTCCTTAGACTAACAACTTCAACCAGTGAACTAAATAGATAAGAAAACTTTATAATCTGAATGAACACAAATTTCACTCCATAAAATAACCTAGCTACGTACGGTTTCTTTTAAATATTAGCTTACGTCAAGGACGCAATGTCCCTTAACGCAACTGTATTGAATTGTGAGACAAATAAAGCACAAATAACAAACATTTAACTGAAGCAAAATAAAAATTCCATACAAAACATATGAGAGTTATATTTCTACACCCGGGTGTTTGCTGACAAGATTAGGAGTTTTTTATTGGCGACAATGTGAAGGTTAAGTAAAAGAAAATACTTGGTGCCACCAACAGAAGTGTTTTGCATTGGGCCGCACAAATCAGCATGGACTAGTTCACCTACCGAGCTTGCTCTACTGCCACTTTTCTCAAAAGGAAATCTATGTAACTTCCCCAACGCACATGCATCGCAGAAAGGATTATTTGCATCATGAAAATCTATACCACGCTCCTTTAAAAAACTGCGGATATAATTTACATTTTGGTGTCCTAAACGTTCGTGCCAAATTTTGATGTCGTCAATTTTATCGCTGACAGTTGCGATTGCAGGTACATCAATCGTGAACATCATCTTAAACAGCGTGGATTCCCGTACTCCCACTGCCACAGTACGCCCGTTCTGTAAAAGCTGACATTTGGTTTTATTTGATTTTAATTTCAAATTTTTATCCATTGCTGCAATTGACGAAAATAAGTTTATGTGAATAGCGGGGACATAGAGAACATTAGAGAGGAATTTCGGCAACCAGATTTCACCGTTGTAGGAAAGTATGTTAATTTTTCCACTACCAAGTGCATTAATAGTTTCCCCGTTACCTACGCGAACAAATTGCGGATTCTTAAACGGCACACAATCTATTAACCAATCCAGTCGAAATGTCATATGGTCGCTGGCTCCGGAGTCCAAAAACCATTCATTACACTTGCCTGCAGTTTAAGCAACCATTGTGCATGTGCACACAAAAGCATCACCATGATATTCTTTCTGAGCAACATGTCCATATCTCGATGGACAGTCTTTTTTCCAATGGCCTGACCTTTTGCAAAGAAAACATTTACCTGGCTTGCCCTTCATTTGCCCTTTGTGTTGGCTCTTTGAAAAATGTGCTCCCCTTTTGGCAACCAGTGCACTCGTTATCGCTGTTTCACCATGCACCTGTAAATTTAAGCGGGACTCTTCCATTATTAAACGAGCCGTTAGGTTTTCAATTGTCTTGTCACTTGGTGCCGTTGATTCCCATGCAGTAAAAAAATGGTTATATTCCTTTGGTAATGTCATGATTATTTTGGTAATCAGCATGGTCTCCGAAATTGATTCACCGCAATATTTTAATTGATGAGTAATCGATTCAAGTTTCGAGATGTGTGTTGCTATATCATCAGAGGGATCTTTCGAGAAACTATAAAATTTTTGCTGAATGAGATGAATATTAGTGTTGGCCTTTTGTTCATAAACCGATTCTAATTTCTTCCACATGGCATGCGATGTAGCACAGTTTATTAAATGGACAAGCGCTTGGGAACCTACACTCATTACTATAACCTTTTGTGCTTTTCTATCCAGTTTTGCCCATTCTTGCACCTTAACACTCTCGCAGGTCTGCATTTAAAAGCTTATCAATTTTAATTAAATCGCTTTCCATATTCCCGATAATTAATTTTTAAAAAAAATCGCTTCCGAATATCCGCTTTTTACATGAAAAAAAAACTACGGTTAAGTATAATGGGCTTAATATAATAAGTATGTAAAAAGCAACCGTTAACACAATGGACTTGGGTCTGGGCCCATAACCTGTCAAAGTAAAACGACTGACCTCTGTGGAGTACAAAACTAGAGTGAGTGTTTATTTCATTGCATAGAGTTCATTTGGTATAAAATATTACATACTAGATAATGTGATTGCTGAACTACAAGAGAGTGTGAATACAAAACAATAAGCAAAGAGATCAATTATACGAGTACACGCTTACGTCATCAAATAACTGGCAAATATTGCTGAATTCTTTCAACACATGAAAATGAAAAAAAAAACTACGGTGCATTACGCCATGGGTATTTAACTATAGCTAGGAAAAAAAATTACTTCTCAACTCTGCATTTTGAAATATTGATTTATGAGCGGTTTTTCGATGCAAATATGTATATATATAGGTACGTATATGTACATATGTACTTGTATATCTGCAGACACAAGTAAGTACATATGTACCTACATACATAGTTTTATGGTGCACAACACATTTCAATACAAACAAATTGAGCACAGTTTGCGAAAAATAAATTCAAATTTGTACCTACATAATTGTTTACCAACACAAATGTAAGTAAGTTGAACAAATTACCTACATATGCATGTATGTATGTACATATGTCTCCGATACCTTTCTCATCTGCTCAGAAGAATAGTTATACACACCAGGGATGGAAAAGTCGATACAATTGTATCGAATTCGATACAAATGAGTGTGTTCGAGTACAAAAGTACAATTTGCCCTAATTCGATACAATTAATAAATCTGTATCTTTCAAATTATTTTGCATGCTATATTTTCCAAAAAAGAGAAAATCGAATCAATTAATAGCGACACATATTTTAGTTTGTTTTACACATAACGTTAACTGGATTGACTTCAAGTGGAAACTTGTGAAACAAAAAACTTTAATAGAACCTGTTATGAATTTGACTATGTTAACTATGTACTGAACATGTGTATTAAACTAAAGTGTTTTTATTTATGTGTCGATTATTGTACTTGTATGTTTTCCAAATCAATTATAGCGTTTTACAATAGATCGTTTCCCTTTTTCCAATTGAATTTCGATCAGACTTTAGGTATCTAATAATCATCATCATTATATTTAAATTGCTAGCGCAAGAGCATGTCATTCCTCCTGAGAGTTTATTCCTGCACCGATTTCAAGGATTCTTACATTATTACCTATACCTACGGGTATAGGGTCTCTACATGCGAGATTCGTCGCACCGGTACACTACTTGTTAGATAAACTCTGATTTTGTGATCTTGCATTTGGTAAACTCTTCTCGTCGATTCACTTTTTACTTCGAGTAAAAAAAAGAAAATATGCAATCACAGCTACAGTGTATCAATCTCATATTCGTACACCTGATGTGGTAATATTTATTTAAGGAAAAATCCAAACAAATTGAACAAATACTGCAAAATTTTATTGATTTCAGTAAGAACACATTAAAATGAAAAAATAAACTTCAATTAATTCAAATATTTCAAATAAAGTATTGAAATTTTTTCATAAAAAAACATAGTACAGTAGAAGCTCGAAAAAGTTGATCGAAATGTCCCAGAGCTTGTCAACTTTTCTGGACAGTTTTCAAAATCTGTAGAAAATTAATATTTTGTCCATAAATAAACTTATTTTATTTTGATTAATTAGTTTTATTTTATTAAGAGCAAAAACATAAACAATCTTGGCGATGTTCAACTGGTTTGAAGTAACTGGAAAGTGTAGTTTGATTCTTATTTTTTGTAAAATGAGTTTTTACAATATTTGTACGTAAAATCACCAGGTTTGGCATATGGTGGGTTTCGTTATTTTCTGCGCACCATTTGATCAATGCATTCACGCTTCCAATGGCTTCTGGATAAGAAATTTTTGTCGCTTCCACTGTCTCGATATCTTATTCGTCGTTATGAGTACCAGCTTCCTCTATCTCGCCCTCTTCTTCAATTGAGTCCGTATTCCACTCTTCAATCTCTTCCAAAGTCAAATTCGAACTCAATCCTATTTTCGACAGTGATGTATTGACTTCTTGAATTTGGTCATTGTAGGAATGATCCGAAGCAAACAAATCGAACAGAGGAATGTTATCATCAGCATCAAATTCATTGTCATCCCAATATTTAATCTTTTTCCATGCGTTTTGCAGAACACGTTGCGGAAGCTCATCCCAATCAGATTTGAGCAACAAAATGCTATCGCGAATATTATGCTTTTTTAACAAAACTTCTATTGGCATATTTTCTTGGGCCACAACATTGCAGAATAGCTTGTAACGATAGCTTAATTTGACCAACTTAATGGGATTCTGGTCCATGGGCTGCCAAACTGCTGTAACATTTGGAGGTAAAAGAAGCGCTGAAATGTTACCATCGTCAGTTTTAAGCAATTCGATAAGTTTGTGCGCTGTGCAATTGTCAATCATTCATCATTGTCACTTTCGACGACAAATTGTTTTCGGTTGAAAATCTAAGAACCTAAATAAGAAACGACATATTGATATTGAATTTGTAAAACTGACACAAGTCCGGTTTACCTCTTTTACGAACGAACCATGAAACCATTCATAAAACAGTTTTGATGTCATCCAAGCGCGGATTTGCAGATTTACCAATGACCATTGGGCTTACTTTGTGTGAACCCTCAGCGTTTGCACACAACAAAAATGTGATTTGCACTTTTGGGGTTTTTCGGCCAGGTGCTGTTTTTTCAGTTGCAGCAACGTAGGTTTTCTGAGGTAACAAGCGATTATATAAACCTGATTCATCCGCATTGTAAACTTAAGCATCGCTAAGTCCAAGTTCACTAATCATTCCTCTCAATTTTCTTATAAACGGTGCGACTTGCGATGTGTCGCTCGAAAGAATCTCACCACACACTTTAAGATAACGAATTCCATGCCTCTTTTAAAATGTTGCCAACCATCCATCGCTCGCATTAAATGAATTGACACCTTTTTCCGGATAAATTTTTTCGAATAAAAACTTAACTCTGGCCTTGAATACTGGACCGGTAACAGTACAATTTCGAGTATGCTGATTTAAGAACCATTCGTATAATTTGCTCTCTACCTCAGGATATTCAGTCTTATGCAGAGTTTATGTTTGAGCATATTCGAAGTTGTCGACTGCTGCTGCGAGAAGGGTTTGACGATTTTTTTTTATCTTGGAAATTGCCTGCTTTGTGACACCATATTCGATTGCCAAACAACCGCCGCGAACACCATTGTCAAGTTTCTTTAACATTTCTATTTTTTGTTTTAAATTTAATCGAACTTGTTTTCGTTTACCATGTTTGTTTGCCATTTTTTTGCTCAAATTTAGTTAATTATCGGACAGCAAATAAAATTCAGTGTGCAAATGAACAATAGGTGTGTTTGGTATCTTTTTTGGCACACGGAATTGAAGTCTGTCAAATAGTAGAATCCTCTCAAAGAGAGGGAACTCCTCTCAAAGACAGAAAACTTGCACAAAAGTAAACAAACGCTTTTCAAACAACACTTGGTCAAACCTATCAAATTGTTTTTGTTTTCCACTAACAATGAAGATTATGACATTTCACAAACTATCAGATGGCTGGTTTGACAGAGTTGGCTCGGCCCACCCCGAGGAATTGGTCTTGCAGATAATTCATCGCAAAGAGAGATCCAAAAGAGAGTAAAAAAAAATTGAGAGCCATGAAACTGTCAGATTCTATGTAGTTTACGTAGAACTTTCGAAAACTAGCATGTTACCAAACAGACCTAATACGTAAGAAAAAGTCAGTAATAATCTTCTAAAACAACGGGATTAAACATACATAATAAGGCACGCATTTGCCATGGAAACATACATTTCTTCGGAATGCGTAGCTGCTGTGTTATGTTTTTACATCGTTGAACCGAATGCAAGTAAAAAAGAATCACGCTCTAAAAAGTTGACCGAAAGTCAACTTTTTAAGGCAACGTATGCTAGCTCAAATTTGGTCAACTTTTCTGTAAAGTAAACTTTTCTGAGAGTCAACTTTTCCGAACTTCTACTGTATTAAGAAAAATATGGTCAATTTCGTATTCGTACACTTTGATATTAAGTCAATTTTTTTACATTTTATCTAAAAACTAATACTTTGAATCAAAGTCTTTGTTAGCTAAGACCTATTAAAGATGGCTGGGCATGGATTCGGCTAATATTTCTGTAATTTCAAGGGTAATTTTTACCCACTCTTCAATAAGCCTTTCTTTGAGATCATTTGTGTACCTTATACCAAATTTTCTTACTCTGTGGCCCAACTCGTCCCACGAATTCTTTACTGCATTAATATCCAATGACTGTGGAAGTGTTTCCAACACTTTTCGAGAGTGATAAAGAAGCCACATTCAAAATAGATAAGCTTTATGTTTGGGGTCATTATGCTGTCATCCCACTCTTACTTACTTAGTTGGCGCTACAGCTCGAGGTGAACCTGGGCCTGCTTCTCGCAACCATTTGTGTGTGCGTGCTATATTTTTGCACGAATGGAAGGGACCTACAGTTTTTTGCCGATTCCGAACGGCGAATTGAGAAGCTCAATCGTGACAAATGATACTCTTTGATGCTTGTCAGACATTCGAAAGAGGTGGGCACTGTGAAAAACTTTTAGGTGTTTACGGCGGGATTCGAACCCAAGACCGCTGGCTCAGTAGTCCGACGCACTAACCACTTGCGCTACGGTGCCCACTCTAGCCGCGGAAAAACACTCCCACAGCATTACCGAACCATCATCATGTTTGACTGTCCGCCTTGGTATGTGGAAGATATCCGGTAGTTGTTTTTCGGCAAACCATTTGTTCGCCATCCGACCCATAATCATTAAATTTAGACTCGTCTGTAAATACTACCGTGTTTCAAAAGTCGAAATCTTTAAATTGGAGTTGTTAATTGGATTCTAATCTCTTGCTTCTGTTCATTAAACTATTGACAGGTTTCTTACACATAACTCTTCAATTGTACCCTCGTTTTTACTTTATTAAAAGTTCGACAAAGTTTTCTGCCAGTTTTGATGCACTATATGTAGGTTTTTTTCGAATTTACCGTATAAATATTCTCATGTCATGTCTACTTAATACATTTTTAGATGTATTTTTTGGTTTATTTTCGATGTGGTTTTCACGTTTCAACCGAATAACGATTGTTTGGATGGTTGATCTTGGCCGACCTACCAAACTTGATATCACACTATAAAATTTTCCTGCTCCGTTATATCTGATTATCTGTTCCCGCAGTTAATTTGATATCTCACCTTACATTCTACCCATTTTTCCAAGAAATTTCGAATAACCTTACAAAGTAACTTTTTTTTCATTATCTCACTTTGAAAAATAATAATTCAATGTAAAAAACAACTTTGACAAGATTAGTAATTTTTATTTTTTTGTGAATAAACGAGCGGTGTACGAATACGAAATTGAGCTCCTTTTTGTCTATTTTTCTACTTTTATCTATTTCAAAACCAAAGGGAATGTTAACTAATGTCAAAACAAAATGGAATGCAATTGTTCAATATCCAGTAAAAATGCTATACTATATTTAACTTAATATCTCAAGTCGTTTTTGATCAGGAATTCAATGTTTTTCTTAATAGCTGGTGTACGAATATGAGATTGATACACTGTACCTACAATCACCTCAAGAGTAGGTGCAAGATTTCCTGCATTTTTCTGTTCTGGACAACCTCACTGAACACAAAGCAGATCAGTTTAGGACAGAAATTTATCTCACTGAACACAAAACCTTGTACTTTTCTGCCCAGAACAGCCTCGCTGAACAGATATTTTGTTATTAAGTTATTTATGTCAATTTATTGTTAATTTCTTTTTGTTTGTTTATGTTTTTGATAATGAAATTTTTTGAGTTACTTTATATTTTTCATGCGGAAAATAGTTTTCAATACAATTGGCTCCATTTCAGTACAATTTTAAAACAGTTTTAAGTACAACTCAAAAATGTAATTTTCCATCCCTGATACACACACACAAAGTAAAAGAAAAAAAAAACAACGAATAAAGCATGTATATACATACATACATACATACATATATACCTACATATGTACATATGTATAAGTATTTACAAGAAATGTACGCTTGTGCATCAGATTTAATTTTTCGTCTCGTTATTTGTTCAATTGCATTAACTGCGTAGAATTTTGCGATTTGTCTTCCTCTCTGTGTCTGTATATACACAAATTCAATTTTTCCCAATAAAGTAAAAGTAGAGACACCTACATTATAATAGGAAACCATCAAGCTTCCTTTATGTGTTATACTATGTATCATTGGTTTACGTCTTAGGTCAATAGTTATCCGGTAGAAATATGCCACGAAAATTCGCTGCGGGTATAACACTTTTGCCATCAATTATTCAATTTTTACTCTCGTATCTACTTTTAGGCGTTGTGATATTTTTCTGGATATGTAAACAGTAGGGTAGTTGAAATTAAAAAATTAATTAAACAAAAAACGGTCGAAGTAGGACAGTCGAGATAATTATGTTTCCATCTACACTTTATTCTCAATGTTTGTGATTTTATTCAGATTTTTCCAAGCGATATTTTCGGAGAAAAAGATCGGGACAGCAAGTTGTAACGTTTTGTGAAAATTTGTTAAGAAACTACCCCCCCCCCCCCCCCCCCCAAAGTCGAAATTCAGCTTTTTAAGTTCTGGTCTATGTTTAGGCCACTAATTCCTACAACTGTTCCTAATTTCAATAGTCTACGTCAAGTAGTCTCTGAAAAAAAGGCCTGTGACAGACAGACACTAGTGTTCCGTTTTGGTACGGACGGAACACTAATAACCAAAAAATGTATTTACAGACTAGTTCTCTTTTTTCATTCGTGAACCGTAAATGGTTGAAGGGTTTCTACATGCGAAATTTCTCACACTGATCCACTAGTTTGGATTTAGTAAGCCTGAAAAGCAAAATATTTGAAAAGGATTTGGATTTAAAAAGTAATGTAAGTTGAATGTGTTATGGTCAAGTAAACTAACACAGGGAAAATCCCGCTCTGTTCTGAATAAATAGACGATCATATGGCGATCGGGCTTTCCCGTGATGGTGAGTGAAAGTATTTGCGCGGCTGAGTTTGTAGATAGCCAAAATATAGATCGTTAGGACAACGAAAACAACAAGGAGTGAAGATAGGACGCCGAAAAACAGATAGTAATTAGCATGGCGAGACAGTCGTCTGCCGAAATAACAATGCATTCTTACAACGAGTAAGATAAGAGTATTAGATAGAAGAGATATAAGGGGGTAGCTCTCAGCGGCGCGAGATCAATTCGCTATCGGGCACCATCACGGGTTGACGCTAACAACTACGTATGATAGAAATAGAAGTTTATAAATGTTTACATCCCGGTAGCTTATCACTTCGTTGCATACCGGGGTGTAGTGGTAAGTGCGTTAGACTACTACGCAATGCTGCCCGGGTCCAACATCTAAAAGTTTTTTCACGGTGCCACCTCTTTCGAATGTCTGACAAGCAATCAATCAAAGATTGAGCTTCTCAACTCGCCGTTCGGAGTCGGCAAAAAATTGTTGGTCCCTTCCATTCGTGCAAAAATTATACACGCACACACAAATTGTTGCTAGGAGCAGGCCCGAGCTGTAGCGCCACCTAAAGTAAGTAAAATTCAGCTGTTCAGCCTTCTTTTGGTTAACAGGCTTTCCTTTACAGTCATATTATCTAAGTCGATAATTTTCTTTATCGAAGTTTTAGACCATCATCCTAGTGACTGACCTTATGTTTTGACATTTACGCACTTAGTAAGACTGTTTAACGGTAATAAAAACTCGAATTATTTATGGGATGACCTTATTCTTATGTCGTTTACAGCCGCCATCATCTCTAATGGATTCTATTCCTGTCTTGTATCCTTGGCATCTATGATATTATGAATTAAATATTTATTGTAAAATCTTTTTAACATTATTTCTGCAGTATAGATATGTGTATCTACTTGTTCTGCTCTGCTCTCTTTGACTGACAGTTTTCATCACAAGAATTCCGATTTGACGGCCGAGAAACACATCGAATATGCCCTGGAAATGTGTCCACTGGCAACAGTTACATCATTCAAGAGACAACTACAATTGAATAACTTCCTTACTTCTCGTTCAGATACATATTATGTATGTATAACAATCGGAAGTACCCTTATCAATAGACTTCGAAATCCTCTTTTCAAGAACGTCACATGCTCCACGGCGACCACACCACAGACCGCCTTTAGGGTATTCTTCTCAAAATAGAAATGAATGGAAAAATGTCACAGTCATTACACGATTTTTATCTAAGTCATGAAAACATATTGCATGGGCGAAGAGCCCGACAATACCGTTATAATGGCACCATATTACAAAAAAAAAAAAAAACGAACAGATATGACAATGACATTTTGATTACCAGAAAAGAAAATCATCACACACATACATACATACATAGGGATGAGAGCCCAATTGTATTTGTAAGTGTATATGACACGAGTACAGAACTAAATAGAGTAGCACCAACTCTCGACTACATGTACTACTTGACAAATGTTTGGATTGAAAATGAAAAGTTCACCAACCGTTAAATCATACATACATATGTATATGTAAGAGCTTCTTTAATCTACAAGCGAATGTGCAACGGCATACAGGGACTACGTGTACTAGGTATAATAGTTATCGTTCTAAGAGCTACAACCTCCGTTTCCTGGAATGGCATACCCTCTATAACAGGTAGACAACCGATGTGCGAGCACGATAACACGACGAAAAAGTAAAAACCGATACCGAGATACCAGTACCTTTGAAAGTGATGTGCGAATTGGGGTTGGTATGGAATGTGGCAATACTGAGTATGTACCTAACCTACACAGTTACACGTGAGCTAACCAGTCCCTATCACTACAACAAAGCAAAAGCGTTCACAAATTGAAGGTATTCGCACTAACGGCAGTGAATCTCAATTATGGTTTTGTTTCGATTTACACGATTTCAAGCTTAAAAATTCCGTTCTTGATATCCCAAGGGTTCTTTAACATGCCAGCACGTTTTCAGGATTCCTTAGCAACTTTTTGCTCGACGAAGACTTAATTAAAAGGTTATTCCTCAAAGCGTAGGAATATTTTTAGTAAAGCGTTTTTGAAAACTAGAATTGAAAGGAAATCAACTTTAAGCGTTAAATATTCTTAGATAAATTAAAAGTTTTGCAGTGTCATTCAGACATACATTCACTACTGATAATAGGCGAGATTTTCGATAGCTGAAGCAAGAAGATGTCGCTAGGCATTCACATAGATTTATTGAATCCGCTATTTAAAGTAGAGTCACCAAAACCAGGGCAGACAGCAGTGGACTCTTCTCTAAAAGACTTAAGATTCCAGAATTCAGGACCCAATACCTAGGGGGTTTTCAACTAAACCTAAGGGACCATGTAAATTACTTAGAGGTTATACTTGATAATAAGCCTTCTGGATCTGCCGAAGGGCTTTCCGCAAGACTCGGGGTTTGAAACCAAAATTAGTTCAATGGATCTTCTCTTGTGTAGTCAAACTCATTTTAATCTACGGGGTGTTAGTATGGGCCGGCTGTTATCAACAGCTATGCTAAGACACTACTAACAAATCGCAAACGAATGGCTTGTCTAGGGTTAACTAGATCCCAATCCAGCACACCCACGGCAGCTGGAGCTGGAGACTATCCTCAACATTCATCCTATGGAACTTGAGATCATAAGGACAGCCAGCCTGTCTCTAATCAGATTGCGGACCCTCGAATATGTTAAAGACGAGAGTCTCATAGAGAAAGAATACATCTTCAAAACGAACTATACAGTTGAATTCCGCAGCCGTGAAAAATGGCGAGTAGGAGGCATGGTAATATACAGTGTCGAGAATAATTTTTCATACAAGCCTAAAGTAAAACATTCTCATTTTATACATACAAATTACAAATATACTCGGCTTCTGTGCTGCTTAAAGCCACGGTTTTTTGCTTTTTGGATTACCATGATATGGCAGCTCCTCCTAACATAAATGCAAATCCAGTATACGACTTCCTAATCTGCATCGACATATCCTTCTAAAGGTCGTCCTCTCTGGAAGTAGTGTAATTTAAAATCAATAGCATTATTTAAGTACCTCAAGAGATGCTTTATAGCAGTAAAATGTTCTTCATGTGGGTCCACGCTGAACCGTGCCAGTTTGCTTACTGAATGTATGATGTCTGGCCTCGTTAGCGATCCAGTTACCGACTGGTAATCTTCCCTGTTTGTCTTTTTACAACTTTTGCCTTCACAAGAGAACTGCTGCCCGGCCTCCAGTGGAAGTTGATTCTTTTTGCACTCAGTCATCCCAGTTTCTTTCAACAAATTAACGATCAGCTACTTCTGACTAATTGAAATTGGACCAGTTTTGCCCTCGCGATTTATCTCAAAGCCCAAAAAGTGATGCAGTAAACCATTGTCAACAATTTTGAATACTTGTGCAATTTTATGTTTGATTATGTCAATGCATTCTTCAGTTGGTCCAGCCAAAATGAGATCATCAACATAAACAGCAATAATATTTAGGTTACCTTCTCTTTTCTTTATGTAAACACAAGGCTCGCTATAACACTGACTAAATCCTATTTGCTTGAGTACAGAATCCAATTTGTTGTTCCCCGCTCTTCCAGATTGTTTAAGACCGTATAACGCTTTCTTTAATTTAAATATTTTGTTCGGGTGCTCAGGATCTACAAAAGACTCCGGCTGCTGCATGTATACGTCTTCTTCAAGGTCTCCATTTAGATATGGTGACGAAACATCAATCTGATGGAGGATCAATTTCTTCTCTACCGCTAGGGCAAGTAATAGCCAAATCGTCGAGTATCTAACAACTGGTGAGAACGTTTCATTAAAATTGACCCCGAATTTTTGTGCCAATCCTTTGGCTACCAGGCGGGCTTTATATCTTGCCAGGTTCCCATCTTCGTCTCTTTTTACATTAAATACCCACTTACATCCTACGGGTTTATGTCCTATTGGCAACTCGACTAGCTCCCAAGTATTATTGGAGATAAGAGACTGGTATTCGTCTTCTATTGCCTTTTTCCACTTAGCACCATCGGGTAAGGAAAGTGCTTCTTTAATTGTTTGAGGGTCATCGAAATGTTCCCCAATTTAATTGAATTATACCACTGCTGTTATAGGTATCTCTGAGGATATTCGCCAAGCCATTGATAGGGACAAAGTGTCTTTTTTAGTCTTACTAGACTTCTCTAATGCATTTGATACGGTGAACCACTCAATTTTGTGTCGCAAATTGTCTGAAATCTATAAATTTTCGCCCTGCGCGGTTAGGTTAGTTAGTGTCCTCGTACTTAACACACAGGTTTCAAGCCGTATCAATCAATCAATCTCTATCGGACCCTCTACCAATCGTTAGTGGTGTTCCTCAGGGATCCATATTAGGGCCATTATTTTTCTTTCGAGTCGCCGTGGCCATGGTGGTCGCCGTGGCCGTGGTGGTTAGTGCTTTGGACTACCACGCAATGCTGCCCGGGTTCAACTCCTGACCGGGTCTAACGCCTAAAAGAGTTTCTTCACGGTACCACCTCTTTCGAATGCCTGCCAAGCATCAAAGAGTATCATTTGTCACGATTGAGCTTCTCAACTCGCCGTTCGGAGTCGGCAAAAAACTGTAGGTCCCTTCCATTCGTGCAAAAATATAACACGCATACACAAATGGTTGCGAGAAGCAGGCCCCGGTTCACCTCGAGCTGTAGCGCCAACTAAGTATTTTTCTCTTTATATGTCAATGATCTTCCCAATTTTATCAAGAATAGCGCAATGCATATGTATGCTGATGATGCTCAGCTCTTATTAAGTTGTCCTCTGGGTTTAATAGAGCACGCTGTACACTCCATAAATGAAGATCTGGCTAATTTAGTGCAATGGTCACATGGAAATGAATTGCTATTAAATCAAACAAAAACTAAGCATCGTGTTCTCGCGTAAGCCCCTAGATCTGACTTATTTTCCTACAATCACTCTTGACGATGCCCCTATTGAATATGTAGAAACTGTCAGAAATCTTGGTATGACTTTCAATCGCCATTTAACTTGGGACAATCATATCAATATAGTAGTGGGGAAGACTTATGGTGTCATCCGAACACTTTAGGCTACCCACTCCTTCACGCCCTTCAAAACGCGAGTCTTACTAGCTCTTGCAGTTCCAGTCCTTATGTATGGTTGTGAAATTTATTCAAATTGTAGCTTTGTATCCAGGAGGAAACTTAATGTCGCCTTTAATTGCATTGTTCGATGTGTTTTTGGATTACGCAAATTTGATCGAGTTTCGCGATATTCCAGGCAACTATATAATATGACCTTTAATCACCTACTACAGTTGCGAACTCTTAGCCTTTTCTCGGACATTCTTTTATCACATCAACCTGCTTATATCTTTGAAAAAATAACATTCGCCTCATCAAACAGATCTGCACAATTGATTCCCCCCCGGCACTCTTGTTTAATATCTGAGCGACAGTTTTTCATTCACGCCACACGGTTGTGGAACTCCTTGTCCCGCCCTCTCAGAAGGATAACTAACATAACTAAACTTAAAAATAAATTCAGAACGTATCTACCTTCAAACTCCTTAAATTCCTGAAATTTGGATTTATTTATTTATTTTTTTTTTCTGCTTAGCATTTTTTATTATGTTTACATTCCTTTTATAATTAACTTGAATTCTTCATTTCATAGCTCATGCAGCTTTCGCTTCCAATTATACGTTTTTTTCTATTGTTTTTATATTGTGTACTTATCACTCAATTATAAGATATTATATCTTACTGTGTATAAGCTAGTCGTTATGAAATAAATAAATAAAATAAAATAATTAAGGATATTGAACTCTTTCCTGGGTCGTCCAGGCTTTCCAGTTCTCCTAATTTTCGGTCTTTCTCTTCCATGGCACCGTAGCGCAAGTGGTTAGTGCGTCGGACTACTGAGCCAGCTGTCTTGGGTTCGAATCCCGCCGCAAACACCTAAAAGTTTTTCACAGTGCCCACCTCTTCCGAATGCCTGACAAGCATTCAAGAGTATCATTCGTCATGTAAAGCTTCCCAACTCGCCGTTTGGAGACGGCAGAAAACTGTAGGTCCCTTCCATTCGTGCAAAAATATAACGCGCACACACAAATGGTTGCGGGAAGCTAGGCTTGGTTCTACCTAGGACTGCTGAAGCCAAATATTTTTTTTTTTTTTCTTCCATATCTAGATGCATCAGGAGCATCATCTTTGCTGCTTGTTTCAGATCTTTGCCGTTTGTCACACTTGCTTTCATTTGTGACGCCTATCTCTTCTTCATTGTCCTGCTCGGAGCTCTTTAAATTCCCGCTATAATGGCTCGGATTCTCTTCCGAATTCCCCTCTTTTTCCATTTCCAAGTTCTGATCCGTCTTCTCGTTCTGACCAGTCTGCTGTTCCTCTTCTGGATCCAAGAAAATAAAACAGTTTGTGATATCTTTTGGCTTGCTGACGTCTTCGATGAATGAAACGTCTCTATGCTCAATGACCCTCATTTTTACTTTATCGGGCAGGCGATATGCTTTGGAAGTGGTAGAATACCCGACCAACAGATATTCCTCCCCTTTGGGTTGAAATTTAGACAAACATTTAGTCTTATTCAAAGCGATACCTGTGCTTCCAAAAATTCTTAAGTGTCCAATGGTTGGTTTTCCACCTGTCCAGGCTTCTTCAGGTGTGGTGTTTGCTAAATTTTAGTTGGAGACCTATTCCTCAAGTACACCGCCGTGCTGACTGCCTCAGCCCATAAATATTCTCCTAGCCCAAAGGGGAGGAATATCTGTTGGTCGGGTATTCCACCACTTCCAAAGCATATCATATTACTATCAACCTACATACATGTATAGCCTTTCGGTGCGAAAGTGCGCATTTTGGAGTTCGGGCTTAAATTCTGGAAAATTTACAGCAGATAGCAAACAAAAGAGCCTGTTATTTGATAGCTCTATATTTTAGGAATAAATTTATACAAAAATATTTTATATTTTTTTAAATGTTTCATATGTTTTGATCAAAAAACTAAAGCGTTTAGCGATTTCTGCTAATTCTTTCACGGATGGAGAAAATGGCACTGTGTACTCTTACCCCAAACGACTCTACATATAATACAACCGGTAACATAATATAGTTCATATCTTTTTAAAGTTCAATTTTTCTATTCACATAAATGGTTTAAAAAAAACCATAGAAAAACCCAAAAAATGGGTTAAATCCCACGATCTGACAGCACCTGCTTGGAGGTTCGAGTCTCAGCAAAATCACTTTTTTTTTTGCTTATATTTTGTTTTATATTTTAGTGCAATTTTGAAAAGTCTGTAATACGTCTTGGAATTATTGATAGAAGGTTATTAATTCATTAAAACCAGTCCAGTAGTTTTCGAATTAAATTATTCGACGTAAATTTCTTAAAAACTGTACAACTTATTAGATTCGCTATAGTTCTCCTTCAATATTAAGCTAAACATCTGCAAATCATATTTTTGACTTAAGTAGTTTCGGTTATAAGTTGGGGGGGTATTAATTATTTACATATTTTTGGCAATAGCTCCCAAAGTTTCTTCCTTTTTTGGTTTTTTTTTTGTAAAATCCTTGCTTCAAGCCCTATGCTATCAAACATGCTATATTTTCCGATTTTTTTTTTAGTTTACATTTGGCCACCCTGTACAGTTGTTTCACAATACTTTTGAGTGATGTATGTATGTATATGTACCTATAAATGTTCCAAATTTTAAGTTTCAAGGTAGAACGGTTTTTAATGTTTTTATCGTAACAGACATTTTAGAGTAAGAGCGAACTTATAATGGCTCTGTATTACCATAATATGGGTACAGAACCCTTAAACGAAAATAAAATTCAGTATTTAAGCATTTGTTTCTCTTATTAATTCAGGAATACTAAGTGACCGATGTCCCAATTGAGGTTATAATTATAAAAACAGCAAAAAACAATTATTCGTCAATTCCAGCATAGGGGTCGGGTAAACATGTAAATTTTGGTGTTTAGGTGCTTACAGTGGAACTCCACAATACAAACAAGTTAATCAAACATATTTCTTTAGACTCCGAAAGTAACAACAAAGTGCGGTTACACTTTAACTTTCTGAACGTGCGAGGGTTTCATTTAAAGAGCATCCTTTATGCATTACATAACATGTAACATGTACTTCAATAGCTTTAACCTTTTTAAATTTAAAATGAATTTCTGCGTTGAAATCCTCTCACTAGGGGTGAGCATTTGATTCCCATGACAGTAAGTTCGGCCGCATTCGCGTAAACATTCACCCGAACCGTTTTATTTTAGAGAAGATCATCGTCATTGTCCTGTACAGAAATTAATTATAACTTTAAACAAAGGCCGTTTTCGTTATACTACGAAATTCGTTGTGCGGTGCGACAGTTTGTGCGAGCTGCTGAAGTTTATTGCTACCAACAACCGAGCAACAGTTCATAATTGGCTGTCCCAGTATCCCTGTCTATGCTACACATCGGAAACCATAGAAACCACCAGCGTGCACCGATCCGACGGTATTGTGTCCTGTCAACATTGTGGTAACTGCATCACTGCCAGTGTATCGAATGAAAAATAAAACTAATTACATATTGCCACTCAGGTGTACAGAGTGATTGAAAGGCATCGGAAATATTATTCCACAGCACACATCTCCGGTTCACTCAGTCTTTCGGTGCCTGCAAGAAGACATGGAAAACGTCCATGTTTTGAGCTTCAGTCGACCATGTGTCGGTACAATATTTCGAACACGCCGGAGTCCTCCTTTGGTCACATCTTTTGACATGGATGAAAACTCAATATATTATGCACATTTGAGCACTGCGGTCCGTATATAGCTAGCCGTCTATGTCGTCGTCGGTGCCGCACTGGCAGCAAGTGGATTTGGACAGATGTAGCAACGCAAGAGCAGCTGCCATCCGTATTGAAATTCAAGCCAACATTTCTCATCATTTCAAACTTTTATTTCGCAGGCGAGCACATGAAAAATTAAGCAAGGCGCTGGGTGCTGCTGGAATGGATGTTGTAAATGCGAATGCATTCCTTCCAAATTGCGTCCGTGTATTTTCATAAGCGAACTAGGAGTACAACATTCAATCCTGTTGCCCTTCGTCGCACGGGTATGACATGGTGTGTGATAGAATTTTCCTCAAACACAGTGGGACCCATAAATCCGGAACGGATTTGCGGTTTTCGATTAGGTACCTACCTACCAATCAAATGATTATTTTTATTATTTTTCGGTTTTTTATTCTCACGGGTTTCAGTACCATTTTTTTTTTAATCTTTATGTCCTGAATGACTTTCTGTTTACCTAGAGAAATATCTTGTTGCAGTTCGCATGATCAAGTTGCGAAGCGTTAGAAGTATACTATGCTATGATTGTGCAGATAGTGTTCAGGGTAGATTAAATTGCATCGAGCCATTTCGCAGTAAAATAGGTGGCATTGGTACTGTGAATAAAGAAACTATATTGCCTTTAAGAGTTCAATAGCAACTGCGATGGTTTCTTTCCGTGTGCAGCTCATTTTGCGAGCATACACATTCTGAACTCTGGTAACAAATTTGACCGAAAAATAATACAAGAAATATGATATCCGATTGCGGAATCAATTGCGAATACATAGTAGAAATGTTGCGAGTAGTAGAAAAAAAGCGCACCGAAGTATTCCACTCTAAAATTATTTAACACATCATCCTCAGACCCTAAAGCCTAAAGCAATATAGTGACCACATATACGAACCAGACCTTGACTTTTTCAGATACCTGAATAACTGCTCACAAACACCCCCTAAGTCTCAATTGACATAAGGACTGATCAAAAGCTAAACTCTCTGCTTTCCCCCGCTCTTCGAAAGTATTATCTACGACTCACTATATTTTCATTGCAAATCCATCTTTTCCTGTCAACAGCATGTTTTCCTAAAGGGTAGGTCCACAACGACTAACCTAACCGAATTCGTTTCTTAAACGCTGCAAGCACTTGCGGAAGGTAAGGAAGTGGATGTCATACTACCGACTAAGGTAAGGCGTTTGATAAAATCTGTCACCTAACTATTTACCTTAAGTTTGAAGCACTCGGTTTTCCTCCATTTTTCAATTAATGGCTGAAATCGTACCCGCAAAAACACAAGTATAGGGCTCTCTTCAAATTTTCAGTCTCGGTCCCCATCAATGCCACTTCAGCTGTTCCTCAAGTGTGCGTGTTATATTTTTGTGCGAATTAAAGGGTCCTACAGTTGCCGGCTCCAAATGGCGGGTTGAGAAGCTTCTGGACAAATGATACTCTTTGATTGCCCGACATTCGAAAGAGGTTGCACCGTGAAAAACTTTTAGGTGTTTGCTGGGATTGAACTCGGGCAGCATTGCGTAGTGGCCCAACGCACTTACCATTACACCACGGTGTTCGCCGAACATCGGCTTCTAAGCAAATAAAAAAAAAACACGAGAAGTGTACGATCGAGGATAGGGAACGGCACAAAATCCCGACTTTCAAAATCCCGATCATACAAAATCCCGACAAAAAAAAATCGCATTTCTAAAAATCCCGACTCACAAAATCCCGACTACCAAAATCCCGACAAATTAACATTTGTGAAAAAATCCCGACTTTGTCGGGATTTTCGTTTCGCAGTGAATTTTTTTTGATGAAAAAAAAAATTGAATCTTTAAATCTCTCATCATTTTTTTTCCACATTCTTAAAAGAATGTGTTGGCCCACTACCTCACAATGTCACTAAGAAAAAAAAAATCAAGAAACTTACAAAAACACACTATGAATTTGTTAGCAAAATCGTTTGGTTAAGTGCATCTGATGAGAATCGAAAAGCGCTGTTCTTTGTGATTCTCATTCGGTGCACTTAACCAAACGATTTTTGTATCTTGTTCATAGTGCGTGTTTTTGTAAGTTCTCCGTTTTTTTTTTTTTGTTTTTTTTTAGTGAAGTGTTGAGGGTGAGTGACATCGCGAGGAGGTTGTTAGTGTCGAAACAACTTCCTTTCAAAATAATTATGATTCTTTAAGTATTTTGTGGTGAATGTCATTTTATGAGAATCAAAAAGAACAGCGCTTTTTGATTCTTATCATGTCTAGTTAACCAAACGTACTGAGCCATGTGATAAATCCTTCTTATAAGAATGAGAAAATAGTTCCGCGAAGGAATATAAACAATTTCATACAAACCAAAAAAAATAAAACTTTGGCAGTCGGGATTTTGTAAGTCGGGATTTTGTCAGTCGGGATTTTGGCAGTCAGGATTTTCTCAATCGGGATTTTGTGGTCGGGATTTTGTAGTCGGGATTTTGTAAGGCAGGATTTCATGCCCAACCCTCGAGGATATTCAGAGATGGCTATTTCAGGAACAATGTATGGAAGTTTTACCAAAAGGTAAAAGTAATGTGTCAGGGAAACAAGTCCCGTACAGAAACTCATAGAGATATGAAGTAGAATAACAGTCTGTGCTAAGAATATGGAAACACAACTTTTGCAGACTACACATAACGGTGACGAAGGCCAACACCCCGCTGTCAGGCAGAATGAACCATTCAATTTAGATGATGAAAGCTGCGTTGCAATGCAAATATTTTGCTATTATGCTCAATGCATTTTGAATCAGGTATCAGTCCATAAAGTACCACAAAGCCATATCCTCGTCAACTTTCCCACTGAAATGGCTATACCAGTGCAAACCAGGAAGCCAAGGACAGTAGCCTGAATACTTTTGGACTAAAGGCTGAACTATAATAGTCGAATGGGTACGTACGACCACGTACGAAACTGTGCGAACACAAGGAATTTGTATTGTACAACCATAATAGCTTCTCGCTTCGATTCGTTAAGTTTTCGTCCACTTTTGCTCACTTACGAAAGGAGCGAATCCATTCGCTCTTTCGTACGAAAATTTGACATTTATTTATTTATTTATTTATTTATTTATTTATTTATTTATTTATTTATTTATTCATTGTTCCAAAGAATAGTTTCACAGTAAGATAACATCTTATAGTTTGTGAGGGCTTTACAAATATTTGAAATTCAAAAGAAAATTTAACATTTAACAGACGAAATAATAACAACATGTAACACTAAATGAAATAGATTTATATTAAGGTATCATTGGCCAAGTGTTTGAAAAGATAAGTTTTAAAAGTGCTTGTGTTTGTGGTTCTCCTTAGTGTAGCGGGTAGTGAGTTCCATAGGAGAGTGGCGTGGACGAAGAATGAGCGCTCAGATTGCAGGCAATAGAATCTGGGCCGAATCATGATGGCTGTTCCTTGTGAACTGGCAAAATTTGACTTTATTAGCTGTGTAAATTTAAATTGGATGATTGAAAATAAACAAATTTCATGTTATTTATTTGTAATCATTTATTAAATTATCATTTGAAAGAATAATTGTTTTTAGATTTCATTTTATAGTACACACTATAAGTTAAAAGAAAAATGGCTTGCGCAGAAGATTACGATTTTCTTCAGCAATATAAATTGTTGTACGATAAAAAGGATCATTTTTATTTTTATCGGATGAAGAAGGAAAAGGCGTGGGCAGTTAAAGCTAAAGAAACGAACAGAAGGGTAACTAAATGCATCCAAATATTAAATTGTTCTTATCGTAAATGCTTCTTTTGGATATTTTTTTAAGCTTCTGAATGCAAAACTAAATGGACTAACCTGAGGGAGAAGTTCAGCCGAGAACTGCGAAAGGAGGACAGGCCATCTGGCAGTGGAGGTTGCTCTTTTTAACCCATTTTCTTCCACGCTGCAAAAATTATTAAATTTCTTTGTGCAAAGTTTATTTTTTTAGTAATTGTTGCCCCATGCATCCAAATCTGTTATCAAAAACAATTGTACTCTCCCCGTCACACAGTTATGTCAAAAAAAAAGCGTTGGAGCTTATCCCATACCATGCGAAATTTTTCTACCAAGTAACAACTTGCTTCTTCTATTTTTTTCAACAGTAGTGAATTTGTTTTGTGTGGGTTTATATTATTTTTACATTTTGACGGATTTTAATACTTTATTTCATGATTCTAAGAACCAGATCACTCTTTGTTGCTCGCAAGATAATAAGGAAGTCACAATTGCTACAAACTACGACCAGATTCTGGCACTCCACCCTATGTTGGAAAAAAGCAAATAAAGCTTCTAAGAAAGGGCCGGCAGAAGAAGGAAAATTTGTCAACGTCGATCAGCCTGCTGTGCTTCGCAGCTATAACAATGGGATGGGTGGCGTTGATCTTCACGTTAACGCTATTCAAAATTATCGAGTCAACATCCGTGGAAAGAAATGGTACTGGGTGAACAAAAATACCCTTATTTCTTCATCTGCGAACGCTTGGAAACAGCCCGAAGGAAAATATCGTCGATGTCAGTTGAAAGAGTGTGGCAAACCTACGATTTGGATGTGCGAGAAATGTGCCAAGCATATGTACGCGCATTCTTTTAAAGCTTTCCATGCAAAATGATTTTTTTATTTTTTATTTGCTTTTCATTATTTTCTCTTAATCATTAATAATACAAAAAATTAATAAACAATATTGTTTTTACTTAAATAATCTTGTCTATTCACTTATATTACGATACATTAATTTTCATGGGATTTTTGTATATGCGGGATAATCGAACCCTAATTTTGCCTCATACATGTGCTATTCAGGTGGTGTCTGGTGTTGATTTTTTGATTGTAAAAGATAGCTTTACCTTTTGGCTATAAAACCTCATCACTACTTTTTTTCTTCTGTAATTATAGGTATACTTTCAATTTAATTTACTAGAAAGGCTTATGGTTAAGGTATTTTTCAAACAACCCACCGCAATTACGGGTTGGGGGACGGGGGTTGTAAATATCATTTTTTTTACAAACCAATAATCACAGTAATATATGATATTAACTATATTACTGATATTATTTACCTTCACAATGATAAAAATTAGTAAAAAAGGACAAATTTTACGTTCGATTAATCGAACACCAGTCGAAAATGGGTTAAAGGATTCCATGTAACCCACACGGTAAGTTTGTGTATCTATTTATCCTATTTGAAAAAATATGTTGTTTCGTTTTTGTTACAAAACGCGATGTAACGAGATGTCGGAGTTCGGAGTACGCGACGGATTCCAACTCTGCATCGCCTGGTGAGTTCAATGGCGAGAACAGTGGTCTGGAACAAGCCTTTTAGTATTTTTTTAGTATTTTTATTTAAAGCGCGAACGAATAAAATTTAAAGAACGAGATGAATTTGAAAAGTTGAGTTTCTCATATAGATATGTTGGGTGCTTGGTGACAACGATCTTGTGCAAGAATTTCAGAGTACAAAAATTTAAGTATACGTCTAGCGAACATCCAAGTATAGTTTTGTATGCCGATATATGGTCAAAACGCTTCAGACAGTATACATACCGAGTAACATTATTAAAAGCTACATTAAGTTTTCTTTTGGACTCAACACTGCAGTTGTAATAAATTTCACAGCCATATGTAATGATTGGGACTAAAAGCGATCTTGCTAACATTAATCTGATGTTTTGGGGTGTATAGTCTTGCAACATAGCTAGATTTTGTAAGCAACCGTATATCTTCCCTACAACCGCACGAACATGATCATCCCACCTTAAAATATTGTTAAACCAAATTCCAAGATTTTTTGACTTATCGGTAAGTACGATTTGTTCATTGTCCAGGTAAATACTTGGCAAATTTTCGACATCGAACCGATTTTTGGATATAAGCATGCACTGCGATTTTTTTGGGTTAAGACAAAGAAAGTTTTGTTTTGACCACATAAGAATGCTGTCGAGGTCTTCATTGATTTTAAAAACGGTGTCTCCAATGAGCCCCAATTTACCACTTAGGTACACTTGGACATCATCGGCGTACATGTGATGTCGGTAAATCATTGATGAACATGGTAAATAGAAGAGGGCCTAGAATGGATCCCTGCGGGACTCCCATGAAGGTCTGCCTATAGTTAGCCTACTACCACAACTTTCTTTCTACCGGAGAGGTATGAACAAATTAAAGTAGCAGCTGACGATGAGAATTTAAACTGTGTCAAAATTTTCAATATAAGTCGAGAATGGTTTACCGTGTCAAAAGCTTTGGAGAAATCCAACAATGCTAACAGAGAAACATGATCATAATCTCAGATCATCAGTGACTTTTAACAGAGCAGAAGTACAGCCGTGTTGCTTCCTAAACCCGGATTGGAACTGGCAAAGCAGAGAATTATTGTTTAAATAAGATGACAATTGTTGGTGTATTTGTCTCTCCATAACTTTAGGAAGAAACGGTAGAATAGATATCGGTCTGAACTCAGGAGGTATCTGTGATGTTCGTCGTTTTTTCAATAGGGGTATTACTTTAGCAGCTTTCCACGCACTAGGAAAGCAAGAAGACAATAAAGTTCATGAGGACAGTATTATCGATGACGAAAGATCTGCCGTCAGCTGCGAAAGATAATTTAAAGGAGCAAATAATTTTAAAAGTATTCGAAGCACGAAGAGAACACTAAGTTTGAAACAGTTTTTTATTATTATTATTATTCTCTTTTTCAACAGAAATGAAGTGCAAATATTTTTTTAATTATCTTTTATTATCTTTATAAAAATAAATAAGATATTTAAATTATTATATTATTACTGTAAAAAAACAAAATGAAGTGCAAATATTTTTTAATTATCTTTCAATTCTTATTACAATGAAGTGCAAATACATTAAAAAATTTCATGTTATAGATATGATCATTGTTTTCAATTTTGGCTCAAAAATTCCGTGAGTATGTTTCTTATAGCTGTTGATGATCTTCCACCATAGTGATGAATATTACCTGATGGCAGAACTGACGGAATGTTGTTTCGGACTTCACTTCGCCACAATCCATTGTAATGTTGGACATCCAAGTCCTCCTAATCTACATAGTTGTTGGGACAATAAGTTGAATCATTGCCCTTGTTCAACATTATAAAATTGTGTAACACCACACACCACACAAGCCAACGCGAGACAAGGATCCCAAAACTATTCTCAATGGTACGGCGAGCTCTCGACAGCCGTTTACTGAAATCTTTTTTGTCTGGTGGCAGCAGTATACCTGAATGTGGTCGCATTAAATTACATCCCAGAAGAAAGGCAGCATCAGCAACAAAGTAATGGGGAATTCTCGTTTGCGTGTTTGGCAAGTTTTTGCTGGAAGGAATTGGAAGGTCATTGGTCAAAAGTCTCTTTCCAAATCGACTCGCTTGAAGAATACCTGCATACAATTCAAATATACAGTTAGAAGTGATTGAAAGCATATAGAAATATATTGCTTACCTCCGTCAATTGAACCTATATTTCGCGTCACATACGGCCATTAACACGATGCTGAAGTGCTTCTTATAGCAAAAAAATTAGCTTTGACACCTTTTTGCAATGTACTTGCCATCAATTGCACCGATCCAGTTGGGCATATTCCACACATTCCAAAAGTTGGAAGAAATCTGCCTGTAATCAGCAGCGTTTGGCTCGGACACATATAGATAGAGAAAAGGGTTTACCACAGTCCTTCTGCTGTTTCTAAAATAAGCGTACAGTTTCTTTTCCCAGCTTAAAAGACCACGCCAGCGCAGCGACTGTATCGACGTATCTTGTTATAAAAAGCTGGTGAAAGAAAACGAAATTACTATGTTAGCTCATTGACTAAATAAACACACTCACAGTAAAAGTACAGCCAGTCGACATTCAGGACTAATTGATTCTCTGATTGATGTTTTTGTTAGGAACGGTTTTATTAGATTAAGCAACACAGTATAAATTTCTTTGTTCATCCTTGTATAAATAAAAAACTGAGCACTATCTAACTTTTTTATTTTTTGATAATGTAACATTAGCGAAACCATTCCGTTTTCTGTCCCGATTTATGCGGCCAGCGCGGCGCATACATGATATTTTTTTTCTATTTCTTTTTAACCCGAATTATCCCAGGTTCATCCCGAAGAAGAGTGCCTTAAATTTCTTGGCTGTTTATTTGTTCCATATATTCCCAGCAAGCCTCTTACAATTCTTCGACGCAATAGCAATGCGATAAAGGTCAATATTTTGGTCCGTGAAAGTTTGGGCTATGGAACAAGCACTTCCTTTTTTTCAGCATGAGAGAATCACTTAACAGCTAGGTTGGCTATATTCACAATACTGCTATCGTGGCATTTACAAACGATGATATTTAGTTCTGAACATAATTCAAAGCTGAATACACTTCGACCTTTTCTCTTGAATTGTGCCAATCCAAAACGTTTAGCTCCATCTGATTGGCTTCCCTCTTTTGAATTGTTTTGTTGGATAATGTCCAAAGTAGAGGCCATGCGACACTGTTATTCTCAACGAGCAGGGTAAACAAGAAGAACTTTTACAATAGAATATCAACCAAAAGTCGCACCTTGGCATAGCGATCACTGGGATTCAAAGGCATACTGTAGCAGCAATGAAGCACTTGGAAGATGTGATCAAATCTGTTTCTTGTGATCGATTTGGATACAGAGATATCTTGTGCATCCTCTGCATTTTTCCAGTACAACATACGCCACGAGACATTAGTGTAACCGCTCAATATCAGAACACCAAAGAATCCCTTCATATCAGAAACTTGTATATTAGATTGAGTTGCTGTGCATACTTATTTGAACATGATATAAACATTTCAAATAAACGCTCATTAAAAAAATGGAGAAAAGGTCAAACAGTGTCAAATATGGATCCCAGCCGCAATTTTCGTAGGGGAAGCCGGGGCATAACGGGCCCCTTAATGACTTTTTTAAATAACAACTAGAAAAATGTGTTTTTTTATATTCAAAATAATTTTATTGGAAAGAAAATTGATTAATACATCAATATAGCGCAAGTGGTTAGTGCGTCGGACTACTGTGCCAGCGGTCTTGGGTTCGAATACCTCCGCAAACACCTAAAAAGTTTTTCACAGTACCCACCTCTTCCGAATGCCTGACAAGCATTTAAGAGTATCATTTGTCATGTAAAGCTTCCCAACTCGCCGTTCGGAGACGGCAGAAAACTGTAGGTCCCTTCCATTCGTGCAAAAATATAACGCGCACACACAAATGATTGCGGGAAGCTAGGCTTGGTTCTACCTAGGACTGCTGAAGCCAAATATATTTTTTATATGGAAAAGAAAAATAAATGCAAATCAAAAATTCAGTATAATAAATTAATTTAAAAAAAGGATTGAATTTGCCCATTATACCCCGGTGCTGGGGCAAAATGGACATTGGACATACAGACCCTCGAAGTTGGTATTTGCATAGTTATATGACCTAGACTTCTTATCCTCTTTTCCTTCTTTTTTTTCTTGTATTAGTTTTTTTGTCTTTTTCAAAGTGAGGAGCTTCAGCCTCAAGCTGGGCTTTGTAAGGAGAGCTTGTGATTTATAGCAGTTATTCCCCGGTGCTTAAAAACTCTTTTTTTTGCTGGTGCTTTGGGAAAAACTACAATATGAAACGGAGAAAACTTTTGAATGGGCATTTGTCAAAACGGGCCCTAAGGATGATGTCAATGTATCCATTGGTCTCAGATTAACGGAATTTTGGGAAACACTGTGGAATGATTCCTTTCGGAAACAAGGCTTGGAGATAACATCAATGGATATTGCTGGTTGTGTATGAACTTGGTGGCACCTAATATGAGTCGACAAGAGTGGTTTCATCTTAAAGCGGAGACTCTTCTTCATTTGGCATGGACACCCATGCCCATTATGCCTCGTCCATTCTGCCCCATAACGTATTCTGCACAAAATCTATAACAAAAATTCTTAAACCTAACCGGAAAAGAGAAGTCAATGGATACATACAAACTTTATTTGCTTACTTTAATATTAAGTAATGAAAATCCAATATAAAATTGTCCTTTGATTAAAAATACACGCTTTATTTCACTTGTAAATAACTTCAGCTCAATGAAAAACCTTCTTTTAGCAAAAATATAGTACATGTGTCACTTTTATTCAAAAAAGGGTTTTCCCCTAAAAGTCACCGATAAATTAAAGCAGACAGATTTACTTTCGGAGCTGCAACTTTGCTCAACAGAAAAATACGGAGGGGGCGCATTATGCCCGGGGTGCCTATTATGCCACTTGAAATCAGCAAAGCCTACCTGCAAATCTGTTTTTCCCGGAATGTACTCCCAAATTTTAAGTCTTTTGGCAAATGGGGAAAGTGGCATCTCACCTTCTTCATTCAAATTTTCTGGTCGTACGTCCGCAACTAACTGACTGCGTGGCAAATTGTCAACATTCACTATATCTTCCTCTCCAGAATCTTCGTCTTTTACATCTCCTTCGACTGGCGGTAAAATAGGAATTTCTCCATCAAACTCATCTTCCTTGCATTCATTTATGCAGTTGATGATCTAATTTCTTGTAAGCATTAAAATTTTTAAGATAGTTGTGTATTATCCCACTGTACCGAATATGGTACACAAAAAAAGATATCCACTAAAGTTCAACAAATTTTAAATTTTGTAAATAATATTCAATTACCCAACAATTGTTAACTATTTAACCATCAAAATCCAAGGTTTGCTCTCTGTTGGTAGTATTATAATATATTTTACCAATTTAGTTGTCGTATGTGAAAAGTACCTATTGTTTGCAAATTGAGTTTGAAGTTTGACTTAATATATCTTTTTTCTAGCGGACCAATTTTTATGAAATTTTCAGAGAATATTGGAAATATTTTACTCCTTAATTATTTTTTTAACATAATGCTTTATCTCGAGATTTGAAAAAGTTATTGACCTATAAAAAAAACTATGTAGAATCATTTTGTTGTATGTAAGCACTTCCGAATTTTTAAATACTTACATACGACAAAAACCATTGCATACGATAAAATACTGCTTATTCGTAAGTCAAGTTTGTCGTTTGTATGTACGAAGATAAAAATTCAAATTAATTTCTTGTACCTGTAATAATGAAATTATTTTTTATAATTTTATAAGAACTTCTTGTTTTACAAGAAGTACATACATACAAATATAAATTAAAAAATGTAGAAAATAAAGAAAAAATTATTTTTCCCATTAATTAATATTAAATGATTTAAAGCACATTTTCTATCCGTATAGGTATAATATTTTTTCTCATATGTGCTTGTAATTAAAATGCTTTTCGTTTTCACTTAGTATGGTACAGAGATCGGCGGAGCTGTTGGTGACGAAGTTGATATCAGATAATGATATCACCATCTTTATCGACAGTCAGGCCGCGCTCAGAACGCTAGAATCGTATATCGTTAAATCGGTAACTGTAGAAGGTTATCGCTCTGCGCTCAAAACACTAAGCAGATATAAAAGAGTTAAACTTTGTTGGGTACCAGGACACTCTGGTTTAGAATAAAATGCCTATAACTGAGATGATGCACTTAGCACCACCATGCGGCATCAGGGTGAAAATAAAGAATACCATCATTAGCTGGGCGGGCACGAAATGGTCAGGAATAGAGGGACATAGGGTGTCCAAAACTCTTTGGCCGGCCTTAGATCACAAAAGGACCAAAGTAATACTTGGACTAAATAGGGCAAAGTTAAGAACTTTAATTGGAATTCTTTCCGGACACTGTCTCCTGAGAAGGCATGTCAAAAGAATGGGACATTCTAGTACGGACATCTGCATTCATTGCTGCAATGACTTGAGTTCATAGGATCGACATCCTACTATCCATATGTATCCTTTGCTCGTTCGCGCAAAAAAGTTTCAGGGAGATACTTTTTTGATACATTGGAAGAGGTGGGCCAAACCGACCACAATCAAATTTTTAAATTTTGCAGGGAAATCAAATGTTTAGACGGAAATGTTTCGGTTTTAGTATCATCTATAGAAGGTTCCAGCGGATTGCGATGGGCCCACAATGGTGCCAAGTGTTTTCATGATGGCTCAGCCTCATACCCTGTCCTAACTTAACCTTAACTAACGTAACTGGCTTAAACACAACATATTCGTTTAATTTTTTCTTTGCTGGAAAGGTTGTGAAGAGGGCCAGTGCAGTAGGTATGTATGTAATTTTTTTCCAATATGTTGTGCCTAAGCCAGGTAAAAATCAGGTAAACCAGTAAATATTAATGCATGCTAATTTTCTCTCACAATTGGTCGACACAGGCGATACTAGTTTTAACACTATCAATACGCATACGTCAATTAATCACGCAAATTGTAGTAGGTATGTATTTATTTGTCATATGCAAAGCGTTTCTTTTACATACGACCATTAAATTCTTACTAAAAAGAATTCAGTTTTTGTATGAAAATTTGTCGTATGTAAAAAAAACTCTCTGCATACGACAAATAAATACTAAAACCGTTACTTAGAGCCTACATACGACAAAATAACACGGTATATCTCGGAAACTATTGATGGTGGGCAAAAACTGATAGCACCAACAGAAAGATCTAATCGAATAATATAATAATGCATCAAAATCAGAAAATGCTAAAATTTGACATACGACAACTATATTCTCAGCCGACGATGTTTTTTTAATGAAAAAGAAAGCTCAACTTCAACTACTTACTTACAAAAAACGAAAACAAGTAGATATTTGAAAACTGACAGGGATATTGCATTCCATACTTTGATCAGAACCTAATTGCAAAGAAAATTATTAATTCAAATAATAAGTTTAAAGCCTGTAGTACACGACATGTAAATGGTTGCATGTACATGCGGATCTGACGTGACTTTGACGTCAAAATCAGTCACAATGGTTGCATGTGACTTACATGTCGTGTACTACCCATATTTAGGACGGTTGCATGTAGTGTCGCAAATACATGTGAAACATGCGGCTTTTTCACATGCCGTGTACTAGCAAGTCGCATATCATTTGGAACTACATGCGACACTTTGTCGGATGGTTGCATGGAAATGCCACATGCAAAGTACATGCGATTGTACGAATTCGTAAGGTCGCATGTATTTCACATGCAACCACTATGCATAAAAAGTAGGAAGTGGTGAATAGAAACTTAAAAATTTGCTAGCAAATACTTTTCTGTATTAATTACGAAATTCTGCAACTACATACATATATAATCAAGAATGATTACAGTCGCGAGTCTAATTTTGAAGCAGGTTTTATAAGAAGCGAAGGGTTATCGATTCTAATTGTTGAAGTGGTTAAATGAATACTTTATTGGTAAGCAATTACTAGGATCTTTTGAAGATACATTGGAGATCCTGGATTCTTTCAACAGCTCAAAAAAAAGCTTTATGGGCCTATTTCCCGGTTTCTTCAGGTCTGCATTCTTTTCAACATCTGTCATATTGTTGAGCCTCTTCCTAATTTGCTCTTCCAATAGTTGGACACCGGTCATAGCCTTTTATTCAATAATAAATAATTTCATAGCTTCGAACCTTACCCTTTTAATGAAAAATTGCATTTGACTAGTGGGAGAAGCTTCGCTTGTAATGGCTTTTTCTTATGGGTACTCGTTACGTAATAAATAACCCAACGAGATTGTTTATAAAACAAAAATTAAAGAAACAGTAAATTGCGATAACAGCTACTGATATAGCTTTCCAAATAATTTTATTGCAATAACGATTGAGAAATATTACAAAATAATAGTATAACTCTACTACCAATTTTTGATGAACTGGTAGTATTTACTTGGAGGAATCCAGTATTTGCTAGCAAATTAAAACTTATTTTTATGCATACCAAAAATCTAGTAAATGCTTTAAATATTACCTTCTACAAGTAGTACTAGTATAATTTACTTCAACCTTTTATTGATATTTATTAGTAGGTAATAAATTAAGTTGAATGCACACGGCCCAATATGTCTTACTAGAGGCCGTTGTAAAAAAGCTATTCAACTTGATCGATTCTAATTTACGTAGATTTTACTTCCCCTGGAAGTGGACCTTAATCAACTTTATTTATTTGAGTTTTTAATTGAGGCCCCTTAACTGAAGAGAGATAGTCCTAGTACCTAATTCCAAATTAGTAAGGTCACCGATTATTTATATATTTATTTTTATTTACTATGCATACCTATGCATAGTCGGTATCTGATCTTTAAATACTTATCTACAGAAATGTATAAATTACGCTTATCTTGACCATAAAAAAACACTTTCTCCTTGACATTTTGATTAAAAACTACGAAAATTAATTTTCATACACAAAATAATTCAAAAATGGCAGAAAACAAATAAAATTGATACATGTGTACATGCGTGTACTATATATATGCCGTGTACTAGCGCCGCATGTACGCAAAATACATGCAACCATACATGCAACCAGTTTCCATGAGACCCCAATGGTTGCATGGATACATGCGGTTTTTTGGGACAATATCCACATGTCGTGTACTACCCATATTTTTGACAGCAGCTTTCGACTATTATATATAGTTCAGCCTTAGCTCAGATAAACAGCCAACAAATTCAGCAAACATACGTATTTCCACTAAATAGACAAGACAAGGATGAATCCAGTATTTGCTAGCAAATTAAAACTTATTTTTATGCATACCAAAAATCTAGTAAATGCTTTAAATATTACCTTCTACAAGTAGTACTAGTATAATTTACTTCAACCTTTTATTGATATTTATTAGTAGGTAATAAATTAAGTTGAATGCACACGGCCCAATATGTCTTACTAGAGGCCGTTGTAAAAAAGCTATTCAACTTGATCGATTCTAATTTACGTAGATTTTACTTCCCCTGGAAGTGGACCTTAATCAACTTTATTTATTTGAGTTTTTAATTGAGGCCCCTTAACTGAAGAGAGATAGTCCTAGTACCTAATTCCAAATTAGTAAGGTCACCGATTATTTATATATTTATTTTTATTTACTATGCATACCTATGCATAGTCGGTATCTGATCTTTAAATACTTATCTACAGAAATGTATAAATTACGCTTATCTTGACCATAAAAAAACACTTTCTCCTTGACATTTTGATTAAAAACTACGAAAATTAATTTTCATACACAAAATAATTCAAAAATGGCAGAAAACAAATAAAATTGATACATGTGTACATGCGTGTACTATATATATGCCGTGTACTAGCGCCGCATGTACGCAAAATACATGCAACCATACATGCAACCAGTTTCCATGAGACCCCAATGGTTGCATGGATACATGCGGTTTTTTGGGACAATATCCACATGTCGTGTACTACCCATATTTTTGACAGCAGCTTTCGACTATTATATATAGTTCAGCCTTAGCTCAGATAAACAGCCAACAAATTCAGCAAACATACGTATTTCCACTAAATAGACAAGACGAGAAAGAAAAACTCCCTTTTACATACCTACGCTATCCATTTGGACTACGCTACGGTACCTTTGGTAAGAAAAAAAAATATAAAATTCTGATAAAATAATTCTTCAGGGAAATCAACTACAACTACTATGCAATTGAACATCAATAACACTTCGAAAGTCTCTCTAAACTCCAAATGGTCTCAGGAGACAAAGATGTAATACGGCTCATGTGGCTGCACAATGAACATCTCTGTGGTCTAAGTGATTTCTTACATTAGGACGTAGGATAGACACCTACGAGTACCTTACCTATACGTAGTAACGAGTACAATAGCACCGCAGGACCTATGATTGATTACCAACCATTGCTATGTTCCGGAGAAAAAAAGAACAACAAGCCTAAGCACAATGCGGATACCTGAGAAGTGAATAATGGGAATATACTCGCACCCTCCTTAAGCGACAATGTGTATTTGCTGTTCCAAAACAAACTTCATCCTTCTCTAATTGCTTTTCAAAGTACGATAGCACTTTTTGCACTTATGCGTTATGCTGTTCCTGAAAATATTCACCAAATCTGAAGGCGTTCAAACGAACGCAAGTCAACTGGAATTTGTTCGATTCGTCTCTGCAAATTTATTAAGAAATTTAAAAATTCATAAGCAACACTGAAAAAGTTTTGAATAGGTACCTATCGCGTGTGTGAGGACAGAAAAGAAGTATCAAATACGATGCTAAAAGTACCTAACTGTGAGTGAGTCCGCAACGTGCCTGGCATATCAAAATTAATTAGGCAACATTTCGTGGTCTCACAGGCGGGACATAAAAATGCAGATCATGTCCTTATAATGGATCTCCTACTAATTAATTGTGAGGATATCTTCCTCACTCCGCCAAAAAAGGTGTATACGCGTTACACACGGACGAAAAAATAAATGAAAAAAATATAAAGGTGTCGACAGGCGTATATGAGATAGACACGCAGAATCTATAGATCCGTAAGTAATGAACAAGTCATTAAGCATCACTTACGAATATTGGGAATACATATTTCCGTGGAAACAGTAATTGAACATTTTCGGCTGAATATTTATTCACAAACACTAAATGATTTCAATTGTAAACAGAGTTACATTACATATGTATGTATGGACATAACACGATGAGACACAGTTGAATAGGTGACCTTGGTGCGGTAGAACACCGTTTGTGAAACGTTATTTCCCACGTGCTTAGAGCCAACAAAAGGACAAATAGATATGAGTATTGTCATATGTGGAATATGAATTGTTTGTCCTATATTGTAGTGGGACACTTGATAGACGAAAATTCCTTATAAGTTAAATTTGATGAAGATGCGTGTATTGTGACATGATTTCTTAAATACATAACTAAGTGATTGGGGGTATTCACAATTGTGGTAAATACTAAGTAGAATCTCTATCTCCATCACTGTCCAGTTTATATACTAAAACAAGACCAATTCATAAACTACTACTACATACCATTTACAAATTCAGATATGTTGAACAAGTTGAAATGTAGCTGTACCAAGCCTTACAACGATGACATCATTCTTTTGTACTATGTAGACGTAGATTGCAGACGCACGACACTTTTATTAAAGTTTTAAATCGTTATCGTAATTTTAGTTTTCTTATTCTTCAAGCAGCTATGCATTTTTAAAATAAATGATCTAAGAATCAATGTATTCAAAAGTTCAGCAGAGCAGAACTAACCCCTCCGTTTGGTTTTTGAAGTGAAACTTCTTAGCTCGCGGTGTGAATCCAAAATCGTGTAACTAAATTTCGTCACGAAAAACATTGCATCTCTTTCAGAACCCAACGTATTAGCACGCGTTAAAATGAGATACACTCTAAACTCAGTCTCAGCTTTGTTCACAGCCCAGCTCAGTCGGGCGGCCGCTCACGCAGTGTAAGTGCATGTGTGTGCTACTTGGTGGGGTTTCGGGTGGTGGTATACAGTGCTAGCGCGCTCATACATAATAGCATTGTATCTTGTATGTGAAACCACTCTCATTAAGCTCTTTTCGAATTGAAATATTGTGAGTGCGAATAGTGAAAATTAAGAATGAGATTGAGAACTAAAATATGGGATTTGGCTTTTACTACTTACGAGCTTACGATTTACGAGAGAGACGGATTTTGTTCTTTCTTTGGTAGGAATTTGAATGAAACCATATGAGTAAAACCCATTGTATGTGTGTGCATGTGTATGTGCTCAAAAACATGCAGTGAATAAGCCAAAACAAAAGTCAACATTGCGTAGGTTATAGCTATTCAAACTTTTGGTAATTTTGGCGAATCAAAATAAATAAGTTCTTAAATTCAGTTGTCCGTGTTGAATGATGTTGATTTATATATGATATCTTTCTTCTGTCTGTCCATATCGCTCTTCGCTCTCTTGCAACCTGTATCTCTCCGTATTTATCTCATTCGTAAAATTATATGACCAATACAAATAATATATACACCATTTTTAAAAAAAAGTTTCACTTCTACCGCGTGTGACTGACACACACACTTTTTTTATCTATATATGTATATACATATTTTACTTCTTAGTTCATTAGAGTTCATTGGAAAACATATTGCTGAAACATGTTCATTCTAAAATAAAGGCTAAAATAAAACACGGCTATTTTTAATTGTATATTTCAGAGATGAGATGTTACATTTTCAGTAGTTTTTCTAATCTTTCTGTTGTCTATATTTAATTTAGAACAATAGTTTGTTTCAGGGCTTGTGGTCTCTCCTTTTTTCTAGAACTCACAGCGTAATTAATTATTGTTTCGCAAACGACAGTACTCTGTACTGTAATCCGTTTGCTAAGCGTAAACAACTCGTTAATATATTGGTGTATTTTTATGTATCTGTGTTAACGATTAACTTAAATCAATTCCCCTTTTGACTAACAGCAGTCTTTTTGAATAATCCTTAGCCGAGGGTAAAACCACATAGCAAAGGATTCCGCTATCTGTTAACAATATCCTTGTTGTAAAGCTTGTGTTAGAGATATCACAGCACAAAATATGTTCTCAATAAATTGGAATTCAGCTTCATTAAGGAACAAAATCCACGTATTACATCGAAGAACATCATTTGTAACGAATTCTGCTTTAGGTGTTTCTTTCATTCCCCACACATACATATACAGATACACGCATCGCTTCGGTGCTGTTTCCATTTCATCTTCCATTTTATCTTGGTGTTTACTCCTTCCTCCATGGAATGTGACATTCAAAACTAATGATAATAAATTCTCGTCTTATGCTTCCGAACGCAACAAAGATAAGAAACCAACATAATTTATAATACTCGTAGTCTGAGAGGAACTCTGATTCCGACGCTAAGTACATACCCTTGATCATTTAGCAGAGGGTGGCATGGCGGGCTGGTAATGGCAGGGTTCGTGTCATTCCTTCAGCGAAGTCAAATTGAAAACGCACACTCCAGATCCAGACTAATGCAGCATGGGAAAATAACCATCGCTGTGGTTATCGTCTGTGGTGGGGTTGCGTTCTGAAGTTCTGAACGTAATGTGAAGTTGTATTTATTTTGTTTTGTAATTTTAAATTGTAACACGAATATGATATGATTCTCTTCTGACGAGCAGTGGACATCTGTGCTGTAAGTACGAGCGGAGTGCCTTGTTCTACATTTCATATGTATATCATCAGATGCCTTGACGTTGTCAAGGTGGGAGGGCTAAAAATTAGAAAAAAAAATATGACAGCTACTGTGCCATGGCATGTTTACCCAGTGAAATTAGATAAACCTGCTAATGGATATGAATTCTAATGTCCTTTCCAGCACCGCTGCAGCTTTCTTTCCGACACGTTTAGCTATGTATCGTAACTAAGCTGGAAAGGTGCGTAGAAAGTAGTGGAATGATACAACTACCTACATTTACATTTCCTGGCTTCATAGCGGTAGGCAAGGCAGTGCTGTGAGCTGGAAAGCCAATATTTTGGGGCACAAGAATTTATGAAATCTCCAATAAAAAGAGCGGTTGTGAAATTTATTTAGAGAAAAGCAAATCTACAAGCATGTTGCTGACATAGGAGTAGGGAGTAGGGGAGTACCGATTATAATCGACTCCATGTGGTAACAGAATGGACCTTAAGTGTCTGAGTGAATCCAACCAAGGATAGCCACCTTAACCTAACCTAACCTACTATAACTATAGGTATCGCTACAGTCGTGGTTGGTCTGGGCCTCAAGCGACGAGTGTCTCCAGCCAGCTCGATCTTTAGCTAGCTAAGCTTCCCTTTTCCCCCATCTAGTGGAGGTACCCGATAAAGTATCCATATCCAGCTTGAAACCAGGAGACGTAATAATTTACTTCTTCATGTTCACACTCCGCCACGTCACTCTTACGACCCACCTCCCCCTCGTTTTAACTGCTTTGCCACGTCTGTGGCACGTTCCTTCACCTCTGCAATAATTCCTACTTCTGTATTTGTAATTCCTACTTCTGTATTCTTCTTGTTGACGATCTTTAGGAGTCACTCCCACGACTACGAAGACGGCCGTTTGTGAAACTGCGCGATAAAAGCTTGGAATTTGGAAGTCTCCGCGCCTCTGTACTGCAGCAATCTGCTTTCTGTACTTCTACTTCTAGAGTCTAGAGTGCCTCAGCCCAGATATCGCAGACAGACAGGAGAATGAATGCGTGATTGACATAAGCGACGTTGTAACTTTTGCAGTAAAAAAGGAAAGTAAGTTTCCCAGGTACTTCACCTTACTTGGCAGGTAATCAAAACACCTCTAGTCTAAACTAGAACTCGACGCATGTCGGAATCCACTACCTGGTCAAGAGAACTATTTCAGTCTTCTCCGTTGTTAGACTGAGTCCTTAGCCTGCCATCCATCCACACATGGCAATATTATATAATTTGTATACATACATACTACATATGTACGTAATGTTTGAATTATAATCCGTGTTTTTTTATGAGTGAGTACATACTAACTTTTGGAGAAAACGGGTATAGCTATAGCTAAGCTACTCACTTTTTGTACAGCTGTTGTGTTATTTTCAACCTGTCCCATATTAATGTCAAATTAAGTTTTTTGTCTCAGTGCTCCAACGTTTTGATGGTCAATAGTTTAAAATTGTAAATACCAACATAATGTAAGTATTTAATTAATATAATGTATGTATTAATTTGAAATATTCAAATATTTATCTGTTGACTTTTGTTTTATATTTTTTACTTGACGTTTAAGGTTTCCTGTTTTATAATTCACTGTTTTATCATTCAATGTAACACACAGCATATATTCCAAGACGGGATAGTAAATTCGTATTGTAAAACGAATGGGTCCATCTTCAACACCCACGGAGCTACACGGTATTTAAAAAAGTTCCTTCAGAGAACAATTATTCAATTATAACATCTGGTGTATTATTAAGGGCACCGTAGCGTAAGTGGTTAGTGCGTCGGACTACTGAGCCAGCGGTCTTGGGTTCGAATCCCACCGCAAACACAGTGCCCACCTCTTTCGAATGTCTGACAAGCATCAAAGAGTATCATTTGTCACGATTGAGCTTCTCAACTCGCCGTTCGGAGTCGGCAAAAAACTGTAGGTCCCTTCCATTCGTGCAAAAATATATTACGCACACACAAATGGTTGCGAGAAGCAGGCCCAGGTTCACCTCGAGCTGTAGCGCCAACTAAGTAAGTTATATTTACTTTACTTGTAAAACTGTAAGCCCCAAGGTAAAATCTTTGTAAAGTGAATTTGTAGGTGACGTTATGGCGCATCAACATTATAATAGCTGAAAAAAACTATAAGGACACTTTCCCGAGATAAATGCGATTTTCACAAAAGTTATTAACGCTAATCAATTGTCTATGAAACGAGTCCACTTTGGTTGCTCTAAGTTTAATACACTCGAAATTATTATTGTTATTATTTTTTTTTTTGTTATTTCCAAGTTAAAGTTTCACATCTGTCTGACATCTAGTAAATGATTGTTCATTTACATTTATATTAACATGCATTTCACGGGATATAACAATAAAAAAATAAGATCATTATCTTGATACTTTTGTTTGGTTTTGGTTATAAGATATAAGAGATTTATACATACTTGTGTTTTTTTTTAAAATTAAATTACATAAATCGAAATTATAATTGAATAACTCTTGGTGGGTACCAACTTCTCTTAAGGATATTTTTTTAAACACAAAAATACATCCAGCCCCGCGCACCCCTTCCCATACGATTTTTTTCATAACATGAACCAATGAATCAGTTCCCAAAATATCTGTACCCCAAACCACTACCCTGTATATTGCGAAGCCATTTCAAAATGACAAAGTCGACATTTAAGGTAATTTTACATTGCATAAATGTTATCGCACATTTTTTTTTTTTTCCTTTATTTATGTACATCTGTCCAAACTGGACATCTAGTAATTGTTGTTACAGAACAGGATATGATAGCTTATAAGGCCAGTGCCTTTACATACTTTTGTTTTACAATAAGGGTTTTTTTTATTTTTTAACTTACGCATTTCAAAAAGTGAACATTACAATTGTTATAATTTTTATAATTTTTATACAGTTTTATGAGTTAGGTCAGAAGGTCTAAGGCGCTTCAGTCTTCTTTTTCTGGTTATTTCTTGTAGCGGGATAGAGTTGACTTCGTTGTTATCGTGGATTAGTAACCGGATTTTGTGTTTTGTGCTTGTCTTTTGTATTTCTTTCATTACTGTTGCTATTTTGAGGTCTTTATGGATGTCATCATTGGAAATATACCATGGAGCGTCTATTATCGTTCTTAATATTTTTGATTGCTGTCTTTGGATGATGTCAATATTTGATTTACTCGCTGTTCCCCACAGCTGAAGTCCGTATTTCCATATTGGTTTAATGATCGTCTTGTAAATGAGCAGATTGTTGTCTATAGATAGGACCGAGTTTCTTCCCAGCAGCCAAAATAGTTGTCTAAATTTGTCCTTGATTTGATTGCGTTTTATGAGTATATGTTGTTTCCAAGTTAACTTTTGGTCTATGTGCATTCCCAGACACTTAGCTTTCTTCGCTAAAGTTACTGTCTTGTCGTTAAGTTTAATAGTTGGTGGAATTATTATTTTTCTTGTGGTGTATATAACTAGTTCTGTTTTGTCTTCGTTTATTTGTATGCCCCGTTTTTTAAGCCAGTTGAATAAAACGTCTAGATGATTTTCGAGTTCGGAGATCGCCTATTCGAGAATTTTGTGCGAAGTAAGTAGTACTGTGTCATCTGCGAGAGTCGCAATCATTGCGTTTCTTGTCTGAGGTGTCGGAATGTCAGATGTATATATTAGATATAATAATGGCAGAAATTTTCTGGTCATCAATGTTGAACTAAAAAATTTAAAGTTTTGAAAAATAAACGTCGTTTGTATCAATGTTTTCAGACTCCATTATCCCGACACAAACAAAAAAATAAACTTGTTAGTTTTGAAATATAATTATTGGAAAAATATCACTTAAAATAAATACCTTTAATCAATAAAAACTCAAGCACAACTTATTCACTTCCGCATTCCACTGCTACTGGTGTATATATAAAAAATAAAACTGAATAACGTAAAAACAAATAACGGTACGTTTACAAGTCATGATAAATTCAAACAAGTTTATAGTCAAATTAAATATACATCTGTTCGAATAATTCATTTCCAAAAGTTTTCAATATAATTCTGTTTAAAACAAGCTCATTCATGTTTTCTGAAACATGAACTTATTTAAGTCAAACAAAGATCTATTTGAAATGATTATGTATTCGTTGGTTCAAACGAAATTTTGCTTAACTTGCTTATGGTTAGATCAAATAGAAATCTGTTTGAATATTTCATATTTTATGGGTAATAAATATCAAACATGAACTGATTTAAGTTAACAAATGTGTATTTGAAATATTTGTTAATTCAACATCAAACATGTATTTATTTAATTTTACCAGAAATCAGTTTACATTTTTCATTTAAGCGACATGTTTAAACATAGAAGAGTTAAACATGCTTCTATTTGATTTTTTCATTGTAAATTTCTCTCAGTGTAGATATTGGATTTATTTGAAATTTATGCAAATGGATCTTTTTTTATTTATTTTTTTTTTAAATATATGGGGTTATATACAGTCAGGAGGGCTACAAAAACGATTTTTGGCCAAAACTTCGGCATTAAATTGTTAATAAAAGAAAATATATTTATCAGTGAGAAAAGACCTTCGATCATTTACTAAAATATATACTTAAGAAGCTTGTGTTAAAATTTGAGACGGATCGGTTCAGCAGTTTCCAAGAAATCGTGGTCACCGACTATAACAACATGGTTTTGAGAAAAATGCATTTGAAGTTTGAAAAGCACTTTACATAGAGTAAAGAAAGCGCTCTGATGTCTTTACGAATATTCGTGTAACTTCTAGAATAATCGTCAGATTGACTTAAAACTTTTCTGTGCGTGTAAAAATAAATATATGTACATATGTATATACATTACAAAAATGAAATTAAAAAAAAATTGATTTTTTGCAACTGTATATACAAAAAAAAAAGTCTCAGGCAGAGACTCTTCACGGGTCGGGAGCCCGTTAAGTAAGTAAGTAAGTAACTGTATATAACCCCTTAAAGACAGTTATATGATGTTACTAGCTGTAACCCGGTGCGCTTCCCTCCACATATCTTTTCAAAATTTGCCCACAGTTATTCGGGTATGATAGAAAGGAAGTACATAGTAGGATGCAATCACTGCTGCTCTATTTTCAACTTCGATTTCCATTTTTTTCTCTATCTGTCTGTCTGTCTATCTATCTATCTATCTATCTACATATATATCTATCTATCTATCTATCTATCTGTCATGCCCTGTTTTTCTGTCTATCTGTCTGTCTGTCCATCTGTCTGTCTGTCTGTCTGTCTGTCTGTCTGTCTGTCTGTCTGCCTGTCTGTCTGTCTGTCTATCTATCTATCTATCTATCTGTCTGTCTATATTAATTGACCAAAATGATTCACATTTCACCTGAAATTAAATTTTGTATGACAGGTACCGAAACCACCGGTTGTTGAGTAGCCGCACTGATGCTATGTTGTTTTCTATAGAAAATCGTACGCTAAACATTTAGCCAAAATCGGTTGGGTAGTTTCCGAATCTATAAAAGGCAAACATACATACATTCATTTTTATGGTATATAATTGTGGGCACCGTAGCGCAAGTGGTTAGTGCGTCGGACTACTGAGCCAGCGGTCTTGGGTTCGAATCCCGCCGCAAACACCTAAAAGTTTTTTACAGTACCCATTTTTTCGAATGTTTGACAAGCATCAAAGAGTATCATTTGTCACGATTGAGCTTCTCAACTCGCCGTTCGGAGTCGGCAAAAAACTGTAGGTCCCTTCCATTCGTGCAGAAATATAGCACGCACACACAAATGGTTGCGAGAAGCAGGCCCAGGTTCACCTTGAGCTGTAGCGCCAACTAAGTAAGTAAGTAAGTGTATTAAACCCAGAGTTACAAAAGTGGGCTTGTTCGACAGACAGTTGATGAATGGTTATCACAGTTACCTACGGCTATTACCATCCGTGCTTTAATTTTCGAGTTATTGGTCTTTTTTTTTTTTTGTTAATAAATTTTTGTGAAAATCGCATTTGTTTCGGGAAAGTGTGGGCGAGTTCGTAAACGTCTGACAAACGTCTGACTGCATTACTTGCGTTCATAAAGCGAAATACAAATCGAACTTACGCAGGCAAAAAAAATATAGTGCGATCGTAAACGTCCAAAATATGCAGTAAACAAGTTGGCGTCGGGCAGATATTGCAAGCAAAAAAAAAACATCTGCATGAAAGCAGGCAAATTAGTCTTACGAAATAATGTAAGTATGTAATGTGATTTAACACATTAAATTATTTAAATTCAATTAATGAAAAAGTGGAATTTCCAGGACACAAATTTTCTAATTGCAGCAAGATATATATGGAGGGCGATTTTCAGCAGGGAAAAAAAAACCAGAAATTTTGTTTATGTACGATAACTGAGCTATAACACGGCAATCTATCTTGACATTTCAAAGGCCTTTGACAAATTTTGGCATAAGGGACTTTTATACAAACTACAACTCCTACTCCCTACTGACTTCTTCCCGCTCATTAAAAGCTACATTGACGATCGCTGCTTCTACGTACAATACAGAGACGAGCACTCAAATCTTCTTAAAACTGAAGCTGGAGTTCCCCAAGGAAGCGTCCTAGGACCATTATTATATCTAATATATACATCTGACATTCCGACACCTCAGACAAGAAACGCAATGATTGCGACTCTCGCAGATGACACAGTACTACTTACTTCGCACAAAATTCTCGAACAGGCGATCTCCGAACTCGAAAATCATCTAGACGTTTTATTCAACTGGCTTAAAAAACGGGGCATACAAATAAATGAAGACAAAACAGAACTAGTTATATACACCACAAGAAAAATAATAATTCCACCAACTATTAAACTTAACGACAAGACAGTTACTTTAGCGAAGAAAGCTAAGTGTCTGGGAATGCACATAGACCAAAAGTTAACTTGGAAACAACATATACTCATAAAACGCAATCAAATCAAGGACAAATTTAGACAACTATTTTGGCTGCTGGGAAGAAACTCGGTCCTATCTATAGACAACCATCTGCTCATTTACAAGACGATCATTAAACCAATATGGAAATACGGACTTCAGCTGTGGGGAACAGCGAGTAAATCAAATATTGACATCATCCAAAGACAGCAATCAAAAATATTAAGAACGATAATAGACGCTCCATGGTATATTTCCAATGATGACATCCATAAAGACCTCAAAATAGCGACAGTAATGAAAGAAATACAAAAGACAAGCACAAAACACAAAATCCGGTTACTAATCCACGATAACAACGAAGTCAACTCTATCCCGCTACAAGAAATAACCAGAAAAAGAAGACTGAAGCGCCTTAGACCTTCTGACCTAACTCATAAAACTGTATAAAAATTATAAAAATTATAACAATTGTAATGTTCACTTTTTGAAATGCGTAAGTTAAAAAATAAAAAAAACCCTTATTGTAAAACAAAAGTATGTAAAGGCACTGGCCTTATAAGCTATCATATCCTGTTCTGTAACAACAATTACTAGATGTCTAGTTTGGACAGATGTACATAAATAAAGGAAAAAAAAAAAAATGTACGATAACATTTATGCAATGTAAAATTACCTTAAATGTCGACTTTGTCATTTTGAAATGGCTTCGCAATATACAGGGTAGTGGTTTGGGGTACAGATATTTTGGGAACTGATTCATTGGTTCATGTTATGAAAAAAATCGTATGGGAAGGGGTGCGCGGGGGTGGATGTATTTTTGTGTTTAAAAAAATATCCTTAAGAGAAGTTGGTACCCACCAAGAGTTATTCAATTATAATTTCGATTTATGTAATTTAATTTTAAAAAAAAACACAAGTATGTATAAATCTCTTATATCTTATAACCAAAACCAAACAAAAGTATCAAGATAATGATCTTATTTTTTTATTGTTATATCCCGTGAAATGCATGTTAATATAAATGTAAATGAACAATCATTTACTAGATGTCAGACAGATGTGAAACTTTAACTTGGAAATAACAAAAAAAAAATAATAACAATAATAATTTCGAGTGTATTAAACTTAGAGCAACCAAAGTGGACTCGTTTCATAGACAATTGATTAGCGTTAATAACTTTTGTGAAAATCGCATTTATCTCGGGAAAGTGTCCTTATAGTTTTTTTCAGCTATTATAATGTTGATGCGCCATAACGTCACCTACAAATTCACTTTACAAAGATTTTACCTTGGGGCTTACAGTTTTACAAGTAAAGTAAATATAACTTACTTAGTTGGCGCTACAGCTCGAGGTGAACCTGGGCCTGCTTCTCGCAACCATTTGTGTGTGCGTAATATATTTTTGCACGAATGGAAGGGACCTACAGTTTTTTGCCGACTCCGAACGGCGAGTTGAGAAGCTCAATCGTGACAAATGATACTCTTTGATGCTTGTCAGACATTCGAAAGAGGTGGGCACTGTGAAAAACTTTTAGGTGTTTGCGGCGGGATTCGAACCCAAGACCGCTGGCTCAGTAGTCCGACGCACTAACCACTTGCGCTACGGTGCCCTAAAAAAAAGTAAATATAAATTTAAGGTAAATTTAATTACAAGAACCATTCAAAAATTAGTATTAGCTTGTATTCAGTCTGATGGTGGGCATTTTATACAAGATAATGCTCGTTTTGAATGGTTCTTGTGACTAAATTTACCTTATATGTACTTGCAAAAATTTAAGCTTCAGGTAAAAACATTGTAAAGTTAATTTGTAGGTGATGCTATGGAGTATTAAAATAATAATAGTAAAAATATAACTATAAGCACACTTTCCCGAGATATATGCGATTTTCACAAAAATTGGTAAAAAAAAATAAACAAATCTGTTTTTGAAGAGAAATATCTCGAAAATGAAAGCACGGCTGGTAATAGTTTTTAACTGTTGTAAACACTAATCAATTTTCTATGATATGTGCCCACTCTGGTTGCTCTAAGTTAAATAAACTAGAAATTATAATTGAATAACTGTTGGAACCAAATGGATTATTTTTAAACACCCTGTAGCTCAATGAGTGTTGAAGATAGACCACCACCATCCAGTGATTTAATTGATTATTTGTTGATATTAGCATGTTATGTTAACTATTTTAATCTACACGTAAGTTTAATTTTTACCAACATACAAAGTCCTTCAGTACGTATCTATTACAACACCAAGCAAACTAAGTTGAATGAATTAATACTAAAAACGTAACTCGAAACTCGAAACTCTTCTCTATCCCATGAGCACAAGTTGGAACAGGGGTTAGTCTGAATCCCCAATATTACATAAAAGCTCTGCAGAATGCAAACAGTTTTCCTACCCCCTAACGGATATCACAGCGGATCTACTCGCAACGTATACACCCATCTAAGCATAACGAAACGAAGATTTTTCTCTTCTGTGTCATTCCACTAACCTATAACTTTTTACTGCACATTTAAAATAATCGAATTATGCATCCGCCTGATCCTTAGGGGAGTAAGTGTTTGAAATTCTGCACTTCGACTGCTGCTTTAGTAATAAAAAAAAAATAAACACAAAAATCCCATTCCACGTTTATTGCCGGCCACTAAATACATCATTACTCCCACCCGGCCAGACCCATTTCAATTAAGCAACCATATGATTTATGCAACGAGTAATGCACTTTACGGCTATATACCGTAAATGGAATTGGAAGCGCACACTAAAGCATTATTATAGCTTTAGACAATACATTTGATTGACTCTATCGCCACGCCGCCGGCACCTAAAGTGATTTTTATACGAGTTCGTATCCATGCATACCACGGATAAGACCCTTGCAAGGAGAAGCATATAGAATCTACTACAACATATAGAATCTACTACAAAGGACAAAGCCATTGCAACGCTTTTTCACATGCACATGCTTGGAACTTCCGCCCGCCTGCAGTAGAAACGCAAAGGCAGTCATTGCAAATTCTTTTATTTCTCAGGTTACTTGGCAAGGTTTCTGCTTTTATGCATTCACGACTAGAGCGCGGCACAAGAACGACATTCAACTAAGAAAAAATTTATACGTACGTGACGAGAAACATGTCCCCGTGCCACAAACTAACCGATGACGTGCCACCTGCTTTTGACATGGGTGGCCACTTTAAGTTGTTGGATCTGTCGCCACAAGTGCAAATAAACTGTTCTACAGTAGACAGACAGGTACTACTACTAACCAGCGCGTCAGCTAGAAATGAAATTCACGCGAGCCTAGAATTACATAAAAGGATTAAGGTGAAATATGAATAGCCTATAATCGCTGCTTTAATAGTTTACAGTGTTTTCATTGTTTTTTTTTTTTTATTTGTTTTAACGAGCATAGGAATTAATTAAGTCAGGATCTGCGGTTAAATGGCCCCTAAACATTTTGCGGGGGCCAGTTAACAGGATGTACAATTATTAATAACGTTACTCAGGGGAATGTTGCACGCAAATGGATTTCAACACATTTGCATGCATGCACTCAGGAAGCGAGTAATTAAATAATAATAGAACTGAAAATTAATTTGGGTTAATTAAAGGGCAACAGGAGCATTAAGGTGTCAACTAACGCAAACAATAAAAAAAAAATTAAAACTAATTAAGCATGAGGAAAGTATCGAGAGTTATTTTTTTATAATGTAGGGTAAACTGTCCAACTGTGGCTCACGTCCCACAGTGAATCTTTAAATTTACAGAATCTCTATTTGTAAGAGAAAAACGAAGTAACGAGAAAATAAACCGCGTTTCGATCCTTTATGAATTTACCTGGCCGTTGAAGTATTGCGCTCATCAGTGTCGGTTGTGCTTAAGTAAAAGTGAATTCTTCTGATAAGTAAACTAGAAATCGTGCCTTTTATTTTTGTTCCATTTAAAAAAGTAATGTGCTTAGTGAGATTTGTGGGATACAGTTTAAAATGTTGATTATTATTATTAATTAAAATTATTATGTCTATAAAATTTGTGAAATAGTTTTTTTTTATAAAAATATTTTTCTCCAAAACGTCACTATGTCCAACAATGAACCAGATTATAGTCGTACACAGTGAACCATGGTTCACAGGCTTCAGAATTCCGTATTTTAAGTTAGCAACGACTTTTCAGCATTTAACATTCGTTAATGGTTTTGTGTTTTTTTTTTATTATTTTTTACTATTATTTTTCATTAGTTATAAGTTTTGTGATATTACTGAAGTCCTTGATAGTCGTTTTTGTAATTTTTTATTGTAGTTATTACTTTTTGTTGTTTTTATTACTTATGTTTTTGTATTGTTTACTTTTTTTAAAGTTAATTTTAAATAAAAATTGATTTTTACCAATTACTTGTTTTTGTTCTTTTTTTCTTATACAATAATAAATAAACACTATAGGTTCACTGTGTCCACCCCCTAGTACACAGTGAACCAATTGAGGTGCGTCTTAAAAAACTCAAAATTTACTATTTTCTATGATCTTTCTCAAGCTGCCTGTGGTGAAATAAAAAGCGAATAAAGCAAATAATAAGTACCTTCAAACCGTTTAAAGATTAATCCAATAGTTTAAAAACTACATTAAGTCAAACGCAAATTGGTCCACTGTGGGACAGTTTACCCTATGAGTATGGGTCATTTTTTCGTTCTGTGGCTTAGACTATTACAATAATTGTTATTTTATTTAATTATAATGAGTTGATTCTAACAAAAAATAAAAATAATAAAATCCATTAACATAAAGTTAGTAATAAATGACACCAAGCGATGACGGAAAATTTTATTGTTTTTATGTGATTTTCATTGTGGTGATTGTAAATTGTATTAAAATGCGATGAATGTAAATCTATCGTCATGTCATGCGCTATACCATGGAACCATTCTAGGCCTATTATACAGTGACGATCTAAACATTTTGCTCAAACTATTTTTTTTTTTTTCAAAATTTTGCGAATTGGTTTCATATTCTGTTATTATTTATTACAAACTGTAGTTTCTTTCTGGTACCTGGTTCAATTTTAATAATAAATGAAAAATGTTTAATTTTAATTAATTTTAATTTTATTTTAGTTTTTTTTATTGCTTCGTAGCAGAGTTGTAAAGGAATTAAATCATTTTGGAATATCATTCATATAATTTATCTCCAAAAAACTTTTAACTCATGAATTCACTTAGCTAGAGACTTCAACTTCAAAATATGAAATCAACATTCATTTTGAAGTCATTGATTGGGAATTCATTTTAGTGAAGTCAAAGATTGCATTCAATTGAATGCAATCCTCTATGATTTCAGTGAAGTCATTGAAGTCATTTTGAAGTCACTAAATTATTGAAGTCATTTTGAAGTCATTGCATGGAATAAAATATCTTCTATCTATCTTTCTTCTGTATATATAAAAATCAATTGCCGTGCTCGAGAACGGCTCGACCGATTTGGATGATTCTTTTTTGTTTTGTTCGTCTTAATACAGGGGTTATTTGGAAAAAGGAAAATTTGGGAAAACCCAAGGGAAAAGTCGGATAATCGAAAAATCTAAATTTGCGTTTTGTATGAGAATTTTGTATGGGAATGTACCTATGACCACTTATGAGAATAATTGTATTTCAACAATGAGCATTCATTGATGTATATAGGGATAGGCACTCCGAATTACTTTTCAAACATATTTTTGATTCTGGTAGACGGTTATAGACCAAACCTTATTAGACGTAGAGATTACTTTTTTTTGTAGGTATTACATTTACGCTGAAATAAAAGTCATTTAAAAATCTCGCCCATTTCCCATATATGCTTGTTTAGTGTTGATCTCTCAAAGGTGACACATTCATTGCTAGTATCTACGCACTTTCCGTAGTCGAATCGGCGACGGTGTAACTTTTTGAAAACTGAAGATCAGTTTTTCGTTGGTTTTCATATAAAGTGCATAGATTTCACTGAATTGCTTTTACAATTTAACGATTCGGTAAGCGTTTTATATTGTCCATATATTGCCGGGACCTTCACGCTCTTGCCAAAAGTTAATATATCCTTTGACATGGCGGCCAGGTATGGGCTTTTAGGGTAAAGTTTTCGGACGATCCCTACTAGTAACCATTACAAGAAGACTCACTGCCTCCACGCGGCGGCCGCCGGGCAACGGTCGCTATGCCACTTCCTATGGCTTCCCCCTTCCATTCAGTCCTGTATCTGCGTTGTGCTCTTACAGGTTGGATCGGTTGGTCGCGGCCGAGGGTCTGTGTCATGGCTTCCGGCCAAAGTTGAGCAACGAGGGGAGTAAACCCTATTTAACAAATCCCTAATTCACGGTAGAACAGCATACGCTAAAGGATGCATGGCTAAGAGGGAGCTTAGTCTCGAGTCTGCGAACTCCGGATACCTGGCGTCCTCTGGTTTCAGTTCAGCCTTCCCACGGCATACCGGGCTCTGCCGTGGGCGACCTCCTTTCCCGGACACTCGTGGGAATAATTGATTCAACAATAAATATTAATTCACAGACAGATGCATCTATAAACGCATCATCTTCTGGTGTAGCTAGCGAGCAACCAGTCGTACCACCCTCCCGAGACGCTACTGTGCCCTCAACGGAAACCACTCAAGCTGCTTGTGTGCACACAGTGGACCCCAACCAATTGACTGCGGTCGAGCAGCCAAACCCCACTGTTGGTATGGAAGGCGATGTCATAAGGACCCCTTCTATAACCCCCAAAAGAGCCAGAAGTGTAGAAGTTGACGCTATGTCCTCCGCCTCTGACTCCGACATCGCCCTATCACAATTCGACACCTGTAGTGTCATCTCGGAAAAATCCGGTTGTACCGCCATTGGTGTAAAAATTGGCGAGATGATCATCTCCGAAAGTGGCTTTGTCAAACTCAGCGCAGCTGAACGTAGACGCTTCAAGAAAGCTCTAAAGAACGGGGAAACTAGAGAACGAGCTCTAGAGTTGGCTAAGGTAGCCCCCCCGAGACAGCCAGAAGCAAAAAGGGGCCGGTCAGAGGACCACACCCCACCTGCTAATTCCGCCAAGAAGGCAAAGATCGTCCCCAATCCGGACAAACCTAGTTTCAGCCAGGTTACTAGTTGCGTCCGAATTGGTGTCGTTCCTACCGACTTGGCCAACTGCCCTCTCTCCCAAGAACAAATGGCTCTGTTCGAGGAGGCGGTCATCGACATCTCGATAGAGCTGTGCGAAGGCGATGTCAAGCCCCAGTTCGCCAGCTCTCTCCGCAAATCGGGATGGTTGCTCTTCATTTGATCGGACAGTGTTACTGCCGAGTGGATGCGCAACTTTTTCAGCAGCATCAAAGCTAAATGTGGTCTGGACGTGATGCTTGTGGAAGAGGGATCCTTCCCGAAACCACACGTCATCCGAGGGTTCTTTCCACAGAGCCTAGAACTGTCTGACGAGAAGATCCTTGCTATCATCCGTGCACAGAACAAGGATCTGCCTACCAAATCCTGGAAGGTCGTGCACCGCATCGAAAAGGACACACTCCTCCACCTTGTCCTCTCCATCGACGATGCGTCCTTCAATAGGCTCCTCGCCCTTAAGGGCAAAATAGCCTACCGCTTTAGCCACGTTAGGTTGATCCTTAAGAACACCGACAAGGTTTCAACAGGGACTGGCAGCGGAAAACCTCCTCCACTCATGGTGGCCAAAAACACGCAGCTTGCTGCACCCCACGATCGCCCTTTGATGAGCAGCGCCGCCGGGCATGTTAGTCCCAGGGTTGTGGCGAAGCAAATCAACTCGCAGCTTGCTGCACCCCGCGACGGCCCTTCGACGAGCAGAGCCGCCGGGCATGCAAGTCCCAGGGTTGTAGCGAAGGCAACGGCTTCAGCAAAGGACCGGTCTAGGGATCGTCCTAGCTCAGCCGCTTGTCGGAAAGGGAAAGGCCCTAAAAAAGCCCAACTCCTCCGACAGGCCACCCAACACCAGCCACAATGAGCACCCTTAAGGTGCTACAGGCGAACCTGCATCACGCGAAGGGTGCGTCCGCAACCCTTAGCAAGCGGTTCGCCGAGGAGGAAATAGCCCTGGGTTTAATTCAGGAACCCTGGGCTATTGGCGGACTTATACGAGGTCTCAAACAAAATGACTGTAAGTTGATTTATAAGCTTGGGGAGCAAGTGCCTAGGGTAACTTGCTTAGTTAACAGCCTTACTAACTTTTTTCCCATTCCAGAATTTATCAGCAAGGACTTAGCGGCCATTATCGTCGAGATTCCGACGGTCAGGGGAACACACAACATCGTGTTTGCTTCGGCATACTTCCCCGGAGACTCGGACCAAATTCCAACAGTAGAGGTCCGAAACTTGATCGACTTCTGCCGGGCAAACAATCACCACTTCATCATCGGCGTGGATGCCAATGCGCATCACACCATTTGGGGAAGCAGTGACACTAACAAACGAGGTGAGTCCCTTTTAGATTATCTAATGAGTAGTCATATTGATATATTAAATAAGGGATCAAAACCCACCTTCATTAACGCGATTCGTGAAGAGGTATTGGACCTCACCCTCGCGAGTCCGTTTATCGCAAACTCTGTTATAAACTGGCATGTGTCTGATGAGGCCTCGTTGTCTGACCATCAACACATCAGATTTGACATACCTGGTCAAATGACTCAGGCACCTGCCAGATTTATTCCTAAACTAACCAACTGGGACAGATATCGTGAAAACGTTATCATAAACTCAGAAATGCTAGTTACGTCTATCGGTTCTATAAGAGACATTGACGAAGCTGCATACCAATTAAAAGATGTGTTATTGACCTCCTTTCATAGCAGCTGCGTCACAAAAACCAGTACGAACAGTCGCAAGGTTCCCTGGTGGAATGACCAGCTTAATTCGCTTCGAAAGAAAGTCAGGAAACTTTTTAATCGTGCTAAACGAACGAAAAGGTGGGAAGAATACAGGTTCACTCTCACACTCTATAATAAAGAACTCAGAAGATCTAAGCGAGAGTCATGGAGAAGACACTGCGAAAACATTACTGACATGCCGGTAGCAGCCCGACTTCACAAAGCTCTAGCTAAGGATCACACAAACTGTGTAGGGTTACTTAAGAAAGCTGATGGTACCTTCACAACGAACCGAACAGAATCTCTTGAAACCTTGCTTCAGGTCCACTTCCCCGGTTCGTCCATTAATAGTTTAACCACAAATTCTATCCTTACAGATCATAGGATCGCTGTTGAGAGTAGAACAAACAGTTTATCTGGCAGGTTATTTAGCCCAGATAAAATTAAATGGGCGATAGGCTCATTTAAACCTTTTAAGGCGCCCGGTGGAGATGGTATATTCCCAGCACTTCTCCAAAAAGGGCTGGAACTTATAATACCTGCACTTGTCGCTTTATTTAGAGCCAGCTACAATTGGTGCTACATCCCACTCTCTTGGAGGGAGGTTAATGTAGTTTTCATTCCTAAGTCAGGTAATAAACCAAGCGAGCTGTCTAAATCCTACCGTCCTATCAGTCTAACCTCCTTCCTTTTAAAGGCCATGGAAAGACTACTGGACATGCACATTAGAGGTACGTTAGATAGGTCTTCTCCTCTACAATCTAGTCAATATGCGTACAGAAAGGTTAAATCTACAGAGCATGCTCTCCACCATCTTGCCAATAAGATAGAGGGGGTTCATCGCTCTAAGGATATTGCCCTCTGTGCTTTTCTTGACATTGAAGGTGCCTTCGACAACACTGGCTATGACTCAATTTCAAGAGCCATTCGCCAAAGAGGTATCGAAGAATCGACCAACAGCTGGATTAGGACCATGCTGGAAAGTCGTATTATAAAATCGACTTCAGGAGATATTTCGGTGGCGGTAACGGCAATCAAAGGCTGCCCACAAGGGGGCATCCTTTCTCCTTTGCTATGGTCCCTCGTCATCGACGATTTGCTTGCTGAACTACGCAACTCGGGATATGAAGCTATCGGCTACGCTGATGACCTAACGATCATAGTGAGCGGTAAATTCGATTCCACCATCACGAGTGTGATGCAAAGCTCACTACAAATCGTTTCAGAATGGTGTAACAGGGAAGGGCTCTCAGTTAACCCCTGTAAAACCGTTCTAGTGCCTTTCACGAAGAGAAGAATCATTAACTTGGGTCCAATCATCCTGAAAGGCCCCACACTTGAGTATTCCAATGAGGTCAAATATCTGGGAGTTATCTTAGATAAGCGTCTCACTTGGAATCCTCACCTCAACTCTATAATAAACCGTGCAACTAGGGCCTTATGGGCAAGTCGTCGACTGTATGGTAGAGCTTGGGGTCTCAATCCAAAAATTATACACTGGTTGTATACCATGATGGTCAGAACCATCATTTCGTACGGAGCCTTAGTTTGGTGGCCTAAGGTTCTCGAAAAGACCACAGCCAAGAAGCTTGATAAGCTTCAACGCATGGCGTATCTTGGTATAACCGGTGCCATGCGCACCTGCCCTTCAGCAGCTCTAGAAGCTATAATTGGCATATCGCCATTACAGATCTTCATTAGGAAGTCAGCCGCTAGGAGCGCTATTAAATTTCAACTTATTCGTAAGTACAAACCAGGTAGCCTTACCACCTTAATATCATCAACAACATTCCCGATCAGGACATGCTTTGCACTGTCGCTGACTTTATGATAAGTGAATATTGCTTTGGCAGAAAATTCGAAGTTCATATTGGGGAACGTACCACGTGGTCAAACGGAGGACCCACGATAGACCCAAAAAGTCTAATATGGTACACTGATGGATCAAAAATGGCCTCTTTCGGGCCCAACACTAGAATCCCCGTCCCTCTGGGATCATTTCCCAGCGTGTTTCAAGCTGAGGTACACGCCATTGAGATCTGCGCCTTGATTAACCTACAAAGAGGCATCAAGGGAGCTAACATAAATGTCTTTTCAGACAGCCAAGCCGCACTCAAAGCTTTGAGCTCCTATTCTGTGGACTCAAGACTGGTAAAGTGCTGCTTCAATGCTCTCCAATCTCTAGCTACCCACAATAAGGTTAAACTTTGGTGGGTGCCTGGTCACAGAGGCATTGAAGGAAATGAGATTGCGGATGAACTGGCCCGATCAGGCTCTACTGCTAAATTCTCAGGTCCAGAACCCTTTTGTGGCATAAACTGGGCAACAATCTCAGCATTAGTTAACAATTGGGAACACAATCTCCGACTTTCTCATTGGAGAAACGTCCCGCGGCTTAGGCAAGCCAAATTGTTGATTAAGCCTTATACCCATCACAGGGAACTTCTAAACCACAATAAGAAGGATATTAGGTATCTAACAAATTTCCTCTCCGGTCATTGTCATTAACGATACCACCTGAACAAGTTAGGCCTGTCTAGCGAGACCGATTGTCGACTCTGTTTGGAAGAGGTCGAAACAGCCGAACACGTCCTTTGTGATTGCCCGGCACTTTTTGGGGTCAGACGACGTACCCTACACAAAGAACTGCTTAGACCTTATGAATTAAAAAATACGTCAACCAAGGACTTACTCACCTTTATCAGAAAGGTGGTTTGCCTCCTGGGCTAATTAGTATCCTACGATACAATAGATCTTTCAGGTCGCAGTATCAGCCTTGGGGCAGGATCCAGATATATAAAAAAAAAAAAAAAAAAAATCCTTTGACATGTTTAGATCTCTTTATTACAAATCATATCATCGCTCAAGTCCTAAACGAAACTAATACAGTAATTCAAACTCAATTCGGACGGTATACCAGAATGTGGTTCACGCAGTCACCTGCAAAAAAGCTAAAATTAAAGCAGCCCTAAAAGACAAACATTTAGCATGCCAAGCAGTTATATTGATAACAATTACGCTGCAAGTTCAGAATGTATGTATATCCGCAACAAATCCGCTAAATATGGCATTAAGCTTGTAATGATATGTGACAGTGTTACAAAATATATAATCGATTTGGGTTCCGGATCAAATTAAGGCGGCTTACCATTACGAGAACTCTATGTGACAAAGCGAACCAAATCTATGTATATGTATATGAATCAAACTTGAACATTACCACCGACAACTGGTTTACCTCAGTGCCGCTAACAAGCGCCATAAAAATTAACATTAACACCCGAACTTCAAAATTTCTGACCAGTACCATCTGAAATAGGTAAAAGGTGCACCAAGTTCAAACACAATATTGATGGGTGTCACTCTTGCATTTAAAATTAAAATAAAATATCGTTTTTCTTGTTAACAGTTAATATGTTATATTAACTATTCATATTAATTACAAATTTTCATGAAGTTCACTGTTCTTTTATTTTTTAATTAACTTTTTTTAAATATTAATTTATTTTGAGGTGCCTATTTATTGAATTTCTCAAAAAAGTCTGAATTATACCCGATTTTATTTTTGTTTTTTTATATTTTTCATAACGGTAAATAAATAAGTTCTTATAACACTAAAATAAATACTTGTATCTCTAAATAATTTCAAAAGAAATAAAAATTAATATTCCGTCGTCTAATCGACGAAGGTAAGTAATAATGTACTATAAAATAAGATTAGTAATCTAGGGATATACATCAATGAATGCTCATTGTTGAAATACAATTATTCTCATTAGTGGTCATAGGTACATTCCCATACAAAATTCTCATACAAAACGCAAATTTAGATTTTTTCGATTTTCCGACTTTTCCCTTGGGTTTTCCCAAATTTTCCTTTTTCCAAATAACCCCTGTATTAAGACGAACAAAACAAAAAAGAATCATCCAAATCGGTCGAGCCTTTCTCGAGCACGGCAATTGATTTTTATATATACAGAAGAAAGATAGATAGAAGATATTTTATTCCATGCAATGACTTCAACATGACTTCAATAATTTAGTGACTTCAAAATGACTTCAATGACTTCACTGAAATTATAGAGGATTTATTTTATTTATTTATTTATTTATTTATTTCACATCATTATTACTTATTTATTAACAATCTTATAAAGTAATTGCAAGCTTAAGTAGATACTGAGCGCGGAGTGAAAAGAATTATAAGAAAACATATATGTATATTATGTATGATAAATTAGTCGATACCGAATAAGAAGAAAATGAAGATAAAAGTTCTAGAATATTTGAATCTATTTAAATGAAAGTGTAAAAGAAAAGTGAGCAATATTAACTATGTTCTATGGCCAGAAATGTAAAAACAGAAGATTTAAATTTGTTCGTACTAGAGATCGCTCTCAGGTGTGCTGGTAGAGAGTTCCAAAGCCGAGTTGCTTGGACAAAGAATTGACGTTCTGACGGGAGGCACGAGTATCTCGGTTGGATAATCATTAATGATCGCGGTGATTGGAAAAAATTGAGTTTATTAAACAGGTATTCAGGCTGTCGAGTTCGCATTAGGTTGTTTAGAAAGCAAAGTGTCTTAAATTTTAGTAGGTTTTCAAAGGAGCACCCGGTAATTTGCCTAGAAAAAGACGAGACATGGTCTCGTTTTCTTAAATTAAAGATGTACCTTGCGATGCTGTTATAGGCCACATTGAGTTTCCTCATACTATTGTAGTCAGGTTTGCAAAAGAACTCACACCCATATAGCAAAACCGGCAGAAGAAATGTTTTAGCCAACAACAATTTAGTTTTAATTGGCAGAAGATGCTGTGTAACCCATAGAGTACGTAGACCACCATAAATCTTGGCGATGTTTGCATTAATATGTGTATCCCAGGAGAGGGTGCGATTAAATGCATTGGTACAACCAATGGTTTTATTGAAAAAATAAACTCCTCCGATATAGCTTACTGGTACTGTGCGGCCTGCCGTAAGCTTTCTGTATCACAATTAGCCTTTAAGATGTCGTGCTTTAAATCCGACATTCTTAAGTTGTCCAAAGGGTTCGAAGCATTGATGAATAGCTTCAAGTCCACAGTGACCAACTTAAATACATATTCAGAGCAGATTTACTCAGTAGATGCGTCAACTAACACCGACCTTATGCTAGTCTCTGCAACGTCAGAAACACAAGTAAATAATTTAGTTGCTAACAATGCCAGCACATCTACTGACGTTGAATGTGATATTTCTGTTGCTCCAATACCTGGAACTGATACTGGAACGACTTTTGTTATTTCAAGTGACAAAATCCAGTTGAACTCGGCCCCTGTGTTGGGTAAAAGAAAACGAACATCAAAAAATTCGGTTCATCTAGCGAAACGAATTAATTTAACGGCTACAAATCTAAATACCACACCAAAATCCGATGTCATTACGAATGAAGTTGATTACCAATTAAATAATGTCATTACTACAAATCCAACTGACCCGAGTGGCATTGAGGCAATCCCTAGACCCAAATCTGTCTTTATTTCTAGGCTTAAGCCCGAAACTTCTGTGGATGATATAGTAAATCATCTATTGTCGAAAAGTTTGATTTCCAATAGAGTGTCTATATAGTGCACTAAAATAAGTAAGCCGGATAGTTTCGTTTCATCTTTTAAAATAGTTACCCCTGTTTCGATCTTTGACTCACTATGCAAAAATGACATTTGGCCCCCCAATACTCTCGTAAAAGAATTCACCAATCGAGCATCTAAAAGACATACCAGCACATCGCAGGTTCTAAATTCAAAAAACTCTCTCGATTGTCCCTCTACTACCAAAATGTAAGAGGGTTACGAAGTAAAACTACCGATATTTTTGCCAACTCTCAGGCTTTTCCACATGACATTTTTGTTTTTACAGAGACTTGGTTAAACGCCAATATTTTGGACACGGAACTCTTCAACTCCGAGTTCCTAGTTTATAGAAAAGATCGTTATATGGATAGTTGTACGGGATTGGGTGGTGGGGTGCTTATTGCAGTTCGTTCTCACCTCAGTTCCAGCTTACTCAGTGTTCCTTTCCCTTTGAACACAGAAACTATTTGTATTAAAATTTGTATTGAGGACAAAACTGTCTTTATCATTAATTCATACATTCCTCCTAATAGTGATACATCATTGTATTCTGAGCTGTCGCTTATCTTAGAACACATTCATGACTTATCCTGCTCGGAAAATAACATTTTATTGCTCGGCGACTTCAACTTGCCACAAACGATCTGGGTTCCATCGGAGGATGGATCCTATCTCACAGCATCGTTTAATTCCGCTCAGCAGGAGCTTATTAAACTTGACTCAATTACGTCTTTTGACTTACAGCAAATCAGCTGTATTAAAAACTACAATAATCGAACTCTCGATTTGGTATTTTCCTCTGACCCTGTTAGTACTGTTGTTCAAGAATCTTGTTCAAGCATAACTAACATAGATAGACATCATCCACCCTTGGATGTATTTTTTGACTTGAGCTGTCATATATATGATAATAGTGACCCCAATGATGGCTCGTATATCTTTGACTTTCGACGAGCTAATTATCAGCAACTGTCTGAAAGAATAAGGTGCTCCAATTTACAAAACATTAATATTTCACCTAATATTGAGGATGCAGTAAAATGCTTTTATAGTATCCTAAATGACTGTATAAGTAGTTGTATACCAACAAAATTATCGAAAAATGCAATATCAAACCATCCTTGGTACACTAAGGATCTGAAAACTCTACGAAATAAAAGAAATAGAGCATGGAAAAATTATATTAAAAGTCTCAGCCCAAAGGACTTTAATATTTACATTGCATTTTTCGATGAATTCAAACTGCTTTCAAGCAGCTTATACAATGACTATATAAGCACAATGGAAACCTCACTTAGGAATAACCCGAAACAATTTTGGAGCTTGGTTAATTCCAAGAAAAGGTCTGACGGATATCCAGCAGAGTTTTCTTATAATAACAGCGTTTTTAATGACCCTGTTGATATTTGCAACTCTTTCGCGGATAATTTTCGTAAATCTTTTAACGATGTGCCGCTTAGTATTGATGATGATTACTTTGAGCATCTCAAAGATGTTCCTCAAGTTGGCTTTACCAACATTGCCTTAGACTTGCAGACTATTTCGAAATTTATTTCATTTCTGAAAGATGATTACTCTTCAGGTCCTGACGGCGTACCTCCAATAGTCCTGAAAAAATGCAGTGATGTCCTTGCTCTGCCGTTGAAGTCTCTTTTTGAGATCTCCATATCAACTGGCCATTTCCCTAGCTTCTGGAAGCAATCGTTTATTACGCCCGTCTTTAAGAAAGGCGATAGAAATATTATTACGAACTACAGACCGATTTCAAAGTTGTCATGCATACCAAAATTATTTGAGCAAGTTGTGTGTGAAAGCCTTACTTTTCTTTGTCGGGGTGTTATTTGTACAGAACAACATGGATTCGTTAGAAACAGGTCTACTGTCACAAACCTATTAACATTCTCCCATAACTGTTCCAATGCCTTAGAAAGTGGTCATGAGGTGGACTGTGTGTACACTGACTTCTCCAAAGCTTTCGATCAGCTTTCTCATGATATTATTATCTACAAACTCGAGGCGTTAGGTTTTCCCCCAATATTTATTTCGTGGGTTGGCTCTTACCTCAAGCAGAGGTCATATCAGGTTAAATTTAGAGGTTGTCTTTCAGACTCCTTCTTAGCAGGATCCGGCGTCCCTCAAGGGAGCCACCTAGGTCCACTTTTATTTATTCTTGCTATCAATGATGTTCCATCAATCATAAAACATAGCAACATTCTAATATTTGCCGACGATATGAAGATCAGTAGAGCAATTACAACCATAAATGATTGTAGACTTCTGCAATCAGATATTGATAGTTTCAGTACCTGGTGCTCTAAAAATGGTTTAGTCCTTAACCCACTCAAGTGTCAGTCCATGACTTTCTCTAGGAAACTGGTACCGACTATATTCAACTACTTGATATCGAATCACTCTCTCAGTCGGGTTTATAGTTTTAAGGACCTGGGTGTTTACTTTAGCCCTGAACTTGATTTTAAAGAGCATATAAACCACATTGTGAATAAATCAAATTCAATGTTAGGTTTCGTTAAAAGATGGTGTAAAGAATTTAAAAATCCTTATGTCACCCTCTCACTATTTAACAGTCTTGTCCGTCCTCACCTCGAATATGCTTCGCAAGTATGGACACCTTATCAGAAAAATCTCAATACTCGTATTGAAGCTGTCCAGCGACGCTTCATTCGATTCGCATTGAAGGGTCTTCCCTGGGACGATCCTTTTAACCTCCCCCCATATTTGCATCGGATAAAACTGTTGCAAATGCAGCCTTTGGCTCAAAGAAGGGTCAATAATGATATAATTTTTATGCATCAGCTGATCTCAGGTCTGATTGATGCACCTGACTTATTATCCTGTTTGGGATTAAACTTTCGTGGGGGATCGCATCACCTGCGTAGTATAGAGTTACTGCATGTTCCTCATCACAGAACAAATTACGGGATGCATGAGCCTATTAGCCGCATGAGTAAAATCTATAACTTAAATGTAAACATTCTTGACTTTAATCTTAACAAAATTACACTTAAAAATGTCTTGCGTAATGTAGTTCCTCGAACATAAACTCTAATTATGTATATTTGTTCTTATATTTGTTTATTTATTGCTAGTGGTAGTGTTGAAATGTAGCGTAGCCTAACCACTAACACCAGCACTAAATGATGAGCCTGTTGATGCATATTTTGCCCTGGCGAATTTCTGCTTATGGCTGTTGCTTGTATTAAGCACACCATGACACAGATCTGATAGTGTTTAAAAAAAAAAAAAAAAAAAAAAAAATAAAAATTACGCCAAGATTTTTGGCGGATGCAACCCACTCGATGGGTTGTTGATTAAGTACAACTGACGGAAGATCTGTGAGGTCAAAGGCCCTACGATACAAAACCAGTGCTTTTGACTTGTTAGGATTTAGACGTAGGTCATGTTTTAATGACCAATTATAAATCCTCGAAAGATCTTCATTCAACAAATCAATCGCGATATCAATCTCACTCATTGGACGGCTAGAAAAAGTTGGACATCATCCGCATAAAGGTGAATTTTACAGTGTTTTATAATACTAGGTAAATCGTTTATATATAAGGAGAACAATGTAGGGCCGAGGTCGAAAACCAGACTGATTATTACTAAGAAGATTGTTCCTTGTTAAGTAATGACGCATTTGAAGCAATATTAACTTTTCAAAGACCTTTGACAAGAAGAGGAGAATAGCTATCTAGGTCTGTATTCAACAGCGTTTCTCAATCTGTTCTTCGGAATGGGAACTATCTTGACTTTCTTCCCACAGACGGGAAAGTTGAAGTGGTCAAAGAGCAGTTAAAGATATGCGTAATGTAATTTAATATGCACGGCAGTAACAATTTAACAAACTTAGGATTTAGGCCATCAAGACCAGTAGCATTTGATTTAATCGATAGTATAGCTTCAACAACATCATCTGGATTTACCCTGTTAAAAGAAAAAGCGTTCTCGATATCCCCATCTGGGCTAAGCTCAAGGGGATCACTAACGGACGGTGCACCGAATGCAGATATAAATTCAGCATTCAGCTTATCGCTGAATGCAATCTGTGACTTCACTAAAATGAATTCCCAATCAATGACTTCAAAATGAATGGTGATTTGGTATTTTGAAGTTGAAGTACGATACGAATTCATATAATCGAAGTCAATAAGTAGAAGTTTTTCTTGTGACTTTAATGAATGCAATCGAAAATGATTGCATTCTTTTACAACTCTGCTTCGTAGTAAGTGATTGTTAATCAGTACTTTGTTGGACCTCTACTTGCTTTTATAACTGCTGCACATCCGCCATTCATTGACTCAGATAGCTTTTTCCATGTGGATACAGGTATGGTGTTCAAGAGCCGGATTAGTAAATGTTTCAGGATTTCAATTGGTTCTGGACGCTCCTTTGTAATCTTAAGTTTCATGACTGACCAGAGCATCTTCTCATTGATTGTGGTCTGGGCTGTAGGGAGACAAGCTTAATCTTATCTTTAGAAAAATATACAAATTAAAAGATTTGGTCGTTAGTTTACAAAATAAAAAAAACTTTATTTACTTTATTTAAAATAACTTTTTGTTCGGTTTAAACTATGAACGGCGAACCTCTGGGTAGAATTGAATCTCCGCTCATCGTCTCGTCCTTTTTTATAATTTGTGACTGCTTGTGTAAGTGGGTAGCGTGGACATCTGTCATGATCCTATTCTACGGTCAGTATTAGAAGTGGCTACGGTTGATATCGGTTTCTTGGAATAACATCTGGCATGATCCTTTTTACAGTCAGTGTTAAAGTCTCGGGCGCGGTACTTGAGAGGCCGTTGGTAATCTATTTTTGTTACGACGAACGGTTGTGATAACTTACATATATGTATATGTAATTTTTAGTCATAAAATTGTAAGCTTATTTAAAATTAATCTGTTATTAAGGGGTTAGGCCACTAGGATTTTCGAAAAATCGACTTTTTTTTAATTTTTCCTCTAAGACCTCAAAAATGATGTCCCAAAAGATTATGGTCGCAGATTAAAGGTATTGCAAAATTTCCACATAATTTTCTATAACTCAAAACTTCAAACACGTATATCTCAAAACTGCATTTTTTAAGATTGCCGGAAACATAACTCAGACAAATTGTAACCGATTTACTTGAAATATTGAATATAACTTGAAAAATACATTGTTTATGGAAGTACGTAGGATTTTTTTTATATTGCATACATATTTCATTTCACATTTTTAACTTTCCATAATAAAAATATAATAATTACTCTTTGATTTATTTTGTAGTACCTATTTCTGAAAAAAAAAATTCTAAAAAAATTCGGTCTCTAGAGTGGCCTAACCTCTTAAAAAATACTAGTTCATATTTACAATTTTGGCAAAGGATATTGTTCGTTTGGAAAATGAATCTGCAAGTGTCATCAAAAAGCTCTAACGCGGAGGGCTCTAATACATATTCTATGACCCGTAGATAAATTGCTGCTTTGACTTTCGATTCTAAAAAAGCCATTCTACCTTCTCCATGTCCAGAGAAGCATCCCCAGACAATTATACCTTCAGTTCTGCGGCCATCCCTAAGAGGCATTCAGAGCTCAGTCTTTCCTTTGGTTCTCTTCTGGCAAAAATCGTCCCATTTCTATCATGTAGCTTAAACTATGATTTGTCGGAAAAGATATTATTGTTCCACATGTCTTGAATCCAATTGAGATGCTTCTCAGACTTTTATTGGAAAATACGGCTTCAGTGCCTACTGTGCTTAGTCCACATTTTACGAGTCTGCTGAAATTGTTTTTTTTTTTTGTACCTCGCAATTGATCATTCTTGATATCAACTTAGGTCTCGAACCGATGCCAACGGTTTTGGAGATTAAAAAAAAATTATCTTCCATTGGGGTCGTCTTTTTTGGCCTCTCTGGGCCTTTCCTTCTGCTGGTGGGCCCGGTCTCACGATATTTTTTTTTAATTTCATGCCGCAGTTCGTTGGACAACATTAAATCTTTCAGAAATTTGACGGGTTGTCAAATTTAGACGAAACAGCTATAAAATATTATATACAAATGCACTATTGTTTCTTTAATCACTTTGTTTTGGACAGCTATCACGAGCTAAATGCACCTCTCATTCATAATTCCATCGACTTTCGTTCATTAATTGAACAATAGTTTGCTACTCAGTGCAAAAAAACATCGGAGCCCTCATAAATTCCAAGCTCCCATCCGAAAGAGTTTGAGTAACATTTTTCGAACGGCACTGTATGTAGCAATAGAAGGGTCTTGTATTATAATTGCAGTATGACGACACCATACACAAACAAAATATAAGTGGTTCACATAGCACATCAGATAAGATCTACTGCGTTGTTTAAAGAATTTATTCCAACTGCTTCGAAGCTTAGTTTTAAAAAAATAAGTCGTTTACTCCAGTAGTTGTCTATACTAGGGATTTGCATGTGACTGATATATTAGTATTCATTAAGATATTACTAATATTTGCAGGTATTCAATTTCACTAATATAAATAACGTAGATTATAATATTTTGATATTCATAAAAAATATTTACTCTGCCCGGCACAAAACATAATATCAAGGATATTATGATTCAACGATATTCACCAAAAAATATTGTCTACGGACACAATCACAACCACTGACCGAAAATATCAGAATATACAAATATTACCTCCAGCCACCACTGATACTAATATCAAAAATATTAGGATGCAGAAATATTAGCTTCAGCCACCACTAATACTAATACGAGATTATTCGGATACACACTCCAGCTACCAACGATCCTAATATTTTCGTATTAGTATCAGTGGTGGGTGGAGCCAGCTTTGCCGTTTGGGACGCTTTTTCGGGGATGGGTCTCGGGACCCGGGATCCCACTTTAAAAAAAACTGTGATTTTGACCCATTTTCAAAATAAAGGACACTTACCATATTTCAATTTATTTTCATTTCATGTCTCTTTATTATTATTATTATTATTTAAGAGCTAGGCTAGTAATTGAAATCACTAGTTAGCTGGATAGCCATAGCGACAAAGGCCTTCGGCTAACATGTCTCTTTAACTTTTAAAACATTGTACTTCTTTTTTTAATACACCCATTTTGTTCAGCCAGTGATAAAATCAAGAAAGTATTTTTGTTAGACAAAATTTCCTTCCCAAAAACTCATTCTGCATACATGCTTTTTTTGTCTTTGTAATTTCTTTCCCAATATTTATTTATAAGTTCAGCAATAAAATACAGTTTTACCAAAAATTGCACTTTTTTATACAAATATAAGTGGGACCCCTTTTTGCTTCTGGACCCCTTCTTTGGACCCTTTTTAATTTTGCTCCCGGCAACGCTGGCTGGAGCTAATATTTGTGTATTCTGATATTTTTGGCGGATTGACGCACGCACGACCTTTTTTAGGCTAAAGCGAAAGAAAAGGACGATTTTGAGGCCCTGGATGCAGTTTTTTCGGGTCGGTTTGTATCGCACTTTTTTCCTGCTAATAAATACCTATAACTTTGCTGAAGACAGACAAAATAATCCTTACGGTTAACCAAGATATAGCCATGAGAAAAAAACCAAGAAGTACTCAAAATAAGGTTTGGGCCAAAATATTCATGAAGCTATAAAATATGTTAGGCAGCCAATCTGGCAAAACGAATGATGCAGAGTTTCTTTTTTTTTTCAAATCTTAGGCCCAAGATTTTCCGCCTTTTCTCATGTCTGACAAGCAATCAAACAGTATCATTTGTCAAATAGCTTCTCACCTCTCCGTTCCGAGTCGGCAAGACGAAATTTGGGTTTTTTTTAGAAAATTAATTACCATTCCTGGTATAAAAGCAATTAAGCCATTAAACGGTTTTCCCCGAGTTGTTGTTGGTTGGCAATAATTTGTTACAAAATCAATCATAAAAGTGTATTACTTATTCCAAGAAAACTGAAAATATACGTTTGAGTCAATAATTTTGCACACCCCAGTCCCCAGTTCGTCTCTTCCGCCTTACATCATGTCAGTGCTCTTCTCTCCTTAAAAAATGAAACTTCAAACAACATTTTTACAGCAACACTATTCATTTCGGTTGCGAGTTCCTCTGCTCACGACTCCTAAGTAAATCTTGCTATCAACAAGACATTATGTACATGTATGTTATGTTTGCATGTCTGCTGCAACAGCTCTTCTTGGCAGGATCTCAAGTTATGTACACCTTTTTTATGGCTATGTGGAGTCGAGTTAGTGCACAAATTACTACAGAATGCACTCGCGTACTCCCTTTCATCTAATTCAGTCAGACATGGACTTTTTTCCGCCTCAGACTAATTTAGAGTCAAATACTCGTACTTGTATATTTTGAAGGACAACAATAAGTGATTAAGGAACAAATACTTGAAGATAGCATTCCTTGGAGACCGTTTTGGAACTTCTATACTCCTTATCAGTTCATCGGCTTTGAAGACTCATTAGGGCTTTTATTACATTCAATAGAAAAGTCAACCTCAAACACTCAATCTCCAGAGGCTTTTGAACTTAGGTACGGAACTGTAATTGTCTTCAAATGAAATCATTTACAAAGTCGTATTCAACTTGTGGCATACGGCATACCGCATACCAGTGAAGAAGAACGTGAACACTTCAGCTCTGGTGATATTTTGAAAGGACACATTAGCTGATTGTAGTAAAGGATATTGACATTATTTCGATATTTGCATTGCAAATCCACATTGGATCTTATTCGTTTGAATCTTGAACCGGACATCTGACTTTAGATAATGAAAATAAAATATTATATTTTCGGATCTTTATTTCAGGCTTATTTTATAGGCTTCTTTGTCTTTTTGTCGAAAGGGTCCAGGCGTTCACACGATATGGCAATGGCAGATAAGATCTTGTATGCGATGTTAAGGTGACTGAAGCCTCGTAATTGTGGATCCTAGAGATGAGTTGGTGTATACTCTCTACCAAGTCATCTCCAGCTGCTTTCTATAGCTCGGGTAGACATTCAGGTGCAGCAGCCTCAAGCGTGGATATTGCTGTCCTCACTTCGTTTTGATTAGGTGGATGGGAGTTTTGGCTGTCACCATGTAAATTAAATGGTTCATTCCGCCTGACAGCGGAGTGTTGGTCTTAATCGCCGTTATCAGTAAGGTTTCAGGCCAGGAAAGTCCACTGTATACCAAATTTTCATACCTAGACAGATCCTGGAAAAAACCCAAGAATTCCAAATCGATACTCACCACCTGTTGTGAGTAAAGAAATGGAAGCGCCTAAAATGGATTAAGTAGTAAACGAGGGCAAAACAAATCCGTCAACGAAAAGGGACACTACATGACGAACTGTACAGAACGTCAAAATAGACAGCTACAACTTTGAGATATCGGCCTGGTCAAAATTACAGAAGAAATCAACGAATTTACAAAGCAACAAAGTTCTTTGTTGTGTGTTGTGGCGTGTGTTTATTTCACTGAAAAAGAATTATAATAATATTGAAATAATATTAATAATAAATAAAGCCTTACATTCCGTTTTCAATAAATATTCTTATCACGTCGTTGACTTTAATTTTTGAGTCAAATTTGAAGTTTGCAGCGCCATTTCCTTCATTTGTTGGAAAATCGGCGTACAATTTTTTCATCATATCTCTAGCTAGTTGTAATTTCAGACAGGCTTGTTGTAATTTCAACTCGATCACGCTCAATGTCTTAAACACCTCTTCAATACTTACTTACTTAGTTGGCGCTACAGCTCGAGGTCAACCTGGGCCTGCTTCTCGCAACCATTTGTGTGTGCGTGTTATATTTTTGCACGAGTTGAGAAGCTCAATCGTGACAAATGATACTCTTTGATGCTTGTCAGGCATTTGAAAGAGGTGTTACCGTGAAAAAACTCTTTTTTTTAGGTGTTAGACTCGGCCAGGAGTTGTATCCAGGCAGCATTGCGTGATAGTTCAACGCACTAACCACCACGGCCACGGCGACCACCTCTTCAATAGGCCTTCCTTAATATTATGCATTGCAATAAGATCAAATGTTCAAATTAAAATACACCTACTAGGACTCACCTGTTATTTGTAAACTCTTAAATGCATGTGGGCACCAACAATTTTGTTCAATTCCACCACAAAATTTTGCAATTGGCTTGAATCTTTTCACGGGTCTTGGGGCATTTTCATTCATTCTCATTCATTTCATTGTATTATTTATGTATATATGTAATTAAAGTAACATTAGTTTTATGTATTCCTGCGAAGCTTTCAATGCTTATCTGCAGGAGGTTATTGAAAAAGAAATGAATATTAACAATGACATTGAAGTTAACAAATAGAATTAAAATACATAAATCACGTAAAAACATAAAAAATAGGCAATAATAAAATAAATTATGAACATAAAAAATAAATAATAATAAATTAAGTTACGTAAAACAAGTTGGTTAATATTTTTGATTTTAATATTTTGTATTTTTGTAAAGCATTAAGTCCAGGGTAGAAACTATGTGATTGATTCGAGGAAAAATTGTTTCAATCAATTTGTTTCAAACTGTGGAAGTTTGTTAAAAATGCTGGGTATCAACAGACTAGCATTAAGTATGACCAGTGGCCTATTTCACCAACTATAAAAATTACTACCACAATTTTGTACTTGTAAATAAGAACTTCAAATTTGTACTTTTCGTTCTGTTTAGCATGGCATGGTAATTACTACCACAAATTTTGTTAAAAAGTAATTGTAAACGCAAATTTGTATGTAGGCCACAGTATGTCACGGAATATGAAGATGAAAAGGCGCACACTTACGAAAAAATACTTCACAAATGCCGAACGGTTTTTGTGAATGTCTGAGATTGCACGTAGGTACGGCACAAGAAGAAACGCATGCATATTTTGATACAAAAATGTAGTAAAAAAAATTTAGGTTGGTATGGATGGATGGTATGTATGTACGCTTTTAGTGGTCACGTCTCCACGAGTGTAGGCGAGTATGCTATTATCATTGAGTGCATAGTTTGTTACTTGGGAAAGACGACCTGAATACTGTAGAGTAGGTGATTCTTCCGGTAGTGAGAAAGAAGATAATTTGAAGAAAGAGGATATGGAAAATAATACCCAAGGCGATACAACACTAGTATGTACATATGTATGTGCTATCGGACATATTAGGTTTCACGCGTCGATAAAAAAATGTGCTTACCATCAGCGAAGAGCATCCTTTACCGTCTTTGGAAGCTCATAATTCAAAAATAAAAAATTCTTTGCTCAAAATTCAACATAATGTTCATATGTATCTAATGTACATATGCATTTGCGGTTAACATAAAATCGATCTCAGCATAACCTCCATAAAGAAAGCTAAGATTACATTAATTTCATTTTACTAAAAAAATTAATGGTTACTTTTAGTTTTTTTTTAAGTTTGTCAAGGCTTGTCCATTCTGATACGTGTGATATGTGTGTTCTAACTAAGTAAAGACTGTTAAGTAATAAAAATAAAAAATGTAGTCAAAGAAAAAATCGTTATTTGTTTCGGAAACGCCTTCAGTAATTTAATAAACCAAAGAACAACGTTCGCGCTTGTAAGCTTAAATATCAAATGATTTTGATCTACAAGCTTACTAGCGCGAGCACAAGCGTGAAACGTGACCAACACATTCAGTAGCCGTATTATTTGATTTACAAACGTAAACGCGTCAACAAGCGTATACGCGTCAACAAGCGTACACGCTTACTAGCGTGAGACGTGATCACAGCCTTATATATGTGCACACTAAAATTTCTTTCGCGCGAGCAAGGACAAATCTTGTAGTTAAGAAGAAAGTGCACAGCAACGTTGACAAATAGCACCAAAAAGGCAAACAAGGCAGTGTGGATTAAAAAAGGCAATATGAGTAAAAAAGGGCAAAGTCAACAAAATCCGTTCCCTGCTCACGAGGAATACATTTTTCGCTTCTGTCGCTCGCAGCGAAGTCTTCTCAGTTAGGGAATGTTCAAATGTCGTTGTACGGATATATTATATAGAATAGACAGTTACATCGCATTCACATCCCTATCCTTATTCCCTAACCTCACTTCTTACAAACTCTAGAGTGCGGTAAGCTATGCGTATATGTATTTTCTATTAGTTCCTTGATTACGAGTGGGCAAAAGCTCGTACAATGAACTAATCAAAAATTAGATTTATTCGGGTGGAATTTGGTTGACGGAGAAATAACTGTCACAAACAATAAATAACTTTGTCTCCAGCCTGATAAGCAATAAGTAACCGCATTAATTCGAATGGTATCCGACCGCCCAACCATTTGTAACGCTTAGAAAAGCTCATCCTAATCTAATGTCAAACCATCTTGAAAGCAAACATTTCTTGACAACAGATGCTAAAACCATTCTCATCGTACGCTCGCTGGGGTACATTTTCCTGTTCCGGGAAATAATTGAATGGCAATCCAAGCGTCGTCGGCGTCGCGTTTATGATCCTGCAGTGTACATTGACGCCGCCCTAATGGATAAATACAACTGCTGATGGAGTCGTCTCTGTAGCTGCTGCATGGATGTGTACTCGTATAGCGTATCTATCTACAGTTTAAGGAGTGGATTACGGCTTTAATTATGGCAGCTTTGGTATTCACGCACTCAAGTGAAATTCGCTCGTTTATACGACAACCAAAGAAGTGCTTCGGAGAAGTATGTAGGGGCGGCAGGATGGCGGAGCAACATTTTTCACATCTACTCCTAAGCACTTGTAATGGGACGAGCCAGAGTGAAAGTGGCACTGCATTTCTTCCTTATTAGCAATAATATTTGTTTAAGCATGTCGTGAGTTTGCTCAGTCATTGTTTTTAAGTATTTTAAAGAACGTGGCAGGGGTTGTTACCCCATAAGCTATGCACGGTTTCTCTCAGGGTAAATTGCAATAGCAAGGATGTGTGAACAAGGACTAACTCGTATTTAATTGAATGCTTTTAAGATGACTAGCTTTCAATTGTGGTAGGTAGTAGTGAATTGGATGAAGAGACTGTAGTTTATTGCAGGATATTGCAAAACAATCGCATGCTAATGACAATGCCAACAAGGATTAAAGAAATTATTATTCATGTTATTAAGCGTGTATGATAATTAAAACTTTAGATGTCCAATTAAATGTTCTGGTCTGCGTTTTTTGTAATCCTTACTATAATAAAAATGTAACTTTTCGGTCACTGATTTGATTCTCTTGGTGAGTGTATCGATCGTGAATCTACGATGACTTAAATCAGAGATAGCGTCTTAAACAATGCTCGCGTAGCCAAATTTGGTATTCGTCTTTGAATACCACCCTGATTAGCCCAGCTGTTACTGCAATTATTTTTTCTTGCAGATTGTTATAATTTTTAGTATACTTTCCTCTGTTGATGTTTTATGCATGTCTTAGGTATGTATTTTCTATTAGGATAACCGAAAGAAGTTTAAACAAACCAGAAATGACTGCAATGCTCATATTCGACGTGTAAAATTCTTCCATGACCAAAAATTGAGGCAAAAAGTACTAGTGTCCCAAGGGTAGTACAAATTTTTGGTCATTCGTAAAAAAACATTAAGAATACTGCCTCGTTATCAATTCCGACGCTATTTTTTTTTTTGTATAATCTACACACGCTAAAGGGCATGCAATGACATTCTAGCTGTCAGCTCTTTGGACAAAGCCAATCTGCTCGCTGCACATTTTGCAGCTAGCTCAACGCTTCCAGATTGCGCTTTGCCTCCACCTGTGCCTGAGAGCGTGGAATACTCCATGAGACAATTCCCCTTTCGCACTCGTACAGTTGCAAGAGTACTTAAAGATCTTAACATTCACAAATCCGCCTGTCAAGAAGGTTTATCTCCCATAGTTCTGAAGCGGTGTTCTTCCACGCTGGCAAAACCATTGCGTAAGCTTTTCTATCTTTCCTACTCCTCTGGGCTCTTTCCGAGTAGATGGAAATCAGCATTTGTCCAACCCGTCCCTAAAAAAGGTGAATCTTCTTCTCTCTCCAGTTACCGACTGACCCATAGCACTTACGTCCCTTCTTTCCAAGGTTATGGAAACGCTGATGAACCGTCAGCTAATGAAATATCTTGAATCACGAAAGCTTCTCAATGACCGGCAAAACGGTTTCCGTAGCAAAAGATCCACTGGTGATCTGATGGCATATCTAACCGAAAAGTGGAACAAATCTCTTCATCACTTTGGTGAGTGTAAGATTGTTGCACTTGATATTTCAAAAGTATTTGACAGAGTTTGGCATCAAGATCTTTTGTCGAAAATGCGTGCATATGGCTTCGATGAACATTTTCTTCAATTGATTAGAACCTACCTTTCGGGTCGTTCAATACAAGTTGTATTGAATGGTTTCAAGTCTGCAAATCACCCTATAAATGCTGGTGTCCCCCAGGGCTCAGTTCTTATTTTCATTAATGATCTCTTGGCTGCCACATCTAATCCAAAACATTCCTTCGCTGACGATAGCACCCTCAGCATTACATATTCGTTTACAGATTCACGTCCCTGCTCTTCGGCTATGAAACTGGAACGGTCGTGCATGTTAAGCTCATTAAATTCCATCCTTGACAGCATAACCAAATGGGGTATAAATAATAGAGTGGAATTTAATGCTTCAAAAACTCAATGCTGTCTTCTATCGAAAGCGTAATCTTACCCATCAGCCATTATCTCTTACATCGTTGAAACCGAAAAGCTTTCCATTCTCGGTATGTATGTTAATGCCAACCTACGTTGGAATGACCACATATTTGAAGTCACCAAAAACGCCGCGAAATGCCTAGGTTTCCTCCAACGATGTAAGAAATTCTTCACCCCTTCTGATCTAGCTACAATTTATAAGGCACATATTCGCCCAAGCTCGAGTACAATGCTCATATCTGGTCGGGTGCTCCAAAAACGTTATTGCACCTGATCGATAGAATACAAAAGCGCGCAATAGAAACATTACTGAGTCAATTGACTCCCTTAAACACCGTTGTAATGTTCTTTTCTTTCCCTGTTTTATCGCTTTTTCCACAATCAGTGCTCCAGCGAAATAGCCAGTTGCATTCCTCCCCTTCAACAATTTTCTCGCAACACACGCTTCGCAAGGAATGTCCATCAGTTTACCCTTAAGCCCAACTTCGGACGTATAGTAAAATATTGAGATTCTTTCTTTAACCGCTCAACACGAATGTGGAATGCTTTACCAAACACGATTTTGCCCTCTCATTACGATCTACAAGCATATAAGACTAATGCGCATCGATATCTCCTCTTTCATCCTCGCTAAATTTCGCTATGGCCCGCGCTGTGCAAAGCATTTTAAGGGTATTCATAACCCCTTTAGCGAGCATGTATTATAAAAAAAAATGCCGCCCTAGCATAACTATCGTCCAAGCGTTGTGTTTGACCATATGTTCTGTTGAAAGTCTATTAACACCACCTATATTTCCATTAGCTATGCTCACTCTATATACATACTTTTGACGGTTAAGCCCAATGGGCTGCGCTGTGTTCAACAAAAGATTCCTTTACAAATTAATAACGAATATATTTACACGAACGAAATGAAATATCAGCTAAAGGCCCAGCAATTAAATTTTATTTAGAACGCGGCGTAGGAATATTTAAGGCAGCTACTTTTTTAGTAATCTGGAGGAGGTAGGCCAAATTAACCAATACTGGCACTGCCAATAATTGTAGCTTTTATGCGTTATTGATTTAAGAAGTTGACAAAAAAAAGTTATCATATGATGATAGCGACGTTCAGAAAGCTCTGCTCGACATTAAAAGTGGATCAATTTCGAAAAAAACGGCTTCTAAGTATAGGGTCATCCTACTAGATGTCTCAATTCTTCTGTCAACTGGACCTTATAATCATGTCGGCCAAGATCTTTTTGTAAAATGCCGTGCAACATAGTTGCGGATAGACCCAATACATGTGATCGTCTCGAAATGGACACAACTGGGATTTCAGTCAAACTTTCCGCCACGGCAGCGATATTTTCAGCTGACTCTGCCGGATGAACACGAGTCGGAGTCTTCAAATCACTAGCCTGTCCGAGGCGTTCAAATTTATCGATTGAATTCACTTAAGCTGTGCGATAAGCAGTACGAACTTCACGAAACCTTTTGAATTTTCACTATTTCAACACGTTGGGCAAGTGTGTATCAAATCATACTTAATAACCTCCTAGCTAAGACTTATCAAGTCACCGCAGTTGAATATTGACATTTCAATAATGGCGCGAAATTTAAAATGAAACCTTTTGCTGTATGTTTCTATATTACCACATCCCAACATGAACAATTTCGTTTGCTCCAATTTAAGAAAAAAATCGGTTTAGGCGCATCTACGGGTTTAACGGATGAGAAGGAGCCTGTGGTCATAGAATGGGTGAAGGTGCATACAGTTATACGTATCTTCCACGTTTTTCTTGTATCACATAGCTAAAGAAGGTCTTATTAGTTACTAGCTGTTGCCTGCCCGGCGTTGCCCGTGCTTTAAATCAGTAGTAGATTGTAGTATAGTTGTTTGATCGTAGTATGATAGAAAGGAAGTAGTAGGAAGCGATATTATTTAAATTAAGATTCTAAAGAATTCTGAAATCAATAGTGGCTGTTCCCTATAGATGAAACGATTACATAAAAAATTAATGGAAATGTAGTATACCTGTGTACAAACACATCTACACACATTATGTACCTACATAATATGTATTTTATGGGCATCAAATAATGGTACTTTCTGGTTTCTTATATCTAAGAGTTGTACTTAATGTTCATAGTTAAAGTAACACTAGGTAAACGCCGAAGATATTAGGCTTTGATGTAAGCAATAATCGTAGAGTAACTGGTAAGGTTTGTCTAAAATCACCAACTTTTTACTGATTTTAAAACAACGCCTACCTACCCCTACTACAATATACATATGTATTTGTGAATTGAAATAAAAGGTGAAACTTTATTCTAAGGTATCCACTGACTCAACGACTTAACCTTATGGTAACCAAATACCGCTGTAAAGTGACAAAAAGAAAGAAAGTAAAACGAATCGTACATTTCCCCCATTCCGCCGGTCTACATCCGCGCGCTGATGAAGCAGAAATACAACTAACTAAAGGCCCCGACCCATAGAATCCGTTGTGCGTTTATTCATCAGTTTTAACGGACATCCCGATAGAATACACGCATTCTTATGGAAGGTGGCCCATAACCAACGCACATAAAAACGCAGACGCAGAAAGTAGGTTTACTTTCTACTTTTTTCTCTGCGCTGTGCGTTGGGTGTTCACACATTCCACCATTGAAGTGCACACCTTCACATATTATAGTTCATGCATTCACAAATTGAGAGTATGCATTTTAATTGGTGGAAGCATAGAGAAAAATATTGAAACTGTCATCGATGTTGACAATCAGCTGACATCAGCTTGAAAAGAAAACACTTGCAGCCAGTGTTGTCGGTCGTACTACAATAGTTGTTCTGTATACTCATCTGCAGTCCGTACTACACTTGCCTTATGTCGTTTTTGTTTGGGCTTTGCAGAGTTTGCTCTCAGATCTCAGATTTTTCGTGCTGAATAGAAAACAAATGAGATTGATATGGTTTTCTGCAATTGTATTAGTGTGTCATTTGGCCTTTTTTTTCGTAAAAGGAAATAAATAAAAAAAGAAAAATAATAAATACAATTTTAAATACACTTTTTTTCTTTGTATTTTCTAATTTTTTCTGATAATATTTGTGTTAATTAATAGCATTTTGATGTACTGCGTTTTAATTTCGTATAAAATGTTTTGGTATTACTGCAAGTAAGTGTAAATCTCTAATTGAATCCGAAGTTTACAAAAAATTGATCTCGAGCAAAAAAAAGTGCTTTTTTAGTCGGTTGGAAAATGATAATTGTACTGGAGCGATAAAAACTGCTCGAGATAAAAAAAGTGATTGTAATGTCAGGTCCTTATACCAAATAATAGAACTCTATTGGTAAGACATTGGTAAGAAAACTCCAAGGGCCATGATAAAATTATGTTTGGATTGAAAAACCAGCCGGCAATCAATAGGAACATACACTGAAAAATTCAAAAAAAGAAAAAAAAAAATGGAAACTAGTGAGCTTCAGATAATTTTGTTTCTGATTCCAAACAATTTACCATTTTCATAATTTTTCTCATATGTGAATATTGGTACTATGTATCTTCATTCGAAAAGTACCACCATGTTATCAAAAATTAAGCACCCAAAAAATTACCGAAACGACAGCTCTGTTTTCAGCAATAGCAAAATGTCATCGGCTGTCATCCCCTCAGCGCTGGTATGCGACGGATTCTATGGGACGGATCTTTCCGTCATGCGCCAACGTCAGCGTCAACGTTAAGCGCAGCGGCAATGACGGATTCTATGGGTCGGGGCCTTAAAGTCGGTAGCAAATATCAGCAAAATCATCCCCCCTCTACACAATCCTACAAAGCATTAATATTAACACGAACAACCCTCTCTCAACAGAATGACGATCAATGGCAATGGTTTACCCATCATTCAATGCGCGTATGGGTAGAAAGAAAATAAAAAATAAGGGATAGCGATGGATATGTGGCGAAGAGAAGAGCATAACATATACAAAAACAACCCTCTCCCAACAGAGTGCTGATCAATGGCAATGGTTTACCCATCATTCAATGCGCGTATGGGTAGAAAGAAAATAAAGAATAAGTGATAGCGATGGATTTGTGGCGAAGAGAAGAGCATAACATCTACAAAAACAACCCTCTCCCAACAGAGTGCTGATCAATGGCAATGGTTTACCCATCATTCAATGCGCGTATGGGTAGAAAGAAAATAAAGAATAAGCGATAGCTATGGATTTGTGGCGAAGAGAAGAGCATAACATCTACAAAAACAACCCTCTCCCAACAGAGTGCTGATCAATGGCAATGGTTTACCCATCATTCAATGCGCGTATGGGTAGAAAGAAAATAAAGAATAAGCGATAGCGATGGATTTGTGGCGAAGAGAAGAGCATAACATCTACAAAAACAACCCTCTCCCAACAGAGTGCTGATCAATGGCAATGGTTTACCCATCATTCAATGCGCGTATGGGTAGAAAGAAAATAAAGAATAAGCGATAGCGATGGATTTGTGGTGAAGAGAAGAGCATAACATCTACAAAAACAACCCTCTCCCAACAGAGTGACGATCAATGACAATGGTGTACCCAAAAATAATGACCAAATAATAAAAGCGGAAATTGGAATAACTCGAATTATGGAATCAAGGAATTGTATGTTTTGTTTAAAAAGTAGCCTAATCTCTAATCCAGGAAGTAGACTATCTATTCACGAAAGTTTCATTCAAGTCTGTTAAACCGTTAAGGTGTTATAGAGCAACAAACATCAAAACATCCAAACATCCAAACATCCAAACTTTCACATTTATATATTAGTAGGATAAATAAAATACTAATAGGTACTATTTTCTTAACTATTTCATTCTATTCTTATTATTAATGGAGTAGAGTAGACGTATCGAAAGTCTTGTCCGGCAAATCATTTAAATATCTCTTGTTTTACTACGTAACAACTAAAGAGCGATAAATAAAAGACAAACTTGTATATTGCTAAATAGTTTTCTACGTTTTCTCATATTTTAAATAAAATTAAATGTGTTAAAACAATTTCCAATTTTATTGATAATTTCAATTGCAATTCGCAAGCGCGCTCTCTTTGTCGTTTCGCTTAACGTTCTCTTACAAACACGATGGCGGGAAAAACGCGGTCAACAGCACTTGAAAAAGAGAAACAGCCAACCCCAACACCACGTAAAGAATCTCTTCAAACACCGAAGCTTACCATCCCAGCTGAGAGAAAAGGCTCTGTAAACAAGTCTACACCAATCAACAACAAACCCGCAACGGCCGTAACAATATTCGATTTGGAGGAACGTCTTGCGAAGCTAACTGATGAAATCGTGAAACGCATCACAAAGGAAATGAATCATCTGCGAGATGATTTAATTTCAAATATTACTTCCATTGAATAAAGGCTATCCTCACTCGCTAAGGCCCTGGCTACACGGTCAATGGCATACTAGGTATTTAAAAGTTCCCCGTGGCTACACGCAAAATGTGTTGAGGGAAACGCTTTGAAAACAGAACACACAACCGCCGTGCTCCGTCCTGCACAGAGAATTATTTTTTTGAGTTTTCCGTGATGTGAACCCTCCGACGGTCGGAAGCAAATGAAAAAATGTATGAGAAATGAAACGCTTTGAGAAAAGAACATGCATCTTCCACCGAGAATTATTATCAAATCGGATTTTCGGTGTGCTTTTGGTGAAATCAACCCTTCTCGTTTCAACTCACATAAAATATACCTGTCTAACTGAAAAGAATCGGTATGGGATTGATCGTGTAGCCAGGCACTAAAGATGTTGACACATCTCCTTGACTTGAAAATTAGACAAGAGAAAGGTGAGATTCGTGCTGACGCAATTGAGAAGTCCATTCGAACTCTACAAACGCAGGAGAAGGAGATGAAGGAGCGGACGACTGAATCTCAGACGCTGGTAGAGGAGATGACTGATCTTCAAAAAAGATGCGAATCCTTCGAACGATGTGAAATTACAGCCGATGCCATTATTTTTGGTGTCCCACAAATGCCAAATGAAAACCTGAAGACAATTTTTCACCACATTTGTCATAACATCGACTGTATGCCACCGGCTTTGAATGGCATTTTTCGTTCTCAGCAAAAGCGGCGAAGACAATCCACCGGAACGAGAAAAGACTCTCCCATTGTAGTCAAATTCAGCTCTCCGCATGAAAGAAACACCGTATTGCATGCAGTTGCCCTTTTCTGCAAAAATCATAGGCAGCTGTGTCTCCAAGATGTAGACATCACAGCTGAACACAACAACAATATCTACATGTACGGAAGTGTGACTAGGAAGAACCGCTACCTCTATCAACAAGCTATGCGAATCAAGCGCAGTAAACAGCTGTTTTCTGTTTACACACGCTTTGGCAACGTTTATGTGAAAGAGAATCCAGAAGCTGAAATGATACTGGTAGAGAATGAGAGAGTAATGAATGTCATTGCTTCGAGGTGCCAGACGAGGAAGACTTAGAAAGAAACACAAGAACAACAACGCTGATCGAAATGTCACCTATCAACAAGTATTTTTTGTTTTTCGCTAATTTTCTTTCAATTTCTCTTTCGGTTACAGACTCTTACGTGCGGATAGATGTGATCGTACTGGTGGCGGCGTAGCGATTTATGTTAGAAAAGGTTTGTTTTTTAAACAAAATTGTTGCTCGCAGAAAGGGTCTGCTTCTCAGTATTTGTTTGCAAACATTAAACATGGTGAAAGGAATATTTGTTTAGGTGTTGTGTATAGGCCTAATCGAAATATAGATTTGACACCCATTTACGAAGTTGTTGACGAAATGTCCACTTGCTCAGCCAATGTAATCATTTGTGGGAATTTTAATAGTAACTTTCTGGTTGAAAATAACTTAATTCAAAATATGGAATCATTTGACTTACAACCAGTCAATTGTCAAGTTCCCACCCATTTTACCAGCTCGTCCAGTACCTTATTAGATGTGTTCTTTGTAAATGATACTGACAAGGTATTACTTTATGACCAAATATCTGCACCAGCCTTTTCAAAGCATGATTTGTTATTCCTAACATATGATTTCGATATTGGGGATCGCGTAAATGCATCAAACTTTACGTACAGGGATTTTAAAAACATTGATATGGTTTCTCTTGGACAGCATATTAATTATATACCATGGAACTTAGTTTATTGTATGCCCTCACCAGATGACCAAATCGACTTCATGAATAAAAATATAAATCTTCTTTTTAATATGTACGTCCCAATCAGAACAGGAATTGTTAGAGATAGAACAAAGGCGTGGATAACAAACGAAATTCGAGAGCTAATGATACAACGTGATCTGGCGTATCGACAGTGGAAACGTTTTCGGGTAGAAGGGCTCCTTCAAGTCTATAAAATTTTTCGAAACAGTGTTGTACGTGAAATAATACTTGCTAAGACGCAATTTTATTCCAACCGCCTAAGTTCCACCACAGATAGTCGAAAAACATGGAATAATATTCGTGGACTGGGAGTCGGAAAACAAAAGCTAACTTGTTTTAGTAGTATTGATCGCAACGACCTAAATCGCAAGTTCTTATCACACCCACATTCAAGTGATTTCTTATTTGATAATGTTGTTGTACCAAATGTAGGTTCTTTTATTTTTAATAGGGTGGATGATACAGATATAGTAGAAAGTTTCATATCTGTAAAATCAAACGCAATAGGAGTAGATAAGATCCATCCAGTCTTTATTAAAGCAATCTTATCATCCGTGCTACCGTTTATTACACACATCATAAATACCATTCTTATGACCGGTATTTTCCCGTATCAATGGAAATTGGCAAAAATAATTCCAATTCCTAAAAACTCCATAGGTAATGAATTCAGACCGATATCAATCCTACCCTTTCTTTCAAAAATATGTGAAAGGATTATGCATAAACAACTGAATGTATTTCGAACGCGTAATAACTTGTTGCTTCCAGTTCAGTCAGGATTCCGTGCTAAACATAGTTGTACAACAGCTTTACTAGATGTAGTTGAAGACATAAGAGAAAAACTGAATAATGACTATGTAACTTTTTTAGTACTCTTAAACTTTTCTAAGGCTTTTGATATGGTAGATCACTCTATTCTTATCAATAAATTAACTCATTTCTTTTCCATTTCTTCTTCTGATACTAAATTAATCTCCTCATATCTAAGTGAAAGGAAACAGGCTGTGTCACTAAAGGGGGTCCTATCTGACTTTCTTCCCTTGACTAAAGGTGTTCCTCAAGGATCGATCCTGGGGCCTCCGCTATTCTCAGTATATATAAATGATATTTCTTCCGCTATATTAAGCTCATCGAAACACATTTATGCTGATGACATTCAGATTCACCAAAGTTGTCCCTTGGGGCTCATTGAGGATTGCGCTAGTAATTTAAATGAAGAACTACAGCGAGTTTCCGATTGGTCGGCAAAATGTGGTCTAGTACTTAATCGAGGAAAGTGTAAATGTTTGGCCATATCTAAAACTAAACTAGACCTATCTTATTTTCCAGTTATAATGCTCAACGGCTCAAGTATAGAATTTGTTGATTCTTCGAAAAATCTAGGTGTAGTCTTCAATAGAAAACTAACGTGGAACAATCATATAAACTCCACGGTGGGAAAGACGTATGGCGTTCTTCGAACACTATGGACTGCTCAAAAGTTTACACCATTGAAAACACGACTGATACTTGCAAAAGCCTTAGTTATCCCTCTGCTTATTTACATGTCCTTTACAAATTATATTAAATTTCGAACGATCATTCTTCTTTTCGGTATCCTTAAAAGTAAGCAACCAACATATCTGTACGAAAATATCCAGTTTCCGGCATCCAATAGATCTGCTTGCTTATTGCTTCCGCGATTTACATGTTTGACTTCTGAGAGACAGTTTTTCATTGCTGCTATCCGTCTTTGGAATTCACTCCCACGTAACATTCGATAACTAGATGGCGCACGACGATTTAGAAGCGAACTTCAATATTTCTTTAGAAATCAGAGCAACTAACTTCTCCTTACCCTTCCACTTTTCAAAAAATTTCAATTCAAGTTTAGTTTAAAAGTAAAATAAAATAAAAATTGATAAAACTGTAATAGCATTAAAATTAAAATAAAATTACATACTCTAATTTAAATTAAATTAATATCTTTAAGCTAAAATTTATTGTAAATTTAAATCAATACTGTCTATCTCTCACAGAATTATAAGTGCACTCTTACTGTGTTAGCATGTACAAGATTAAATAAATAAATAAATAAATAAAATAAAATAAATAATTATGCCAAATTTTGTTTTTTAAATCAAAACTTTTCGGTTACGCTTATTTTAATCAATTTAAATTTAATTCATCCTTATCTTCCATTTTTTTTGCGAAATTTAATTAATTTATTTATTTTCTTATCTACATAATGTTATATTTTTTATTTCGTATTTAAAACATTATAAAAAAATATATATAAAGCCTACTGATTGATTTCAGCAAAAAATAAAAAAAACTTCGTCTTTTCATCGAAATAAATTAGTTTTAATTAAATATGTATATTTTAATCTTTTGCCTTTCTTTTCAAAAAATTGAATTTAGTTTAACATTATATTTTATAATCAATATTTATCAAGACATATTATGAGAATCTAATTGCAATAATAAACCGTAAATCAGCATAATCTAATTATTCTGTTATTAAAAGGTGACAATAATTAAATATACTTTTTTTTGGTGCCATAATTGTAGTTTTTGGTAGGCATTATTTTTATTTGTATTCTGTAGGTTATTTTTAAATATTCAATATTATTAACCAACGAAAAATTGTTTACAAAAATCTGCTGATATACAAATATTTATCATAACTCAATTCACAGTAAAGTTAAGACAAATTGTACTCTTTGATTGCTTGTCAGACCATTGACATATTATATATGTATGTATGGACTGCTAGTACCCAACTTCGCGTTAATTCAAACATTAGCACTAGCCCTCTTGTTTCGTAGCGGAGAAATGTGGAAACTTACATTGCGTTTGAATTCACGAAAGCCGTTGGTTAGTGATTTAAGTTTTTTTTTTTAATAATTGAAATAAGTTGTACTGCATTATAAAGCAAAAACACAAAGTATTAATCAACACAAAAAATTAATTCCAAATAAATTTACCATATTTATCTAGTCTATGGGTCAATAAAGAAAAGTAACGGCTTTTCTATGCTAGTTATGTTGGAACCAAATGGTCCGCAGACGACGTATGACAATGACATTTCAGAAGCAGTCCATATACAATATGTCAATGTGGCAAACATTCGACAGAGGTGGCACCGTGAAAAAAATTTTAGGTATTGGACCCGGGCTGGGATTGAACCCGGGCAGCATTGCATAGTAGTCCAACGCACATACTACTACACCATGGTGCTCACAACTGCATTGTTTAAGCTTCAAAATAAACTAAAAACTAAATTGATGTCAATTGCTTTTATTTGAAGACTGAAAGCAGATTGAAGACATTTTGCCGTGGCACGGAATTCGTAGAGTATGACCCTCTTCTTCGCCGCAGAGGCAGCCAATTTTTTTTTAATTATGTATCTAAGTGTGCAGTGCCTTTTCTAATAAGAAGTTAATACGCTTGCAGATAAAAGGTAGGCTAGATACATAACTATCAAACTTTTCTGCATCGATTGACCATCATCCCTTTGTTGTTGATGTTCTTTTCATGGACATCATCTGAAGAAGATGTCCTGTGTTGTATTAAATATCAAAGAAAGAAAAACATTTTTCAAGTTCTACTTTTATAGAAGTGCAAGTTTATTGGAAACTTTTCATTTTCAAATTTATTCATTTCTTTGATAAAGGTTTTAGTCTAATAAAAACCTACAGTGGCCTTAATCTCTCCTCAATTCAATTTCGAATTGAATAAGATGGTCACCCAAAAGATCAGCAAATTGTGAAGCTGAAGCTTAGCGCAAAGCGCTTTCTCTTGCACTTGCACCCATCAGCCATGGAGGGAAGTTTTACAAAAGTTCATTTTATTGAAATGGGAAGCTAGGAAAATATCACTTTTCTCCTCCTCATCGATTGCCAGTTGTGCGAAATCTTGAAAATCCTTTTTTTCTCTTTTAGTCTTGTGGTGGATTTTATATAGGACCCAAGACTGCAGAGAAAATTTATTGCATTGAATCCCATGCTGGAAGAGGATGAACGCAAAATCAGGAACTGCACTTACCCTGCCGGAGGAATAAATTATTTTTCGGCGTCGCGTCGTCGTCGTTGCTTTTGAATTTGGAATGGATTAGGGTATCTTCTTCCTTGTAGTCTTAATATATGAGTCTATTTCATCTGCACGATGATTTGCCATTCTTTATGGAGTGGGTATTAAATGTGCATTAAACAAAAGCAAGATGAACACAATTTCTTTTGTAAGGCGGTGGATGGGTGGCAGTAGTGCGATTTGTAGTGGATTTCCTTGTTATGCTAGTGGGTTAAATATGGTGCGAATATTTTTTTATTTTTAATGATTCCTTTCTGAATCCCCAGTTTGGAACAGGTCTAAATAATTGCTTTTCCGGATGATTTCTCTTCCAAAAAATCCGAAAATTCTACTCTTTTGATTAAATGTTTAAGAGAACAATAAATAGCAACGATATTAGTCTCACCTAACATCATACTTAACAAGGTGGCCTTTAACATCAACTCAACAATCACTTGTTAAACTATACTTGTTAAACAAGTGAACATCATTCCCATAACACAGCAAAAAACGTAACAATTGTTTAAGATAAAAATTTCACTTGTTAAATTACTAATGAGTTGTAAACTTTTATTATCTTGGGAAACCGCAGATAGTCTTTAAGGACTTTGCATAAAAGGCCTTGATGACATGATTTCACTTCACTTTAATTCTTATAATCCGAGACCTTATCAGTAAGAGAAAAGAGACATATGCAGTGTAAAAAAAAGTATATGGCACGACATGGCTGGGTTCCTGGCATCAAATATCTGTCTGGTAACAAAAAGGCTGATGAACTCGCCAGAAAAGGCTCAGTGTAGGATTCAGATCAAGATGATCCTACAATAAGAATTCCATTATTCGTCCTCAAAGTAGAGATAGAAAAAAAAAGCTCTTAAAAGCTAGCAATAGACGGAAAAGCCTTAACTCTTGCATTACAACAAGAAGGTCATAGCCATGCTTGCTATTTTAAAAACAGAACTTCCCATATCTTGCTTGAGGGTAGGGGCTCTTAATGAGTCTTAGTGGGTGTAGCTATAGCTACCGGGTACATACTCCACTTCTTTTTCCAATACCCAGCACTATACCACATTCCTTTTAATAATCCGGGAAGCGTATTGCCATACTGCTGATCAGCGGAGACATCGGTCGCTCTACCATAGTCTGTGCTGAACTACATATTGCTCTTCGAATTTCAGAAAAGCTAAAGCAAAATATATGCTACCACGGACTGCTCTGTGATCATATGCGGTTTGCTTTTTTAATTAATGAAAAAGCTGAGGCAAACCATGTGCTCCTACAGATTGCTCTGCGATCATACGCGATTTCGCTATAGATAACTATGTACCTACATAAGTGATAAACAGGTTTTCAGAAAATTAAAACCGGAATGAATTTACGGCAGCTATTAGCTTACTTCTTTTTAATTATTTCGCCTTTAATAAATTTCTGCCTTTACTATTTCGCTTTATTTTATTTGGCAAAATATTGATTTGTACAATTTCGCGCAATATTTTTTACATGTGATAAAATGAAAGCCAAAGAAATGAAAAACACAAATTAATATTTTGCCAAATAAAATAAAGCGAAATAGTGAACGCAGAAATATATTTAAGGCGAAATAATTATAAACAAATAAAATAATAACTGAATTTAAAATTTAGTGTTTTTTGGCATTCGGTTGATTTAAGTTGAAACATATTATGGTATGAACAGAACATATGTAAAATAACAGTAGAACTCGCATATAATTTGATTTCGTAAGAACATGACAAGCGACAGGCACACGAAGTGTCTGTAACCACAGGTACTTTGCTCTTAAATTTCAGAGCAGAATATATATCAACTCAGATAAATAGCGTTTGCTCTGATATAGTATATAGTCTGCTTTGCACTTGAATAAGCAAACTATAATCTATTGCAGAGCGACCGATGTCTGTGCTGCTAAAGAGTATGGCAATACGCATTCGGGAAAGCATTTCCTTTAAAATTTATAGAAAGGCTGGTCCATAAAATGCCTAAAATTTGCAACGAAAACTGATTCATTATTTAAAGATGCGTCAATTATGATCAAAACACCACCGTTCGCACCGCAAACTTTCCGCATTTCATCTTTCTTAAAAAAAGCCTTGTATAGAGTGGTGCCAACACACTTTTTTCTGAAATTCGACTTCATTTATTGCAGAAGGTATTATATTGCACCCATTTGAAAAGTATAGTGGCACATCTACTGTGGTTTGTCCGCAGTCGGTTGAGGCTGACCCACGATTTTCTGGGTAGATCGTGGCCAGCAGGCATGAATGTTGGGTCCTCTATCCGGCACATGGTACATACTGCTTTTATTGGCCGGCGAACGTTATTTGTAAGAAAGACTTTCAGTAAGATAGTCAACAACTTGTATCGGAAAATGATCAAATCAGACTCGATTTCGAAATGAATTCTTGTTTCTTTAAATATTTTTTTCATTTCTTTGATTGTCATTGACACTGTCTGATGCAAAATCAAGAAGAACATTTTGAAAAACCCAATTCTTATTAACTAAATAAATTTCAAATGACTCCCGGTATTGTCACCTGTACTAATTCTGTAACAGAACTAAAACCGTTGCACTTGTCAAAAGAATTAATTTCCTTTGACTTGTCGCCATTGATCGACAAGTGCTTAACAAGTGAAAATGGCGAAAATCAAGGCGGACAAAAAAATGCTATTTTAATGATGGATTGTATTTTATTGTTTAGTCTGGTAGCAAGGTTAAGTGCAGTGGATTGAGATAAGTAAATTTTTCAATAAACGGATGATCGCTTACATCAAAATTAATTCTTGGCTTAAAAACTTTTAACCTGTGACTAGGTTCACTGTAATCACTATCAAACTAAAGGCGCCTAGTGACAAACAACAGAAACAGAAACAAGCAGAATCCCATACATTTGAAACTGAAACAGAATATTTTTTTTGTAGTAACAGAATTTAGGGACAGAAAAAAGCCGTCTGGCGACACAACAGAAACAATTCAAGATGAGTTCTTTCTGTTGCTGCCATTAACAGAAATTTCAATATTATCGTAGTAGCCATGATTTTTGTTTCTGAATTTGAATTTGTTCCGCATTTGGCTATATGCTTTCAACAACAAACGAAATGCAATTTGACAATTTGATAAGCTGATGTAGCCATGTTTTTCTCGTCTACCATGTTATTGAAGATTTGTTCCAGGTTTTTGTAGATGAGCGAGCAACGCAAACAGAAACAGAATTTAGGACAGAACGAAATCGCTTTCTGTTCTGTTTCATTTTCTGTCCCTGTTTCTGTTGTTTGTCACTAGGCTCCTTAAGACTCAAGAAAGTGCATTTTTAATTAAATATTATTTTATTTCTATATATTTGTATGCTGCTTTTTCAAAGATATTGCATAAAAAATGCACTGGTCAGCTTTTGACAATATTCCAATCACCTGTCCCAATTGAACGATAATTCTACAAGTGTTTCTTGATACTTGTCGTGTTCTGTTACAGAAATAGGGAAATTATATAATTTCCCACTTGTCATCTTTCCTCGCGACAATTGTCGAAGAGCTCACGGACTTGTCGTGATGTGTTACACAATTTTTTACAAATTTTTACAAGTACTTGTCGCGTTCTGTTACAGGCCTCAGGTAAGCACAAATATTTAATTTAATCCTAACTTGTTGACTTCAAACAAGTCGTTCACCGACGCGTCGAGGTCATCGGATAGAATGTAGGCGCAGCGACATAATATACATAGGTCCCCGGAACACAGTACAATAACACATAACAAATGTTTGAGTGTCCGCAGACTTGTTGTTACGTGTTATAGAAATGTTCAGCAGTTGTTGAAAAGTTCTTGTTAAACAAGAACTTGTTGTTCTGTGTTATAGGCCCCCCCTGGGTGTGTAATAGCACTATGTCGGAAGATCGCGAAACTGTTGTGTCTAGATATTGCACTAGAAACGTGGCATTTCTTTATTGGACTTCCCAATTGGCAAATGGCTTGGTCTTAAAGCATAAGAAAGCTTAAAATACGGCATTGTAAATCGGTCTGTTGGAAGTATTTTATGCTCAGTGCTCTGGTGACCATAAAGTCCATTAGCGAATATTGTGCTTTATGAATCTGATTCACGAATTCATTTGCATTGATTCAATAATTTATTCACAGCAAGGTTGGTGTGAAATCAAGTTAATATTATTAAGTGTGTCTTACGATTAAATCCTTTGAAGTTGTCAACCCCCCACACAGCATTCATCAATTTCGGTAGAGTTTCGATGAGGATATAACTCATACCTTTTTCATCGGAAAAGGAATCAGTCGATTTTGTTTTCCAACTTAATGAGTATACACACAGTAGGTGGCTTCCAGGATGTGGTGATTTATAATTTCACCCTGTAGCCGAGATGGAAATAACAAATTTAAAGAATTACGTGTTCGTTAAATTAATCGTTGTTCATGCTACTCTGCACGGAGTGAGAACAATAGAATAATTGCCGTAGTTAACGTGCTAAATTAAGGGAGGGGAAATGTTGCAACCAGTTGAAAATTTATAGATTTTATAACGTAATCGAAATTGGTGGAAAGATTTAAAGTTCATTCAGAAATGGCCAATATTGATCTGAAATACCTATGTATACATACAGTGCCGTTCGAAAAATTCTGCTCAAACTATTTTTTTTTTTCGAAGTTTGGCGAATTGGTTACAATAACTACATATTTTTTAATGTTTAATGTTGAATAAGGTATTTTCAAACGTTTTATGACACTTTTAGAGTGTTTGAATTATTTACCTGCAGTCAATGGAGCAAAATGGTCTTAGACCGAAAAATGTGTTTTTGGGAACTTTCGTCAATTTTAATAATGAATGACAAATGCTTTATTATTGCAGTTTTTTTTTATTTTTGTCATTGCTTCCCAGAAACTTTGTACATTCAATGAGTACTTTGTTGAACCTCCTCTTTCTTTTATTACCGCTGCACATTTGCGATTCATTGACTCAGATATGCTTTACCATGTGGATACAAGTATGGTGTTCAAGAGCAGGATTAGTAAATGTTTCTTCAAAGTACTTTTTTAACCTAAAAAATTAAAAAAACATATTAATATAGTTTTGATTTATAGAAGTTGTAGCTTATTTCAAGCTATAAATTAATGTTTCATTTCAAAAATAACAACAAGTTCATACTCACAATTTTAGCTGTATGGCAAGGAGCATTATCCTGATGAAAAATGAGTCTGCGAGTGTCACTAAGAAGCTCTATAGCAGAGGGCTCTAATTCGTTTTCGAGGACCCGTAGATAAACAATAAACTGCTGCAGTAACTTTTGATTCTAAAAATGCCAGTCTACCCTTTTCATCTCCAGAGAAGCATCCCCAGACCATCACTTCTTTAGTTTTGGGGGGCATCCGTAAGAGGCAATCAGAGCTCGGTCTTTCCCTTGGTTCTCTTTGCGCAAGAATCGTCCCATCTTCAATATGCCGCTTAAACTTGGATTTGTTGGAAAAGAACTTTGATCGACTTACATCCAATCAAGATGGTTTTCAGCCCAAATTAATCGTTGTCTCTGACTTTTATTGGAAAATCCGGCTTCAGCACTTGCTTGCTTTCTTTAGTGCTCTAAGTCCAGCTTTTGCTACCCTTTTTCTCACTGAGCTTACTGAAACTATTTACCCTATAGCTCGAAATAGATCATTTTGAATATTCACAGAAGTCTTAAACCGATACCGACGGCTTTGGAGCACCAAAAAATGATCTTCCACTGAGGTCGACTTTTTTGTCCTCGCTGAGCCTTTCCTTTGCTGGTATTTACGGTCCCACGGTATTTTTAAAATTCCTTGTTACAGTTCGTTGCACAACATTAAATCTTTCAGAAATTTGACTGATTACTATATTTGAACGTGACAGACACAAAATATTAGATTTGCACTCGGGACTGATATTTCCCATATTTTGTTCTTTTAATCACTTTGGTTGGTTTTGGACGGGTCTCTCGAGCTAAATTCATAATTACATCGAATTATGCTCACTAATTGAACGAATTTTGCTACCCAGTTGTAAAAACATCGTAACTCTCATAAATTCCAAGCACTGCTATCCGAAAGAGTATGAAAAGTTTTGAGCAACATTTTTCGAACGGCGCTGTATTTAAATTTCTTAATGCTTAAGGCTAGTACGGTGCTCGCGCTAAGCAAAATTTCCGCCGGTTACCAAAAATTCACATGGAAACCGAAGATAAATGCCAGATAAATTTTGTTTATAGAGCTGGTTGTAGAAATTGATAACTGGTTGTAGAAATTGATAAATCCACCCTTATCATAAATGTACCTTTTTTTTGTGCTCCTGATTATTATAATTTTTTCTTTGACTTCCCCCGATATTGCCTGTTTATTTTCATACTCGTGCTTGAATAAACAAACAGCAGCAGCAGTATACATGCAGTTATTTACCTCTTTCACAAAAATCTTCGAAAAACTCAAAGCGAATAATTGATTTTTGTTTTAAATTTCTATTTGAAAAACGTCAAAATTCCGCCGCTAAATAAGTGTCCCGGACATTAAATGACTAGCTAAAATTTTGTGGAGACATATGCATCTACCTATTTAGCGAGCATTTTAGCATGAGCACCGTACAATCGGATAAATTTCCCAACGGAATTTTATCTTTGCGTTTAGCAACGACAAATTTTGTATGAAAAATTTAGTTCAGAGCGAGCACCCTACTAGCCTATAGGGATCGTTCGATAATATCTATCTTCTGTCTTTTTATTATTCTTCTATCTATAGGTATATCTTTATAGCTCATGTGTCCTTTGTAGACTCGCGAACCGCGCGACGGATATTTATGAAATTTCCTGTGTATGTTTTTATAGTATGTGGAAGGATCAACGAATAGTTTGGTATATTTCCAGTAGGTGATGCTGTTCGAAATTTTAGATGCACCTGGAGGCACGGGAATTAATTGCTTTAATTTAAACAACAGCGATCGCTTCCCTCAAGTTGTGCGGAGGTGAAGGGCTTATCTCGTCATGGACGAAATAAGCTGAAACCAGCCAGTATTTGCCTTTGCCAGTCTCCAGTGTTACCACAACTGTATCTCGATCACTGTAATTAGAGAGTAGAAAGATATTGCGATTACTCTTTGTAAGAATGCAGGCTCTTGGCTTACCTTCGTTCCTCTTGTGATAAAGAGTATGATTGGGAGTCCTGAGTTGTCCAATCAAGAGGCCCTTTGTTTGTCTGATCTGGCCCCTTCTGGAATTTCGCCAATTCTTTCCAGGACATTGGCAGCAGTCTAACGATTGCTGCAAGCCTGCTTAGAGGGTGCGATATACCGTTTCCGGCGTACCGCCCCCCACGACGAACGTGGATTGGAGGATACGTTGGGGGACGGGCAAGGAGATTTAGCTCTTGCCAATGTGTCTAAATGGCTCGGCACGGGTCGTATGACACCTTAATCCAGCCCGGGATTCGGAGGGGAAGGATGTAGGATGGGAATAGTGTGACGGGGTCGACTATCTTTTGGTTCAGATCTCCTCCAGGGTTGATAGCCCGAGAGTCTTTGACCTTTTAGGCCCCTACACTACGACGAGGTAGATAGTCAGATAGGGGATTATGCAGCTTAATAGCAGGCTGAATTGTTGCAGTCAATATTCACCACTGGTGTTGACCATTGACATTTGTTTTCGTGGAAACATTATGCGATGACGTCAATATCGTTGCATTCCTTCAATTGCTTTTCTTATGTAGATAGTTTTAATTTTAAATAGTTTTCATTGGATTATAAAAAAGTTACATTATGTACCTATACAAAAACATTCAATTTATTGTGGTTTGGCAGATTGCCATCTACTAGCTTGATGATTACTTAATAAAGAAAAGAAAGTTAAATGGATATGAAATTTAAAAATCACCCTTGATGATACTAATCCCGTAGCGAAGAGCATTCAAGTTAATCCCGGGCCTTCAGTCCGCTCAAAACATTAATTGTCTACATACTATGCACCTAGTTGATCTGAAGTATCTTTTATGGAACTCCTTTAACCTTACTTTGCCCACACATTGGTCTTTAAAACCGACTTTTTCGTTTCTTTTTCAATATACACTGCGGTTCATTGGATTATCTGATCTATCTCCCGATATATGGCAGTTTCATAACAAAAAATGATGGTGAAAGAAAGAGTGGTTTGTGCTGAATGCAACGGTGAATTCCAAAATGTTAAGAAAACAGGCCAACTGTACTTTTGAGACATTTTAGCTGAATCAGTCAGATTCGCATGTATTTAAATTGGTTCATAAGATTAGAAGCAGTCAAATTACTATCGTTGTTTGTGAAGAGATTATTTTGTTTTTTGTATAAAAAGTAAATTTTGTCAATAAGAAATTTCTTCAAGAAAAATAAAAAAAATTGTTAGACATTGTCACAGAGTGCGAAAATAGACTTTACTATTCGGAAGGCCTGTCTAAACGTGCTATCATTGGCAGGATCAATTGGAGTAAACATGCGTTTGGTTATCATTTAAAGGATCCCAAAATGTACGGAAATAAATACAAAGGAAATGTTTCCACAATGAAAACACGAACAATTTTAATTTTCTAACCAATACATCATGTTGGACCCGGTCAAATGCCTGGGAAAAGTCCATGTAGACAGTGTCAACCTGAATATGGTTCTCCATTTTAAGTAAACAGTAGTTAGTGAAAATGACTAGGTTTGTTGTAGTTGATCTACCACTAACGAAGCCATGCTGATATTCAGAAATCTGAAATTTGAAAATTGCTTCAAATATTTTAGGGATGAGTTGAAGCTTAGCAATAGGCCTATAGTTACTTAAAAATTGGTGTAATAAGAGAATATTTCCAGCAATCTAAAAATACCCCCGTAGCCAAAGACATGTTGAAAATTATGCAAAGAGGCTTTGCTCATTTATGAAGTTGGATTGGAAAAATTTTGCAAACATGTCGCACACTTCATTCAAATTGTTGCTGGTAATTCCATTAAAAGTCATAACAGATGGTATACCAACTGACTTACGCTTAGTATTGATGAAGCTCCAGAACGATTTTGAGTTGCGCTTGATATCTAATTCAACCGACCAAATATACTGTCTGTACACGAACTTTTTTAAAAACTCGTACTCCTTTCGTAACTGACAATAATGGCCGCGAAGAGATACATATGTCAAAACTACTTCTTTTATAAAATTTATTCCAAGTGTTTCTAAGTCAACACAAACTTTTATTGAACCAGATGGGTATATTATTGCGCCTTATTCGTTTACGAGGAACAAACTGGGAAACAGCTTATTCTAATATATTTCTAAACATACTATAATAAGCTTCTAAAGAACTGTTTAGAATAACATTCTAATCAAGGGAACAAAAATTACCATTCAATACATCATAATTTGCTTTGTTGAAATAATATTTAACTAAATCAGAATGATTGTCGGACATAAACGAATTTAAAATAGACAAGTCAATTGAAATAAATAATGACTTATGGAATAAACTATTATTTAATAATGGAAACTCAACTTCATTTACAGACATTTCAATTTCATTATCAACAAAAACAAGATCTAGGATATTTCCCAACGAATTACTAACTAAATAAGTCTGGCGAAAATTTAAAGCTGACATTGAATCAATTACTTCAATATTATTTGTAACATTATACGGGATAATACAATTTTCATCATCGGAAACATTTCTTAACATTTTGGAATTCACCGTTGCATTCAGCACAAACCACTCTTTCTTTCACCATCATTTTTTGTTCTGAAACTGCCATATATCGGGAGATAGATCATTTTAATTTTCCGAAATAACCTGCTTCTAATCTAGTGAACCGCAGTGTAGGAGTTCTACTGCCACACAACTAAGCAAATATTTTCTATTGAGTAAAGCTATATTAAAAAAATCCTCTAGAACAGGGATGTTGCTGATATTTGCATCCGCTTTAATTTTGGCATCCGCATCCGCATCTGCATCTGCAATAATTAATGCTGAGTTTTTGCGGATGCCGATGTTGTGCACGTGCTGCGAGCTCAACGAGTGCGAACAGATATAGAACAACCAGGGACGTCTGGTACGGCTAGTAAGCCATGCTTACAAAGCGATCTTGCCATGTACTGGATTCGTCCATTGAAGATGAAACCCAAGAGGAAGCATTTGACAATATTAGCCCCGTTGTTCTTAAAAAGGAATCGCTGTCGTATCGGAATAAAAAAAAGGATAAATGTATCTGAAAGTCCTGGTGGAGCGTTAATCATAGTGAGTTAAAAATGTTATCTGCAATAGCACCTCTACGAAACAGGTTAAAACTTGAAAAGGCCGCGAAATTGCTGTTCATAATGCACCAATTTTTAAATTAATTTTAATTCATTTAAAAACTACTTTTTTTCATGTTCCTAGAGTAAAAAACAAACTTGAAATCTGAATCAGCATCCGCATCCGTATCCGCGGATATAAGGATTAAAATAGTCGCATCCGCGGATGTCAAAAATTCCGCATCCGCAACATCCCTGCTCTAGAACTTTCCCAGAGGTAATAGGCACACCGCAGGATGTTTCCTGCAGCAAATAATAAAGTAGATCCTTTCTTGGTAGTTCGTCTGCTCTTTTGTTGCCATCAAAACCACTGTGTCCTGGCACCCAGATCAAGGGAACTTTATTAGTGGTGGCAAGTGTTACGTACGTATAAGCAAATTGAGGCAATGACAGACTATTTTTGAGGTGATTTCAAATGCCTTAATAGCAAGCAATGCTGCTCTACTATCGGAGAGAATGTAAATACGATTACATTTGTTATTAGTACGTACGCGGAAATGTTGTTGAAATCCTCCCTGATGCAGAGCTGTTTTGTATGTATTTCAACTTGAAATACAGATTTGCTCTTCTCCATCCCTAAGTAGAGTTTTGGTTTTGGATAAATCAAGGTTTATTCTGTTCCCAGTTTTGTTGTTGTGGACATGTAACCATGTGGAGTTGTGGCTACGCTAAAATTATATCTTTGCACACATTTTTCTGTGAACGTAATTCATAATAGATTACTTCCTGTACAAGGGATGGGTGAACTATGTATTATGGATCTGTGTATATGGTGATAATGGGTGGGTGGGGGGAGGGGTTTAGTGGAATCTCATTCATGTGAAGACACAGGTTAGTCTTTGAAGTTGATTTATTTTATTCTTAAGTCCTTAAGGTATTCCATACGCACAAGTGATGTCAATGGATCCGGTTGAGCTGTGACGGACACTGTTGCTCAAATTTCAGAGCTCTGAGATGACCAGACCAAAGGTTGTGGGTACAAAGATTGGTAAAACGAACTTGAATTGAGGGGAACGTGTATACCATGTACGTATGATGAAATTTTCGATGCAACAAATGCCTTTTTTATAGGGTTTGAGAAATCGTGTTTTTTTAAAGGGTTAACAAAGTTGGAATATCGTTGGGATAAGTGTATCGCGCTAAGTGAAGACTATAGCCGTGTTTTTTTATTCACATGATCCTATCCGGATCATCTTTTTACACGCATTACAAATCTCTTTTCTTGATCTGGTTTTTAGTTCACACTATTCTCAACTAGGTTTCGTTTTGTTTTGTGAGGGTCGGTATGTTGTTAAGGGATTTGTCATACATGACTATTGCCCGATCAGGAATTAAAATATAAATAGAATGCAAAATGTTGTAAATTATTTTATCAGTTTATAAATTGTTGTAATATAATGTAAACGATTTATATGAAACGAGTAATGTACAACAAAATAGTAATAATAAATTCTTAGCCCACTTATATTACACATTTTCATGGTTATTATTGCGTCTAAGTTGTGTTTTTTGTGTATCGTAAATAAACGTGTTTTAATTATTGATGTTTCAATTAAATTGGTAATAAATAGTTATCATATTTTGCATATCTTGTATATTTTTAGTAAAATATACGATAATTAATTTCATTCTATGCATCAAAAAAATATTTTTTGGAGATTCGCAAACTACAAATGGTAACTCCGCTTTTTTTTACTTCGCGCCAAAAATGTATCATTCGGAAAAAGTGCAAAGTGCAGTGAAGAACTCTGCTGTCATGCAAGCTTCCTGGCTCACCACAAAAGACATCAATAAATTTCTTATTTGCGTCTACTACACCTTGCAGGGAAATGCTATAATAGCGCTTTCGGTTGAAATAGCTTTCTTTATGAGCAATGGGTGCTTTAATTCGAATGTGGGATCCATCATAACACCAGGGATTCTGGTCTTAGCCTCGAATGCTGCAGAAGTTTGCATGCAATCATTTGCATTTGGCCATTTGACATATTCATGGCCGATCGAGATCAAACACAAAGAAAATCGCTGCACAACATTCCATGCCGCTGATTTTGAGACTCCAAATAACGTAGCAATTTCACGAAACGAATTGGTATTGGCCATATACCATATATAAAATGTAGATTTCCTTTGCTGGTGTAATTTTCGGCAGTCCTCTATCAGCACTTACAAACCGTTCTGTTAGTTTGTAGCGATCTGAAAGTGAAAAATGTATTAAAGTTTGCTAGCATCCTAGTTATAGATTACTTACCAATTAAAATCTGAACGGTTGAGCGTTGTAATCGGAAATGGTTTTAAAAAATTGTAGCACTATAGCTATTAATAATAGACTCAAAGTCTTCGATGGTTTGATTGTTTTGATTCTCGAAGTCCAAAGAAGAATCACAGCTATCTTCGTCATCCTCAAATATTGAAAAATCCGATGATGAGGTGTCATCGTAATCGATATTATTTAAAAGCTGCATAACACAAAAATAAAATAAATTATCTAATAAGTCATCAAACTCTAAAAATGCAAATACTTACATCAAATCCTGCATATGTCACAATATGCGAAATGTTAAATGTTAAACTAGAAAAGCAGTTGTACCAAACTTTAGGAGTTAAAATTTGAGATGATCTGGATCGTTTTATTTTAAGCACTTGATCGGATCAGGATCATGTGAACAATAAAACACGGCTTATGTTGAAAAATAAATAACATGTTGAGAAAAAAAAAACGAGTTTTTAGTTTCAAAGTCACTGACTTATCGAAAAGTCTACGTTATGCAATTTCAAACTATTTTCCGCAGCGAATTAAAAAATTGAAAAAAGTTGATCTGGAAACATACATTTATGTATGTACATATTTACATCAAAAACAAAGCTATAGTATATTAACATTAACATTATTAACATGTACTATATATAGTATATTAACATTATGTATGTATGAGTATATTAAAATTTCAACAAAACTTATAAACACACAGATATAATTACGCTTAAAGCTAGAGGTGTTCTAATGAGTGCCATTAATTACACACAACTCGCCGAGGAATTTGTGATGTTCACCTTTTCTCATATTTAATGAACCCATAAACATTCACCTCTTTTTTATTTGAATTTTTATTTTTCTGTTTTTTTCTGAACTTACTACTGGACAACCCTTATGAGGGGAACTTATTAACCCCCTTGTTAAACAGTTTTGTGAAATATTTTATGTCTTTTTAGTCGACACAACTTACTGTGAAGATAAATTATCAGTCTTCGTTGTGAATAGAAATTCTTTCATTGTTTTCAAACGCCGTGATGTGTCGTGTAATGTGTAACACGATACGATCCCCATTTTGTGGAATCTGTAGACGCAGAGCGTTGGAAAACTTGCGGCCACACTGGCGTTAATAAATAAAAGGACAATTTTTGGCTTTTCCGGGCGTAATTACTCCACAGGTAGTAACATTTCCATCGTAACATCGCTAACGCCACCCCAAGCCGTGTAATTAAAAATACATTTTAATCTCCACAAAATACGAGTATGTATGGATAGGTATGTATGTTATATGCATACATACCATAATTCTGAGAAAATTTATTACCAACTGGTGTGTCAAAAATTTAAAGGATTTCGGCCGGATGCTCGTTTTCTTTATCGCTTACATGACGCCTCTTTTCGCTTTTGCAGTGGGTCCTGTTCCTGTTCCTGTCCTTGTGTGATAATTACAATACATTAAAGATTTATGAGCGATTTACACATAGTTTACTAACAATAATCTCTCCGGGTATGGGACATTAAAATATGTTGCCATAAAAGCTAGCAGATACGTATACGTAAAAGTGGTGGCAAAATTTTTAGAATTAAGGACAACGTACAACTTTCCCTGTAAGAAAAGATGGATTTATATAATAAGCGAATTAATGGGGGCTTACATTAAGGGCAACTGGTAAAGAAGGCGATATTTATTCCAGACTCCTAGAATGTCCTTCCTTGACCTCTTTACAAAATAAAAATAAGAAACATCGAATGGGGTTGCAGATTTTAATTTTATTATTCTGTCTACACATTTTGGAAGCCATGGGCCTAACAAAACTTTCGAATTTCGATACGGAAGAACTCGTAAAATCGTTTTAGCTAAATACTCGTTTAACCCTAGTACAGCGGCAAGGTTAATTTACAAGTTTTAAGGCCTGGGGTAACTTTTTACCCCGTGAACAAAAATAACGTAAGTAAACGGTAAATGAGGGCCATATGTGGCAAGATTATTCACACAAAATTAAGCGTGATTCTATCGTAGACCGCACATCACACAATAAAAAAAAATGTATGGACAAATGTAGATAGACAAAATTAAACATTTGAAAATAATGCCGATGGCATATTATTCGATGACATTTTTCGCGCATTTTACATAGATAATGTTGTAATGTTTGTGGCATACGTTCTTTGAGCATTTGTTGCATTATATTTTGGACTTCTTGTCGGCTGATCAGACATTCGAGCAGCTGTTGAATTTACAACTGTTTTTCTATTCCAAATACTTCCACTTGGTGCGAGATCATCATTTTCAAACTCGGTATTACCTTTACCAACTACAATTCCGTATTCCGTATCGGATCCAGGAATCATTTCTACATCACCATCATCATAATCCGGTGTAAAAAGACAAAACTGTAACATCTAAAATGCAACAAATTCGGTTGACCATTGGCAATGAAAACCAAATTAGGATTTCATTATCATTATTAACGTGAATGGGATCTTCCTCTTCTTTTGATGAGCTTTCATAACGAAAATCGGTAACGAATGATGCACGTTCTTCAGCATTCATTCGATCGCAATTGAATATGCGTAGATTAGACATCAACAAAGCATGCAGTATTTGCACAATTGTGATAGTCAAAAATATGGTTTCTTTTATTTATAAATTTTTTTCACTTTTTTACAATAACAAATATAACTTTAGCACGAAATGGACTGTTTTCAAGAAGCAGTTGTCAACCAATATAGCCAAAAAACAATACACAGGCAAATAAAAATAAAATAAATAAATGAAAATAGCGTGGGTAAAATGTTACCCCAGCCACCAAACTCGTAGACTGTTGAAAAAAAATATTGAAAAAATATATGAAACGCTCCTCGGTCGCTAGAACTGTTAAAAATGGACTCAAGACAAAATTTGTAGTAGTAGCACAAGAATCCAGGTTGCAAAACTTATTAGAAAAAAATTGTCGGGTTTCAAAATATGGTTGGGGTAGCATTTTACCCCAGTCCCTGTACTAGGGTTAACTGAAGCTGAGCCTCAATTAGGGGAAAATGATCATTTAATCTGCAATTCGGAAGACATCGGTTACAGGTTCATCACAAGTTCACTGCTGAAAATTTGCTCGGGCAATGACAAAAATGCCTAATTGAGTACTGCATGGAAACTGAGAGCCACGATAATCATGTGTGGTCAATTGGTCATGTGATGGTGATAAGCATTGAGTGAGAGGCTACTAATGTAGCCAAGAGCTTACAGCCATCTCCATTGAAACCTTTATGTTCTATATGTTCGTCCAGCATTAGATCTACTGAACAGATAGTTTTATTTACCAGCCCAAAACTCCTCTTGAGGTCTTAAAGGTAATCGATTACCTTAAAAAATCGAATTCGTGTGGAGCTGATGGCATTTCTAATTTTATTGTAAAAAAAATTGCGTATTCAATTGTGGATGTTTTAGTAGATGTTTTTAACGGTTGTATCTTTTCCGGTGTCATCCCGGAAGAACTTAAATGTGCAGATGTTCTTCCACTATTTAAAAAGGGTTCCGCTGCTGAAATATCAAACTATCGGCCCATTTCACTTCTTTAGTAAAATTTTTGAGAAACTTGTAAAAAGTACACTTTCTAAATGTTAATATGTTTTTTAGTCCAGTGCAATTTGGATTTCAGTAAGGGAAATCGACTGAAGATGCACTTCTTCAGTTTTGCTCTGAATTAATGTTAAACATCGATGGTAAAAAATGTACAGCTGGTTTGTTTATTGATATTACTAAAGCCTTCGATATGGTTGACCATAGCGTCTTGTTGAGGAAATTGGAAAAAGCTGGCTTTCGTGGTTTCATGCTTGACTTGTTTGGGTCTTATCTTGGTAACAGATCGCAAAGAGTGAAGTTGGATGATGTAAGGAGCGAAGTAAGGTTCCTTAACTTGGGCGTACCCCAAGGCTCAGTTCTAGGACCTATTTTGTTCTTAATTTACATTAACTCACTATTTTCACTTAATTTTAAAGGTTCACCTACTGCTTTTGCGGATGATGTTGGTTTTTCCTATGGTTGCAATAGTCCTTTAGATCTAATTTCGGACATTAACTGGGATCTTAACCTATTGAGAAACTGGTTCGCTGAACATAAATTGGTAATAAGCTCCAAAACTAAAATTATGTTTTTCAGTTTGTCCTCGATACCCAAGTTGGAAGCCAATATTTATTTTCATGCCCCTGAATGCCAAAGATATATATTGTCTAATTGTAATTGTCAGTCTGGTTGCTCTTCTCGGTCCTTTTGTAGTAGTATAATTTGTAGTGAGAAATGTTTTTTTATTGAAAAAGTTGATGACTTTAAATATCTGGGGCTCATTATTGATTACAGAATGAGCTTCTTGAATCAAGTGACAACCTTAAGGAATTATTTCCGATGTACCCTTAGGCATTTTTTCTATTTGCGAAATATCTGTTCTAAAAGACTTCTAAAAACTATCTACTATGGAATTTTTCATTCCAAGTTGCAATACCAGTTGTTGGGGAGGTGCATATTTTAATAAAATACACCCGTTATGGTAAACTGGGGTACATTCGTCATCAGGGCACATTCGTCAAGCCCGTTTTTCGTGTAAACCAGGCTTTATAGACTAACGCCCTTCTGGTTTAATAAGTCCTTTAACGCTGAAATAGGATCCATTGTAGTATGAAAGCTATAGTTAGCCACAAAAAAAAATAAAAAATTGTTTTGTGTTTTTGTGTGCTTCGATTTTATTTTTCAATACGGATATGTAAGCATTTAGCATGGCTAATTTTATATGATTTGATAATAGATTTTTATTTGTAGTATGTATTGATACATATTAAGTTTTAAGGTGGGAAACTAGAATCTATGTAGATTTTAAAAGCTTATGAAAAATGTGAAGTCAAATACAATTTGAGAGGGTCGCATTCGACTTTTGAAAAAGGGGCACATTCGTCACCTGAAAAAGCACCATCTTCTTGGAACACTTCCGATTCAGTGAAAAAAGTCATTCAGAAGGTGGTTTTCAATCCATATATACATTATACCTGTGTTACATAATATGTACTTCGCGGTAGATGTTGTTAAGAACCAAGGAGAGGAACCTTTTTAAATAGTTAATAAGATATGTGTATACAATAGATTCTAACGCCTAAGACTAGTTATATATACAAATAAATATCCCTAATTCAATAGTTTAACAAGGTAATATGTAAAAAAATTAAGTTAAACAATTTTGAGCCTATTATTTTCAAGTGAAAACTCTTTTGCCGAATGTGCCCTGGGCTGGGGAACATTCGTCAAAACGACTTATTTTTTTACAATTAAAAAAAAAGTACGTTCCGTTAATCTTAAGGTCACAATTCTTACGAGGTTTCATAGCTATCCAAATTTCTTCCATCATCAAGCATTTTGGAATTCGTTGATAAATTTCGACACAGCATGACTAAGTAAAAAATGTGGCGAATGTGCCCCAGTTTACCATACTAATTTTACAAAAATATGTCAAAAGAAAAGTATGCCGCAAACCTGCTAGATATCCCTTATTTTGTGACCTGAGTTTCTTCCTGTTCGTCATTTATATTGTTTCAAAGTGTTGAAGACTTTCTTTATGAGGTCTGGAAATCGTAATTTTTGTATATTTTCATCTCATAATTTACGTGGTAGTTTTTCTAATTTGTTATCTGTACCTATTTTTCGTACCACTGCCTATCGTAATTTTTACTCTGTTTCCTCTTATCGGTTATTTAACAAACTTCCACAGTCGATCAGGACAATTTCATTATTCCGATCGTTTATAAAAAAAAAACTAAAATATAACTTTCACTATGCTAATTTAGAATCCTTTATTGCCGATTTCTTGGTTTAACTGACTGATATTTTGGTTTAATTTTTGTTTGTTTTCTCTAATTGTTTTTCATGCATTTATTGACATGCCTTTAAATGCTAATTTAATTTAAGTAACTGTAATTTATGTAGAGATTCGCCGTTCTTTGAATAAAAGTCATATAATTGTTTACTATAATTCACTTTAATTATTTTGATTTGATTACACTTGCGCGTAGCGACTTTGGATACTTACTTCTTTCAACGTTTGACGACGATTGATTTAGTGTCCTCTGTTCGTTTCTGTGTTATATCGTATGTCGTGTGTTTTATTGTTCTCTTCTCTATTCTACTGGTTCGTCACGTACGTTCTTCGCTGTTTCGTATCGACCTTCGATTTTCCTGTTGAATGACTTCATTATTCTCACAAACCTCCTTTCGCATGCTGTCACGATCAGTATTTAATTCTTCAACGGTTGCCGCATTCAAGAACTCCAGCAGATCCGGGTAATCAGGAACACGCATCTCTACGCCGGACAGAATCTTAAACGGGCTGAATATAGTTACCCTTGATGGAGTATTATTCAATATTTGCTGAACTTTGTTTATACCAATTCTGTTTACTGTCTAGGCACGTCTTTGCCAACATTAGAACAACCACCTTATGGATCCTCTCCACCTGCCCATTTCCTCTGGGAACTCCAGTCGTGATCAATAGATGATGTATACCTTCAACTTTACAGTAATCGCCAAATGCCGTTGATGTAAATGCCGTTCCTCTGTCTGAAATTATTTTCCTTGGATTACCGAATGTTGCCGCTTGCTTCTTCAACCTATTTATGACTTCTTCGGATCCGGTGCTCTTCGTCGGATAGAGCCAAACAAATTTAGAAAAGGCATCCACAACCACTAACAAATGGTTGTATTGCTTCCTGGCCTCTTCTATCGGTCCTACGTGATCAATATGGTACGTTCCCAGTGGCATGTCTTCTTTGGCGATGGGTGTGAGTAATCCCTCCTTCTTCCCGGCTTTGGACTCAATTATAATGCACTTTACACAGTTTCTAACAACTCTTTCCACCTTCGTAGTAAGTTTAGGGATATAAAACGTGTTTTCTACTAAATCCTGTGTTTTCTTGATTGCGAAGTGACCTTGTTCATGTGCAATACGTATTACTTCCTGTTCCATCGCAGTGGGGACTACAATTAATTCCTTGACATGGTCTTTATGCAAAATTCCGGCCTTCATGAAGAAATTCTCGTATTCCTCATCCTCTAAGATTCGCCTTACAGCCCTGATCCCATCGTCTCTCATTTGAGCTTCCCTCAACCTATGAATCAAAGAGTCTTCCAATATTAAGCACGAAACTTAGCTTAAGGCATCTACATGCTTCATTTTAGATGCTGACCTGTGCTCTATCTCATACTCAAACTCTTTGAGAAATATAGCCCACCTTGCTACTCGTAATGGGACGTCCTGTTTTTTCATTGTCATGGTAAACGCATTACAGTCTGTTACAATTTTGAATCTCGATCCCAGTACGTATATTCTCCATTTCTTGAGCGCTTCAGTTATGGCTAGCACCTCTAGCTCATAAGAGTGATACTTTTCTTCTACCGCTGACGTCTTGCGACTCATATACTGAATCGGGTGAAATAACTGGTCTTCCGAATCCTTCTGCAACAGAACTGCACCGTACCCGAACTTACTAGCATCCGTATGAATCTCTGTTACTGCCTTCGGGTCAAACAACTTAAGAACAGGTTCTTTGGATAGTGCTGCTTTAAGCTGTTGAAACGCTAGCTATTGTGCTGTCTCCCATACGAATTTCCCGTCTTTGCGCAATAAATCGGATAGTGGCTTCGTGATGACTGCAAATCCTTCGACAAATCTCCTAAAGTAGGAAGTCAAACCCAAGAAACGTTAAAGCGCTTTCTTGTCGACTGGTGTTGGGTAGTTTTTAATCGCCTTTGTCTTTTCCGTCGATGGTCGGATTAAGTTATCTTCGATGATATAGCCCAAAAATTCCATTCGCTTCTCCAAAAATTGACACTTCTTCCAATTAATTCTCACTCTATATTCTGCTGCAACTTTGAGTACCGCCTTTAACTTCTCGACCCCTTCTTCTTTAGTCCTTGCTGGGATGACTAGATCGTCCATGTACACTACTACTACGCCTTCCTGGATTAGAGTCCTGAAAATTGCAGAAATGTACCTTCCAAATACCGCGGGTGAGTTGGATATGCCAAATGGAACGTATAAAAACTCGTACTGCCCCTCATGCGTCACGAAATATGTGTATTTCTGTGAACCTGACTCCACTGGAACATGGAAGAATCCATTTTGGAGATCCAGCGTTGTAAATACCTTCGCTCCACGCAACCGCTCCAATACGCTGTCTATTAAGGCCATGGGGAAGTTATCTCTTATTATTTTTTCGTTGTGTCTTCTGTAATCGCAGCATAACCTCTTTCTCCCATCTTTCTTTGCTACTAGCACTACAGGCGACGCATACTCGGATACACTTGTTTGAATTATCTTTTCGGCTAGCCATCTGTTCACTTGTTCGCGAACCGTGTTCTTATCAGCATACGACATGAGCATTGTTCTCTGATAGACTGGCACTTCATCTTTCAGCACCAATTTCATCTCCACAGGTGACTTCTGTTTTCCATCCGGAGTATAGTTCTCTACTGACTGCAACACAATTCTTCTTTCTTCTTCCTTCAAGTGATCGAATGAAATACCTGTCTCACTCTCAAACACTCCTTCTTCTGCTGATAAGCAGATATCGTGAAACTCATCCACCAACTCCTTCATCTCGCTGCTCACCTTGCAGTTCGCTGCTTCTCTACGGCATCCGCCTATTTCTACACCACTTTGGTTATTTGCGATTCGATCTCGCTCGTAGCCTACACCTTCGACTACCTCAACGACACTTTTGTCAACAACAACGACACCTGTATCCTTTCTCTCTGGACCAACTTCAGTAGCACTCGATGGATTATCCCTACTTCCTCTCTTTGTAAATTCGGCTCCGTCTGCAGTCACAATTATGTCAACGTCGCTGAGTATATCGTTACCTAAGACTGCCGAATACTGCATGTCACCTTCCCTTACAACGTGGTATCTTAGCTTTAGTCCAACTCCGTCTAACATAAGATCCACCCAAAAACTACCTAGTGTTGTGATCTTATTGTTCCCTATACCATACAAATTTCTCTTGTTGGAGTCTAATTCGGTATACTCCATCATGACTAAGCTGTCATATCTCAACAAATTCAAATCACTTCCCGTGTCTACCAATGCTGATACTGTGACACCGTACATCGTAATGTTTTTAAAAATGCGATTTGATCCAACCGCTAAAGAAATTCTTGAAGATCCAGCTCCGTTGCCCGTTGATGCAGTGCGAACGTTGCTTCCCTCAGCTTTTACTCGTGGACTTGGCGCTTGCTCTCCTTTACACTCTATCGCCCGATCTCCTGGTCGTCCACATTTAAAACAGTTGAATGTTTTACTTGGACACTCTCTAGCCAGATGTGTTAATTCGCCACACTTGAAACATTTTCGTTGGCTTGTCTCTGGTTTCACAACTTCAACTTATTGTCTCGTAGTTGAAAATCTGTGGCTCCTTCTCACGCTTGATTGCTGCAAATGAGGAATTTTCTCGTACACCCGTAGTTGTTCGTTGACCTGACGAATATTTTTCGCCTGATATAGGACCGCCTTGTTCTGGCAACTATCCGGTATACCGGCTATAAAATACTCTACTACACTCTTCTCGTCCAAACTAATGGGTCTAGCTATTTCAACTAGCGTATAAAGGTACTCGACAAATGATTCAGATGGTTGTTTTCTCCTCATTGCCAATGACCTCCGCTGCCGACAACTTACTCCCAAATTCAGCTTGGAGTGCGGCTTTCAGTGACTTCAAATTCTTAACCCCCGACTGACCTCGGACAAATAATTTTGCAGCGCCACTTAATAGTTGTTTCGCGTAGACATATTTCTGCACCGCGTCCCAATTGACTGTAACCGCGTTGTCTTCAAACTTCTGGATCCACAGATTATTGTCTGGGTATCCAGTTCCGTTGAAAGAAAGCAGTGAGTCTTGGATGTCTCGGAGTGTGAAAAAGCTTCTCGTCCCAGCTACCGATGCTGACGCAGATTCGTCGTCCCCTTCCTCGGCCGAATCGAACTTGTCATTATCGTCACGGGCCAAACCGAAGTGTTCAATAAGCCTATCCTGTAGTATCGTCTTTAGTCCGTTCGTCGCTAGCCCTAGTTGTGTCAGTCGTTCTTTAAGTCCCTCGACCGTCAAACTTACAATTTCCTTTACATCCATATTGTTAACAAAAAATTATTTCAACTTAATTATTTGATTGAAAATGTTATTAATAAAAGTTATTAATAGTAAAATGATATAGTACCAAAAGAAATCAAATAAAGTAAAGATTAGTACTATGTACTAGTAAAATTTAATTTGAAAAAAGTATGCAGTGGCAGCACTGAAAAATCTGCAGACCAACTTAAAATGTAAAATAAAATAAACAGCTCACGCCTTTCCGTTGTCTTCTTTGCTCTCGTCCTTCTTGGATCTTGACACGACCACTTATGTATGTATGAGTACAGTTGTTGTATACAACACACTATAGAAACTTCTGCTTTGTTCGTTGGAGCAAACAACAGCGACACGGTTGCATTCACTATCCCGTTATTTTACACACCCAGCTGCAGACGGATTTGAAGATGCCGTCGCAGTTTCGTTCACTAGAAATTTACTGTTTTCCTTTTCAACGGTTTTGAACCACACTATATCGCTTTGCTGTTGTTGTTCGCTCTTTAATAGTCTCATTTTTTTTTTTTTTTTGTTTTACTTTTCCAAAACGCCACACTTGGCTCTTAACCACACTTTACACTTTTAATTAAGTTTACACCACTCTTGGCTTTTTTTTTGAATTAACACCACTCTTGGCTTTTTCTACTGAATTTTAAAACAACTTTTATTCACCGACGAATTGATTTTAATTTTTTGGTTAATGCCAAACAAGGATTTAATCATCCCGGACCGAGCCCCCAATTGTAGAGATTCGCCGTTCTTTGAATAAAAGTCATATAATTGTTTAATATAATTCACTTTAATTATTTTGATTTGATTAATCTTTACACTTGCGCGTTGCGACTTTGGATACCTACTTCTTTCAACGTTTGACGACGATTGATTTAGTGTCCTCTGTTCGTTTCTGTGTTATATCGTATGTCGTGTGCTTTATTGTTCTCTTCTCTATTCTACTGGTTCGTCACGTACGTTCTTCGTTGTTTCGTATCGTTTGTAGGGTATTGTCTGTCTGATAGGCCCAATCCTACATTTATTTATAATGTTGTAACTTTTTTTGCTTAAGTTAATCTTGTTTTTTGATAATTTTTTTCGCTAGGGTCACCCCACCCAAAATATTGTATCTTTTATTGTTAAGTCGCTTGAAGTCTCATTCATCACTATTTACTTATTTTTCAATTTGTAAAATACCGAATGTCTCATGTTTCCAATCTATTATCTATCTTTGTACCATTGATGTTTTTAATTTGTACATATTTATAATAGATTTTCAAGAAATAAAATTAATATCTATCTATCTATCTATATAAATATTTTTACTAAAACAAAAAAATTGTTTCCAATATTGTCTACTAGTCAAGAACGAAGTTGACAGAAACCATTTCCTTATTGACTTAATCGATTGGAAATATGTAAATGTATACAACGACAAGGATGGCTGCATATGTATGTATGTGATTATCGGTTTGATGATCTCGTTGCATGAAAAAAAGATCATTCTTTTAAGCCTCATGTTTAACATAGGGGTACGTAAATATATATTGCCATTTCGCTTGTGCAACTTGAAATAAGAGAGTAAAAATTAGGAGAAGGTTCGTGTAATTTGACGGGTAGTGTTGGAAATAAGCAAATGCGGCAACACTCTTCAACTTTTATACTTGGCATCACAGTATACATATATAAGGTAGTATACTCAGAGTGTTCATTTTTGATCAAGTTCGCGCACCTGTCAAAATTCAAAAAGGGTGACCTGAGAATATTTGTTTCCATTCAAAAATAAAAACAAATGACTGAATTAAACGCCAAACTCACAATTCATTTGTGACTTTTAAACGCCAAACTCAGTACAATTATAGAAAAGGCACTCCACTTTCTTGTTTGGATTCGACGAGCCGGAATTATTGTTGACGAACATCGCACCTGGAGCTTCTTCTGTAACATTTCTTTTACGCGCCACATATTCCTCTAGAAGTTTTATTTTCAGTGCTTCAGAATTCAACAGTTTTTCTTGAGTTTCGATGCCAATTCGGAATGATTCGTATTCGTCTGGAATGCTGTAGAGTAGGAGGATGGTAAGGAGGTCGTCAATTATCTCCAAGTCCATTTCCTGAATTTTGTCTACGATGTCAAAAAAGTTTCGGGTGTCATCTCCGTTTTTCATTTTCAATAAAATTAATGTCTTTAACAGCGTTGCCTTTCGCGCCGGCCCTTGGGGCTGATAAATATTATGCAATCTTTCCCAAATTTCCCTAGAGGTAGAACAGTTCTTAATTTGTTCTAATTCAGGTGGAGAAATGCTTAAAAGTAAGTCAGATTTCGCTTTTGCGTCGTTGGTTTTCCATTCGACAATTGCTGCTGGAGGCTCGATCGACTTCCTGTGGGTCCCGTTTACGTACTTCCAAGCATCGTTTTTGGTTAGTAGCGCTCCGACTTGGATTTTTCATGTATCATAATTGTCTTCATGAAGAGGTTCAATTTTCATGCTTGTGTAGCTCATTTTTGAGCGAGTATTCAATTTTTAGTTTGCTGTTGTCTGCGAAAATGGCACAGTTGGGGCTCAAAAAAGGCGACTTCTAGAAACTTCTCCTATCTCGAATTTCACACAATTTGGCTTTTGCCTGTGGAGTTCGTTGTGCATATTATTTTGCAAATTCTTACAAATTGATAACCTTCAGCGCAGTGCAAAGCGTTTCGAGCCAATAACCTATGGCATTTATTGTTCAAAGTAATGAAAACAGTTCCTTTACTAAACAGATATTTATTGCGACTGACTACTGAGTAATTCGTGCGCTTCTAGATTAAATTAATATAAAAGTAATTGAAAGAAAGATATTGTATAAAACAAGTAGAAGTGATAATGCCAGGTATAAAAGTTGAAGAGTGTTGCCGTATTTGATTATTTCCAACAATTTCAATGTGAAAACCAAGAAACTCAATAATTCGACTTTGAACCCAAAAACAGAAAACATCTCATTCGTCTATTTTATTAAAATTAGTTTCAGTTTCAGAGCTTTAAAATACGTATCTTTTAGGTCCAAATTTGTACAGACATATTCTGTAGAAGTAGAGTTCAGATCGTGGTGCTGTCAACCCAGTGATAAGAAGAGACTATTTCCTCGCAGTAATGTGCTGTACCTCCTCAGTAAGTGATGTGTAATTGCGAAGTATAGGCTTTATCTATTGAAAAGGTTGCGGTATTTGTCATTGTAACTGTTATTTGTTAATTGTTTATTAATTGCGATTAATTGTAATGTAATAAAAATGTACCTAAGAACCTAAGAAATTATCGCCGAGTTTTTGCCACACAAGGATACCGGGCCTGAGAATTTGGCAGTTATACCTGAATGGGCCAGGTCATCCACAATCTCATATCCTTCAATACCTGTTTGACCAGGCACCCACCAAAGTTTGACTTTAATGTGAGTGGCTATGGATTGCAGAACATTCAAGCAGTACTTTAACAGTCTTGAGTCCAAAAAATAAAGGAGCTCAAAGCTTTCAGTGGGGCTTGGCAGCCTGAGAAGATATTTATGTTGGCGCCCTTGATGCCTCTCTGTAGGTTAATCAAGGCACAAATCTCAATGGCGTGGACCTCAGCTTAAAACATGCTGAGGAATGTTCCAAGATTCTAGTATTGGGCCCAAAGACCAGAGGATATTTTCGATCCATCAGTGTACCATACTAGACTTTTTGGGTCTAGGGTGGGTCCACCGTTTGACCATGTGGTACGTTCCCCAATATGAACTTTGAGTTTTCTGCCAAAGCAGTATTCACTAATTATAGTATCAGCGACAGGGCAGAGCATATCCTGATTGGGAATATAGCTAAAAATACTTAGGTGACCCGTAAGATTATCTGGTTTGAACTTATGAATAAGTTTTAGTTAAATAGTGCTTCTAGCGGCTGACCTCCTAATCAAAATCTGGAATGGCGAGATACCAACTATAGCTTCTAGAGCTGCTGAAGGACAGGTGCGGATACCACCGGTAATACCAAGACAAGCCATCGCATCAGTTGTAGCTTTCCAGGCTTCTTAGCTGTAGCCTTTTCGAGTACTTTTGGCCACCAGACTAAGGCCGAGTACAAACTGATGGGTCTTACCAGCGTGGTATTCAACCAGTGTATAATTTTTGGGTTCTACCAGCCATACAGTCGGCTACTTGCCTATAAGGATTCGAGGTGAGAATTCCAGTTGAGGCGCATATCTAAGATAACTCCCAGGTACATATATGGACTCATTAGAATACTCGAGTTTAGTGCCATTCTGAATGATTGGACCTATGTAAATTAATAATTATTTTGTTATTACGACTGCGTCATTTTTATTACGACTGCATTCTTTCTAAAAGCTACTTTTTTTTGGTTTTTTTTTATTTATTTATTTCATTACAGTATGTATTACAAAATAGTTTTACAAATATTGAATAAAAAGAACAACAAGGAGTCAAATCTGTAGTACAGTAGTCCCTCGATAATGTGAACTAAATAAAACAAGGCGTTTTCAGATTTTAGAGGGATTCACATTACTGAAACTTTTTTTTTAGTACTTACTAAACTGATTTTTTAATGCTGTTACACCATGCCTTTGCTTAAATTTGTACACCCAACCTTGACTAGCTTTAAAATGTTGAGCTTCTTTAAATTGCAAGTTAAAGTGGTTTGCTTTTCGGCAGAGTAAATCGGTTGAAACTGGAACGTGGTTCTCTTTGCTTTTTTAGCCACTCGAACAATGCATTTTCCATTTTAGGCATTTCGGATTTCCTTAGCATCTTCCTTTTCCCTGGTACTGATTCGGTTTGTTTGAAATGGTCCAACAGCTTGTTCGAATTTAATTTTATTCCTGTAATTGTTGACTTTGACACACCATATTTTTCAACTAATGCAAATCCAGGATGTCCAGCATCTAAATTGCGTACAATTTTGCACTTATATTTAATCGATAAAAACCGATGCAATTTTTGATTAGATGTCATTAGGTACCAATTGAACTTATTTTAGAAACAAAACGAAAAAAGAAAGACGAACCACACAATACACAACTAACTGAAAAAATATAACCACGAACTGATCATATAACATCCATACCTAAACAAATGCAGTTGTTGTCTCTCTATAGCCTGGAGCTGCATTTACAACTTAAAGACGAATAACAGTTATTTAGTCCCTAATAGTGATGAGCATAAAATCAGTACCAGTGAATTATTCACCGTGAACGAAAAATAATTGTTAACGTCTGGTAACGATTTGGAAATAAACAGTGAATCGCTAAAAAGTGAATACTTTCACGTCACAGTTTGGAATTCGCAAATAACGATTTCACAACAAAAGTCGCGGTCGTTAGTATGAACGTGAGGTGCGAGGCAGTGAATGATACGTAGAACAAAGCAGAACGCGGTGAACGATATTGTGTATACTATACTGAATCATGCTGCCTTGCGCACACAAACATGTATGTATAGTGTGTTATGTATATTGTTCGCTGGGTTGCATTGAGAATTGCCGCTGAAAAAAGGGATGAAGGTTGAACTTCGTAGCGGTTCTAAGAATTTGTGTGTGCTAGTTTAGTTCTGTGCATGCGAAAATGAGATTTTAAGGAAATTTACATGCATTTGTTTGTTTGGTTTTTAGGACTACGTATTTACAAAAAAAAAATACTTTTAAGATGTCGCCAATAACAAAGTGAAGGAAAACTTGTTTTCTGTGGAATTTCTTTGAATTGACGAAAGTTTCGTAAAATGTAATATGTGCAATTTGAAAAGGTATATGGAAATTAAGCATCCGTTAATATCATTAGTTTCTGGGGTAAGTTTATTTTTGAATTATTGCGTCGAAATGTTTTTAACTGCTAGTACGGCTAGTATACATGCAAACGTATGTACATGCATATTTACACATTACATAGTCAATAATTCATTGTATGTAAATTATATGTAGTTTTATAGTAGTTAATGTTGTATCATAGTCGCATCGTCGTGAATTCACGTTCACTGGTTATATTCACAGTGAATAAAAAGTCACGTTCACAGTTATACCAGTGAACATAAATTCACGACTTAGCCCAACTCTAGTCCCTAACATCGCACGCAAAACGGGCAAGGGAAACAAGAAAAATATAAAAACTTTTACAAAAAATTTACATTTTAGAGTTTGAATATTCGGAAGTTCACATTATAGAGATGACAATGTAAAGTTTTGCCGATTCACATTTTAGAGAAATTCACATTATCGGCAATTCACATTATCGAGGGACTACTGTATTAAGTACTAGAGGCGACGACCCTCCATCAAAATAGCAATTCAGTTTATTGGTGTGGGGTAGTAAACAAGTTGAATCTTCATGATACATATTAACCATACATACAAAATTTAAAAAATTAACTATACATAATGAATATTAAGTTTCTTAAACAACATTAACGAACATATTTTTCAGCTCAGAGTAATCCACAGTAAAAAGCCATTTTTTTATTTCTTTCAAAAATCGATGGGTTTCTTTTAAAATTCGTATCTCATATGGCAGCTGATTAAAAAGCGTAGGTTCTGTGACAGTGAACATAATAAAGTTCGAAAATATAGTTTTCTTTGAAGTTAACTAATTAACTTTAGTTCACCACTTGATTTAATTGAATAATAATTTTCCAAATAAATACTAATTAGTCAGTGGCAACATGAAGGCTGTGCGAGAATATTCCTAGATGTAGATTTGCTAATTTATAAGCAAAAATTTCAATAGAAAACACTTTCGAAAATTTTACCCGCAATAGTATGCCGCACAAACGATTTCCAAATGATAAATGGTGTAAAATATTAATTTTACGAAATTAACTGCGGCAAAAGTACGAGTAGAAATCCCTTCGAATAATTTATACGCAATAAACACCCACAGATTGGGGTGTATCAAGTCCCCTGTTGGCATACCCCGGAACAAGACCAGCAATTAACGAGGCACATCTGATAAATGCAAATTTATGTGGCTAGCTACGCCCAAAATTATATTAATTACCGCGACTCTAACAGCTTCAAATAAAATTTACTATCTAAATCACCAAGTGCCGAGTGCCAAATAGTCAATTTCGTATCAGAATCCGTTCCGTTATGTCTTGGAATGGCGCCCAACTTGTCGCCCTGTAATCATTGCTCTGCCAGCACAGTTAAAAGGATAATTCAATTATAACACCCCCATTGCTGGAGCAACAGTTGCAATTTTCTTCACACCACAAAGTAGGTAATGTACGAGTGTATAGGTAATTTAAGTTTTCATGACACAATAAGAAATCACCCAAACTACCGATTCGCATTCCTCTGAAGCCAATTTTCGAGTCTGTCTTCGCCAATCCTTTCATTTCGTCTTCTCTTGCCATGGCTGGTGAGGTGCGCGGAGTAAATTGAAGGGATTTCGTGGCCAGCGTACAATGAAATTGTTGCACGTCCTCTCGGTAACGACAATGCTCACAGACCATTAAAAGTTGGCTTTCTGCCAAAGCGTGCAATTGCAGTACATCCCAGCGAGTAGCTGTAGTGACTGGGCATAAGCGTGTCCATTTCCAGAACCTGCTAGTATAATTAACCCATTAAACAAAGGCCAACGAAAAAGGACTAGAAAAGAGATATTAAAAATTAATATGACTTAAGTTTACACTCACCCTATGTGGTAATTAGGAAATTGTGAAAAATTACCGACACCCCAGAATGGCGGATAAAAGTTTAGATAGGTTTTCACTGTTATCCATTGTTGCTGCTTTAGGGATTAGACACGAGCACGAGTACAGTTGGGTTTTTTTTTTTTTTGCAAAAGAAATATTCATTTATCATATTTTATTAATATTGACTAAGTGTAGGTGCGTCCTTCATTACTTTGCTTGGCGCGTGAATAGCTGAAGGAGTCCTTTGGCAAATTACTTTTCTCTGCCGGACTAGCTTTTTGCAGATGCGACATAGCCTGGAGGGGTGAAGAGTAGCGCTCCCATTATTATCCCTTTTGAGAATTTCAATAAAAGCGGATTTAATGAAAGCGATTAGGACTTTGTTTACGATAATTGGTGGGAGCGCAGTTTTCGACGTTTTAGTTAATTTTTAAATCGCTATTTGGAGCGGATATATTCTCTGGTTAAATTGTTTTCGAAATTTTAAGTGGGGCTGGTCTCCTCGAGTCAATTACTCACTCTATTTGGCCACCGAAAGTAGATACAAATAATAAGAATTAGGTGCTTAAGAAGTATCTTTACGGGTGGTTGCCGTGGTTACTGTAATATTGTACTTTAAATTCGAGTAAGAACAAATGATATTATTTTGTATTCATTAATTGGGTAAATGAATCTTCCTTAATCAATGGCATGCAATAGCCTCTGGACTTTTGTTAGCTAAGCATGGCTAAATAGCATCTCTTCCCATACACAATAAGTGTTGTTGAAATCCATCCTGTGGAGCATTTGAAAAAATATTAGCCAAGTGAATGCGTTCCGGCTCTGGCTAGCATAGTATACTAGAAATCTACTGAGAAAGTAAAAAAGCCTTTATTCTGCAGACGCACTCTCGCAGCTGCGACAGTGGGAGTTGAATGGGATACCTTAACCTAACCTACAAGCGTGAGTGCCTGTTGGTGACACGTACTTATTGGTACGATTCTGGCGATCTCGCCTCGTTGATAATTGGTGGGATCTAATTTTTTTGTAAACGGGCCAAGTTTTTCTTGAGCTGACACAGTTATTGAGGGTTTGCCAGTTAGAATTGTATTTTAGGAGAGTGTACTGTTACTTACTCCATAACGAAGATGTTAAGGCCTGAACCGCATCTGGCTAACATGTCGGCCGTTTTTTAGGGTTCCGTACCCATAAGGTAATACGGAACCATTATAAGTTCGTTCTTACTCAAAAATATTGTGAAACAAATATACAGGGTGGGCAAAATGTGAACTCGAAAAAAAGAATTTCTGCAAAATATATCATGTGGAATATCATTCGAAAGGGCCCAAAGCAAAGATTCCAAAAATATTTTTTTAAGTTTCTTCCGTTGGAAACTTTGGGAGTTACTACGGAAAATGTGTGCAAAAATATCATATCCCCCACCCCATCTCCGAAACTACTGAAGTCAAATATGTATATGAAAAAATCGTAGTTTGTATGTACATATGTATATGTTTAGCTAAAGATCTAGAAATAACTATAGCGAATGTCATAAGTTGTATAGTTTTTGAGAAATTCACATAAAATTCAAATAAAAAAATAAAAAAAAGTACGGGTTTCGCCAGGAAACGAACCTGGGACCCCCAAAACTCAGTAATACTGCACCAAAAGGAGAAAAACCTACGCGCTACATAGGTACTCGGCCACCGCGATCACAAAAAATAATATCAGCTCGTAGCTACTCTGTTCTGTCATCACGAGTAATAATAAGAAAAAAATATGCTGCTGTCAATCTTCTGTCTAATGGATTAGGTGAGAACGTAATTGCTGATGACATTAAGTTCTGTTACGTCAAGAACATTACACGTAAGCCGAATGCTAAATCAACATCTACATGTGACAGAAATTTAAGCGTTTTACGAATAAAATTTAAAACTTTAGAAATGAAAAAAAAGTGCTAAAAAAGAAAAAGAAAACTAAGCTCAATGCAAATCAGATTGGTTATAAAAATGTTAATAATCAAATTTTTATAAATGAAAGCCTTACTAATTATAATCGAGCACTTTATAACAAAGCTAAGCATTTTAAATTAGAAAATAACTTTTCGTACTTGTGGGTCAGTAATGGGTTGATTTTATTAAAAAAAACAAGAAGGTGATTTAGCTATTAAAATAAGTTCTTTTGAAGATATAGATAATTTGTCTCAAACTTAAGTGCTCTTCTTTTAGCTATTCTAATGTCTTCTACTAATTCTAATTCTATTGTAAATCATGAAAATAGCTTTGAAGTTAATGGCGAATTTTGTAAATTTGATAATGAGTTTTTCAATAATTTTTACCGCAGCAACAATCCAATGAAAACATTTTCTATCATTCATCAAAATATCCGTAGTATACGAAAAAATTTTGATCTACTTGTAACTCATTTAGAATCATTTAGTAATAAGCCTGATTTAATTTTTCTATCCGAAATATGGATCTTTGAAACTGAAGCTAATCTCTATAGCATACCGGGTTATAGATTCTATCCTACGTGCAATAATTCATATGCGGCTGGTGGAGTGGCAGCTTTTATAAGTGATAAGTTGGAATATGAGCTTGCTGCATTAACTTAAAAAGTGCTGATATGGTTAAAGTTACTTGTGTAATTGAGTCTAGGAAAGTTACTTTTATGTGTTTTTATAGGCTACATAAAATAAGCAAAAATGTATTTGTTGAGGAACTGGATTCTTTGTTATCAGCCGAAAAGTCTAAAAATCTATTCATTCTTGGAGATATAAACTTAGATATTCTAGCTGTTAATGATTCTAATGTTTTTAATTATATGTCAGTTTTAGCGGCGAATGGTTTGGAATCGTGCTTAGATGAACCTACAAGACTAACTCAATCTTCTAAAACTTGTATAGATCATATTTTTGGTAGAATGAATCGTAGTTCCAAGTTTTCTCTCTATAGTTATATCTCTTAAAATCTCTGATCATTGTATGGTGGGATTGGTTTTCAAAGATATCGATATTATACACAGTGGTAACGTAACACCGCGGGTACCAATTATGACAATCAATTTTGAACGCCTTAATGAGGTTTTACTTCAAGAATGCTGGTCTGAAGTCTATTTAGAGAGTGATCCCTCAAATTGTTTTAATATATTTTCTAATATTTTAAAAGCTCACATTAGTTCATGTTCGATTGCCACTTTTAGGCGTTCTAAAGTTAAAAAACTTAAGCCATGGATGTCTTCGACTTTATTAAAAAAGATTGAAACGAAGAATAAGTTACGTATCAAATGCAAAAATAAACCTAATAATGCTCACTTACGTCTTCTTTATAATAGATTATGCAAAGAAGTTGCTGTTGAAGTTCCTATTTATAAAGATAATTATTACGCCAACAAACTGCATCTTGCAAGGGATAACTTAAGAAAGGAATGGACAATTGTCAATGAGATCATTAATAAAAGTATGCCTTTATCTAAAACGCTTAATGCTATTAACTTTCAGGGGGACATCATAGTAAATACTAGTGTTATGTCTAACGTGTTTAATAAGTACTTTACTAATGTTGCTTCTAACACTCTTTCTAATGCTGGTTTATATAATTCCTTTATTAAGTGTAGCGATGATTGCTACAGCAGTGAATGGAGTCAAGCCAGTAGTTTCTATTATGATCAAATTTCGTCGTTTGAACTGTTTCGAACTATTAATTTACTTAAAAAATCTTACTCTTCAACAAAAGATAGTTGGTCTAGTGTGTTTTCTAAAATCTTTGAGAAAGTAGTAAAAACTAGAATAATGGATTTTCTTGAGAAATCATAATTTTTCAACGAGAATCAGTTTGGATTTCGAGCCGGAAAGTCAACTGAGGATGCGCTGTTAAAGTTTTGCAGCTTTAACTATGATAGTTTGAATATGAAAAATTATACTGCTGCCCTTTTCATTGATATAACAAAAGCCTTTGATACCGTAGATCATGTGATACTGTTATCAAAACTAGAGAAAGTTGGCTTCAGAGGCTTTATGCTCAGATGGTTTCTTTCCTACCTCAATAACCGTAAACAGGTTGTTAAGATTGCAGATAGTTTTAGCCAATCTTTGGATATTTCAATTGGTGTACCGCAAGGTACAGAACTTGGGCTTACTCTATTTTTAATTTATATAAATTCAATTTTTACAATAAAATTTAAAGGAATGCTGATGATATTGCATGCTCTTATTCTAATAACTCTCCCTTAGATATATTTGCCGATATAAATTATGATTTAGAACAGCTAAGGCATTGGTTTTGCATGCACAAATTAGTCATAAGTAACAAGACTAAAATGACGTTCTTTAACCTGTCTTCAAATGTTATAAACTTTCCCTCATTGATTTTTCATAGTGCTAATTGCCAACATTTTTTACTTAGTCCTGATACTTGTCCAACAATTCATACTACCTTATATAACTACGAAGTATCATGTTCATCACAATGTTTTAATATTGATAGGGCGGAAGTTTTCAAATATCTTGGGCTGGAAATAGATCGTAAAATGAATTGGAGTAACCATACGGATACATTGCGTTCTTATTTATTGAAAACCACAAAGATTACGTACCATTTAAGGCAATTCTGCTCTAGGAAACTTTTGGAAATAATATATTATGGACTAGTGCAATCAAAGTTGCAGTATGGTATAGTTTGCTGGGGAGGTACCCATAGAAATAAACTCCATCCTTTACTTATTGTACAAAAACATATTATCCGTATCATCTGGAGAAAGGGGCGCCTTGAAAGCAGTTTTCAGCTTTTCGTCAACTCCAAAATCCTTCCTCTTAAGCATCTCTATTTTTATAAAGTTTTGAAAATATTTTTTGTAAGGAGTGGTTATTTAATTAATAGAAATCCTTCTTATCATAGACTTCGTAGCCTCAATAGCACTCTAGCTGTGATTCCTATTTTCAACACCACTCACTTTCTTAAATTCTACTCCTCTGTTGCTCCTAGATTATATAATGTATTGCCGCTTGATATTAGAACAATCAGAAACTATAGATTCTATAATAGACAAGTTAAAAATTGGCTTTTTAATTTTGATTTAATTGATATAAACCATTTAATTAGTCGCATAATATAAATCAGTTGTAAAGTTGATTTACTGTGACATTTTGATGAATGATAATACTTGCTTTTCATCACCCTCTGAACACCACTTCACTGTTTTGTGTATATTTATTTATTTTTTTTTAAGTCCTCGATGTATTCGACACTGGTTATTTTAAACCACAGAATGCATCTATTTATATTTCATTTAAGTATAGGGTTAAACTCATTTCTTATAAACTTTCATATATAATTTTCAAACTTTCTGTTTTATGTCTATAATATATTTAAGATCTGATCTGATAGTATTGTACCTATGAATTGTAATTAAATTGAAATAATAAATAATAATAATACAAAAAAATAATAAAAAAAAATATATAAAAGAGAAACAATACAACCAAAAGAAAAAAACCTACTTCATTGAAATAATAACACAGTCAAACTTGTCAATAGTGGAATCTGCTGGATTAGCGGACATTTATGGATGGCAATTTGGATTTTCTTCATACTCACTCTTATATAGTGGAAACCTGTGAATTCTGAATAATGAAAAATGTTTCAATGAATTTTGTTTTCTTCCTATGCGAATTCACTCTTCAATAGCAGAATCGAGAAATGAATGAGCCAAAAGTCATTAACAGCTTCCTTTTCCGACAATTTTGACATTTCAAGTGTTTCTTTTCGTATGTGTGTCTCATTCTGCTAGCGGTTACATTCAAAAAGTACATATTCTGAACTCTGATATCGAAATTGATCGAAAAATAATAAAATAAATTAGGTTGCGGATAGTGGAAAAAATTACGAATAGTAGAAATGTCGCGAATACTAGAAAACAATGTGCACCGAAGCATTCTACTATTCACAAGTTTTACTGTAATAGTAAAAATTAAAAAAAAAAAAAGAGGAAAAACACTCGAAATGAGCTGACGCTATACCTTGCATCCATTGGTTTAAACCCATTGACACAAGAATTTACTGCGAGGGAAAATACTCTAATAGATAATGTTTTTACAAACATCCCGATAAAATGTGGTGTAATTCACACATCTTTTAGCTATCAAAAAAAGGTTTGCACAAATATTAGTTAGGCGCTTATTTATTCTTAATTATGATTTTTTGATTTTTTCAAATTTATATTTTCCAACAGGATTTACTTCTTCGATAATATAATCCAAAAATAGAAATACGGAACCATTTGAGCGCGAGTCTGACTCACACCTGGCCAGTTTTTTTTCCTTTCTATCTTGCTATTGCTATGGCCACGAACCCAGCGGAGAGCGGTATTAAACCAGCCTGTGACAATTTATCCTGGCACTGTTCTTCCAATGTAAATGATGTAGTAGGTGAGGGAAGGGTTTTTATAGCGGACTCGCTGCCTAATTCTATCGTAACCTCTCTCGGGAATGTAGTGCGTATACTAAGCTCCTTACATACCTCTTTGATTGCAAGTACCAACTAAGACACTAGAGCTGCCAGGAAGTCGAAGGAACTTGGAGATTCCAAGTTCAGTTGAGAGGATATCCACAATACATTTTGGATTTGTCGCTGAAGATCACTATTTGGTACCTGAATGGATTTGCTTAAATCATGTTTAGGGATTGTGATCAGGGCAAGCCTTACTATGGCGATAAGGTTTCTGTACCCTAATTCTGTACCCTAATTCTCGGAGTCTAACAGCTCTCCACGATACTAATTACTTGATATGTAGGTAAAGGGGCAGTAAATGTAGGAAGACATTTAATGCTTTGGTCAGGCTTAACCGCATGCTCTCTGCTGAGTTCAATGATAATAAGACGGCCACCATACTAGTAGATCTAAATTTGAGGTTAAGGCATACTGCGGCAGTTTAAGCACATTTTTATATGTACACCCAAAGGATCATTTTTGGTCCCCACATTTACCGAAAGTTTAACTACAGACTGTACATGCTTTACGCAGTCTATGTTCTATATTCAGTCTCCTATTGAGTTTCAGATCCAGGATGACGCCTAGATAACTAGCGCTAGAAGATAGTGAACTTTAAGAGTTCGATTGCCAACATTTTATACCGTAAAATGAGTGCAGTCCTTACGTTGTTTCAGTAGGTACATATATTATTACTCTATTTTATTCACTCTATTGGATGCGAAGCCAAGCTGTTTTATCGTAATTTTGAGATAAAACCTTGACGCGGGCAATAATGAACTTTAAATTGCAAGGCAGCATAACGGGCTTTGACACTAAGCAGACTAGAACTCAAACGCTCTAAAGCTTTACTGTCGCTAAAAACATATAGATTCCCAAGGTTATGGTCATCAATTTCATTAAACTACACTTCCCGCACGGGTTTTGGATTTTCGGCTTTGATCGTCTTTCCCTTAAGATCTCAGGCGTGATCTCATAGCCAAATTATATCTTCATTTTTCTTTTAAAGTTTTAACATCTATTAGAAATTTAAAATGTTAATTCATAAGACTTTACAAACATCCAAAAATATGTAAAAAAAAAAAAAATACTTCGAATTACTCCTAGATTTTTCTCGATGGCAAGGTGCTGAATCATATTGAAAAAAATGGATTTGGTGCTTTCACTGTCACTATTTTCATACTTGGTACAACACTGTGCCTTTGACCATATTTAAAGATCCAACTCCAATTGCAGTCATACATCCCCACACCATAACATAAGGAGAAATCCCCACACCATAACAGGGCTAAGCTTAGGCTACTGTGGGGGTCAGCAGGTGGCGGATCGCTGAACGGCCTGTAGTGCACAGGTTAACTGCGAATAACAAATAAGCAGTCCCCGACCAAAAGCGGCATAGAAGGAGGGCGAGGCTGAAAACGTCTCAGAAACCCTATGAATTCTGTGTGACAGGACGAGTCGGTGCCGTCCACAAATAAGTGCCCCCCACTCCAAGGAGTGGCATCGGGGGAACTCATGAAGTCTACACAAGAAGTAATGCATGTTAAGCCTATAGGTTAGGCATTAGGACCGAGCCCGGTAAGGTCTTAATTACGGTATACCGGACCATCGATTGGACTTGATTGCTGTGGGCTGACGGTTGTAGTATTCTGTTACCTTAGTAAGCTAGAGTGAAATCTGGCTGAAACGGCTCTCAGGCTAATGCTGCAACCGCCCCCGTCCCGTTAAAACCTTGGCAGGCCTCAAAGTACGTTCTCCGTCACGTCGCCGTTAAGTTGGTGGTGTATGTTCAGATGTAACATTCCTGATTTGCACCGATCTGGCTCTGGCACAAGTACCCATAAGGTCCTGTGTCAACCCTCGCATGGCCTCCCTGCTTACATAGATAACCATGGGATCACAGAGGTGAATACACATCCGGACGGAGATAGCGGCTTTGAGTCGGGACCCAAAAGAAATGAGTACAAATTTAAACATAAACAACCAAAACAAGCAAAACAAAAAAAATACACCTGAAAAAAATCAAAAAAAAAAATAATAACAACGAAGAAAAAGGAGCGGAGTGTGACTTATCAACTCCGAATAATCCGTTCCAGAGGAGTTCAGTTTTAGTGCGATCACCACCAAAAGTGATCTTAGTAGAGGAGTCGTCAAGCTCGAAGCCACCTGAGATAGCCGACCAAAATCCAGAAGTGAGGGAATGTACACCCAGCGTGGAAGGAAGAAAAACAGCAGACCCCAACGAAGAAAAGGCTGAAAGTGATGCCATGAACATCCTCGGCCAAAGAATTGAGGACCTGATGAACTTCTACAAGGGCAAAAACAATGTTCATCATGAGATCAGGAGACTGACAAGTTTGGTTCGCTCAGCCTATAACAAGATAGTTGACGCAGGATATGTAAGACCTACACGAGATGAAAGTGGCCGTGCCCCCATACCCGCAACAAAGATGACGCAAACAGCGGAGGGGTTAGAAAACCGAGTACTTTGCCTGACCAATAATCTGACAGCAAAACGGCCCGTAAACCATCAGGGGGAAATATGCGACACACCAAAAAGGAAAAGAGATACAACACCAAAGAGTGCATCGCGTTTGAATATGTTGGCTAAACAGCTCCCACCATCGAAAAAGAAAAAGGCGTCGATAGAAAAAGGTGCGACGAAAGATAAACCACAGGAGATTAAGGAAATACCAACCCAGTCGCTGGCGGAAGGCAACAAAACTGAGCCTGACTGGATCAAACAAAGACCACGGGCAAAAGATCGGAGAAAACCAACCCGCCCCGACGCGCTGGTTCTAAGAACAAAGGGCGATATGACATATGCAGATATGCTGCGAAAGGTCAAGAGCAATCCTCAACTAAAAGAACTTGGCGAAAATGTTAACCGCATCAAAAAAACGGCGAAAGGCGATCTACTCATTGAACTGAAAAGATCTACCAACTCGCAGGCCACTAAATTCGAGGAACAAATTAAATGTATCCTGGTGGAACAAGCGGAAGTGAAGACGCTAACACATGAGACACTGATTGAGGTGAACGATCTTGATGAGGTCACCACGAAGGAAGACGTGATAAATGCCTTAGCAGAGAACTTGGCAAACACCAGTGCCATAAAAGCAGTGACAATTAAGTCACTTCGGAAAGCCTACAGTGGTACCCAGACGGCAACCGTGAGCTTACCAGCAGAAGCAGCCAAGCAGCTCATTGAAGCAGGCAAAGTGCGCATAGGATGGGTTGTGTGCCGAATACGCGAGAAGCTTATCCCAATTAAATGCTACAAATGTATGGAATTCGGGCATATAGCCAGAGCTTGCAAAAGTTCTAGTGACTGGTCCAAACACTGCCTACGGTGTGGTAAAAATGGTCACATAGCGAAGCTATGCAACGAGGAGCCAAAATGTCTACTCTGCCAAGGCAAAGAGGGTATCGACAGTAACCACTTTACAGGAAGCCGTAGATGTCCATCGTACCAACGAGCATGGAGGGAGCTGCTGCCGAAACAATGAAATTACTGCAGCTAAATCTAAACCACTGTGAGGCGGCCCAGTCCCTTTTAACACAAACAGTTCGTGAACTAGATATTGATATCGCAATCTTAAGCGAACCGTACCGGCAATATGATAACACTGTATGGATAGCGGACACGACAGGCAAAGCCGCAATATGGACTTGCGGTAAGCGACCCTTCCAAGAAACAGAGGTGAACCCTGGTACATTCTTCGTGCGTGCCAAAATTGATGGCTGCTACATCTACAGCTGTTACGCTCCACCGAGTCTTACCATCGAGGAATTTGATAGTTTTCTGGATAGATTGACCATAGATGCTAGAGATCGAAGCCCGACTATCATAGCCGGAGATTTTAATGCATGGGCCACAGAATGGGGCTGCCCAAGGACGAACACGAGAGGATGCAAACTACTAGAGGCTTTAATGGTCCTTGACGTAGTGCTCCTAAACACTGGTAATGAACATACATTTAGCAGGAATGGGGCGGGTTCGATAATCGACCTAACCTTTGTAAGCAACTGCCTTGCTCCGAGAACAACATGGAAGGTCAGCTCACACTATACTCACAGTGATCACCAAGCTGTATTGTATGAAACAAGGAATGAAGAAAGGCGACGTCAAAATACATCCGCGAGAATAACTAACAGATTAGGGTGGAAGACAAATACATTCGATGAAGAAGCTTTCGCCCTTATGATCGCGGATGCTACGTTGACGGGTTCGGCTAATGAGAAGTCTCTGCAACTGATTGCGCACATTACAACGGCCTGCGACGCATCTATGGTAAGAAGAACGACGAATATACGCTACCCATCAGTCTATTGGTGGAATGAGGACATTGAACTACTGCGCGCAAGATGTCACCGCGCAAGGAGACAGTGCCAGCGCAGTAGAGGAAGAGACGATTTCACCGAACTCCACCATCGGTATAAAGTAGCGCGAAAGGAGCTGAAAACGGCAATAAATACCAGCAAACGTCGGAGCTTCGCCGAGCTATGCAATGGAGCAGATGAAAACCTCTGGGGAAGAGCGTACCAAGTGGTGATGAAAAAGCTGAAAGTTTTTCGAGCCCCATCCCCCACATGCACAGATGTATTGGAGCAAATAGTCGAAGGCCTATTTCCAAGGCAACCGGAAATTTTACTGGAGAACGAGTCATCTTTAGCAGCTCAACAAATTCCTAGGATAACTCCAGACGAGATCCTTTTGGCAAGCAACAGGTTTGGAAATAAAAAAGCCCCTGGACCGGATGGGATCCCAAATATAGCCCTGAAAGCTGCGATTAGAACCAGAATGGACCTGTTTGTGGATATTTATAATGCCTGCTTGAGTGAAGGAGTTTTTCCCGATCAATGGAAGAAACAGAGACTCGTACTACTACCGAAGGGAGGTAAACCGGCAGGAGATCCATCAGCCTACCGCCCGCTCTGTATGTTGGACACCGCGGGAAAAGTTTTGGAGCGCATTATCTGTAACAGGTTGGAAGCGGCGATTGAAGAAGCTGGTGGACTATCAACACATCAGTACGGATTTCGAAAAGCACGCTCGACAGTTCATGCCATTAAAGAAGTGGTTGACACGGCGAAAAGGGCCATAGAAGGAAGAAGATGGAGAAAAGGCGCAAAGCAGTACTGCTGCGTCATAACACTAGACGTTAAGAATGCATTCAACACCGCAAGCTGGAAACATATCCTTGAGGCGCTTCGAAATATGAGAGTACCAACCTGCATCAGGGAAATTCTGAAAAACTATTTCCGACAAAGACTGTTGCTCTATGAAACAGATGACGGCGTAAAGCAATACGCCGTCACTGGAGGAGTCCCCCAGGGCTCAGTTCTGGGACCAATACTATGGAACCTCATGTACGATGGCATCTTTCGTCTTCAAATACCAGGCGAGGCAAAAATAGTGGGATTTGCGGACGACATCGCAATAGTTGTAACTGCGAAACTCCTGGAAGAAGTTGTTCAAATTAGCAATGAGACCATTTCAGTAGTTCAACGATGGCTAGCATCAGTCGGCCTCGCGCTAGCTGAACACAAAACAGAAGCGGTACTAATAACCAGTAGGAAGCAGCGAGAAACCATCACGCTCGCTGTAGGAGAGCATGACATAATATCAAAACCAGCTATCAAATACCTTGGCGTTATGATTGACTCAAAGCTTACATTTAAAGAACACCTGGAGTACGTAAGCAACAAATCTTCCCGTGTGGGTGCCTCCATTGCGCGGATTATGCCAAATATAGGAGGGCCAAGATACAGCCGCAGACTTCTCTTAGCTAGAGTAGTCACATCCGTAGTGCTTTATGGATCACCAGTTTGGGCCGCAGCTATGAAAGTGACTTCATACAAAAGAAGAATCATAGCAGTAAATCGACTATGTGCACTAAGAGTTAGTAGTGCTTTCCGCACCACCTCGGACCACGCAGCCTGCGTCATCGCAGGAATGCTACCAATCGATATACTGGCGGAAGAACTGCAGAAAAAGTTCCTAGAGAGCAGACAGGACCGGCGGCTGACTTACAGCGAAGCGGACACCAGAGAAAGAAGCACAGGATTGATAGAGTGGCAGCAACGCTGGAGCCTTTCTTCCAAGGGCCGTTGGACTTACCGCCTTATCCCGAGTATAGAGACTTGGATAAACCGCAGACATGGTGAAGTTAACTTCTTCATAACGCAACTGCTCACGGGACATGGTTGTTTCCGGTCATATCTTCACAAATACAAGAACGATGACTCTCCCACTTGCCCATCATGCAGTGGTACCCCCGAAGACGTAGAGCATGTATTCTTCCACTGCCCACGATTCCAACTGCAAAGGGATGCACTTCAAACAGCGCTGGGAGAAACACCAACTCCGGAGAATCTAGTACATCACATGCTAGAATCGGAAGACAGATGGAACGCAGTGAGTTTCTATGCCAAAGATGTATGCCAGGAGTTGAGGAGACTAGAGCGAGAAAGAAGAAGCCACAGAGTGGAAACGAGCGGTAACGCTGCTGTGTACCAAAACTCACCTACGCAAAGGCACAGACAGGTGGACATACGAATATACATGCGCTCACAGAGGGACGCAGACGTGTAACAAATGAACTGCGGCTACAGCGTGGAAATGCCGTTCAGGCAATAGCTCACACAACAGGACCTTCAAACCGAACTTCAAAGACATGAACGTATACGGAATGACACACACACGAACTTACGCATACACCACACGAAACTAACGAACTAGACTAGACCCACACGTACTGACATATACATAAACGAACAATACCCTTCAGAACAGTTTCAGACACATTGACAAAGACCTGTGAAGATGAGGAAAAGCTACGGCTGAAGTCCCCCCCATGACGAAATACTTACAGTGGTACCGTGGGGACCAGGGAACAGAGGCAGGAGGTGGTTTTAGTGGATTAAAGTCCCACACACAGGCTTTTGATGCTTTCCACCTTTCTTACAAAAAAAAAAAAAAAAAGGAGAAAGGATATCTCACAGTGTGAGCTATGCTCTCTTCGCTGTCTGCTTTCCATCTGGTCCGATTAGAACTCATCAATTATGACTTTTGTTTTCTTTATACATACTACGTTTACACCAAAACGAAATCCGAGATTTTGCGGTTGAAATCTTGGTACCTTAAAAAGGTGCTTACACCGAAAAAAAGATTTCATTTGACACATCTTGTTCAGAGTGGAAGAAAATAGTTGTGAAGGTAAACACAAACCGCAAAAAAAGTTTGGACAATTGTAAATGCAATGTTTATTTTAAATTAATAATATGCAACTATAAAGAAAAATGTATTGTTTACAGAGGTACTTTCTGAGAAAAAGAAGTAACCTGGGGGGCAAATCGGACCAGAAGGAATTGAAGTCGATGGACCTGGGGAGCAATTCTTAAGTTTACGTGGACACTCTGGAATCAATTGCGATGACCGAAGGCCCACTGAGTGACATGTACTCTTGGAAAACAAAACGAATAAAAATACATATGTACACTTTTATAACTAAGCGATTCGTTTAATTATTATCAATGACGATGTTGTCCTCGACGAAGTGTTCTTCCAGTTCTCCGAGAATGGCACTTTTATTTTGAAATAAATTGACCATTCTGATGGAGAATCTCCCGAAGAACCTTCAGCTTTTTTTTCTTTTCTACACAAGAATATACAACCTGTATTTATTTGTCAGATTGTGTAGTTTAATTTTAATTTCTTCGGGCGAAAAATAAATATGTTTTTGTGCAAAATTTGATGCCATTTCTTTGTGGTTGTTTTTTCTAGTACCACGGAGATCATCATATGTCTCCTAACACAATACAATGCTAAACTCTTCATCCTCTAGGGGCCAGATTCTTCTTGTTTATTTTTTTTTTTCATTGTCTCCATTGTAATTTGTTCTCTGAAAATTAAATTCATTTACTTAACCCTCCGTTTAGCGTTGTGGTCTGTCAAACCATTTTGAAACTTATTGTGTCGTAATTTTTTTTCGTGTAAATATTTCCTCAAATGCTGCCATGACTTTGTCAAACTCGATGCACCGAGTCGAATGTGATATATTTTGAAACAGTTGTCAATATTTCGTGAAACAAAAATACAGTTGGAGTAAAGTTTTAACGTTGTTTCGCGTTGTGGTCTGTCAGACCACAAAAATAAAAACGATTTTTCTTGAAACTGAGAGTGGGAGTGTGTGTTAAAACGGCGTCAAGGTGTGGTGGGCTGATGACTCTAATACGCACTATACATTGCAGGGTCAAATTTACACAGGTAAACTTCCCCATGAAGAAAGTGAGGTGAATAAGGGCCAACGAGTGGTAATGAATATGGTTAAAGCGTTTTTTAGCACAGGACGAACAATATAAGCTGACAAGTTCTTTTCCATTCTCGAATTAGGCAGTGCCTTGATGTCCAAGAACCTTGCTAACGTTGAAACATTTCGTAAGAACAAAAAAATTAGTCCATTAGAACTGCTGGCCTTCTCTACTCGCCCATGGAATAGCAGCATTTTTAGTTTCCATTTCAACAAAGTCTCATTGTGTTCCTGCTTCCCAAAAAAAACAGTTAGTCAGTTATTCTTATTTCAACCAAACACGTCACGTGTTACGTTAATGGAGAGGCTAATAAAGCCCATCAAATATTGGACTATAATAAATAAAAGGTGGGAGTGGACACAATGGACCAGATGGTATCATTTTACTCGTGCAAACGCGCTACTAATCGCTGGCCACTGGCTTTTTTTTCAACATGCTTGATGTTTCTGCACTGGCTTCTTGCATAATATTTGAGAGAAACAAATTGACAAACAAGTTTATAATTGAACTCGCGCATCACTTGGTAAAACCTCAGATGGAGTTACGGGTAGTCAATCCCAAAACATTGCTTTTTCAGCATATCGATGAACATTTTTGGCATTGCTGTGAGTATCAAAATTTGTATACTACCCTTAACTACAATTCCTTTGACTGCGAACATATTCTTAATCGACATTGGAGCCATCATCTTCTCCGAAATTATTGGACGATGACGGGCCTCTTTTGCCCCGCCCGCTTCCATTGCCTGAGATGTAAGAACCCGGTTTGCGACTTATACTCACAATTAATATACCATAAGTATTTTACAGAAGAAGCATCATATCAGAACTAAATAATATACTCGCCCACAGTATGCATATATGTATTATATCTATCTTTATTTAATTTACAGAATAACTAGTTTACCAGTGCGAGGGATCTCGCATATAGAAATCCTATACCCGTAGGTATTGGTAATAATATTTTTTCGTAACAACTTTACTAATATCCACTTTTTCAAAATATCATCAGTTTATACTGATGCACAAGTTCAGTTGATGAGCTTTCTATCAGTGTTAGAACCATTGAAATCGGTGCAGAAATAAACTCTCGGGAGAAATCACAAGGTCTTGCGCTAACGATTTAAATATATAGATGAAAGAAAAATGTAAATTCTTCCAGTAGGGAACTAAACCTGTCTTTGTTTGTTGTAAGAATCTATAAACACAAACATATATAATTTAAAAACTTTACTATACATCGTTTTTCTACACCTAATCTTTCACATGGAATAGACCATACCCCGATTTTATAGGCCACAACTGCAGACCACAAAGTATGACTTACCGCCTTTTGGGTCACCACTAAACGGAGGGTTAAATTGTACCTACTCAGCAAAGCGATTCAAAACAAACTTTTCATAACTGTTTTTGTAATTCACCATTATAAAATGATGTGGTAAGTTATGAAAAACGTGTGTTCGATTTGACGACCTGCCAACTGCATGACCTGCCAACGATGAAATCAAAGATTTCGGTGACAGAAAAATGTATGGCGAAATCCGCTCGAAATCTCGAGATTTCGTGAAATCCTGCAGAAATCTCAATGCAGTTGGCAGGTCGTCAAATCGAACACACGTTTTTCATAACTTACTTGAGATGTTCACAGATTAGATTGAACAGGGGCTATGTCATACATATACATATATTAGGGCCATACATATATATATCTGTGGCAGTATGACAGAGTAGCTTATGCCCAAAAAAGAGTTTTCGAGATATTTTTTAATTTTTCACTAAAATTTTTAATTATGATATTTAATAACTTTTTTAGGCCAAATTAGTTAGTTAGTTAGTTTATATGCCTTTTATTTTCCTTTTTAATTCATAACATTCAATATAATTCTAAGTCTATTATGGTTTGGCCTATGGCCGTCTACCAGATTGACAATAGTTACATTTCTATTTTTGTTTTTAACAGAGAACAAAGAAAAAGGCAATATATATGTACATTAAACATTAAAAATCTTCTTCAACTATACATTTTCTATAACGAAGAGCATTTGCACAGTAGTTGAAAAGTAAATCCCAGCCTCGGACTCCATTTAAGATTTCAATTGGCCAAATTATAAAATAAAGAGTATTTTTACATTTTTTACTATATTTCATGGAAATGCTATCGGAAGAAAATGAAAATAAATGCATTTTTAAACTTAAGTTGTTATGTAAAAATCGAATGGCAAATTATGAGTGTCTTAAGTCACATAAGTTTTTCTGTCACATCTATAATATTTAATTATAGTGCCTTAAGTGGACTTAAGATTTTGTGTCAAACTTTAAATTTTAGAATTAATAGACATAAGGCAATACTTTGTTATTTAAATTTATTCGTGATATATTATATTAGTAACAAAAATACATCAAAGGAATTAAGACCGTACAAAATTCATTGAGTTGGAAATTAATCATTCTTTTCTTTCATATTTGGTTTCTTCAACCACAACGAGCCCGGAAGCAAATGCTTGTCTCAGGTCATAAGAACCAGTATTTTTAAGAATAAGCTGTTGATTTTTGTAAGCTATTTTTTCGCTACATTTGTTGCGATTGTTATCTAACTTGCGTAAAGCTCGTCTTTGTACAATTTTTTAAGCTCTAGATACGAGTATGTACCTTTGTCAGAGTTTCTTTTTGATGTGTAAACAATGTTAGCTCTCGGTATTTGCAAAATTTTCGCCGTAATCTGTCACGCGTAACCAAACTTGCTATTAGTGCGTTGTATGTATGTATATGATTCTCCTAGTACTGTAGATTAAAAACTGTTTGAACGCGCATCACGCGGGACCCACTGGACAGATTTTGATGAAGCATTGACATAGTGATTGCTTAAGTTCCTCCTCAACAAGGTTGGAAAAACAAAAAAATAGGTGAAATATATATACATATATAAAATATCCTCCTGCGTTGTCCTGAAGCTGAGCAATGTTCAAAACAATTATTCCAAGCATCGCTCACAATTTTCTTTCAGTGTCGATCACTGCCAGCAGTCGAGCAGCAGTGGGTATCGTTGCAATAGTGTGTGTCTGAGTATATGTGCGCGCTCTAACATGTTCATAATGCTTTGAATTTCAATGTTCTGAAATCATTATCACCATTTGCGGCCCTCCGACTCAACCAATCTTAACAAATGAGGTGTCAAAAGAGGTGTCTAGAGCAGTGAATTGCATTCTCAGTTTATAAATATCATTAACAAATTAAAAAAAAAAAGCTCAAAAACAAATATTCTACCCAAAAGGAACTCCTGTTGTTTTAAGAGTTCATTTTGGTTCATAATTATATGTGTATTTATGTATGTATATGTGTTTGCTAAATGGAAGCACAGACAAGAGAAATATACAGATGTAGAATGGTAGAACAAAAGCATGTTACAAAAAAATTTGAAAACCAGCATACTAAAATCCAAAAAACAGCATACTATCATACAATACCTTGTATGAAATGCCTGCAACATGAACGAACTCAAAGAATGGTGTATGATTCGAGCAAAAATGTTCGTTTCTCTTAATTTCCTTTTCTGTGTTGGACTTCCTTGTGTGTTGTGGATGTTGTTGTTGTATTCCCATTGCTGCTTAAATTGGTTTTCTTTTGTATCACGAAAACCGGTTTTAGTTTTTTTTGTTTGTTTTCGCATACAAAACGAATACACGGGCAGTATGTGATGTAATAATTTTGTTTTTTTTTCTTTTCGCTTTAATTTCTTAGGCCGGCAATTACCGACAGCTCATAAGTTAAGAGCCTCATAAACCTATTCACCAACCGCTATTAGTGCGTATTTATGGGCACTCATAAGACTTATGAGTGGTCCCAACCACTCTTAAGTTACGAGCGATAATATCAGAGACAATTATTATTGTCTCTGCTAATGTCTTAGATAACTTCGAAATAATTCGAAATCAGCTGCCATTTCAACTTTAAATTATTTCTGTTGATTTTTAAAGTGGGTAGAAAAGAAAGAAATGTGTCTTCATCCGGCGAGAAAAATAACATTATAATGAATTTAGTGAACATGTTAATTATTCCACTATTTAATTCCTAATAAATTTTCAAAAAAAAAAAATTAATCCACCAACATCAATTTCACCATCTACAGCTGTGTTGCATCCCCCCCATTGACTCCGAATGTTCGAAAGAGAACGCGTTCGGAAATCCGAAAATTGAGATCTCTCAAAGTCGAAGTAGCATAGACAGCATAGACAAAAACCCATTAGTGGTCGGTGAATAACAATCAGAAATTTTAACTTATGAGCCTCTTAACTTTAAGAGCGATTTATGAGCGGTCGGTGAATGCCGACCTTATTGTAAGTAATGCAAGTTCAAAGGGGCATAAATGGAAGGGGAATAGCGACTATACCATGGCTGTGTGATTTTCATAGTGCTGCAAGTGTTCAAATTTTCTTGAATGGGAATTTTGCTACCGCGTATTCGTATGTACATATGTATGTATATGCGATGACCCAACAGAAGGGCGGGAAAAGTAGATCATTATGAGCCTCTTAACTTGAGCCTCTTAACTTTAAGAGCGATTTATGAGCGGTCGGTGAATGCCGACCTTATTGTAAGTAATGCAAGTTCAAAGGGGCATAAATGGAAGGGGAATAGCGACTATACCATGGATGTGTGATTTTCATAGTGCTGCAAGTGTTCAAATTTTCTTGAATGGGAATTTTGCTACCGCGTATTCGTATGTACATATGTATGTATATGCGATGACCCAACAGAAGGGCGGGAAAAGTAGATCATTTCGTTGGTTTTTGTGATTGCAATAAAATATGTAATTTCTTTGAAAACGTTAATTTCATTTACCGAGTACATTCCTTTAATGGCATAGAGATCCGCTTAGAGAGGATTTTTTGAAATTCCATCTCTAAGAAAAAATATTCGGAACTCATCTCCAATTTGTTTTACCTTAACAGTGGCAGCGGCGGCGAAGCAAGGCGAGCACGGGTCAGCTAGTCAAATATAATACATGATACAGAAAACAGTAGGTAGACATTGTTTTGATTTCCAGTTTGTAAGCCTTTACAGGAGCCCAACAAAATATTTGCTCTCGATTTTAAAACTAAAACTACATTTGTACATTGTAATTGTATGTAATGCATGACTCCACAAATTACTCAACTTTTTTTTTTCATTTGAAGGACATGCAAAAATTGGAGAAATTTTCTTATCGATTTCTTACAAATCAAAAAAAAAATCGATCAACCATAAATCAAAGAACATCGAAATTTCACAGAAATGTGAAAATAAAACCAAACAAAAACAGCGACCACAGATCAAAATATGACCACCATATACACACAAACACACCACAGTTTAAAATCCAGAAATACCGACCAGCCAGTCAGTCGTTCGTATATGTTCGTTCGCAAGATCGATTGAGATTAGTAAGACAAAATAAAGGGTCGCAACAAATGAAATATAAAAAAAAATGTGTATATACCGAAGTCACAACACACTGAAGGATGGTTGACTCGCACGACCATGTAACTTAAAACCTGCATGATCATAGAATAAACGAAAAACAGAACAAGTGGAGTCATCTACACAAAAGAAGAGAACTGAACTCGATGTATACCATATTCTACATCTGTATATATCTCTTGTCTGTGATGGAAGTCATCTGGGATAAGTACTTGTTGTTCATTAGTATGCAGCCAATGTAATATTGCCATTGGCTGTGGCGTCGTCAGGGAATGTAGCTACATTTCTGCCCAGTGGTAAATGCAATGTTTAAAAGGCCCATACAATTAGACCACTGAAAGTCTAGCTTACAACAGTGGAAGCCGTTAACAGAATCTTACAGGATATACGACAAAATGATAGACCGATCGGCGGCATTACAATACTATTTTGCGGAGACTTAAGGCAAACGTTATCAGCAGTGGCACGAAGTACAAGAGCTGACGAAGTAAACGCCTGTCTGAAAAACGCAAGTCTCTGGTCCAGTGTTACTCAAATGTACTTGACCGTCAATCCAATCGCACAATATTTCTCTGATCTGTTACTTTAAATTGGTGGAGGAACGGTTCCGGAAGAAAATGGCAAAGTAAATTTATCACATTATTTGTGCAAAATGGTGTCTTCTAGCGAAGAACTTATCTCATCCGTTTACAGTGATATATCGCAACTAACAAACCGTGAGAATTCTTGGCTTTGTGAGCGAGCTATTTTGTCGTCGCGAGCTATTTTGTCGTCTTGGAATGATCATCAATTATGTTAATAGCGAGATATTGGCATGCGTTGATGGTCAAAATGCAGTATACATTTCAATCAACCCTTATGGACCAAGAAGTAACAACCACAGCTTTCTGGTCAAATTTTTGAATTCTCTATTTGCTTCAGTGGTCTATTTCACAAATTTGTATTTACAATTTTTTTTTATGTGTAAACATCTTAGCTCTCGGTATGGCCAAATTTTTCGCTGTTATCCGTCACGCATAACCAAACTTAGTATTAGTGCGTTTTCTGTAAATAATTCTCAAAGTATTAGAGAGATCTGTTTATCCGCCATCACACACAAACGTATGTTTACACATCAAATTTCACGAGTACTTGGTACTCACGCCTTTTTTTCGTAATAATTTTACTAATATCCACTTATTCAAAGTTGTTTATACTGATGAACAAAGTTCAGTTGATGAGCTTTCTATCAGTGTTAGAACTATTGAAATCGGTGCAGAAATAAACTCTCGGCAGGAATCACAAGGTCTAGCGATTTAATTAAATAGATGAAATAATTTCTATCAATAGGGAACTAAACCCGTCTTTGTTTGTTGTTCTTCCTTTCTATCAAATAAAGGTAAGAATCTATAAACACAAACATAAATAATTTAAAAACTTTACTATACATCGTTTCTATACCTGATCTTACACATGGAATAGACCATACCGCAATTTTATAGGCCACAACTGCAAAACGGATTATATGTTCTGTCAGACCACAAAGTATGACTTACCGCTTTTTGGGTCACCGCTAAACGGAGGGTTAAATAATACAAATGCGTAGTCTTTCAACGCTTTTATGAAATTTAAGTCCTAGTTAGGTCCTTTAACTGCTAAATTGCACTGAAGCCATGGTTTTGAATGACTTGTTGCAATGAACAAACAAACACCTTCAAGACTTTGCCTTTCCTTCTTGCTTAATTTACACAGAGCCTGTCACAAACTTATTTTTAAAGAATAAACAGCTCTTGCTTGATGCATCGGAAGGTCTGATCTTCAATTCATTGTTAGCGTTTCCCCCAGAAAATATGAAAGGGAGCTCAATGAAATTGCCGCTTACTGTTATTCTCTGCAGCTCAACAGTATAAAAATCAAGCAATTCATTTATTTTGGTTTCTTGACAATGATGTCTAATAGTTTCACTGCATACTTGAATGATAGAAGAATCCATTTATTTCTAGTCCTCTCGGAATTTTTTAAAAATTGGAATGTCTGGGCTTATTTTCGTTTCAAATGCACTTTTTAGAACAAGTTCATATATGTGATGTGACACCCAAAAAGTAACAACTCTCTTTCAAGCGATTGTTCTAAAAGTTGAAGCGACCTGTGATAGATGGTGTTGTATCACAGCACATTATCTGAACTTCTTCTTCAATGTTCCAGTCATTTAACGCTCCAAAAACAGCTGCAGATTGTTCTTTTCCCGAAGAATTTTCAAGCTTAGGCACAGAAAGAAGTTGTTCGTTACTGCTAAACGTAATAATGATAGGAAGTCCTTTTTCTTTTGAACTTCTTACGGTTAGGCCAGGTTGTAATTTCTGATCCCAGTTAACAGCCACGACTTCAGGTACATCATTTTTAAAGTCAGTTTTTATAGATTCAGCTCTTTTTTTCCTTATCTGAGTTCGAATACGTTGAATCGAGGATTTATTGATTGAGAACTCGTCAATATTATGTCCAAGTGCCTCCAATGTTGCCTGAAGAATGTAAACAGAATCCCGAATGTTTAACCGACATCTGTCTAGGGCCAATACTAATTTAGCAGTAATAAAGTCTTTTCTTCCACGCATGTTAGTAGTTTTATCTTGTACTGTTTCCGAAGCACTTGGCATGGCATACTTTGATCGAAAGTCGGGTATAGTAAATGAACTCCAAATGGCTCCAAATTTTTTGCAGCAGTTTTATGGCTAAACGAAAAAAATAGGGGTATGCGCAAAGAAAAAAACATTTTAAATAAGGGACACCCTAATATGTATACAAACATACCTGTATAAAAGTAAGCTATTCTTTTCAAAGCTAGTAAGATTAGATACTCCTTCTGTCCAAACTTTTCTCAACGCTTGTGTGAAGTCCGAATGCTTTTGCCAGTTACAAAGCTACGACTTGCTGTTGCTTTTTCTAATTATGTATCCACATGTTTAACGGAAATCGACAAAAAATAAAACTCCTCCGGTAAATTATATTCACCATCTGAATCCGAAAAGTACGTATCTACGCATACAAAACAATCCCACGCGTGTAGTAATTTCTAATTAGAATACAATCCAAAGTCAACACAAGGAACGAGGACGAAAACATTATTTCAATGGAAGAACGTTTTGATTTTCATTAAAAATAAGAGCATAATAATTTTCGTTTTCCATGTATGTATGTTAGATTGCAATCCGAAATAACGCGCGCAATGAAAAATAATGAGAAACACAAAATCAAGTGAATATTTTTTTAAATTTTTTTTTTTTAGCAGTTTACATCTGCGGTCTGAGCAACATTATGCCTCTGCCAGTAATTTATTGAATTTTTTATTATTGTGTAAGCAATGCGAAGACAATGTTAAAATCGGGTTTTGGAAAAAAGAAAAGGAAAGTTTATTAAATTTTAAATTAACTCATTATTGCCGTTTACCAAACCAAAGGACTATTTTGCATTTTGAGTTAGGTTAGGTTAGGTTGAGAGGGTCAGGGGTTGAGAGGCTGAGATATCCCAAAACACTAGGCATCAGAGCGGGCCGCCAAGAATCCATCCGAGGATGGCACCTAAACTGTCATAATTTCCTCAAAGCATTTAATTACTCTGCAAAATCTTAGAATGAGCATAAAAGGGGGTACACACCATCGAACAAGAGTGTTACCTAAAACTGATACCATTTTCGCGCTATGAAGTGAGCGTACACACTAAAGGTTTTGTATGCTTTTTGGATGACGAAATTTGTATACACACAGTCGAACAAAAACAAAGATGGCCACTGAGTGTCACGCAATAGCAAACAATTTTGTGAGCATCATTTTTGGATGTCACCCCCCATTTCGAGCATAGACATTATCAGTTCTGCGTTTTTTCCTTCAAAACTGATACTCTTGTTCGATGGTGTGTACCCACATTAAAGTTGATTTGGCCCACCACCTCCAGGTTGCTAAGAAGTAGGAGTCTAAAATGTTCCAACGACTGCGTGCTATGCCCTGACATTCTCTGCTACATCTACATACATCATTACAGTAACTGCAAATATCCGTGCCCTGAAGTCCGAGTAGTGGGCACCATGATGAAGTGGTAAGTGAGTTGGACTACTACGCATTGCTGCCCGAGTTCAATCCCAGCCCGGGTCGAAAACCTAAACGTTTTTTCACGGTGCCAACTCTGACAAGCAATCAAAGTGTATCATTTCTCAATGAGCTTCCATTCATGCAAAAATATAACACGCACACACAAACGGTTGCGAGAAACAGGCCCTGGTTTACCCCGAGCTGTAGCGCCGCCTAAAGTAAAGTATTCCCCCAATATGTGTTCTGCATGCAAAATCTGCATGAGTCTTCATCTGGTATAGGTATCTAGCTTCCTGAGATGTCTCTTAAGTTTACATTTTACAATGCTCCGTGAGGGACGCAGTCAGGATGCGGAGTTTGTTTATTTTTTTTAAGGCTGGTGCAAGCTTTGAATCTCTTTAAGTTATAACTGCCCAAACGTTTCTTCGCCTGTTTTAGACCCTGAGTTTCTGTCCAGCACTAAGTACTATTTGCCTTCTCCAGTCATCCGAGCTCATCCTTAATGATGCGTTCCGCTATGCCACAGAAAGGCTCAGGACCCACGAAGGATGTGGCGGCTCCTTTTCTGGTAAATTTGTCCGCCTCTTCTTTTCCTTCTGTCCCCAGTTGTCCTTGTACCCAGTATTGTTTCGTTCGCCCAGTCTGTTTAGTTTATCTAGGCATTCGCAGACAATTCTAAATTTGATAATCTGATCCCCTATTGCGTTAATAGCTGCTTGACTGTCTGACATTGCTTATCAAGATTGAGCACATCTGTCAATAGGACAGATTTTAGCTTGAAAGATGCCCATGGGCTCGAAAAGTCAAGTTCCGGGCCCAGACACTCCTGCCCCCGTTTCTTCCTCAGTTCTTAAACCATCCGCGTACCATTTAATAGAATGAGGACTCAGTCTGTTGATTCTAGATTCATTTCTCCAGTTCTTGTTACTGAGTTTAATGTTGAAGTTTTTTGACCAGGTAAATGTCCTGATGTCATCGTCTCTGGGGAAGTCCAGAAAGGGAAGTTTATTAGTCACTGTAGGGTGTCATAGTCTTTATGTCTGATACATTTTTCTTTTCCTATTTCTTCTTTGGCCATCCTTAGAAACGACCTATTTGCAGTTTCATTAACTACAAGACGCAGTGGAGAAAGCTCCAGTAGCACCTCCAGTGCTGCAGTTGGACAGGTTCTCATTGCACATGCTAGTCTCTTTACCTACTTCTCCACCTCCATATATGTGGATCAAAAGCCGAAACTACATATGTTTTTTGTTTTTTCTTTAATTGGGCATTTTAGACCCAATTGTTATTCCAAGTCAGCAGTAAGTATCTGAGGACACCAATCAACCTAGTCTAATCTTTTGCAACCTCTGTAATATCTTAGACCTTAACTTATAACATCTCACAAACAAATATCACTTATGGTATTAATTTTATTTCGTCCCGTACTGACATCGGCTTAGGTAGTTTCAAAAAAGGCCACAAGCCAAAGACTTCTTTCAGATTAACTTATGTAAACGTAACTCTTGTGATTATAGTATTATACTGGGATTATTCGCATATTAATAGCCCTCTTCGTTTTGCAGAAGTTTAAGTTTAATTCCATTGGCTATTCTTCATCAATATTTCCATTTAATTATTTATACTATGTACCGGAAGAACTCTCATATAAATGCCAGCTTAAGAAAGAGCTTGTTTGCGTAGCTTATATAAATAGCTTCATCGGTAATAAGCAAACAAAAAAAAAAGTTGAATATTTCACCAAATGATTAGAACTTATGTTTAACGCCTTCAGCAGCAATACCTACAATCTATTATATCTTCCTGGTTTGTAAATCCATTACTAATGCAAAGACTAACTTTTACATCAACCGATCCCAAATTTGAGTACACTTAAAGCTTTAGGGGATTCTTGAAAATCACCGAAATCAAAATGAAATATGTATGTAAATACCGCCTGCCAGCCCACAATGGATCTACGGTTGTATGACATCAGCAAAGGACTCCTCCATTTTTATTTCACAATAAAATCACTGACCTTCATTAAAGTCCTATAAGTACGAATGTATACAGATCTACCCACATATTTATAAGCAAAAATATTTTCCTCGAAACTATTCGAAAAGACCCTTCTTAAGTTTTCCTATTACGCACTAAGTGCGCCTTCACTACAACAAAATGCAGCTTGCAGAATATCGAACGCAAAGGAGTTGCTCTAGAAAAAAGCTTCCAGCCTGTCCCAAATTCTTGGAATCCAGAATGGAGGGGAGCAGTACATTCCTTTCCACGCCCAAACTCTCTAGCAGTTGTTGTCACAACCACAATATTTTTGTGAGACAACCTCTTGAGCATAAAGCAACAATTGCTTTCCATTTCACTTCGCTTAGCTCCAATCTGAGCGGAACAAAGTTTCCAGAGAGAATTTGAACCGATTCGTGGGAATAGTCCTGCGCAGTTATTCGCAGCAACAGGCAGTTTGAATTTACGGTTTTTATTCTGTTAAATTTTATTCATGTACGAGTACATTTCTGTACACTTGTGTTACGGGGAGGGTTGTGCAAAGGTTACAGGCTGGGCTGGCATCTATTGGAATTTCAATACTTAGAGTAGGTAGGTACCTACTGCAGAGTCACATCACATTACATAGCTACAGACAAGTATTGAAATCATAAAACTAATATTCTAACTCTGACGGGAAACAAAATTATTTATAATGTCAAATAATATGGAGTCATGCTGTGACGGGGATCATGGGCTTTGATAGAGAACCTTTTTGAACACCGACTGAGCGAAATTTATTAGGGACAAGTCTTCTCAAATTCATATGATGCAATAAAAGAAAATATCTGAAAGCATGGTGTTGTGTAATCAATTCCATACATATGTGTGTATATGGACAAGAATCTATGCATCTGAATCGAGTATCCAAGAGGAAGCGGTTTTGCATAATGATGGGTCAACGATGATGCTAGTGTCCTGATTGCTTTAAAAATCAGTTCATATTGTCTGAAAGGATGCAGCATACGACCTCAGCATTTGATAGTTGGTTATGTCACAAGGTTGACCATTAAACTATTCCTTTCAGTAGATATAAATCTCATCCTGAACTGCGGTTGTTTTATGGAGGTCGCACAATACACATTTATACATGGAAAGGGAAATCCTGCAAAATTACGGCTTTATATTTGTGATTAAATATGGCATAACTTCAAATGAAATTAAGGAGAAAGAGATGATAAAAGAAAATAATTATTTAGTTCATCATCATTCAGCTTACAGAAATCAGACAGGAAGTATTTCGATAGCTTTAGTTTTTTTCACTTGGAAAGCAAACTCAACAGTAAGTAAAACTGTAGTAAAGTTCAACAAATCACCCAATCAAGCAATATTTTTATCACACAGCTCATATTATTATTATTATTATTATTATTGAAGGTCCTCCGAATCGCAAACTCCTATCGCACAGTATCGGAACCAGCCGCTCCTGTAGTCGCAGGAGTGATCCCAATAGATCTCCCAGCGGCAGAAAGAAAGTACGTTCACTAGAAGAAGACGGAAACGGAAATGAGAACGGAAACGGCAACTGTAAACGCGAAAGAGATCACGAAACAGAGATGGTAAAACAGGAGGACTGCTGAAACAGGAGGAAGATGGACCGCGATCTGATCAGCACAGTGACGTCGACCAATGGACGGAACGAAAACATGGTGAAGTAAACTACTACATCACACAGTTCCTAACCGGCCATTGGTACTTCAAAAAGTACCTCCACAAAATGGGCAAAACGGAGAATGCAGCTTTTTTCCCAGAAAATGTAGTCAGGAAAATTATCTCAACATTGGACACGTGGAACAAGATATCTTCGTTGATTGAGACAGTCCTAAAAATTAAAAAAGAGAGGAAGACGGAAACATACCGCCGTAAAAGGCCAAATAAGAAGAAACTGCTCACAGAGGCAAAAGAAAGTGGCGACCACCCTGAAGTAGTGCGAAGAGCGGTCCCGGGTGGGATTTCGTCTGAAGATGGAGAGTTTTTGGTCGATTAGAGTTCGGCACACCAGGGGACTGTTACTCTGTTAGGCCTCAGCCTCCTGACTGTGCATGATGCATTTTCTCTTAAAAAATAAATAAAAATTATTGAAGGGTGAAATGCACCGCAGCCTTAAGATCTATTGTGCCCCCTACAAGTCCTAGACGAAAGAACATCTCTGTCATCATTATTCCTGTTGGAATCGGTTAGAGAGAGCTTCGCTCGCACCTAGCCCAGGTGAGTATTCCATAGGTCACAGCACTTCATCCAGACCAATTTCCCTGAGAAATCGCAGCAGGAGATTGGGTGCTATAAGTGGTAGATCCTCTACTGTAATTTGGTATTTACACCAGCACTTGAATGTTTTCTGGGTTAATGCCTCACATTCCACCAGTATGTGCTCTGGAGTTTCACTGCACTCATTGCGAAATCTGCATTTTTTGTATGTAAGCCTGTTAAGTTTAAAAAATGCCCAAATCTTTTTTGCGTCGTTAAAAAACGTGCCTAGAGCTCGCTGTCTTGCTTTTAGTCTCAATAAAGCTGGACATTCATTCAAAAAGAAGTCATTTCTCATTTTCATCTTTGCAGTTAAAACTTATTTCTTGAAAGTAAAAATATTTATCCATCCAGAGCAGGTTGGTTTTAGAACACATCACACCAAATATCTAGAATAACAAATTATGTTGAGAAATATCTTGTAATCAGGAAAATCCGCTTGAAAATCATTCGACACTGTTTGGCATAATGGATTAATTTACAAGCTTATTAGCCTTTAGTGTTCTAACAACCTCATAAAAATTATGCAGTTTTATTTTTGAAAGGAATTTTTTCGTAGGTGTTTACTCATCAACAAAAATGGTCTCAGCTGGGCCCTATTTCATAAACATTGACAAGTGACAATTCTACAAATTTGTCGCTTTTATCTGACAGGTTTTCATTGCATAACGTATTGACAGATGACATAATTGTCAGTTAAATACAATGACAATTTTGTCACTGTCAGACTATGACAAATTTGTCGTGACAATTTTGTCATTGTAATATTTTGACAAATTTTTTATAACGTACACAAGAGACTGAATTGATTTACAATATTATTCATGTATTTACATATTGTGTATATATATATGCATGTATGTACTTATAAGTAAAATAACTGTTTTTCTCACAACCGCAACACAAATATATATGTTAGAAGGAGCTAGCTTTGAAAATCCACTGCTCAAAAAACAACAAGATAACACAAAGCATGAAATTGAAAAAAAAAATTTGGAAGTAAAATTAAAAATTTTAGAAAGGGAATGTTATCCTAAAGAGCTGGATATTGTACAAAAAGAAAGAGAACTAAAGCTTTCACCTTCAATTTTTACTAAGAAATTGTGAAAGAAAATGACATCTTATCTCAGATCCTTAATGATGCAGTAGTGATCTGACGAAACTGGTTGATCATAACAACAACAATTTGAGTTTAAATAAAAATAAATAGATTTCGATGCCATCTCATGCAGAGTTCATTTTTTTTTTTTTATGACAACTGTTAATTGAATTTTTGAAGTTTATATTCGAATGTTTTTTTTTTTTAATTCTGTTAACAGTTTTATAAGTACATAAATAAAAAATATAGTAAATGATTTATTTCGTAAAACTATTGGCGCAAATTCATAGTCAGATAAAACCCATTTTAAAAATATTTAATCACCTAGTTAAGCTTAAACCGGTTTTTTTTGTATGCATAGTTGTCATAAAGTCCATATTAAACTTCGAAAGCCATTTTAAATTTAAAATGAGTCAAACGTCATTTTAAGTAAATAAAAACAGCTTTTTACAGCATTCAATAAAGAACGTTATTAAAATGATTCCGGGGATTGTGATTTCCAAATTTTCGAAGATGTTAAATTGATAACAAAATCAAAATGTATAAAACCCGATCGAACCCATTTGAGGAGTTAGATGAAAGAGAATTTTATTCAAGGTATAGGTTTTGACAAACACTGCTAAATTTTTTATTGATATCCTTGATATGAAATAACCTCAAACGAATCGTGCGCTACCAATTCCAATATATATACATTGACACTGTTTTGGAAGAAATGTTAATCAGTGTAATGTTGGTAAGATATATAAATATATATGTCCTTATAAGCAAATTACACAAATTACTATCCATTGGTATTTTCATCTTAAGCTCATTGCCTTTGTTTTCCACCACTTCCAAATGCCGTTCCACAAATTGCCGTAGCATTTCCCTTTCCATCGATTCCCAATTCTGTCCCCTGTCTCCTTTTATCGAAAAAAACCTATGCATATATGTATATACATATGTACATACATGCATAAAAACTAATTGTTTTAAATTAAAAATAATAACGGAAATTGCCTTCGTTTCTATTTTTGAATCAATTTTGAAGTTTGAATTATTTTTTTATGTGAATTTACTAGATTTCTGTCAGAGTATGTTCACGTTTGGGTTTGTTTGATCAAAAAACATTTAAAATACGTTTTAAAGTAGGAACTCGTTAGAGGATGGGAAAAATGTGTCTATGAATAACAAAACTTAAAATATGATTTTAGATTTAAAACCTGTTTTAAATAGAATCGATTTTATACCCTAACCAAAGGCTGACTATGAATTTGCGCCATTGTTTTTTTTTTCATAAATTTTGACTTTCTGTTCCAGTAATTTTTTTTTGTATATTTAAGAAAATCTGGATACAACCGTGCGAAAAACAGCAATTAATGTAGATTCGTTCACTTGGTTGGAAGTGACATCTTCTTCTTCACTACGATCAAGTATATCTTCAGCATATAAACGTTACATTATTTCGGTATATGCTTACAAAATTTGATGTTATTTGAACTTACCTTATCATCATCCATCATTTCATATGGTGTATGTCCACTTCCCAAACGATTTTCCAAGTTATGCAGTACTGTACAAGTCAAAATAACCTTGCATGCAACTACTGGTGACAATCTCAAATAGTTTAGACAAGAAAATTTTTCTTTCAGAATGCCCAAAGCACTTTCTACAAGCCTCCTCGTTTTCTTATGAGCCCTCAACAATCTTGACAATGCTTCAGATTGTTCAATTTGGTGTGGAATGACTGGTGTGATTAGCCAACTTTTTCGTCCATAACCGCTGTCTCCTAATATTAAAGCATTTGGAAATGGCCTCCATCCATTTTCCCACCGTCTTGCTGAGGAGCTATTTCTTAGAACCCTAGCATCATGAACGGATCCAGGCCAGCGTGCAGAAACATAAAAAAAGAAACAAAATTTGAGCCGCACACAAACATGGCATTAATTGAGTGGTGTTATGCCCCGCATAACTTCTATACAAAGTAACAACGTCAAACGGATGTTAATACGATAAACATTCCGATCATCCACAAAAACAACACACACCAATCGATACATGAGCGGTTGCTTGAAACCATCATGTAGACAAAACGCACCATATCAACAATTCGTTCTTTGTATGTCATCAAATATATCGATAGAAGAACGTCTGCTCGAAAGCCATAATTTCACAACGTAAACAATCGTGGTGTGACAAAAACACCCAGTTGAATTAAAGATAAAACCTCTGTGTCAGCACGATCGGTGGATTTCGAATCTATCATCGTCTTTTCTTTTCCTTTTCTTTTCCTTGTCTTTTCCATCTGATCTTTCTTCATTCCTTTTCGCGAATATGCATACATGGTAGGATAAGATGAAAAACTGAAAAACATAGTCAGTCGCAGATAAACCACATACTTGACCAGTACTCTCTTAATAATATTAAGTTCATAATAAAGATTAAAAGTTAATTAAAGTTCAGAAAGAAACAAGTTCTTTTTATTTTTTTTCTTGTTCAACATAAATTGGTGGCAGCGGTTCAACATAAATTGGTGGTAGCGGCTCAACAGTGGTCACCATTTCTGTCAACAAATGCTGACTCATTTTCAGTCGGTGGATCAATTCTTATTAAAGAGCCATCAACAATCCCAGCAACACAAGCAAAATTCGCAAAATGTCTAAAACGTTGAGGTATAGATGTTATATTTTCCGAAGGCCAGCAGATTTCTTCCCCCATAAGGTTATCTACCGTCAGATTGCGAAATCTTTTGACGCAACGCTGAATTGAGCTTTTTGAAACACCCTATCCATCACCAACTACATGGTATTGAGCTCCACTTCCAAGCCAGTGTAACGCACATAAAACTTGGGTCTTAGCATCAAGGGCATGATTTATTTTTGTGGGATGCTGAAGGTGTCTACAGATTTTTAACAAAATATATTCCGCTGTGCTTTTGCTGATGCGAAATTTTTCATTAAATTGAAAATCACTTAATGCAGCAAAATCATTGTTAATCCTTTCTTTAAAAATTCGAGGGTGGCATACTTCGCGAAATTCCACATCAAATTCATTATCACTTTCACTTGAAAACATAATATTAGAATTTTTTTACCCAAATTGTCACTGTACTAACGAGACTCAATTGCCTGTCACAATTGTCAATTACATATTGACAAAATTGTAATTTGTACTTTTTTATCTGTTCCATAAAAAAATTGTCACTACAAATGTGTTGGGAAATGTTTGTGACAATTTTCAAAAAATCCCTGACAATTCATTGTCATGACAATTTTTTTATGATTCGAAATCTTGACAATTGTCGCAAATTCCCCGACAATTCTACAAAATTCTCAATTTTGTTATGGGATAGAATTAAGACAATTGTCAAGTTGTCATTTACAAATTGTCACCTGTCACCTGTCGCACCTGTCAATGTTTATGAAATAGGGCCCTGGTGTTCCTCAAAGCTCAGTCTTGGCACCTACTTTGTTTATCATTTTAACTGCTGATTTGCTGAGTATTCCTCTCTGCAATATAGCAATGTATGCTGATGATGGGTCGACTCGGATAAGTATTTAGGTGTTTACTTAGACAAGAGACTGATCTTGGGTGAACATATTAAAAACACTGTTGATAAAACAAATGTTGCAAATTAACACAAATTAAGCTTCTCTACCCGATTTATACTCGATTGCACTACTTGTAATAAGGAGTTAAGAACTTTAACTATTTAAAGTTTTTTTTCAAGCAATAATTACACATGGGTCACCAGTATGGGGAAAATGTGAAAAAGCTCATTATAAGACAATTACAAATATGTTCGTCAAAATAAAATCGGTAACCATTAACTGATGTCGTGAAAATAGTGAACGCTTCTATAGTCGTAAGGTCCATTGGACTCACCTGTTTTAAAATATGATTAAAATAAAAGTATTATTTTTTTTAAATGTTTTTTTTTTATTAAACTTTAAACTTAACATTTACAAATGTCATTTTTAAAAATTAGCGGCAGGAACATTTGCTTTTATTTCAAATTTGCACTTTTATTAGTTAGAATATATTTATCATAAAAACATGCAATTTAAAAAAAAAATATAAAATATAAATATAAAAATATATATAAAAAATACATTGTATATAAAATACAAAACCAAAGAAACTAAATCAAAAAAAAACATTTTTCTTAAATTTAAGAACTTACTCTTTAAAACTATGTTACCAAAAACTGAAAATATTCTCTTTGAAAAATGTTGACATGTGTCATGTTGGGACATTGGGAGCCATGTTGATATTGAAACTAACCTTTAAAGAAGCAAGTGAAGTGCGTCCTTCTCACTGTGCACACTTCGACTTACTGTAGGAAGGTACTGTAAAGCAGAAACAGCTGCGGCGACCGTTGCGCTGTTTACACACGTTTAAAGTTTGAACATGGGTCCACTGGACCCACGACATCAGTTAAGGGTTAAAATGATGTTTTCACTACCTTTTTACTAGCATCTGTTTTTCCAATTGCAAGGAAAATTGAAATTCTTAATAAAGTTTCATTTGAAAATGTAATTATAGCGAAAATGCTTTAATTAAAAAGCTACTATAAAAATATATAATTTTCCTGTTTTGTTACTGAAATTATTTACATACATACATATATATTTATAGTTGTTTCTTTATTTATTTATTTACATTTATTTAGTTATTTATTTATATTTATTTGTTTTAAACTTATGTACATATACATAATATGTAGTTATCTATCATTATTTATTTATTTATTTTTTTTGTTAACTTATTTCTTTATTTATTTATCCGTCATTTGTTTATTAAATTAGGTAGGTATCATAGAGGTATGATGTGCATATACAGGGTGTCCCAGTTTAGACGTATAATCCGTTAACTGGAGATTCCTGAAGTTCTAGCAAGCAAAAAATCTTTTGGCAGGGGGGCCTATTTTCAACCCCAAAAACAAAGAATTATTAAACGAACGGTGGGTTGATCGATTTAGCCCCAACGTTTGGCTGTGATAATTCTGTTTTTGGCTTACGAAAAATGAGTTTTTTTACAACTTCTGTTAATCGTACGGGAAAAAGTTATTTAACATAATTTTAAGAGAATTAGTCAGAGATAAAGGCTTAATAAAAAAAAATTAATTTCAAACTATTTTATCTAAGACTCCTCGTCAAAACATTTGTTTGATTTCACTTATTGTAAAATATGTCGGCGCTAAAGGTAATTAAAATAAATGGATTCATTTCGTTTCGTTAACTGATTCTACTTGTTCGTATTAATTAGCAAAATATTTTAGGTTTGCTCAAATGAAAAATGTTCTCCGAACCAGTTTAAATGAATTTTTTTAAGTTATTCGAAGTCCGCTTATCCTTCATCCCAAACTCGCGCATCGGTCTGTCAGACCGACGCACAGTGTTCCATTTCACACCAATAAGTGGACAAAATTTAAAAAATTCATGACAAAATTGAGAGTACTTGCTAACGCAATTCTTATAAAGGATAACTGAAAGATAAGTTAATCATATTTTCTCTTTATTTTAGAGCGTGGAAATGATTTTAGAGCAAGTCAAAGTGGAGTATGTTTCCATAACAGGTCGAGTGCACAATAAGTGTTCAATTTGTGTTTAATTAATTTTTTAATTTTTTTGTGTGAAAAATTAAACCAAATTGGTATGAATTCAAGTAATCAAAGTGAATAGATTATTCTTATAAATTTTGAAAGTCTTTTTAACTGCTTTTTAAAGATTTTTTTAATTATAAGATGTATGTTTTTTTGAGGCATTTTTTATTTTTTTTGCATAGACTTTTAAATATGAGCCTCACCTTGCCCCGGGTCAGTTTTTATTTTGGTACAAGACTCGACTTCTTAATTATAGACCTTTTTTTGTTGGCCACCCCAATAGCGCAAGTTATGGCTCTGTTAGTCGGAGAGCTACTGTGAACTAACGGCAGCAGTAAGCAAATAGTTTCTATAAAAAAAGGCCCCAAGAACTTTCGGCCTCAAGTACCGTGTACGGGTGAATGTGTACATCTAATTTGGCGCGAGTATAGGAAGGTCATATAAAAAAACCCGTTAATTGAAATAAGAACCCGTATTTTTTCTTATTTAATCCAAGCGGATTCGACTGTACCGCTTTTAGTGAATATTGGTTAGATACATAGCTATATAACTATAATTTTTGTAAAATGTTTTTGTAGGGCTATACTCTGTTCCACAAAAATTGTCAGTACAGGGAAGTTAGGACGTTTGCTTCTCATTCTGGGTGTAATAGCTTTCATAAATCTGTCACTCTTTTAAGTTCTCTCTGAGTTACAAAAGTATGCATTAAAAATCGCCGCAGATCGGAAAGCAATACCCGTAGGTTAACCAACTGCTGATTTCAAAACAAAATAATTTGTTGAACGAAAAAGATAATTGTGTTCAAAGTACACACCACCTCAATTTTGATGAATATTGTAGAGGCCATTTTTTCGAGTATTGCATACATTGGAAACGATTAGTTTACAAGATATAAGCTTAAAACAAAAAAAAAAAATACTCACTATTTGTTTCTGTATTCACTATTCGTTTCCGCACCCAACATTTACGTCTCGCAAATAAACCGTAGGCACCGTAGCGCAAGTGTTAAGTGCATCGGACTACTGAGCCACCGGTCTAGGGTTCGAATCCCGCCGCAAAAACCTAAAAGTTTTTTTACAGTACCCATTTTTTCGAATGTTTGACAAGCATCAAAGAGTATCATTTGTCACGATTGAGCTTCTCAACTCGCCGTTCGGAGTCGGCAAAAAACTGTAGGTCCCTTCCATTCGTGCAAAAAATATAACATGCATACACAAATGGTTGCGAGAAGCAGGCCGAGGTTCACCTCGAGCTGTAGCGCCAACTAAGTAAGTAAGTAAACCTTCAATATAAAGCACAATGCGCGAAAAAAAATTGAATTACATTTCAGCGATTTCTCCAGAAAAACAACAAAGTGGAAAAAAACAAAAAAAAAATAGTGGCAACACCCTCTCCGACTCAGATTCATTTATTGGTTTTCAAAGCTCTTGGACAAAATCACAGAAAAAGCTGTAACGATTTGCTATAATTTTGTAATGGCAACACTGCATTGATATTCATATTTTCCATACACGGGAGGGCTGATGGCACGAACACAGCATGCCAATATGCCATTATCTGTGTGGCAGGCTGGTCATGGTGGGCGTGGGATGTACGGATGTACTGGACGAAAATTACAAAAACAAAAGCTGTATAAGTCAGTGGTTTTGATTTTATTTCAGTGTCAATTTTTCTGATTGGGTGCCAGGAATATTTGTATGTACACGTACAGACAAAAGTGTTTAAAAAAACAAGCTCCCCCATAAGGCCTCTACTGACAATTTTTGTGGAACAGAGTATAGTAATGGAACCATCCCGTCTGTCTGTATGTGACTGCACTTTCATCCATTTATTTGTATTTATACCTAAATTTAGTATCTATCTTCTATCTACATACATATGTATATAGTTGAATCTATTGATTCAGAAGCTTGTGATTCCTTCTGATAGTTTATTTCTGCACCGATTTCAATGATTTTAGGACTGATCGAAAGCTTATTAGCTGAACTTTGTTCCTCAGTATAAACAATTTCGAAAAAGTGCATAGGTATAAGTTAAGATATTACGAAAAAACATTATTTCAACGATTATTAAAAAATAAGGTGTCAAAAGAAAGAGAATGTCCTGAAGCAGTGACGAATTACACTCTCATTTTGTATATATTAACAATTTGTTAACACTTAATCTTAATATTTATCAGAATCACCACCACGAAACGCAGATTTTATTTACTTTTTGTATACAAGGTACCAGTAGGTAGCCATTTTATTTGTGAACAGTAAACGAATGCGAGATTTCTCGCACTGGTACCCCATACAGAAATAAATCAGTAACACAGTGAAACACTATTAGTTTAAAAAATATCTAAACTTACCTCATCGAGTAGGGTGTCATTGGATAGGTCTCCCTACACGCAGCAAACAATGATTTCATCTCTTCAGCTACGAGGTATTCGCTTTCAAAGTTGTTTTTAGGGTGTACTCGTACATACTACATGAAAGTCAATGTGAAATTTGAAATAGCTCTTAGTTCTCGTATGTAGGTATGTATATACATATAAATAGCATAAAGTTGAAGAGAATGTTAATGAGTGAGTGTAGCTGCGGAACACGCTTTTTGCCGACTTTTTTTTCCGTGTGAATAATGTGCTGAAGGGTTTTTGACTACCCTTTTTATAATATAACACACAGTACAAGCACGTGAAAGTCAGACAAATATGAAGACGGACGGATCGGCGTAGTGGGACGAAACTCATGTAGGTATTTAGGTTGCAGCTAGCTCTATGGTTGGCTTCATATATATTGAAGCATATTGCTGTAATTAACGCGGTGCAGTTGAATTTTGTGGATGTTTTGAATTTTTTTTCCTAAATGTGCTGAAAATACACAGGTGCAAGTGAAGAGGGATAGAGTTTATAATTAGTGCAATATTTTCCCTAGCGGACAAATCAAAAATATCATAAAAAATTGTTTACATATTTATATGTACATTGCGGTAGATTAAAATAGGAAAACACGAAACCGCAGAAACAGGAGTCCTGTCTACTGTATTCCTGGCTGGACAGAGCTGCACGGGTATGCACTTCTTTCGTGTCTCTTTTTAAACACTTTCTCTGACATTTTCCCATTGAATTCATATTCTTTAATTGAACTTAATCATGCCAAGGTTAGTGTTCGATGACACGGATTCCACGAACGATGTAAAGTTTTTTTTTTTTTAATTCGCCAATGTTAGATGCTTTATGGTGATTTAACCTTTTCAAGACTATAAGGAAACTGATAGTCTAAGAGCCCACAGCTAATTTTGTGTGTGAAATATATATAATATAAATAGTAGATGAGATGAAAGCTGGTGTAAGGCTAATGCTATAAACGAAAGTCTTGCAGTTCATGGTCGCGGCTTTAGTGAGTAATACTATGTTGAAAATCCATGTTTTTCCAAAATTGAGATAATTGATGTAACCAGTCAATGCTAGTTTTATTGTATAGAGTACTGTTATCTCATCTCAAAAATGTAGGTCCAAGACGTTTCAAGCGTGGCAAGACTTATGCCAGACTGCTTCAAAATTCAAAGAAATCAGTTTTCGAGATATTTGTTATAACCGAAATTGGCTAATGCCGCGACACTGGTCATACTCCCCAGATTACAGATCTGTGGGTCCAAGACCATTTCAACGTGGCTAACACCCTGCCAGACAGTTTTAAAATTCTAAAAAAACCTTCTCGAAATAATTATTATACCCATTGAAATGTGTCTAAATATTTAAAAAAAAATCTAGGTAGGCATGTCAATCCAGGAATTGCAGTTAGCTAGTTCTTAGTCACTTTCAATTTTAATAATTTATCTTTAATTTTTTCATTTGTTCAAAATATAATGAATTCTGGCTGAGCTTGACTGCGATGTCATAGGGAGCAAGCGCTTACCATCTCGCTTCCTTTTGCAGGCCTTCTTTCAGGGGTTACCAGGAAGTTTTAAAAGAAGGCCTTCGTATAACCCTTCTGGAGAAGCATTTATTTCATAGGTTATCAGGAAGAACTTAAAGCAGACCTTTTTATACCGCTTCCAGCGAAGTTTTATTTTCATCGGTTAGCAGTAAGGTATTAAAGCCTTCCTGTTCTCTGCCCCCTTCCAGTAGAGCCTTGGTTCCAAAATAAAACCAAATAATTACATTCAAGTGCTTAGATACGTTATAATGTTTGTATATTTAGCATCTTCAGTGTCGACAAAAAAAAATTAGAAGAAAATATGTTTTTTTGTTTGTTCGTTCTTATCTATTTGTGATTTAAGTAATTAATTACAAAACCAGTTAATAAAAATAATTGTTACTAATAGTATTTAAGGGTACACATATGCAGACTGCGGTTGATTATATAAAAAATAGCAAATGTATGAAAAAGAGAAAAATGCGCCCAAATGGTCCTGAACTTGCAGACTCGTTACCAGATACCTTAGGTCTGTATGTTAAAGTACATATATTTTGTTGGGTTATGCATATATAAAGATATTTTTCCGTTTTTATATGAAATCCTTTTCGAAATTGCTAGTGTAAAGAATTTGTACTAGCAGATTTTTTTTGTGAATGCATAAATAATATGAGACTCAAAATGTATGGTCCTAGGACATATTTATACATATGTATAAACAATATACACACACACATATATACGTACATATATTCGTGACCTCAGAGATATTTTTTTTTAATATATATACCTATTTTAATGGGTGTAATAATTATTTCGAGAAGGTTTTTTTAGAATTTTTAAACTGTCTGGCAAGGTGTTAGCCACGTTCAAATAGTCTTGGACCCACAGATGTGTAATCTGGGGAGTATGACCAGTGTCGCGGCATTAGCCAATTTCAGTTATAACAATTATCTCGAAAACTGATTTCTTTGAATTTTGAAACAGTCTGGCATAAGTCTTGCCACGCTTGAAACGTCTTGGACCTACATTTTTGAGATGAGATAACAGTACTCTATACAATAAAACTAGCATTGACTGGTTACATCAATTATCTCAATTTTGGAAAAACATGGATTTTCAACATAGTATTACTCACTAAAGCCGCGACCATGAACTGCAAGACTTTCGTTTATAGCATTAGCCTTACACCAGCTTTCATCTCATCTACTATTTTTTCGGTTATATTTCACACATAAAATTTGCTGTGGGCTCTTGGTCTATGAAGATAATTCAAATTAACTAAACTAATTGGACATAGAAAAAAATTGTTTTTCTTATTTTATTTTGATTTTTGTTCTTAATTCAAAAGACGAAAGAAAACAAAACTAGATTGAAGATTGAAAAGTTTAGTCTATTCATATTTACTTGTGTTTGTAAAAAAACCAGCCATAATTATTTTTTCTCTGCAAATAATGAAAAAAAAAGTTTGGAAAATATATTTCCCATGGACCTGAAAGGGTCAAAGATACTTTTATCACATTAATGTACATAATGTGTGTACATACAACACGCGAATAGCATTTGAAAGTCGCTTAATTTTAAATATACATATGTACAATAATATGTATACATATAAATCATTTACATAATGTGCATATATGTATTTAGGGCCCATCCTTATAGTCGTATTTAAATAAAAGAAAGCACATAATCCACCTCTCTTGCGTGCAACAACATCAGACGTGCCTAATACACTTTTTCATCTCTCTGTTGTGGCTGTCAGCATCCATCAAAGGTGATCACAACTCACATGTAAGCCAGCATGGCACGGGCAACTGGGATTTAACGGAGTCGGAGTAAGTTCATCCGTGACGCATGATGACAGTTTTTCCTCAATATTATTTCTAGCACACACAATCCGTATTTATCTCGTGAAAGGCACAAGCCCACTCAATCATCACCGTACAAGATGTACTCAACCCACTGAAGCTAGAGACTTGAAGTTCAGCAACGAGGTTGTTTTTAAGACCTTTGAAGGAATGGTACAAGTTTTCAAAAGTGCACAAAAGGACAGAAATTTTTTTTAATTTATAAACATCTACACATTAGCGCACATCTTACTCGATAACGAATTTGGGGCGCCTTTCAAGGTGTTAGCCAATGAACAAAGAGCTGTTAACACTCGTTATTTGCAAACAATGCGGATGATGGATCGCAATCAATTGGTGATGTCTATACTTATCCAGTTGTTAAGATTTTTGGCGATTTGTTGTAAGGTCACAGATGAGGTTCAAGGATTTAAGATGGGCTAAAGATAAACTTTCGTGTACGTAAAACTGTCTCGTAGATGATTCCAGCGTTTGTCCCTCCCCAGTCTTTTGTTTTAGGTTATGTTGAACGAATTGACTTGCATGACCGTTCAAAACACTTGAAGATCCATAGCCCATTGTAATTATTTTGTGACATGTTTTCTAACTTTCTAGATTTTGATAAAAATCGATTGTTGTCTAAGAATCTCACACTCAAACAGGTTAGTCTTAGTCGTCGTGCTTGAAGAGAAGCCCACTTAAATGCTCTATTGCTTATTCTCTTAAAAGTTTCTACAAAAATTGTTTGAAAAGAAGCCTAGGCATAAAGCGATGATACATACATAAAGTGCCCAATAACGCTGGTGACGGTGAGTATCTGTGTGGTACTTTCTTTCAGAAATACAGTCCCGTGTGAAACAATTAAGACATAGTACGATCATTTTATTCATTTTTTTTGCCAGCTGAAGGTTTTATTATTAAGTTTATAAATTTCTTAAATTGTATTAAAGAATAATGTATATTCTACATATCGAAAACCTTTCTGCAAGAATGTATTAAGCGACATATTATTTTGAAAATGACTTTTTGATTTGTTCTTATATTTTGTGCTAAGCGCCACGTTTTGGTCTGGGTTTGACTACTCTAGCAGGTATACAAATGAGCTAGAGAGAAAACGAAATCTGTCTAAATCGTTAAAATACACAAATAAATAATTGAGCAAGAAGTTTTTATCGTTTCCTGTAAAATTTTGAAAATGTCGCACCCATTAGAAGTCACTGTACTCAAGTGAGTACACCCACTTGGAACCTTTTACTTTGATTTTTAGTTAAAGTACTTATCATTACATAGTTATATGTGAAAAATTTAAAATTATTTAGTTCTTTCGTCATTTATATTCAATTTTTTTTACTGTACTCTTGTGAGTACAGTGGGCACATGGCTATACAACTGTTTTTGAAAAACATTTTTTTTTTTTTGAAATACGTTACAGTTTGCACATGAACTGGAAAATACTTTTTTTTAAATAAAAATCACTGTATTTTAGCTTTGGCCTCTAATGGGTTAATACATTCTTGCGGGAAAGTACCAATATGTATAAACACTATCAGATCTGTGTCATGGTGTGCTTAATACAAGCAACAGCCATCAGCAGAAATTTGCCAGGGCAAAATATGCATCAACAGGCTCATCATTTAGTGCTGGTGTTAGTGGTTAGGCTACGCTACATTACAACACTACCACAAGCAATAAATAAAAAAAATATAAGAACAAATATACATAAAAGAATTTATGTTCGAGTTATGTACGCAATACATTTTTTAGTGTAATCTTGTTAAGATTAAAGTGAAGAATGTTTACATTTAAGTTATAGATTTTACTCATGCGGGTAATTGGCTCATGCATTCCGTAATTTGTTCTGTGATATGCGTAATGCGATCCCCCACGAAAGTTGAATCCTAAACAGGATAATAAGTCAGGTGCATCAATCAGACCTGAGATAAGTTGATGCATAAATATGATATCATTGTTGACCCTTCTTTGAGCCAAATGTTGCATTTGTAACAGTTTTATCCGATGCGAATAGGAAGGAGGTTAAAAGGATCGTCTCAGGGAAGACCTTTCAAAGCGAATCGAATGAAGCGTCGCTGGACGGCTACAATACGAGTATTGAGATTTTTCTGATAAGGTGTCCATACTTGCGAAGCATATTCGAGGTGAGGACGGACAACACTGTTAAATAGTGAGAGGGTGACATATGGATTTTTAAATTTTTTAGTTTGACTGATTCACAATGTGATTTATATGCTCTTTAAAATCAAGTTCAAGGCTAAAATAAACACCCAGGTCGTTAAAACTATAAACCCGACTAAGATAGTGAATCGATATCAAGTATTTAGTTGAATATAGTCGTTACCCGTATTCTAGAGAAAGTCATGGACTGACACTTGAGTGGGTTAAGGACTAAACCATTTTTACAGTAGGTACTCTACTGAAGTTATCAATGTCTGATTGTAGAAGTCTACAGTCATTTATGGTTGTAATTGCTTTACTAATCTTCATATCGTCGGCAAATATAAGGATGTTGCTATGTTTTATGATTGATGGAACATCATTGATAGCAAGAATAAGTAAAAGTGGACCTAGGTGGCTCCCTTGAGGGACGCCAAGAGCCAACGCACGAAATAAATATTGGGGGAAAACCTAACTCCTTGAGTTTGTAGATAATAATATTATGAGAAAGCTGATCGAAAGCTTTGGAGAAGTCAGTGTACACACAGTCCACCTCATGACCAGTTTCTAAGGCATTGGAACAGTTATGGGAGAATGTTAACAGGTTTGTGACAGTAGACCTGTTTCTATCGAATCCATGTTCTGTACAAATAACACCCCGACAAAGAAAAGTAAGGCGTTCACACACAACATGCTCAACTAATTTTGGTATGCATGACAACTTTGAAATCGGTCTGTAGTTCGTAATAATATTTATATCGCCATTCTTAAAGACGGGCATGATAAACGATTGCTTCCAGAAGCTAGGGAAATGTCCAGTTGAGCAAGGACATTACTGCATTTTTTCAGGACTATTGGAGGAACGCCGTCAGGACTCGAAGAGTAATCATCTTTCAGATATGAAATAAATTTCGAAATAGTCTGCAGGTTTAAGGCAATGTTGGTAAAACCAACTTGAGGAACATCTTTGAGATACTCAAAGTATTCATCATCAATACTTAGCGGTACATCGTTAAAAGATTTATGAAAATTATCCGCGAAAGAGTTGCAAATATCAACAGGGTCATTAAAAACGCTGTTATCATAAGAAAACTCTAATGTCAACTAGACCTTATAAGAATGTTGGCAAAATGCGGTGCAAAGTGGTTGCGGATAGACCTGGGTTCTTAGTCACACTCTCAGCTACGGCGGCAAAATTTTCAACTGACCTTGCCGGATGAACACGACCTGGAGTCTTCACATCAATTACCTGTCAGAGACGTTCAAATTCATCTATTAAATTCACTATTGCTGTGTGAGAAGGCGCTGGATGATGACTAAAAGCAGTTATAATTTAAAGCTTTCGTCCTACCATATATATAGAATAAATTTAAGTAAGGCTTAAATTAATACTACAAGCGTTTGAAAATGCAGTACAGTAGTTCGGATTTATTTTTTGACAAATATCTAAATACGCATTGTTCATGAATAATGAACATGGAACAGACATTATCTTGGTACAGCTCTCTTCAGCTCCATAACATGCAATTTGTGTACTCGTATGCACACATTCATATCTTCTCAATTCCACTCAGCCTAAAACGATAAGCTTTAAATTCATTATTTTGAATAGCTTCTACGAATAATCCGCCTCTTAAACCTACCTAATGGGTTAGACATCCTTAAGGAACCTCAACTCATTGCTGGTTTGGTTAAGAACTTAATTTATTGCCTTGTTATCTCTTCGTATGCATTTAAATCGACTTAGCAATCTAATCTACCTTACCTTTAAATGATTGGTAAGAGGCAGAGTAAACATTCACAATCATGACTCTGTGTATGTTTAACGGTATTTGGAGAGTTTTTGCCTTTTTTTTTTTGTTTTATCTCTTAATATTGGAATGAATCTACTTTATATCTTAAACGTTTGACCCACAAGCGGAGCAAAGATAACCCTTAAAAGGGATTCAATTGGATTAGCTACCTGAGTACATATCCATATATGTATGAGTACGTGTATGTACACATGTTTGGATGGCAACATTTACCCCAGGAAAGGTAATTTCTTAAGTGAGTATATACCCACATACTTTGTACATGAACACATCCGTTTAATGGAAATACTCAGTATTGGGTTACACAATACCTTTAGCCAACACAGTCTATACGACCGTTATGATACAAACATGGACCGGAAAAAAGGTTTCTTCTTTTTAAAAATAAAGTGACATCAAATATGTACTCGAACGGGTACCAGGGCCGGAACGTCGAAAATGAATAAACATTTTTTTTTTACAAAGATCTACTGAGTAACGAAAATACGGATGTGGTTGCACCCACTACAGCATTATGCCATACATGTCCCACTTAGATATGTCAATAATCAACTATGCAAGAATTTTCCAATGTAAATACAGTGGGAGTCGCTTATAACGACAGTGAAAGGACCGAGCAGATTGGTCGTTATAACCAAACTGTCGCGTCGTTATATGCGATGACTGCGATTAATACTATTATTTTTTTCTTTCTTTTCCTATGTCTCTCTATCTCTTTATTTATCTACTTTTCGGTATGTTGCAACAACTTTTGTATTGTGTGTGTGGATTGCATTCAATGGTTTGCGGTTGTATTTTTTCCTTTTTTAATGGGAAGCATTTCTGGGGTAAATAATGATGGTGGTATGAACGAAAACACTACCCATATAATTATTAATGTTCTGTCTAGGTGCCGAGAGGGATTTAAGGTCTGCCACCATAATGCACGAAGCTTAAATCAATACAAACTCGATTATGTACGTTTTTTGTTTGCCAATTCATGTGTTGATTTGATTTGTGTTACTGAAACCTGGTTTAAGCCTGATGTTGCTGATAGTATGTTCAGTATTCCTAACTATAACTTATATAGAAATGATAGAGTAACTGATACGGTGGGAGGAGGGGTGGCAATGTACTGCAAATCTACTCTAAAATGCAAAATCGTTGATAAATCGGTTGACTCCGACATTGAGTATATGATTGCTGAAATCCACGATAGTAGTACCAAAAGCATAGTGTCTTGCGCTTATAACCCTAATAGGAGCTACTCCCCTAAACCCTTTTTCTCTGCTCTTTCCGAATTTTCTGCTGTATATGAACATGTTATTGTATGTGGTGATTTTAATGCTGATTTGCTTAGAAGTGATCCGCGTGCTTTCCAACTTAAAGATTTGACTTCCTCTTTAGGACTGCAAATAATCAATTCTAATCCAACACGTTTTTCGAACCACTCCACCCCTAGCCTTCTTGATCTGATACTTGTGTCCGACTCTTCGTCTGTTCTGCTCGTTGATCAATTATCTTTGGATATCATCTCTGATCATGATCTGCTTTTTTGTACGTACGATATTAACTTCGCTCATTCTGTTGTTCCTATGTCTTTTACGTATAGAGATTATAGCTCGATTAACTTTGACGCCCTCGAGGTCGCTTGTCTCTTCAGCCCCGTGGAATTGTTGCAGGCTAAGTGCAGATCCCAACGAAAAACTGAACTATTTACAACTACTTGTTACTCATTTGCACAACCAATGCGTACCCACTAAGACGGTTAGCAATCGCAACAAGAACTGTCCATGGCTTACGTCAGAAGTCGTTGAATTTATTAAATGTCGTAATAGACTGTACAGCAAGTGGAAGCATAAACCTTCGCCTGCCAACTGGGGTGTATATAAAGTGGCACGCAACAATGCAACAAACGACATTCGTACTGCTAAGAGAAACTTCTACGCTTCTAAACTAGACACGTCACCGCCACCCAAAATACTTTGGAATAATTTGCGCCAAATTGCAAATTGCAATAAAAATAGATCTTTGTGTGATCTTGATCCTGGCGAGCTCAATAATCATTTTCTTGGTAGCGGAACTGAGACGAAAAGATTTAATTTTAATGTTGGTGCAGGTGCTCCGCATTTCAGAATGGCTGACTTTCAGGCGGTAACGGAGAGTGAGGTAATGAATTGTATCTCTACCATTCGGTCAAATGCAACTGGTGAGGATGGCATTCCAATCCGCTTCATTAAGCTAATATTTCCCCTTATAATAAGTCACCTTACTCATATTGTAAATCACTGCATCACTACCTCAACTTTTCCTCAGGCTTGGAAGATTGCTAAAGTTAAACCAAATGCAAAAAAGACCAATGCAAACTCTGTTAGTGACTATAGGGCCATCAGTATTCTTAAGTGCCTGTCAAAGGCCTTTGAGAAAATCATTGCTGCACAAATTCAAAATCATCTGTCTCGTAATCAGCTATTGTATCCCCTTCAATCTGGATTTAGACCTAAACATAGCTGTTCTACGGCCATGGTCAATATCTTAGAAGATATTAGACGTGATTTTGATAAAGGCTATGTTACGCTTCTTTGTCTACTCGATTTCTCAAAGGCTTTTGATAAGGTAAACCATGAAATTCTTTGTTGGAAACTAAAACATCTTTGCGAAACAGCCGTGAAACTCCTACGAAGTTTTCTCTCTGAAATGTCACAAAGGGTTGTTACTAGTGAAAAGTTCTCTGAGGTTAAACCTTTAACTCAAGGTGTTCCGCCAGGATCTATCCTAGGACCTATATTGTTCTGCATATTTATAAATGATTTGCCTTCTGTTTGCAGACAATATGTTTCCATACACTTATATGCTGATGACGTACAACTCCATTTGGCCCAGGCCATGAGTAGTATTGTTGAACTCGTCACCAATCTGAATGAAGATTTGTCTCAAATCTATTCTTGGTCGATGATGAATGGATTGCTGCTAAACCCTGCAAAGTCTCAAATAATACCAATTTCAAACAAGATATTCGACCTCAATCTTGTTCCAGACGTATGGCTATCAGAGTGCAAATTAAAGCTTGTAGAATCCGTTACCTCTCTTGGCCTTATCATAGATCGCAACTTGTCTGGATATAATCACACCAACGTTGTCATTGGTCGTATTTACGGATGTCTTCGTAAGCTCTGGTTAACTGCTGACTTTACCCCCACTGAAACTAGAAGGAAACTTATAAGAACCTTAGTCGTTCCTATTATTACTTATGCTGAAGTTATCTATAGTGGTCTTGACTCCTTGTCTCAGCGGAAACTACAAGTAGCCTTTAACGATGCAGTGCGTTATATATACGGCCTTTGTAGATATGATCACATTTCGGAACATTCTAGGAGGTTACTGGGTTGCACTCTGAAACAATATATCGATGCCAGAAACTGCATGTTTCCTTATAATATCATCAAAAGTAAATCTCCTACATATCTCTTCAACAAGCTGCATTTCGCCCGTTAAGGAACTTAAACTTAACTCTACCCTGCTTCAAATACCTTAACTCATCTCGCCTGTTCATGCCATTAGATTATAGAACTCACTACCCTTGAATATCAGCGGTATCTCAAACGCTGTGAGCTTTAAAAATGCAATCTTTTCACACTTCTCTTCTGCAACATAACCCTTAATTTCTATTCTTTACCATTTTCTATGCTTAGACAATATTCTTATTTATTATTAAGTTCTTTAACTATTTTTTAGCTCTACTTGTATTATAATAACTAATTTAGTTTTATCTTAATTTAAGTCATATCATATCTCTTTATTATATGTATAAACCTACATCAATGAATCTGTATTCTAAGTTAGTTAACGCTAAGTACTATAAAAGACTTGTCTTAAGTACAATGTACATACCTTTATATTACAAATAAATTGAATTGAATTGAATTGAATTGACGTTATGTTCCATGGTAGCATAGCTTAAAATATAAAGAAACCAGCCAACTGTCGGTACTAAGAATATGGAAAGACCACTTCTGCAGACTGTATAATGGCGATGGAGCCCAATACTCCGCTGTGAGGCAGAATGAACCATTCAATTTAGATGATGATAGCCAAAACTCCCATCCAACTGATCAAAACGAAGTGCGGATAGCAATATACAAGCTAAGGTCCAACAAGGCTGCTGGACCTGACGGGTGGTCTACCCGCAGAGCTATTTAAAGCAGCTGGAGATGACTTGGTAGTGAGCATACATCAACTCATCTCTAAGATTTGGTCAGATATACTTTCACCTGAAGATGAATGGAATCTCAGCATCGTCTGCCCACAAGAGAGGAGACCCCCTCAACTTCTCCAATTACAGAGGCATCAGTCTCCTCAATATCGCCTACAAGATCCTGTCTGCCATACTGTATGAACGCCTGAAGCCTTTCGTCAATAACCTGATTGGTCCCTATCAGTGCGGTTTCATGCCAGAAAAGTCCACCATAGACCACATTTTCACACTTAGGCAGATCCTGGAAAAAATCCAAGAAGTCCAAATCGATACCCAACATCTATCTGTTCATCGATTTCAAGGCCGCCCATGACATCGTATGGAGGGATGAATTGTAAAGAGCAATGTCTAGTTTTGACATCCCTGCCAAACTCATCCGTCTATGCAGGATGACAATATCGAAAGCTCGCTGCTGATTTTAGGTCTGATTGATGCACCTGACTTATTATCCTGTTTAGGATTAAACTTTCGTGGGGGATCACATTACTTGCGTAGTATAGAGTTACTTCATGTTTCTCAACATAGAACAAATTACGGGATGCACGAGCCAGTTAACCGCATGAGTAAACTCTATAATTTAAATGTAAACTTTCTTGACTTTAATCTTAACAAGATTACACTAAAAAATGTATTGCGTAATGTAGTTCCTCGCACATAAATACTAATAATGTATATTTGTTCTTATTATTTGTTTATTTATTGCTTGTAGTGTTGTGTAATGTAGCGGAGCCTATCCACTAACTAACTGTTGATGAATATTTTGCCCTTGCAAATCTCTGCTTGTGGTTGTTGCTTGTATTAAGCAATAAAAAAACCGGCCAAGTGCGATTCAGACTCGCGCTCAAAGGGTTAGTGCGTCGGACTACTGAGACAGCGGTCTTGGGTTCGAATCCCGCCGCAAACACCTAAAAAGTTTTTCAAAGTGCCCACCTCTTCCGAATGCCTGACAAGCATTCAAGAGTATTATTTGTCATGTAAAGCTTCCCAACTCGCCGTTCGGAGACGGTAGAAAACTGTAGGGGGTATGGTATAACTCGCGGTATGGTAGAATTTCGCGCGAAATTCATAACATGTGATTAAATGTAAGCCAAACAAATCAAAAATACAAAATAATATTTTGCCAAATAAAATATAGCAAAACGGGTTAACCCTTTAACCACTAAGACCTTCTACAGAAGGTCATCACTAAAATCCAATTCTTTTTCAAATTACATTTTTTGCGCTCTAACCGCCAAAACCGCTTTCCGTCAGTTGAATTAACATATCGAATGGTACCAGTTTGAACGTATATAGTTGAATAGTATGAGAGATACGGCCTATTATGTCAAGAATTTTGTGAAAAACGACGTGAAAATTGTTTGCGATTTTGATGCAAGTTTGAATTTAAAAAAAAATACTTTCCAACAGCTCAATCGACTTGGGAATTTTTTTACGAAGTTGTTTGAAGTTTTATTTTGATTATTTGTTGCTAGTTTGATTTGTAAAAACAAAATGTTTGTTCCAATCAAGTTTTTGTGAAGACCGTCTGTAGACGGTCTTAGTGGCTTAAGCCTTTTCGAGACGGCTGGCGGGGGAGTATTGAGAGAACTTTAGTGATTTTCATATAATCATAACCTTCAAAATAAGCGGTTTAGCACAATAAAACTGCCTTCTGATAGTTGGAAATACGTTAAGATACCGTTACTAAAAACGATCTGGTACAGATTTCAATCAGATCGTAGGAAAATTGTGGTTGTTAGCGATGTTTATAGTTTTGCTGGTACATATGTAAATGTTACCGGTTTTTCAATAGGAACATAATAATTTTGTGTTTTAATACAAATGTCCCTCAACTCTTTCTAGGATCTTTGTTGATAAGCAAAAAACCCACATGTGTTTCAAGAGATTACATTGCATCCACAAGAAGTGACCGTGTGGTGTGGACTTCATGCCGGAGGTGGAGGTGTGGCTGGACCGTATTTTTTCGTTGATGAAAATGATCGCCATGTTACGATCAATGGAGTTTGCTTTTGTACCATGTTAAAAGAATATTTGTGGCCAGAATTGAATGGACTGAATGGAATGAATGTGATTCCAACAAATTGGTGCCACATGCCACACAGCTGGTAAAACAATTGACCTATTGAAAGCGAAGTTCGGTAATCGTGAAATCTCGAGAAACGGTCCGGTCGAATGGCTAGCTCGCTTATGCGATTTAACGCTGTTGGATTTCATTTTATGGGGTTACAGTAAGTAGCTGGTTTATACCAACAACGTTAGAGGAGCTTAGGAACGATATCGAACACGAAATTGCCCACATTTCCGCCAATATCTTTGGAAGAGTTGTGGAAAATTGTCTCAAAAGAATCCGTGTCGACATCACCACAGTTTTGTGGAAGGACACGAAGGACGCCAAACTGTCCTCAAAGTATGTTGACACTAAACATTTTCAAAGAACAAATTCAGTCAGTCAATCATCAGAAATTGCTCGTTATAATCGTACAATGACATTGATTGTCCACAAATTATCCATGAGTACAACGCGCACATGGGCCGAGTGTCGATTTAATGGACTCCTATATGGATAGCAATGGACTCTAAACCAAAACACAGGATATGGATTTTTAACCATTTTCTCGAATGGCTACAACAAATGAATTTATTTTGTATCTGAGACTCAACGATGAAAAGATAAAGAAATGACAATGTACGAAATTCGCTGGACCATTGCGAAATAACTCTGTGCTGCTGTTGAAAAATGATCCGTTGGCCGTCCATCATCTGCCGCACAGTCAACCGCCAGCAATGGTGTTGGTAAAAAGCAGTTCATCGATTGGCAAGTGCAAGATTCGATGAAGAAAATCATTTTCCTGAATGGGGATCGAAAAAGTCACGTAAATTGTGTAAACAATCCGATACACACATATTTTGTACAAAATTTAACTTCCATTCATATCTTTCCAAAGCAAAAAACTGTTTCACAAAGTATCACGTAGGCAAATGATTCATTGCCTATTAGTAATTACCTGTTTAGGACAAAGTATTGAGCATTCACTTTGAACAAAAACGATTTTTTCGTACTTGAATTTTACAACAAATTTTTTAATTTTTTTTCACCGAACCCACTAATCCCGTCTACAGACGGTCTTTCATCTTTTTCACCAAGTGCTTCCAGTTAAATTTTTTCTGACAAAGGGACTTCGGATTTGTGTTTTCCAGCCCAAAATCATTCTAGAACCAAAATTCTCATAACAAAATACTTCGTATTTCGATTCCAGTGGTTAAAGGGTTAAGCATGCTGCAAAAAATCCTGGAAACAAAAAATTAATAATAAATAATAGTTTTTGATTTCCTTTGCAATTTTCTATTAAAAAAATACATAAAATTAAATTCAAACATAAGGGAACAAGCTGCTAAATAGCATTGCGGGAATTAACGGTTTGCCAGATAAGCAAATGCAAAAACACCAAATGCCAGTTGATAGAACCACTAAATATAGAAATGCGAAACAAGTAATGCGAGTTAATCTTACAGCGAGATGAACGCAAGACGAAATGACAATGTGCCACATGAGTTCTGCGACATAAAGGAAATATATTTAGACAGTCGCGAGATAACAGTTTGCGAAATGAAAACCGCGAATTGTCGGTTACCCAACTGTAGGTCCCTTCCATTCGTGCAAAAATATAACGCGCACACACAAATGGTTGCGGGAAGCTAGGCTTGGTTCTACCTAGGACTGCTGAAGCCAAAAATATATATATGTATATATATTTTGTTTAAATGACTTATTCGTTTCGTTAACACAAAAAACGAAAACGTCTCACCTCTATATTTACTTTACAGACTTATAAAAAGTTATATTATTCACTATGAGCAAATTGGATTACCATTAAGAAGGCGGCTGCACTGTACTTCCTACTGAGTTCAAGGGTCTCAGGTTTCCTGGCAAAATCCGTATTTTTACTTTTTTTTTGTATGGCAGCATATTTACGGATAGCCTTTAACTTTCCCAAAATTATTGTTAATCGAATGGTGCTTATTTCTTTTAAATTGGTCCAGTAGCTAAAATCGGTTGAGAAATTTAATTTTTCGACGTGAATTTCTCAAAAACTATACAACTTACGATATCCGTTATATTTTTCTTTAAAAATATAGTTAATCACCTACAAACTATGATTTTTTCATATTTTTGATTTCAGTAGTTTCCGAGAAAACACTTTGGTCCTTTTTATATGATATTTTTCACACTGTTTTGGCAATAACTCCCAAGGTTTCCAACGGAAAAAATTATGAAAAATATTTTTGGTATCTCTGTCTTGAGCCCTTTCGAATGATGTTCCACATGGACATGATATCTTTTTCGTAATTTTTTTTTTTTTTTGAGGTTCCATTTTACCCAACCTATATAGTTGTTTTACAATATTTTTGGGTAATATGTTGTCCATGTATGTGGACCGCCGTAATGTATAAGTGTGCCAAATTTCAAGTTTCTAGGAAGAACGGTTCTTGATGTTTTTATCGCGATAGACAATTTTGAGTTAGAGCGAACTTATAATGGTGCCGTATTACCATATGGGTACGGAACCCTATAAAAGAACAAAATTCGACCTCAGGTAACTATATCGCAAAGAGCATAGAACGTGGACTGTGATCCATCAGAGCGGTGCACATAGGGGCATTTGTCAGGAAAACCCGTTCAAAAATCAATGGTTCAAAATGTAGAGTTGGGAATTAATGTTTTTCCTATCTGTAGTTTCAAATACCCATGGAACAATGTACCGTACCGCAGCATCAGTTGAAAGTCATCGATCGTAAACTTGCATTGTGAATCTGTTGATTTGTGTGAAAAATCGTACTACTAATTAATTAAGTTTTTATTTATTTTTTTGTTTCATATTGTGAGCAAAGTTTTTTTCATTGATTACTCAGCTGTCTGTGTACTTTATTATGAAGCTATTTTTATGTTTGTTTGAGCTTTAATTTAATAGATATTGGATTTATTCGATATGTATGCAAATTGGCATTTTTTCTTTCTTTTTTTGTTTATGGACCTTTTGTTATATAATTCGGTGTTTTTCGGTAAATTTTTTGGTATCAGCTTATAGGGAAAGATGTCAAGATGTATGTATAGGTATGTATGATGTACATATGTAGGCACTCGTATAAGGCATCGTGAAAACGTTCCACAAAATTCGCCATAAAACATTTTTGGAATATGCTAACCATGTGTGTCACTTCCCGAGAACTGCCTCAACATACAATTTCCCAACCACAATGAACCGACACGACTGATTTGCATTCGTAATAAATGTAGGTACTCATTGCCGAATTATTACAAGCAAAGGAGAAATAAACGAACATGCCAACAATTTCAGTACAATAAGCGCGTAGATCAAGTCATGAAAAGGATGGCAATGACGAAAAAAACCCGTTAACAAAACAATTGGAAACCCCCGCACGCAAACAGGTGACACAGCCCAAATGTATACAGCCATTCGCACGTAGGGAAACGCAACGTGCTTCCGCGCTCACTGCAGCATTGGCTGCACGCACTTTAATATCCTTTCAGAGTTTCCGAAGACGTGACTGTATTAACAAGACGCACTAACACCGTGTACACTCGGTACGGTATTGGAAATATTCCGTAAGAATAATCAATATTCAATATCAATTCAAGATTATTATAACTTATGATGTACGAGTACAGACTCCGACGTCCCACTTTCTACGACCCCGATAACGGTTATCTCCTGCTCCGTTTAATCGAATAAAAAACTTATCTCCTTCGACCTTTTTCATCGGGTTTTTTTTTCGCTCTTGGTGGAGCCCCAAGCACTGCACTCTGAATGGGTGGTGATGAGTAAGGAGAGAAATAGTAAAATTTCATTTACGGAACGAGTGCGGGTAAATGTATCTCTTGCACATGTACGAGTAGCTACTACTTATTCACCATCGTTATCCATGGTATAACCTAACATTTACCAAAATCCCAACGGCGGCGTCGTCGGCAGCAGCAGCACTGAACAAACGAAGATGAGGGTGCAACAACTCGGTTTATGGCCCGGAGTACACATTCGCCATCTCCTAAAGTGAGAGGCTGCCGCATTTTCAGTTTTGCATAAAAATGGATTTACGTGAAATATACTTTTAAGCACCATCGGAATGCGCCATAAACTTACCAGTAGTGTTCAGTTCAGTAAGGACAGGGAGGAGGACAAAAAGCAGCTTCAGCCAGGAATAGGAAGTAACGACTTGCAACGAGAACATCACGAAATTCTTTGAATAGGAATACAAGTACATAAACCCCGTGCCAAAAAAAAACGCCGCACACATGTAAATTTTCTAAAAAGTACTTTATTTAACTGAAATTTTAATATTTCTATAAAATTTGAATGAGGGATTGTCCTACTTAATATCGTCTACAAATTGGTGTCCAAATTTCACACAAATGATACAAAAGAGCGAAAGTAGGTAGACTCTAGCAAAAAACGGGTAGAAAATAGGAATATTTATCGTTCTGCAATAAAGAAAAATAAACAAAAATATTTTACGGTAGTTTTTTTATTAAACTAATTAAAGGAACATTGAATTGAGCTTAATTAGTCATTTTTACAAGAAAAACAGTTTTTGTTTTTCCCTAAAATTTCGTAGCATCACACTTAGCCCTTATGACCGCTTGAACCCTTCGTGACATCGAGTCATAAAGTTTTTCGATTTCTTGTGCTGTTATGTCTTCCTTCCATACCTCTTTTATTACTGCTTTGAGCTCTGCAATAGTTTTAGGGGCCTGGTTGCGTACCTTGCGGCCCATAATTGACCGCAAGTTTTCTAATTATATTCAGGTCAGGGCTATTTCCCGGCCAATTTAGGGATTCCAGTCCAATATCTTATTTCAATAGGGTTATCTGTTGAAAGAAAATAATAATTAGACGAGGTTAGGAGCGCAGATCTTAAGTCATATTTTTGGTTTTTCTTACCGAACGAGCACGATGACAGGGAGCGGAATCGTCCTGAAAGATGGGATTTGGGACGTAGCAGCATAACTCCTCTATTGTAGGAACAACACCAGCAGCAATGATTTCTTTATTTTTTTCTGCATTCACAGACCCATCCAACAACAGAATACGTCAAAGACCCCAATTTGTCATGCATCCCCATACCATGACATATGGTGAATGGTTTACGGTCGGAAGTAAGCATTCGTCCGAATATCGTTCATTGGCTCTCCTCCGCACTGTCCGCTTTCCATCAGGTCCGATGAGGTTGAACTTGGATTCGTCAGAAAATATGACTCTTCTCCAAATCGTCAGCGGTCCATTCCCGGTGCTCTTTAGCCCACGCCAACCTTTTTTTATTCATCTTTGCTGATAGAAGTGGCTTCTTCGCAGGTCGACAGGCTTGAAGATCTACTTCGTTTAGCCGTCGCTGAACACTTCGCGTGCTGATATCAGTAGCCAATGTCTCGTTCAGCTCCTTTCTCAATTCCTTGGCTGTTGCAAAGCGATTCTTGAGTGGCATGCGCTCCAAAATCCTACCTTGCCGTGCTGTCGTCTTTTTCGGTCTTTCGCTTCCAGGTTGCCTCTCCGTTTTGCCCGTCGAGCTCAATTTTTTTAAAAGCCGCCTCACAGTGCTTTCGTGGCAACCCACAACTTGTGTAATTCGCCTGTTCGATACATTTTCGCCGAGAAGAGCAAGAATACAACCTCTATCTGCTTCGTTTAAAACTATCGCGGAATTCTTTAGTTCACTTTGACAAATTCTAGAACACTAATGCGTAGCCGCCTTGAGTGTTCTATCTTTTATACATGACAAAGACTAAGCAGGTCAATGAAACTGTGCAATTATACCTATGTATGTGTTAAAAAATAAGAGAAATGCATCCGGAAGTCATAAAAGCATAACATTTTCTTAGTGCGGCGTTTTTTTTGGCACGGGGTGTACAGTACATAGGTGGGTGTGAATGTTTTTTTTTTAAACGAACGAAAATACGAGTAATACGAAGTTCGAGTACGAATATCCCTGCTTATTTAATTTTCTATACGAGAAAGGTGTGTATGTGTTTTTTGACAGTGAAAGAATTATGTTCTCATTTTGTCAACTTTGGATACCGCGCGCCGGGTCGTCGTCGCATCCTTCTTTCAATTCAACAAATATGTGTATAACGTAGACTACCTACTTTTCATGAAGAATGGATGAAAACTAAGGATTACTCCGGGCGTTCGCGGCCTCGCAATGTACTTGTAGGGGTAGAGTTATGTGTAACTCACTTGGTATGCAGTGTATGCAAATTTGAATCCTTTGTAATTGTATTGCAGCTGTTGTTGTCGAAAATGGAAATTATGAATGGGGAATACGGCCCCGGCTGGCGGCACATGGTTAACTGGTGGGTTGCTAGATGACATTGCAGCTCGCGGATTGTTGCCTGAAATGAGTTTTAGATTGAGGCGGTAAGGGGCTTTTCAACATGAATTCATGCAAGTGGGACAATTAGGTCTGGACGATTGTGTTGAACGATTTACCTACTACCGCGATGGTACTGGATTTTTTTATTAAGTAACTAGGTATAATAACACAGCGATCGTGTCTTTATCAAAGGGAATATGTCAATATATCAAATAGCACAATAAATCGGTTTTAACGAAAGTGTGGTGTCCAGATTTCTGTAGAAATATCATCGAAATCAAACTCTGGAAAGAAAAGTTGACAGAAAAGTTAAAAGAATACCGGAAACTAAAGAAGCCTCAGAAGCAGGCTTAAAACCATATCGGTGAAAAGAAATAGGCTACAGGAACAGGAAGCTAGTTGAATTAATGTTTCTGTAAGAACTGTGCAAAATAACCTCAACGAGATATTTTTGCTAGCATGGAGAGCCAGGCAAAACAACACTTCAGACTTAAAGAGTGTTCTCCGATGAATCTAAGTTTGCCCCCATTGGACCGGATGGAAAGCAGACAGAAAGCATTCCCCCAATGTTATTATGTGGAGATATATCACTTTAATAGGGGTTGTGTCTTTAATTTTGCTCTAGGGAATTGACAACACATACAAACAAAAGGCGTGAGTACCAGGTACTTGTAAAATTTGATGTGTAAACATACGTTTGTGTATGATGGCGGATAAGCACCCAGTCGCAAAAGAACCCATTCTATCATCGATTCTAGAAGTACTTCTTGGTAATCACAACTACTTCTCAACTCGATTCTCACACGTGGATAGCACGCATTACATTTTACACAGCATGTCTTAGGAGGGAGGCGATCGTCTCCATTCTGCATTACCGAGTAACTACCATAGTCATGACTTTCATGTCCTGCATTACCGAGTAGGTAGAATGTTCATTACTTCCATCCTCGATTACTCTGTAAGGGGGACTTTCACGACATATACGTACATCCCACTTAAAATAACGTGCTGGAAAATAATAGGTTACATAAAAATAGGGTTTCTTAATTTTTTTTTTATTGATTTTCTTTTTTTTTGCAAACAAATATTTTTGAAGTATCGGTTTTTGGAGTTTTTAAAAGCTTTCCGGATCTCCGATGACAGCTGCTCCCCGTATATGCCAGTAGCTTCTATAGAAAAGAAAAGTATAATTTTAGCAATAATAAAAATGAAACGAAAAACACTGAATTACTTTGAAGTATGTCCAAAACATTGCTTAGCTCTTTAAAGGGTAGCTTTCCCTGAATTCCATCGTAGTTATAGGCATTCACTGTCACCCAAAAATAAGTTGTTGATATGCTTGACTGGGCCGCCTCCTTTAATAATATTTTTAATGGCTTCAACCTATGACACAAAGAATTTTAAGGGGTTATATACAGTCAGAATTTACAATTTTGAGTCACTTTTTATTCACTTCAAATCACAGATTTACTCAAAAAAAAAAACGCAAAAAATCAACTATCGCTCGAAAATCGCAGCCGGAATGATAATATTATGATCGAATGAAGAAATAAACAAAACTCCCGGAACAGCGACGCAACGATTCCAGTTAGAAATACTTATGTCTTCTTAAAATTCTTAAAATTCATTCAAAGCAAAAGATTCTCTTCTCCATTACCTTTCATCCACTTGGTAATGAAGTGGCATTACTTAACAAAGAAATAAGAATGCCTGACGGAAGGCATTGACAAGGCGAGGCAAGCAAATGTCCATGGTATTTACATGTCATTCTCTTCTCCATTACCTTTAATGGACTGAGTAATGCAGTAGCATTACTTAGTAACAAAATAAGAATGCCTTACGGAAGAACTTCACTAAGAATGTAGAGGCTTTATTGATTGTACTTAGGTAAGGCCATACCATTTTCGCGACTGGGCAAAGAATGCACTAATACTAAGAGAATCACATACAGAGAACGCACTAATACTAAGTTTGGTTACGTGTGAAGGACAACGGCGAAAAATTTGCCCATACCGAGAGCTAAGATGTTTATACATCAAAAATACATGTTCGCCATCACTGCAGCCCGTCAACATTTCCGTTTCTACCAGCTTTCGTTGCTGAGTTGAAACTTTTAGTCGGGTGCCGTTACATAACTTAGATGGACTCAAGTTTCTTAGAAGAATAATAGGTACACCCACTTTTAGTTTAAATTTTTGTGATGGAAGCCCTTTACATTTGGAATTTACTTTTCCATTTTCTTCCGGAACCGTTCCTCCATCAATTTTAAGTAACAAATCAGAGAAATATTGTGCGATTGGATTGACAGTTAAGTACACTTGACCTAGGGTTCCCAACCGTCCTCCTTTTGGGAGGACAGCTCTCCTTTTCAGCGCTTTGCCCTCCCCTCCTACTTTAAGTAAGAATGTCCTCCTTTTGCTCTTAAGTAGACTACACACTATCATTTTCGAAATTACATTCTTGATAAAATGATGTTAAAATGCCAGTGTGTGGCTTGGAATGAAAAATGACGTTTGAAATTATGGCGAGAATGGTGAGGGTTGACATTTTTCGTGGATGATGGAGAATGACGGATAATTGATAATGTGTTGGCAAATTTATAAGCAAAAAATGTCATTCCGAGAATGATAGTGTATAGCCTAGACCTAGAATGAAATGATAAAAATTTACAGTCTAGGAATGTTATTTCAAAAATGACAGTGTGTAGCCTACTTTTAAGCTAGAGAACAAAAATGGGACTAAGAACTTTGTTTTCCCTTTTCCTGTTGTTATTTTTGTTACACGCACCCATTTTTAATGCTTTGGCTGTTTGCTTGTTAAGAGTTATGTATGCAGGGTGGTCCAGTCCGGTTGAAAAATCAGGCCATACCGAAAGCTAAGGTGTTAACACATCAAAAAAAGGTCTGAAAAAACATTAATACCATAAAACCATAAAACAATATAAACGGAAAAACACATAGCTACGTACATACATCACTTGCGTTGACTATTTTGCTCTGTTACCAGAAGTTTTCCAAGTGGGGTTAAATCCTGCTATTCCAAAATATACATATGTACATACTTTGACCAACCAATTCGCCACACAATGTACAGATTACTGGCACAAACTTAAAGGTACAATTTAACATACAACTGCTGTTAAGCTGTTAAATATTAAGTTTACAATTAAAATCTGTGAAACGTTTTCTCGAAGCTTTTCCACTTACTACAGAAGACAAGGCTCGAATATCAATTCGAACTATGTACTTACGTATCTGCTCCTAGGGTACACTTATTCCTTTTAATAAATAAGCCTTTAATTAAGTCAATATTTGCGTTACGTGAAGCTATTGTACCTCACTGAATATTTAAACTGCGACACTGTTGTAGCAATTTTTATTTTTTCATGAATACTGTGAAACGATTCCGTACATACCTAATCGAATTTAAAGCATGTTTGCCATTTTCAGAGATATACGAAAATAGTCAATTAAAGAAATGCATATATCCATACAGTATAACATGTAATTTTGTTTGACAAAACATTATTTTTTTGTGACAATGTAGTTTTGACAGTAACAGCTCATACGTTAGTACGATCACAACGTGGTTTGACAAGGGTTGCACAATTCCAATAATTTAAAATTTCAATTCAATTTAATTCAATACTTACTTTAGGTCGCGCTACAGCTCGGCGTGAACCTGGGCCTGCTTCTCGGAACCATTTCTGTGTGCGTGTTATATTTTTGCACGACTGGAAGGGACCTACGGTTTTTTCCCGACTCCGAACGGCGAGTTGAGAAGCTCATTGACAAATGATACTCTTTGATTGCTTGTCAGACATTCAAAAGAGTTGGCATCCGTGAAAAATTCTTTTAGGTGTTGGACCCGGACTGGGATTGAACCCGAGCAGCATGCGTAGCAGTCCAACGTACTAACCACCACGGCCACGGCGACCACAATTTAATTCATTAGGGACTGTTCATATAGAATGAGTCTTGCGATCAATTCATATGCTAGCGATGGCTGCTGGAGCAGTCGATTTAAAAGCGCAGTCTCATGTTATTGTAGCGGACTTATAACATCTTCCGCGCTGAAGCACAATTCTCTTCTGATAGGGAGAGGTGACGTATTAGCTTATCCGCTTCTTCTGAAAGATTGGTCTTTAGATACCATATCCTTTGGCATTCTGACATCGGTTGATGATCTACCATTTGTGTGAATATTCGTAGAATTGTCTCCAGTTTAGGTAGTCACCATCAAACTTCGAAAGAACAATTCTGGGCAGGTTCAAATGTGTTTTATGTTGTACGTACAGTATTATATTACTGACTGTTGCTTCCTGGGCCATAGCACTAAACCCAATTTCTGTAGCACACCGCACCAATGTTTTATGAAAGGTGGCTTCCATTTTGATGTATGCTTCCATATTGTGCTCACTAGCTTCATCGATTAGCTCTCACGTGTTGTTTTGAAGATCCTCAGTTTTTTTCCAGTAAGTTAGATTAGGTAGTAGCAGGTAACAAGTACCAGCACACTTAGCCCTATGGAGGCCCATTGTGATACCAAGGATCTAGGGAATATTTTCCCCGCTATTCAAGAGAACCCTTTGGAGCTTTGCATAAAGCGAAAAAGACTTCCAACGTTATTTTTTGCTAGATAGCTTAGATCTTCGAAGAAGTATTCTCCTAGGTGTAGTTATCTACTACGAGAGGGAGCTGGGCATAAGCAGAGGAGATGTGTTGGACTTTTCTCCTCCTCTTCGTCTCTACAGGTTCTGCAGAAGTCGTTTGAGATGACGCCGAGCCTAGATGCGTGCTTGCCTCTTTATAAGGTAGTGTCCTGTAATTTATTTATTTATTTATTCATTCATCAACTGAGCTTAACTCTAAATAGATTACTAACAGTTCAATATAAATTTCTTAACTAATCAACTAAATGCTGCAATGATAATTTAAATTCAGTTCTTGCAAGATTTACATCTATCTCACTTGGGAGTGAATTAAAAAGTTTAATACATTTAGTAAATGGTTCATTGGAACCATAATTAGACCTATGCCTTGGATTGTAAAGAAAATTACGAGGACGCATTATTCTTTCTGGAACATATATTAGAAAAACATGAACAGTCTCAGGACATTTAATGCGATAAGAGAAAACATCATATACAAACATTATACATTGAACAGACCGTCTTTTTTCTAACGTTTCAAGGCCAATAAGAGCATCTCGTTAAATATTATGACTTATAGTTAAGGTTCCACTTCAATTGTTTCACAACGAATCTTGTAAAAGATTTTTGGATTCGTGCAATACGAGTAATTGCATTTGAATAAAACGGATACCAAACAACAGAACAATATTCAAGTAATGGACGTATTAACGACATATAAACTGATTTAATAGCATATGGATTAGCAAATTCTGAACAATTTCGTTTTGGAAAACCCAACATCGAATTAGCTCTTGAAATTATGTAGTCCATGTGAGAAGAGAAGGTAAACTTTGAATCAATGATTCCCAGGTCCTTTACCTCAATTCTACGCAACAGAATAGTGTTTAAAATCGAGTATTTAAATAATAAATGAGTTAAAGAACGATGAGCAGTAAAGACATGACATTTATTTATGTTCAATGGAAGACAATTTCTTTGATACCACGTAACAATAAGATTTAAATCACTTTTGAGATTTAAACTATCAGTCAAGTTTTTAACACGCAGGAATATTTTTATATCATCAGAGAAGGAATTTCATTTATGAATATATTAAATAGAAGAGGGCCCAAATGACAACCTTGCGGGACACCTGATGAAACGTTTATTATTTTCGAAGTAACGTTCCTAATCTTAACACTTTGCTTTCTATTCTTAAGAAAGCTGGAAATCCACAGAAGAAGCGATCCATGAATTCCAAATGAAAATAATTTCGCTATTAAAATATCATGACACACTGTATCAAAACCTTTTACAAAATCTGTGTACACGACATCAACTTGATAATTGGATTCAAAAGCATCAATTACATACTTAGTAAACAGCATCAAATTAGTCGTAGTTGATTTGCCGGACACAAATCCATGTTGCGCACTACATATATGTTCTTTAACAGTAAAATAAAGGTTGTCCTTAACATTTGATTCAAAAAGTTTCAGTATTGCAGATAATTTCGATACGCCACGGTAGTTCTCAACATTACACTTTGAACCAGCTTTATATATTGGAGTGACATAAGACAACTTCCATTCATCTAAAAAATATACCGGACGATAATGATAAGTTAAAAATGATCTGCAGTGGAAGAGTTATTGATGACTCCCATGAATCCCATATCAATATTGGTTTGAACGTGTATATCAATTTGCGGAAGGCAAAGCGAGAAATGATCAACATAAACTGATTGAAAGTATTGAGCGAAAAGTTCACAAGTACCCTGCAGATCAGTTGATAATTGGTTATTATATTCCATATTTTCTTGTAAAGAATTAGATTTCCTTTTTCCATTCAAAAATGTCCGAAAAGTTTTTGAATCGTTTGCTATTTGAGATTCTATATTCGAAATATATTGCTTGTACAATATTTATTTAAAAAAATAAAATTCTCTACGTAATTGACAGAAACGTTGTCTGTCCACATCCAAATTTGATTTTTTATAAAACTTAAACGCTTTATTTTTCACATTTTTTAAATTTACAAGCCTTTGATTGTACCATGGTAGCTTAAAGAAAACACTTTTATTTTTCTGAGGAATGAATTTAGAAAAACCTTCAATTAGGTTGTTAACGAATTTTTGATAAGCTTCCTTTAACGACAACCCTGAATGAATATGCGTCCAGTTAATTGAGCTAATATTGTTATTAAGTGCAGCAAAGTTTCCTTTTCTAAAATTATACATTAGATGATTTGACATAAAAAACGAATTTTTCCAATTTCAAAGAACAAGAAATAGCTACATGATGAACTGAATTTCGTAACAGCGGACATTCAACTTCACTTACAATACAGAGCAATTGGTTACTTGTAAAGACTAGATCAAGAAGTCTATTTAATGTGTTATGAATACTATTTATCTGAAATGCATTAAAAGTATACATAGTATCGATAAAGTTAAATTCAGAATCTGTTTTCATATTAAAAGGTATTAAACATTTATCTTCGTCAGAATAATTCAGTTTTATATCTCCCAAGTTAAAATCACCCATAATGAAGGGATACTGATTTTCTAATAGACTATTAATAATAAATTCTATATTAAAAAGATGACATTCGTATATAAAAAGTGAGCTATTTGGAGGAATGCAACTAACAGAGAAAAAAATTGTTTTATCGAAAAAATTAATGGCACCGATAGTCGTATTTATAGGTGGTATTTTTAGTGACAAAATGTATCTAGAGCGGTTTAGATCTAATCTAGGCCAGATCTGTTTTGTAGCAAGACAGGTAGGAACTTCCTTCCGATCTGGCGTTGGTTGTATTGACTGTGTCAAATTTGAGTGCTAGCTTATAAGTAGCGAGTAGCATACCTATATTTTTCTTGTCGGGTAGAATAGGTATTGTTGTTCCTATTTTAGCGAGCTCGTCAGCTTTGCAATTCCCTGGAATGTCTCTGTGGTCTGGCATCCAGCAAAAGTGAAAGTTAAACTGCTTAGCCATCTCTATAAGAGATGAACGGCAGTTGGAGGTGCTCTTAGAAGTAAATGAGACTGATTCCAGAGTTTTCAGGGCCGCTGATCCATCGTTTCTCGGGATATCAGAAAGTCCCGGGACCCAGCCCAGTGTGATCTTATTACATCGCCCAAGCTGGCTCAGCTTATTGACAGCTTCCTCAACAATTTTGGAGTTGATCAACGCTACTCAACAGGCTTTAATAGCTGCTTGGCTATCAGAGCAGATGTAGATGGACTTGCCTTTCCATCTCTTGTTAAGTGCAATGTGCGCTGTGCTAGCGATAGCATACACCTCTGCCTGAAAGACAGTTATAAATCTGACCAGTGGAATAGATTGCTCAATGTGGCGTTCTTCTGAGTAGATACCTGCACCGGAGAGCTCATCCACTACTTCTTGTTGAAAGTAGGTGGAAGGGAACTATTGTTGGCAGCCTTTGATGTTCCATCTTGTTCCATCTTCAAACGTGTAGCTTTAAAGTTTCAAGAAAGAGAGGCAGAGGGGCCATCCCTGTCTCCAGATAAATCATTTGATTGGGATTGTTATTCGGAAGTTTGAACATTCGTTTAATGCAGTAGCGCATGAACTTTTTGACCGTGTCGAATGGTCAGTATCCCCATTCCTGTGCTCCGTACAACATTATGGACGTATGACTTTTTGCTGTGACCTGTGGTCTACAAATTTACTATTGATGCATCTTCCCCACACTGAACTGATTGCTCGTTTTGCTTCAGATAGTTTGGCATCAAAGTGTTTACTCATGTTGAGGTTAGATTTAATCAATATTCTTTACAATCGCCGCGCCGCTTCCAAATTGGTCAATTTCCATTCAACCTCAGATAAATAAAAATATACCCAAGGAAATGTGATATTTCCATTCTCTCTTCGGCGAATAGATGTCGTAACAGTGAATTGTTTAGTATGAAATATAATTCAATTTCCCACATGAAATATTAAAATTGTTTTAAAAGACTTCCTCCATTTGCAGCAAGTTCACTTTAACAGTTTTCTTTTTTCTTTTCCTCTGCTTCTCTTGTTTGCTATTCGCCTGTTTTTCCGTCGTTATAAACTTTTGATTGACATTCAGGGCCGTTGTAATGGAAGGGAAGTAGAAGTATTCCGGACGGACATGAATGATTCATGCAGATAGGAACTATGCCGTAACCGGTGTTACTTCCCGTTCTAATGGTACACATGAGTTCGTCTTTTCACTTCAAATTTTACCTCAAACGTAGCATTTTAAATTGATAACTTCGAATTTCAAAATCCTCCAAGGACATTGGGGCTGAAACATCTCTTTTGGGTAATGTGTTATGATTCCTTTACATAGGAAAAAGGTGACATGTCAAAAAAGGGGGCTTTGTGTAACTGTTCTTTGTTAGCGATGGTGTGTTTATTTCAACTGAAGGCAGGTAGTAGTGGTGGTTTCAGGTGAAACAATAGCCAAATAGCGCAATAGGGCGCCGTTTTGATACAAACCTCAGGTGACCCGTTTATCACGTAAGAGGATAATCATTAGCGATATACTTTCAGCGTTAGCTTTGGGCTACACGTTCTTGCTGTGATTCGAAGATCCTCTTGGCTGGAGCATTGTTGTCCATTCGCTCGATGTGGCCGAGCCAGTGTAGTCGACGCTGGTAGACCATCAGAGCCGGCGGCCTTGTTGTGCTTCAGCTTTTTGATAGCTAAGCCGACCTCTTCAAAACATGCATTCTTCATTGACTGGATGCGGGTTTATTCTTGCCCTATCATAGATAGATAGATACATGTCTTTATTTAGCTTTAGGCTATTTTTTAAAAAGGTTGTTAAACAAAGAAAAAAACATAAAAACTAATAAATTAATTGTAGTTTAATTGAATGAATGCATATAAATTCTTCGCATATAAATTTACAATAGGTTTTGTTACCACACATTTTACAATACAGAGATATGATTTTTTTTATCTTTCTTCTGAAATATTGTTTACAACTTATATTAAATTTTTTTATTTGAGAAAACAAGCAATGTTGAAGGAAACGCGAAAAAACCTTCAATTGAAAAGAAAAAATAAATAAATGATTATAATAATAGGGTATGTA